>OZ017738.1:434233304-434848304 GCA_963969285.1 Odontomyia ornata | reverse complement strand
ATGAACCAACTGAAAATGTGTTCCAGTCAGGCCAAGTTCCTGCAACCCATCACATATAATCCTGTTTCTTTTTCTATCTGGAGTTGCGCTATCGATTTCGAATACTAGCTCTATCAAGAAGATTTATCTCATTACTAACGACTCCAAGATTCGATATCTTCACTCAAAACTTCTTACGGAATAAGCTATTCAGTTTCATGAAAATACTATCTGGGTCCTGTGGGCTAATATCCCTCAGTTATTCCTCCCTTTTGATTACTGACCTCATGCCTAAAGTATGAACGTATTGAATTTCGGACATTCTTCAGGTATAATTTCAATAAAGTTAACGAGGGATGATAGTAGTCCAAAAATCGAAGATAAAGGTAAATATTGTTGATGCGTGTGAGAAAAAAGCATTTCGATCTTTTTCAACCTTGCAGAATGCGGGCGAGGTGGTTGCCCATGAAGGGAGATTCTGCCCACTCAACAATTGGCAGCAATCTTGGGCAAATCGCACAAAGGGAAGGTGGACTGCGTACATCATTACGGATATGAAACCATGGCTAAATCGAAGGCATGGTAAGACTGCCTTCTATCTGAACCAGGTGTTTTCAGTTTTATCTGCACAAGATTCATAAGTCATGGTCCCCCGATCGCCGGTTTTTGCCTGGAGAGGAAGACGATGCCTGCTACTCATTTTTTGCGTGCACAAAATAAAATCCCTATAATATAGTCGTGGTGATGCTTGAATCGGCTGACAAATTGTGGCACATTATGTTCGAGCAGTCCTAAAAGATATAAGGGACTTACAGCAGCTGGGGACGTCTAGGCTGGAGGGATCGCTTATCTGGCAATTCGTCTTCCTCTCCCCTCCCACTAGAGAAGGGACCCGCCAGCTTGAAAGTGCCTGACGACGTAGCAAAGCGAGATCTGGCCTGAAGTAATGCGTCAAAAGCTCCCAGAGTGGGTTCTTGCAGTGATAGGGGGAGTTTAGTGGGTAGTCCAGTTCCTTGTAAGCATAGGAGTCCCACATTCAGTGCATAAATGACATTTACCTCCCTACCAAAAAAAGATTAACCTTGCAATGGTTAGTGTTCAATATCCTTCCATATTTTTTCGATCTTTGGAACTACTTTCTCAATCGTTTCTAACGTCATCTTCTCTATCTTCGACAAATAGAGATCTACTTCATTATCAGTTGAATTCCTGTCATAAAGAACCATTGAGCAAGCATTGCCATCTGTTACAGGTAACTGGGATAAAGCCAGAGTCTCGCATTATTTTTGGGAACAAAAATATTAAATTTGTAGTTACTTCAAAATTGAGTATTTGATATGGAAGTGATCCCGAGCCAAGGAAGTAAAAACTGGAAAGAATTTAAACTTTGTGTCAAACGTGCATCGATTCATATAAATGGTATTAGTAAATGATTGGATCATAAACCGACATTACACGACCCCATAGCTCATCTATGTAACTTATTTCAAGAGGATGAATTCATTAAATCATTGTTCGAGCTTAGGGTTTTGGAATCTACCACCATAATTCAAAATAATACAAAAATGAATTCGTTCAATTACAAAGCCGCCAAATTAAATCGCATAAAACGTTTGTACAAACCGCCTCATTGCAGCCAACAGTAGCTTGCCAAGGAATTTTCTACGTCTATTGTATTCTAGTCTGCCTGCATTACCTACGCCAATAATACCAACCAAGTGGTAAGCGAAACGCGATGCATGAACGCCAGCACCGGAAGTGATGAAGCCAATTTGAGAACCATTGATCAAACGCACGTGTGGCAATCAAAGTTAAATCGCATGAGAGAGTAAGAAAAAGCGGAAAAAAATAACGGGGGCTAGAACAAAGGCGAGGTGAAAGCTGGTTAAGGCGTTCAAAGTTTCTTTCGACGTGTAGACATCGACGAGGATATATCTCGTGGAACAAAGGAAAAGAGAAAAATCGAAGCAATTTTGAAAGAAGAAACAGGCGGCTGGCAATGACAAGCATTCTAAGAGCTCATTTTTTCATATAAGAACAGAAGATGTATTTTATAAACAATCACGGTTGTCGAATTTTCGAGGTGGTCAATTGTAACCTTGGCTTGGATGCGATGCGGTAAATCAGAATCTTTATTTTTCTTTTTATTGCTCATTGGTGAAAAAGGCTTAGTTTTCAATATTGCGAAGGCTCTGGTGGGCTGCAGTGCTAGTGAGCGTTTGGTGAAATTTTAGAAGTAGCTATGGTAGAAAGTCCTCCTTTTTGGAGCTGGAGCGAGTCAGTTGGTTAACTCAAGATTTGTTGATGCATGAGATTGCGGTCCGCCTTAGCGTCGCTAATTTTTCAGATTTCTCATTTCGGTTGTTGTGAATCATTTATAAGTTTAACAGATTGGCGAGCAGTAAAAGCAATTTTTGAGGTTGGGGTGAGTCGTAGTCTCAGTCGACAACTCTTAGGGTTTCATAGGAGCCAACAACGCCCCATGCTCACCTACAATGAACAACCCGGCACCAAGAAGCCCCGCCATAATCCCCCGCCTTGCGGAATCATTCCGTGGTGAGTGCTTTGTGGCGATCATATAAATTCATTTCGTGGCTAACATATCATTAGAAGTAGGACATTGCTTTTGGTAATCCCGATTAAACTTCTTATTAAACTTTCCCCAGTCTATTTTTTTTTAAATTCAACCGATAATTTTCATGTTAAGCTGGCATGAGGAAGACAGCATCCTTTTGATAATTGATTTTAATTACAATCGCGTTATGGTCACTATCGTAAGGAAGAATCTGCTGCTTTTGTTGAGGACTATTAAAGCTGAATTCAAGTCCCGTACCAGCAATGCAGAGGTTCAAAAATGAATTTGTCCTAGGGTATGTTGGGAGCTCCAACCCAAGTAGATTGCACCTGTATTCAATTTCATTATGAAACCTTTTGGATTCGTGTTGGCGTTCAGCCATGATGTATGCTTGGCATCCAGGTCACTGGCAAGAATATAATAATTATGCAGCCTGTTCGATCCGAGTATATCAAACAAGGAATTGAGAGCCTTCCTGAACTTGAGAACGCTATGCCCCATTTCAAAGGCAGAGATAACGAAAAGGTTATCCCCACCTGGCGCTGAAATTTTGATAACGGACACTTCAAGAAATGCAAAGTTATTGATTTCAATTTATCAATGTTTTGGAAACAATATGGCCTTCTGACGAGTATCCTGGTGCCACCTCCCCCATAACCGTTAACTCCTATCGTTTCTTACGGGTTCGATTTTCTCCGATAAAGAATTAAGTTGCTGGTAAATTTTAAAAAGCAGCTCATTATTGCCTTTTACATTATTTGCAGCATTATTTATTGGTCCTCTAGTGGCGAGTGTAGATGATACTCCGGGCTTGAAGAATTTGAGAGCTTTGGACTACAACGTACTTGCGTTTGCTTTGCAGCAAATTTTACTTGTGCATCTTGATATCAGGAGAATCCTCGATATTATGCCGGATGACCAAAGTCACCGCAATCAACACGGTATAATTTTACTTTTGGCTCCATCTGAGCTAATTTGCATTCACTAGACGTATGAATATCTTTACATTTTACGCACCGATAGTGCATGGTCCAGTCGGCAGCCGAATGACCTAATCTTTGACACTAGTAGTATTGGTTGATTCTCTTTTCTGGCAGTGATCCCACCTCTCCACTCTGAAATTCAAGTACCTTATTTGTTGAAGCGTACTTGGATTACTTCTGTTTGAAATTTGTACCAGGTAAAGTGGTAAATTAGTCCGCATCGTGTAGTGCTTAGAGCACTAAGCCCGTAAGCTGAAGGCCTCTGGTTCGAGTTTCGTTGGCGTCAACGAGATTTAATTCTAGTGATTCTTCGGATAGACTGTAAACGTGTTCAGTTATGATACGTGCTGGTTTAAAATCAGAGTGTATCGCAGCTGCGTGGATAGACACACGGCCAAAGCGTGATAATGATCATATCACCTTGTGGTGACACGATCATTATCACATTCGATCATGACAATAAGATACTCTAACTATCTCTAAGCGAAGGCTCAAAAGGGGCTGTAGTGCTACGAAAAAAAAGGTGGCAAATTCTTCCTTTCTACGGTCAATGTTCTTATGACGCAGGCTTTGGTGACAATAAACTTGGATTTTTGGTGCAGCTTCTTTGAACACCCGAAGAAGATCAACAAGAAGGTCTGATTTTTTTCGGGTATAGGTGAAGTGTAGAATTCCCCCCAAATTCAGCGCATCTTTTGCTGTCTTGAAATTAATCAGCGATTTTGTCTTAATGGTTGATTTTTCTGCATTAACTCTGTTGATCTCGAAAATACTTAGTTTATTTTCAACTGCCAATAGCTAAACCATATCTTTTCTGCTTGTCCAAATACATTGATTAGCGGAAGTTTTTCTTTTTGAGAGAAAATAGCAGATTTTTCAGCTGGTTTCTTCTCCCTTTTTTATTTTTCAAATACTGAATAAAGTTTACATCATTATGTTGATCAAAATTACCTTCAATACATGCTTGATCCATTTCTTCTTGTAATCCGGCTATCAATCCATAATAGTTTTGGCTATCGTTTGTGCCTCCAGCACATATGGTTTCTTCTGGGATAATTTGTTTTGCAGTTCTCTTTGACTTTGTTTCATTATCGATTTGCATTTGCGGTTGTGTGCCTTGAGTCATCATCCCTCTTTTGAATAGATCTTCAAGCGATGGTAGTCGTGAAATAGTTGGTCGAAGTCGGATCACCTCTTTTTCGTTTTTGACTATTTGCGTTTTACATCAGCCATCTGAGGAGGTTTCCTGATTATGTTGACGATTGTCACCAATTTTGTATTCGCTGTCTCTCAGGGTTTTCCCAATGGTGGGAAACCGTCGGGCTCCACCATACCAGCACTCTCGAATTTGGCTTTAGATTATTTGCTTGTCTTGATTTATCGAATAATATTCGATATAATTCTTTGAATCGATTGCCTTGACGATGTAAGTTTTTTCCAATAAAAATAAAAATTAGCTTTCGACTGAGTTATAAACAATTAAATTTATTTTTGAAAACTTGGCACGAGCGACCAAAAATACGTCTATTTGCAATGAATAAAAATCCATCGCACAACAGTCCAAATCCAAACTTTAGCGTTGAGATTTACTGTTAGGGTATCTCATTCCATGACCGTATCGGAATTCGAGGTGATATGGCCAATATCACGCTCAGTCATGTGACTATTACCTAATTTTTCAATTAGTATCCATCACAGCCGGGTGGGCTGATATTCCGACTGTAGCATCAGAAGCTCAAACTCGATGCTGCGACCGAGATTTGAACTTGGGAACTGCTACGCAAGCGGAGTGTGCTCTAACACATAGCTCCATACGGGCTACAATGAATGCTAGATGTAGAATTCGACTTCACCCTCTTACTTTCCTGCAAAGGAGAATTTAGTAGCAGAGCTGTAGGTGTATTTACATTTATCGGAATTTCTCGGCGTTTAATGTTGTATTATTGGGGAACCAGTAAACCCAAGAACATTTACTATCATTCGGTCATGGGGTTTAGGATGAGGAATCATGGGAGCTGTGGTTTGGCGAAATAAGGGGTTCCCCCATCCTTTCTCAAACGGGCTTGGGACCGTCTGCGGCAGAGCTATATATTCGCTTTCGAAAAAAATTTATTTCAATAATAAATAACAGGCAACAACCTTGTTTCTATTATTTTTTCCACCACTATATGTATATATATATATATATACATATATATATATATATGTATATATATATATATATATATATATATATATATATATGAATATATAAATATATATATATATATATATATATATATATATATATATATAAATGTATATATATATATATATATATATATATATATATATATATATATATATATATGTATATATGTATATATATATGTATATATATATATATATATATATATATATATATATATGTATATATATATGTATATATATATATATATATATATATATATATATATATGTATATATATATGTATATATATATATATATATATATATATATCTATATATATATATATATATATATATATATATATATATATATATATATATATATATATATATATATATATATATATATATATATATATATATTGTTACATGTCCAAATAATTCTGCCAGCTACTGTCACAATTGTTGGCGCAACGATTAATAACATCATGATTAATTAACAAATGTACTCGATAGTACAAGAATCGACCAAGTAGGTCCATGATCTATATCTAAAAGTGACGTCATTGCGGGTATTCAGAATTGCCCGAATATTCCAGGTAGTTCTCGTCAGAACATTCGCCAATATACGAGAAGTGGATTGGATGACTAGAGACGCTATATAAAGCCGAGATGAATGAATGGAAGAGGATAGTAAAAACCGCGGTAAAAGTGGAGCGCGAATCGAAGGCGATATTGATTGAAAGTAAAGTGATTTTAGTGATGCACCCAGTTGGAATATAAATTGATAGACAGTGAAAATTAAATTAAATGATTGTGCATTCTTAGTAAATAAACTCTTTTAACTTTATTTAAAGACAGTGTGTTTTCACTTTCCCGGAACATCAAAATTATTGGTCGCGAACCATTACGCATGACAGTGGTGTCAGAAGTGAGAATGAAAATTTTGAAAGTGAACTTTCAAACATTTATTTCTAAAATGCGCAATAGTGAAATGTAACGTGGAAACTGGTGGAAATAAAAAAAAATACCACGAAACTGACATTTAAAAATTAATGAATTGACCATGTCGGATCTTAAAGGAGAAACGGAAATACGAAAATCAAAGGAACCAGAAAATGCGCTGATGCAAATGTTGATGCTGATGCAGCAAGAGCAGTGAGAACAAGCATTTGAAATCAAGGCGGACATCACACAGAAGCTGGGGGGTAATCGACGAACCTAAACGAACAATCAGTGAAGATAAATGAACAATCAGCGAAGCTGGGCAAATAAGCATTCTAAATCAAGGCAGACATCAAACAAAAGCTGGAGAAATAGTTCACTCATTGGAAGGCAGATTTGCAAAAACAGTCAACTAAAATAAAAGTGGAGCTCGGTTTTCTCAACAACCAAATCAAATGCATCGAGGATAAGGTATACCAGGTCGAGGAGAGAATCAACCATGAGATCACCCAGGTCGAAGAGAAAATCAACCATGAGATAGAAAAAATGAAGAACTGCAGTGCGAAGCACATCTAGAAATGTAAAGGCACCAATATTCGACGGGCAAACCGCCTGGAGTATTTACAAAACCCAGTTTGAAACCACCGCTCGGATAAATCACTGGAATGAGCAGGAACAAGCAACTACATTAATTCTTGCTCTAAGAGGCCCAGCTGCCGAGCTTTTGCAGACTATCCCCGTTGAGTTGCAATCAAACTCGGCTGCTATAATGAATGTGTTATGAAGAAGATCATCTGAAGCAGATTTATCGGTCACAGATACGGCGTCCGATGCAGACGTCTGGTGAAAGTTTACAGCAGCTAGCCCAAGACATTGAGCGACTTGCACTTTTAGCTTACCTGGTCTACAACCCAGAATATCGAGATGACGCATCAACAGAAGCATTCATCAGAATATTAAAGGACCAGGAATTGCAACAAGCCGTGCGTTTAGCTCAAAAGCAAACGGTATGGGACACATTGGCTCGTATTCTGAACTTTGAGGCAGCGAAAAACGTGCCTCGTACCACTGCCGGGGTTCGCGATGTAGAGACAGATGAGCGCAGGTGTGAGCGCGTGGAAAATGAGCGAGAGCTGCAGGTAAATGGTATGCCTAGATGCTGGAATTGCGGTGAGAAGGGACACCTGCACCTCCAAGAAATAAAGAAAACCGAGCTATTGTCCAGGGTGGAGAAGATCCCGATTAAGTCAGGAGCCCAGAATGGAAGCCCTTCAAACTGAGTGGGTCAACTTCGTGGGGTAAAGGTTAGTTATGAGGATCGACATCCCCAGCACCACCATCACCGTGTCAAGAATACATCGTGGAAAAGCAGACTTACGCCTTCCGGCTCAGGTAGACGGAGAACATTGAACCATAACAATCGACACTGGTGCGACCCGATTGATTATCTGACCAGACCTAGTTAGGCGCCAACTACTTCGCAAAGGCAGGACTTTTGCACTACGGACAGCTGCGGGAGAAACTGAGCTTGTCCATGGAGAGGTCAAGCTACAGATACAGTTGAGAGACCTTACGATACAGTTGGGAGACCTTGCGTTCCGACATAATTTTTTAGTCGCGAACATTATAGATGACTGCATGCTCGGAATGGATTTTCTGTGACCACATGAAATCACGTTGGATTTGGGCAAACGGGTATTGAAATGGTGGAATGTCAAAGTTTTGATGGAGGATCCTAGCGTCCGAACTACGAAGATGAATATGATAGTAGGTGCCGACACTGATGTACCAAAATCTTCCAAGAACGTTGCATGGGCCCAGCTTGATGGTGATCCTGGGGACCATCGATCTTATCTGATAGAGCGAACGAAAACGTCGGCACTGCGCTATTTGATTATAGGACAAAGCCTTGTTAGATCTATAAGAAACGGATAAGCACCGGTTGGAGTCGTTAGCACCGCAAACTCAACCACAAAAGCGGGAAAAGTCATTGGCAGCTGCCAGTTTATTTCCATCATCACCTCTGTGGAAGCTACTCACGCCCATCATTTGAAAAGAAGACAAAACACAGACAAAGCCCGGGAATTCACGCCTGCAATATTGAAGCAGACCGAATCGCCAGTGCAGCGACTCAAACAAGCCTCTGGTCTGGTCACCAAGTATAGTGACATCTTCTCAACAAGCCCGGATGAATAAGGCCGAACGAGTATGGTAACTCACGCCACAGATACACAGGGAGCCATGTCAATTCAACAAGCACCGCGACGTCTTCCTATAGCCAAACAAGGAGAAGCGAGCACACTGACCTTGGACATGAAAAAACAAAGTGCTATTGAGCCTTCTGTCAGTCCATGGGCCGCGCCAGCAGTTCTAGTAAAGAAAAAGAATGTAGCACTCATTTTTGTGTCGATTATAGACAGCTTAACGACGTCATTAAGAAAGATAGTTACCCACTTCCACGCATCGACGATATCATGGACACTTTAGCTGACGCAAAATGGTTTTCTACACTCGACCTCAAGAGTGGCTACTGGCAGGTAGAAATCGACAATAAGAGAGAAAAGCGCATTTTCAGTCGGAACTGGATGTGGCAATTTGTGGTGATCCCATTTGTGCTTTGCAATGCTCCAGCTACCTTCGAACGCCTGATCGAATAAGGGTTACGAGGCCTGATCTGAAAAATCTTTTTGGTGTACGTAGATGACATCATTGTTATCGGGAGGACGTTCGAAGAGCATGTGCGGAACTTAGAGGAGGTGTTCTCCCGATTGAGACTGGCAAATTTGAAACTTTGTCCCGACAAGTGTACCCTCTTTGTAGCTGAAATAGAATACCAGGAACATATTGTATCAGCAGAAGGGGTCAAAACAGACCCTGAGAAAATTGAAACCGTGAAAACCCGGCCAACACCAAGCAACAAGCGCAAACTACGAAGTTTCCTGGGTCTGGGGTCCTACTATCGAAGATTCGTCAAAGACTTTGCGAAAATAGCTAAGTGTGTCCATCATCAAAGCAAGAAAAATCGTATTACAGTCGTGTTCTCTCAAAAAGTAATTGGCCATAATAGAGGCCACCAAACAGTTCCATACGTACCTATATGGCCAGAAATTTGTTCTTCGAACAGACCCCAAGGGACAAGTTACGAGATGAATCGAAAGATTGCAGTTATACGGCTGTGAAATTGTTCATCGGAAGGGCGGAGAGTATGAAAATGCTGACACATTATCTCGTCGTCCATGTCCATCTAAATGCAAGCATTGCTGACGGATTGAGGAAAAGGAGCCGACCGTTGATCCGTAAGTGACACCAGCCGAATTTGAAGCAGGTTAGCCGATGAAGACATCGGACCATTACTCGTATGGAAGGAGGCAACTGGGCGGCCTGAGTGGAAGGACATTTTGATGCATTGTGCCACCCTGAAAAATTATTGGGCACAATGGAAGTCCTTTCAAATGGAGGGTGGCGTACTCAAGCGGAAATGGGAAACAGCAGATGGCAGCTCCTATCAGATGCAAACTATACTTCCCAAAAACCAAATCCACGATGTGGTTAAGGGAATGCATGAGGGTGGTGTTAACAAGACTCAAGCGAAATTGCTGGAAAGGTTTTACTGGCTCCACGCTCGAGAAGACGTAGGGGCCTGATGCCGTAGATGCACGATTTGCGCTTCCGCCAAAAGTTCAAAGCAACGACTGAGCGGAAAAATGCAAACCTATAACATGGGGGTACCGTTTGTAAGGATTGCTGTTGATATCACAAGACCATTTCCTGAACCCAAATGGGGTAATCGATACACGCCGTCACTGCGGGTATTCAGAATTGCTCGAATATTTCAGGAAATTCTCGTCAGAACATTTGCCAATATACGAGAAACGGATTGAACAACTAGATACCCTGTATAAAGCGGAGCTGAATGAATGGAAGAAAATAGTAAAAACCACGAAATTAACCCATATGTGCTCACTGCCCCAATTTTAAAACAGTAGGTTATTTATTATCTATATCGAATAAAAAGTATTTAATTGGATTGGGAATGGTTCTATTTCATGTGTTTACAACTTGGCAACACGGAAAAAATAGCAAGTCAAACCTTTGGCGCCATTTTTCTGTCAGTTGAAGAAATAAAAATTGCAAGTGTGGTGTTCGTGATGGCCCGCAATAAGAAGTAAGTTTATTATCACTTTATTTATTAATAACATTAACTAAATCAGTTTGTTTTATATATGTATCTTTGTTGAAAGAGTTGAGTCTCATAAATCAATTTGTACTGTTGAGTTACAGATTTTTTTAGACATTATATGTACTGCCCCATTATTGGGGCGCTGAGCGCGTATGCTCACGTAGTTTTTTATCTTTGCGTCATAGGGGACATATCTTATTTACATTGATAATATTTTTTTTCAGTTTATTATATGAAATATTTAATTTGTTTTAGATTGTCTTTAGCTGAAGGTACTGTCTATACATGCCCTCCAAGTAACCATCTGTTGAGTGATGCTGATAGCGATGGGGAAGATGCGCTCAATCATCTCACAGGCAATCAACTTCGAACTGAGGCGCAATTTGAACGCGTGCGAAAAACAGAAACAGCGTTACAGTCAGAGATAATAGGACAAGAAGGTTCTAGTGACGACGACAATTTGCCTCTGTTGGAGATCGCATCCAGTTCTTATGTAAAAGGCAGATAAGAAAATTGAAGATTATAGCAAAACGAAAATGGATTGGATTAGATTTACCGGAACATCAAAGGCGAGACTGGACTCGCCCTGAATTTTTAGACACTTACAGGTGACGTGTGGAATGGTTTGAGTTAATCTACGATGATGAGATTATAGACTTGTTTGTGGAAAATTCAAAAAGATATGCAGTTTTTGAAGGAAACCAATTCGACGTATCAAAAGAAGAAACCCGCCTTGTATTTGCAATATTTTTGCTAAGCGGCTATAACATCCAGGCTAGGAATCGCATGCATTGGGATACCGGAGCCGACAGTTATTATCCTGGCGTGCTTATCTTATATCTCGCTCACGATTCGAGCAAATCCTACGGCTCATGCATGTTTGTGATAACGCAGCAAAAGACGTCCAGGATAAATTCACCAAAGTGCGACCTTTATGGGAGAAACTGAATGAAAAACGGGTGAAATATTGGCCCCAGTACAGTGAAGTGAGCATTGACGAATCAATGATTCCGTATTATGGACATCATAGCACAAAACAACACATTCATGGTAAACCAATACGTTTTGTGCTTCAAATGTTGGTGTATAGCTACACGGCTTGGGTATCTTATACAAGCTATACCTTATCAAAGGGCAAGCACAGACAACACTAGTCCTGATATAGGTGTTGGAGGATCGGTCGTCACGAGTTTGATTGCCCAGCTGCCCTCAGGTTTTCCTGTGCATGTATACATGGACAATTTTTTTACATCTTTTCGATTGCTCTCAGCTTTGAAACAATCTGGTCATCAAGGCACAGGTACAATACGACCAAATCGTGTAGAAAATGCACCGTTGAAGTCAGTCCAAGATATGAAGAAAGAGATACGAGGTAGCTACAATCAACTAACCGATGAAACAGCAAATGTAACTCTGGTTCGGTATAACGACAACAGCGTAGTTACCGTAGCATCAACATGTGAAGGAGTCACTCCGATAGGATTCGCGCAGCGTTGGTCAAGTAGCGAGAAAAAAAAGTATCGATTCAACAGCCTGCATGCGTACAGATGTATAATAAATACATGGGAGGAGTTGATCGCCTTGATCAGAATATAGGCTGCTACCGCATTAGTATCAGTAAAAACAAGTTGGGTAAACAGACCTACGCTCATGTCAGAAGGGTTTTGTATTCAATTTTCAAAATGCAGTCACCAGATTGAATAAAGTCAAGAAGCATGTCAATGACGATTTTATTGGAGAAACTATGAAATTCGAAGATCATACTATTACTAACAAAGTTGAAAGAATTTGGACTTCTGAGGTTTTTGTTATTGTTATACTCATAAATATCTCCCATGATAATTATTTCAGATGTCCATTCGCGAGGGAGGAAACACATTTTTCATGTATTTCCCCCCTGTGCCCCCACTGAAGCTAAAACTGACAGTTTAAGAACTGTTTTGAAAAGCTCCCATGAAAACTTTCATTTCATATTCATATCGGCTACGTTTGATGAATTTTTTTTCAGGGGCCACTCTCCTGTACTGTTATCATCGATTAATAGCCAATTTTTTCGAATCCTAGAGTTGTAACAAAGCCCTTTTGTTAGAAGCTCCCTCCCGCCTCCTTGGCTTGTTTCACTTATGAGTATTAATTTTAGGTACTCAGCTTCAGTCATTCATTAAATTGAATCAAGTGTTCAAAGCATGCACCTTAAACGTTGAAGTTGGGAAAAAATAACTCAACATTATTCAATCTTCGCATTTAAAACAGCCACTATTTTGTTTTACGATTACTGATACCACCAGCTGAACTGATTCTCAAAGTTATTCATGGCACCTATCATTCCTGAAATTTTCATGCAAATCCTAACAAAACTGTAGTGTCTGAGTCGGTAAAAAGCGCATGTTGTTCCATAGCTATATGTTTTTTTTTTTTTTTTTTTTTTTGTGGTAGGGAGGTGAAGGCATTTATGCCCGCCGAGTCTGGCAGTGTGGGACTCCCATGGAGATACCTTTGGACTACCCACTAAACACCTCCCCTGTCAATCTGAGAACCTAGCCTGGAACCGTTTGACACATTACTTCGGGCCAGGTCTCGTTTTGTTACGCCGTGGGGCGCCTTCAAGCTGGGGAGTCCCTTTCCTAGCGGGAGGGGAGGGGGGAAGAGGAATTGCCAGAAGAGCGATCCCCCAGCCCCAGCGCCTCCGGCTGCTGTGAGTCCCTTTTATATTTTAGGACTGCCCGAGCATAATGTGCCACCTGGTTCCATTTGTCAACCGATTCGAGCATCACCGCAACTATATTATCCGGGGTGAGCTCTTCCGTCTCCCTGTAGAGTTCCCTTCGCAGCCTAGCCCATTTCGTACACGCAAAAAATGTGTGACAGGCATTGTCCTCCTCTCCTGGGCAAAACCGACAATCGGGAGACCGTGACTTGCCGATCTTGTGCAGGTAAGACTGAAAACACCTGTGCCCGCTCAAAAGCTGGGTCAGATAGAAGTCAGTCTCACCATGCTTTCGATTTAGCCACGGTCTCACATCCGGGATGAGGCGCGCAGTCCACCTTCCCTTCGTGCAATTCCTCCAAGACTGCTGCCAATCGTTGAGCGAGCGTTGTCTCTCCTCGCGGACAACCATCTCCCTCGCATCCTCGTTTCGGCGCAGGTAAATAGCGCGGCGCTCTCTAGCAAGGAGGGCGACAGGTATCACGCCTGCAATCACTCTCACCGCCGAGTCGGAGACTGTTGGATACGAAGATGCAATTCTCAGTGCTCCTCTTCTCTGTACCTGTGCCAATCGTTTTCGGTATACCTCCTTGCTGAGAGCGTCGCCCCATACCTCTGCTCCGTACAGTAGCACTGACCCTACAGCACTCATCAAGAGGCGTCTTCTTGATGGGCTGGGTCCCCCTACGTTGGCCATAAGTCGACTCAGGGCCGATATTCCCGAAGCAGCCTTCTCAGCCGTTGCCCTGATTTGCTCAGAGAAACTCATCTTCGAGTCGATCAGTAGCCCCAGGTACTTCACCGCTGGCTTCGATTCGATCTGTATATCTCCAATACTGATCATCCTTACTCTAGGGATTCTCTTTTTTGTCAAGATGACCACTTCGGTTTTCTCCAGTGCTAGACTGAGCCCGCGAGCAGTCATCCAGTCCCTCACTCGGCGCATTAGCATACCTAGCCTAAGTTGCGCTTGTTCAACGGTGCGTCCGGCGACCAGAGCCGCAACATCATCCGCATAGCCGACCAAGCGCGACTCATCTGGCATCTCAAGTCTCAGTAGCCCGTCGTAAGACACGTTCCACAGGTCCGGACCAAGGATAGATCCCTGGGCAACACCCGATGTAACCGCCATCCTTCGTTGGCCCTGTGTCGTGTCGTAGAGCAGGCTTCGGTCCTTTAGGTAGTTCCTCAAAAGCCGCATTAGATATTCTGGAACTTGAAAAGAGTTTTCCAGCGTATCCAGAATATCCACCCATCTAGCGGAGTTGAAGGCATTCCTGACGTCGAGTGTCACCAACAGGACGATCCGTCGCTTGGTGCGACTATATGCCTCTGCCTTTTGGACCGCGTTCACCACCTCTGCAATCGCATCAATGGTAGAACGTCCTGCTCTAAAGCCGTACTGCCGAGGAGATAGGTCCCCAGCAGCACGAATCGCGTCAGTGAGTCTTCCCTTGATGAGTTTCTCTAGCACTTTCCCAGCCGTGTCTAGCATGCATAACGGGCGGTATGCAGACGGCGATTCGGGATTTCCCTTCCCCTTGCTGACCAGCACGAGCCTCGCCACCTTCCATCGTACCGGGAAAACCCCGTCCCGTAGGCAAGCGTTGAATGTGCTGAGCAGCAAGTCAGGACAATGGTGATAGACGAGCTGCAAAACCTCAGCTGGTACACCATCTGGACCTGGAGCCTTCCTTGCCTTCAGGGAGAGGACTGCCTCCTCCAGTTCCAGCTGTGTGAAGAGTGGGCACTCGACTGCTGTTTCACCATGGACAGCGTCAACACGGACGGGATGTGCGGGGAAGAGCCCCCGCACTATCGCGTCCATCTTTTCCGCGTCATGTATACAAGGCTTCCGTAGGGCACTAAGTTTCCCCATGACCAGCTTGTAACCTAGGCCCCACGGATCCCTATTTACATCGTCCACGAGGTCTTGCCAGCATCGGGCCTTGCTCTTGTTAATAAGCCTGCGAAGATAATAGCTATATGTTGCCATAGTAATAAATGCAGCGCATATTGTTCCATAGTAATACAGGAAAATTCAAACCACTATAACTTCGCTAAATATGATGCAATCTTCATGAAACTTGCAGGATTAATCAATCCTATAAATAGACATCTGTGTACTGAATTTCATTGAATTTAAGGGTCTCGTTAAGATTTTATTCAAGAAAAAATAAAATCTATAAATCATACTATTACTAACAAAGTTGAGTGAATTTCGACTTCTCACGTATTTGTTGTTGTTGTACTCATCAAGGCCTACATTCTTGATTTTTTCAGATTTTTCGGATCACAGGTGTCCAATCGCGAGGGGGGGGGACACAAATTTTTCGTGTATTTCCCCTCCCTGTGCGACCCTGGAAGCAAATTTTGCCAAACCAAGACGTGTTTTGAAAAGTTCTCATCAAGACCTTTCATTTGATACCCATATAGGCTACCTTCAATGAAATTTTTTTTTCGGGGGGTCACTCCCCTACATGGGGAGACCCCCCTTAAATACCTTATAAAATTTTTGAGAAGTTGAACTTTGAAGAGATCACCACTTTACACCTATATACAAAATTTGATGCTTCTAGCTTAAGTAGTTTCCGAGAAAAACTGCTGTGACACACGGACGGACGGACGGACGGACGGACGGACAGACGGACAGACGGACAGACAGGACGCGATTTTAGAAGGGTTTTGTAAAATTATTTTACAAAACCCTAAAAAGTGGTATTGGCAACTTTTGATGTGGCCCTTGAATGCTTCTATGAATAACGCATCCCAATTGTATCGATTATCACAAGCTGGGCAAGAGAAGGGGCACCTCGATTACCTATTCTTTATCAGGACTGTGGTTACAACGTACATGGGGAAGTATGCATCGATTCGCTCCAATAGGCCGTCCACTGAAACCAGTCTCAAAAAATAGGAGGGTGCCAGATGATGTTCACCTCGATGGGTTTGGTCACATAATTATTTCTAATGCAACACAGATACGTTGTGGTCAATGCCATAAAAATACCACAAAGAAGTGCCGAAAGTATGATGTAGGTGGCCATGCTAATTGTTTTGAAATTTTTCATTTCTAAATCCTAATAATGCTTAACTTTAGATAGACGTCTTTTAAATCGCTCCTGTCAAAAGTTTTCAAAAATTAAATTAATTTTTTAAAAATGTTAGTCCGAAGTTAATTTTTATCGGAAAAAATCTTATATTGTCGAAGTAATCGACTCAGGAAATTTCTATCGAATATTTTTACTTCGATTGGTAACGAAAAACAAATTCACAAAGAAAATTTCGCCGCTGGTATGGAGGAGCCCGACGGCTTCCCACCGTTGGGGCAACCTGGGGAAACGACGAATATGAAACTGGCGACAATCACTAAAAGAAAACATAACGAAGAAAACTCCGTAGATGGAGGGTGCAAGCTGCAAATAATAGCGGATAATCAACAAATGGCCAAATTGCAGAAAGAAAATGATGAACTAAAGCAAGAGATACAGTCTCTCAAGGATCTTTTCAAGCAAGGGATGAAGCCTCAAAAGACGCAGCCACAAAATCAATGGCAACAGGTAACAAAGCCGAAGAAAAGTGCAAAGCAAGTAAATCCAGAGGAAGTTCTAAGTGCTGGTGGCACCAGCGAGAGCCGAAATTATTTTGCAGCGCTGGAGGGATTAACCGAAGATATGGAAATCGAAGAAAACATCGGAAGTAATTTTAGTCAAGATAATGACGTTAATTTCATTCAATATTTAAAGAACAAAAATAAGCAGAAAAAACCAGCCCGCAGTTCTGCTGGTTCCTCTGAAAAAGCTTCCAACAAGACAGAAAAAGTTCCGCCAATCAACGTGTTCGGACAAACCGGGAAAGATATGGTTCGGCTATTGGCAGCCGAAAATAAACTGGCCAATTTCGAAATCAAAAGAGTTAATGCCGAAAAATTAACTATAAGGACGAAATCACTGGTTGATTTTAAGTCAGCCAAAGATACGCTGATTTCTGGGGAGGTTCCACACTTCACCTATACCCCAAAAAGTGAAAAGAATCAGACCTTCTTGTTGAAGGGTTTGGACAGCGGAGAGGATACGGTCGATCTTCTTCAGGTGCGTAAGGAGGCTGCACCAGATATTGATTTTGTTTCAGTCAAAGCCTTTGCGACAAGAAGGTCGACCATAGAAAGGAAGAATTTACCACTTTACCTGGTACAAATTGCAAATAAGAGCAGTCCAAGTGCCCTTCAACAAATAAGGTACTTAAATTTCAGAGTGGTGAGGTGGGAACGCCTCCAAAAAAGAGAAGTCAACCAGTGTTACCGGTGTCAAAGATTTGGACATTCGGCTGCCAATTGTGCCATGCACTATCGTTGCGTTAAATGCAAAGACGTTCATGCTCCCGGTGAGTGCAAATTGGCTCAGACGGAGCCTAAAGAAAAATTATACTGCGTTAACTGCGGTGTTTTTGGTCACCCAGCATCATATCGAGGATGCTCCCGATATCAAGATGCAAAAGTTAAATTTGCTGCAAAGCAAACACAAGTACACCGTAATATCATACCTTCCAACTTCGTCAAGCCCGGAGTATCATTTGCACTCGCCGCTAGAGGACCAGCAGAAAATGCTGGAAATAATGTAAATAATGTAAGTGGCAATAATGAGCTGCTTCTCAAAATTTACCAGCAGTTTATCCTTCCTACGTTTGCCTACTCTGTCATCCCGTCGCATGTATCTAGATCAGTGTTTTCTGTATCAACTCTGCCACAATCAAATTTCATTAACATTGCTTGCAGACCTACGTCTTCGTCAATCATCGCGTTCTTCTCGGGCAAACAATTTTTTCGTGCCACCGTATGCCCGTACAAATTTATATTTTCACTTTCCTATTATACGAATGGTAAGGAATCATGATAGGCTTGAGCTTGGTCCTTTTTCCGACTCATACCTAGTTTTTAAATTGAGGTTAAGAAGCCTGATTCTTAAAGCTCAACTGGAGTAAATATTAGACTTTATTTTCTTTTTTTGTGTGCTTTAATTTAATTTTACACGCATATTTATTGTTGAATTTCTTTTTTATATTAACTTTAACACTTAATTCTAATTTTCATTAATTTTCTTTTCTGTTTGTTTTGTTCCATTTTGTAATTGGATAATTTTTATCTGTTAAATGGAATTTAAATAAATAAATAAATAAATAAATAAACTTAATTCTTTATCGGAGAGAATCGACAAACAAGATTCAAAAAAGAACTTTGCTTTTCAGCGTTTAGGTCTTTCAAATGCCTAATAATAACTTGTCATCCAGTCATATTCCCATGGATAGGCTTCGCCTCATATCGATCAACGTCAACTCTATCGTTGCTATACATCAGCGTGATTATCTCCTTGAATTTGTTGTTAAGCAAAAGCCTGACATCATACTTCTCACTGAAACCCACCTCAATTCATGGCATTCCATGGAATTCAAAGATTTTGCATTCGTAAGAAACGATAGGGTAATAGGTGATGGGGGAGGTGGCACCGGGATATTGGTTAGAAGACCCTATTGTTTCCAAAATATTGAAAAAGTCGAATTCAAAAACTTTGAATTTCTTGAAGTGTCCGTCATCAAAATTTCACTGCCAGGTGGGGATAACCTCTTCGTTACCTCTGCCTATGCAACTGGTCAAAATGTTCTCAAGTTCAAGGAGGAACTCAATTCCTTGTTTGAAATACTCGAATTGAACAGGCTGCATAATTATTATATTCTTGCCGGTGACCTGAATGCCAAGCATACATCATGGCTAAAAGCCACCAATAATCCAAGAGGTGTATTCCTGAAATCATGGATAACAGAGAACCAAATTGAATACAGGTGCAACCTATATGGGTCGGAGTTCCCAACATACCCTCGGACAAATTCATATTTGGACCTCTGCATTGCTGACGCAAGACTTGAATTCAGCTTTAATAGTCCTCAACGAAAACTGCAGGTGTTTCCTTACGATAGCGACCATAACGCAATCGTAATGGAAATCAATCATCAAAGGGATGATTTCTTCCTCATTCCAGTTCAACATGAAAACCATCGGTTGAATTACAAACAAGTTGGGTAGACAGACCTATGCTCATGTCAGAAGGGTTTTGTACTCAACTTACAAAATGCAGTAACCAACAACGAATAAAATCAAGAAACATGTCAAAGACGATTTAATTGGAGAAAATGTGAAATTCGAGGATCATACTATTATTAACAAAGTTGAACGAATTTTGACTTCTGAGGTATTTGTTATAGTTATACCCATAAATATCTCTTTTGATATTTTTTTCAGATTTTTTAGATCACTGGTGTCCATTCGCGAGGGAGGAAACACATTTTTCATGTATTTCCCCCCTGTGCTCCCACTGAAGCAAAAACTGTCAGTTTAAGAACTGTTTTGAAAAGCTCTCATAGAGAACTTTCAGTTGATACTCATATCGGCTACGTTTCATGAAATTTTTTGTCAGGGGCCACTCCTCTGTACTGTAATCATCGATTCATGGCCTATTTTTTCGAATCCTAGAATGGTTACAAAGCCCTTTTGCTAGGAGCTCTCTCCTGCCTCTTCGACTTGTTTCAATCATATGTTCTCTTCTTCATGATACCTATCACTCCTGAAATTTTCATGCAAATTCTAGCAAAGCTGTAGTGTCTAAGTCGGTAAAAAGCGCATATGGCTCCATAGCAATATGTTTCCATAGTAATACAGGGCATATTGCTCCATAGTAATACACGAAAATTCAAATCGCTATAACTTCGGTAAATACTATTCGATCTTTATGAAACTTTCAGAAACGATCAATCTTATAAATAGTCATCTGTTTGCTAAGTTTTATTGAGTTTAAGGGTACCGTTCAGATTTTATTTAAGAAAACACAAAATCAATAAATCATACTATTACTAACAAAGTTGAGTGAATTTCGACTTCTCATGTATTTGTTGTTGTTGTACTCATTAAGGCCTACATTCATGATTTTTTTCAGATTTTTCGGATGGAAGGTGTCCAATCGCGAGGGGGGGGTACGCGAAAAGTTCGTACATTTCCCCTTCCCCTGCCCCCCTCGGTACTCATAGGACAATTTTAAGACTTGTTTTGAAAAGATCTCATTGAGATCTTTCCAATGACACCCTACTCGACTACCAATGGTGAAAATTTTTTTTTGAGGGGTCACCCCCTTATATGGGGAGACCCCCCTTAAACGCCTTTGAAAAATTCTTCCACCATTGAACTTTCAAGAGGTCACCACTTCTGACCTTTCTACAAAGTTTCATGGCTGTAGCCCTTATAGTTTCGGAGAAAAAGTGCTGTGACATACAGACGGACGGACGGACGGACGGACGGACGGACGGACGGACGGACAGACGGACACAGGTCGTGATTGCAATAGGGTTTTGTATTTTAGTACAAAACCCTAAAAAACAGACTGGGGAAAGTTTCAAAAGAAGTTTAATTGGGAGTACCAGAAGCAATGTCCTCCTTCTGATGATGGCAACGCTTGCTCAATGGTTCCTAATAACAGAAATCTAACTGACGATGAAATAGATCTCTATTTGTCGAAGTTAGAGAAGCTGACGTTGGAAACGATTGAGAAAGTAGTTCCCAAGATTAAACATCGAAACAATATGGAAGGATATGAAACACCAACCATCGCAAGGTTGAAAAGATTGAAAAGCCTTCTTCTCACACGCGTCAACAATATTTATCGACAATTTTTGGACTACAACCATCCCTTGTTGGCTTTGTTGAAATTACACCTGAAGAATGTCCGGAACTTAATCCGTTCATACTTCAGGAGTGGGGTCAGCAATCAATGGGCGGAAAAACTGAGGGGTATTAGCCCACAGGACCCAGATGGCGTTTTCCTGAATAGCTTATTCCGCAGGAAGTCTCGAGTGAAGGTATCGAATCTTGAAGTCACTAGTGATGAGATAAATCTTCTCGATAGAGCTGGTATCGAAATTGATAGTACGACTCCGGATGGAAATGGAAACAGGATTATATGTGATGGATTGCAGAAACTTGCCCTGATTGGAACATATTTAGAATTGGTTCATCTGCCAAACCCAGAGAGAAGGAATGAAATATTTTCGGAGGTCGTTGAAGCAAAAGTTTCCGACTTCAAATCAAGCCTGAACGGCCAATCAATTCTTCATTTCGATGAAACATTAACATCTGACCTCATACCGAGCTTGAATCTTAATGATTATTTTGTCAGCTATGAAGACTTGTGTTTCATATTTCGCAGAATAAACAACAAAAAATCATGTGGTACTGACGGTATTCCAAATATAGTTCTCCGACATTTGCCTGAGGTTGCTATTAGGAATTATTGCATATTGTTCAACAACATGTTGAACAATTCATATTTCCCAAATGAGTGGAAAAAGGCTAAGGTATTTCCGATCTTGAAGAAAGGAAAAGAATCTTCATGCCCTAAAAGCTATCGCCCAATCAGCTTGCTGCCTAACATCAGCAAGGTGTTTGAAGTGATACTCAACAGAGCATTAAACGCCCACATTGAGAAATATGAGTTGATACCGAATTGCCAATTTGGTTTTTGTGCCAGGCATTCGACCATACATACAATAACGAAAGTAACCTCAGACATCTGTTGGAAACTAAACAACAAAGAATGTGTTGGAGCATGTCTCATTGATATGGAGAAAGCCTTCGATACGGTTTGGTTAGATGGACTAGTTTTCAAACTTCTTCAGGACAGGTTCCCCAGACACCTTGTCGCCATGATGTGTAATATGTTATACGGGAAATCGTTTGTTGTAACTGATGGAAATCTGACAACAATGCGCGAATTCAAGATCTTGAATGGTCTACAGCAGGGAACAGTTACTGCGCCCCTGCTTTTCTCAATATTCATTCGCAAGCTATTGAACAGCGTTGACTTTAATGTCTCGCCAACGCGATCATTGGTAGCGTTTGCTGATGATCTGATCATCTATACGGCAGACCGAAAAGCTACAATAGTTCAGAGCAATCTTCAAAAAATGTTTAATGATGTGCAGCTCTACACCGACAATTGGCGAATGAAAATCAATGCACAGAAGTGCGAAACAATTTTGTTTCGGACAAGGCTGCAGGGGGCCAGTCAAGACCTGAAACGTAATTGGAAGGATTTCCACATTATGGCTGGTGAGGGTAGTTCAGAACGGGTTCCACATAAATCCTGTGTTCGATACCTCGGTGTTCATCTCGATCGGTATCTGTACTACACTGAACATGTCAAAATCATGCTCAGTAAAGCACTAAAAGTAGTCATGGCCCTTCGGCAACTCTTTCATTCCAGATACATTGATCAAAAAGTCAAAGTTATTTGTTACAAGACCCTGGTTAGACCAGTTTTGACATACGGATTCCAGATCTGGTACAACCAGAGTGCTAGAACAATGGAAAGATTAAGAGTTTTCGAAAGGAAATGTCTTCGTGCATGTACTGGTTTGTACAGAAAGCCTGAGACGGATTGGAAACATTATATATCGAATAGAAAAATTTATCAAACCGCTCAAGTGACAAGAGTCGATATCTTCATATTGAAACTTCTTCGGAATCATATCGCAAGATCTGTAACTGTGAGTGAAAACCCTTGGATTTCACAGCCGTTCCACCCTACAGACGGGTATATTGTGACTTGCCTCACTACTGGCTTCGTTCCTCCAGAAGCATTCGTGTATTTGGGCATGAATCGATATATTTTTGATTCTGATGGCGTCCCAATCATATATCACATATACCGACGGGCCACCGATAAGAAGATAAAATATCCTCCGAATTTGAGTTCACGAGACCAACAATTCCAATGGAGATACTCATTTGCTAGATTCGTTGAGGCTGGTCGAGCTGAGATGGAGCAATCTAGGTATTGGTGGCTGAATGACAATGTCTAAATTATTCGTGTTTATTTTCTGTTTTTGTGCTTTTTCTCGTTACTTAGTTTTTTAGATTCATCTCATTATTGCTACATCTAGTGTTGTTGTTTATTTGTATTATAATTTAGGTATAGGTTTCAATATAAGGTAACGTTTTTTTTTTGTTTTTTTTTTGATTGAACTTATTTAGAATTAGGGTGTAACATATTAGGTATAGGATATAAGTTCATTTTTGTGTTAGTAGTATAAGTAATTTTTGAATAATGCTGGTTGGTTTTTTCTCCTTTTTCCAATTGAATCAAAAAATATGAAATAATCTTAATTAATTTAAATTTGCAAGTGTATTTTTTTCATTAAATGTGTTTAACCGATAACGTATAAATTTAGAGAGCCATTCGGGCCATTAAGTTTTTTATAGTTTTATTGTTTGGAATTTGCTTTATGTTCTTTTAAAAATTTATAACGATTAGTATTAAATAAAGCGCTTTTGACTTTGACTTTATGCTTAACTTTAGTTGTATTTCTAGCTATTGAATAAATATATATAAGTTTCACACTAAATTAGTTCCTTTTAGTGAAATCATTCTCAAATAAACCGGAAACAGAACAGTTTCGGGAGATATTGTTCACGTCCAGTGCAGTGCTCAACGCCCCAAAATCGGGGCGGTTGAAATATTTAAAATGGTATTATTTTGAAATTATTTTTTTATAAATTCTGTTTATTTATGTTATTTAGACTTGCAATAAAACAAAAAAGCACTGATATCATCATTAAAAAGTTGAGTACATATGGGTTAAAAGCCGCAATACTAAAAACCGCGACAGTAAAAACTGCGATAAGAGTGGAGCGCGAATCAAACGCGATATTGATGATAGTGAAGTGATTTTTTTGGAATATAAATTGATAGACAGAGAAAATTAAATTAAAATGCGATGTGTAAAATAGCGGAATTAATGATTGTGCATTCTCAGTTAATAAACTCTTTTAACTTAATTTAAAAGACAGTGTTTTTTCACTTTACCGGAGCATTAAAATTATTGGTCGCGAAGCACAACACGCGGCAATATAATGTATATATATTTATTTGTGTATGTAGAACTCTCCGCAATATGTAAATATCTCTCGAGAAATTTACCTAATATCTATATAAATTATATATGCGGGTCGGTTTCAACTTGTCGACTATTCAACAGAGCGTGGCAGATAACAAGAAAAATATTAATGAATCTGGTGCACTTCACATTTACTTGCCACTTACTGCAATTTTCAATGCGAAATCGTACTTACTATTCAAATATTTGAAAATCCAAATAAATTTAATTGCATGCAAACTACTGAAAACGTCAAGAATAATTAAATTTCTTATGAAACACTTTCAATATGCAGTTATGCCTGGCTTAGTTTGATTACATCTTAATTTCGCCCACTTTTCATTTCAAATACACTGAGAAAAAAATGTATTCCTGTTTAAGTCTCCATAAAATTTATGAGATTATTCCCAATTAATATTCATGCCGTTTTAATTAATTGATTTCAAACAATATTTTTACATTTAAGACTTAACCCTAAGATAATATTTACATAAATTTTCAATTCCCAATTCGAAAAGCAAAAACGAAAATCAAATAGCAATCATCATAATTTTCATGTTTACCTTATTTAGATCAACTGGAACTTCAGCAAAGATTTATTTCTTCATCATAAACAATAAACCAGTCTTGTGAGGTGAGTCTGCATCCGAAAGATCTTTCAAAACGGCCAACCTATTAATTACCTATGAAAAAAATTCAAAGAAGAAGAAAAATAAAAGTTGGTAGATTGTAAGAAAAGATATTAATGAAATTATCATTCCGACAACTTTATCTTTTTTCCTTTGAATTGGATTAGGTCTGGGCATGAGTACAGGTAAGATACCTGGCTGGATAATCGAGATGATATCGATCCTGAGATATGACGACGAAGGTTCGAATGAGGTATCAAGTAGCTTAATGACTTTAGACATGATGTAAGCCCATAAAGGTATAAATGCTACGACCATGCTTGAAGAGATTAAACGATGATCATTTTCGTGTTATTTATTATTTATAATAACATTCCACTCGATCTGATTAGACTTTATCCTTTGATTTGATCAGCGGAAGAAAAAGATGAATGTGTCAAGTTGGAAAAGGTAGTTGTTGGACACTATTGAGCAAGCAAAATAGGTTTGAATCTCTTTGCAATTGTAGGAAAAATTATTTGGAAAATTGAAGACTTACGATCAGTTTCTGCTGAAAAAAAAAAATTTTACAATCTTTCTTCTTCTTTCCAATTGAAGATACGTTGCTGCCTTGCCTTCTTTTATATCGCACAGTGTAATTTAAAGATTTAAAAAATGTTGCGTGACTTGTCTATTTGAGCCATTGACAAACGCATGAGGAAAACGTGCGACAAAATTAACAAGATTATGTTCTGAAAATGATATTTCACTTTTCAGGATGATCAAGCAATTATGTATCGAATTACATTGTAGGTGGTAAGATGATTGAGTGGTAAATTCTTCGAAGCAAGCGATGATCATGGCTATAAACCTGGCAGTCGCTTACCTCATTTGGAATATATTAACTGGTTCACTATTAAAATTGATTCTTTTTTGTGTAGAGCAGAAATACACCGGATGTACTAGAATATCCTGATCGAATTTGAACATTCCTTCATTATATCCTTATTTTTAAGGGGTTTTTCGAAATAGTTTTGCAAAGCTCTGTCAAAATTAGTACTTGTCCGCCCGTGCCCATGAAATTTCGTAAGTAGGTCAACAGCGGTACCCTCCTAAAAACTACAATATAAAGGGTTTTCCAATAACATGTGTTATTTTGAATAGCTCGCTATTTCGGTAGATGTCACTATTGAAGCTGTCATCTTTTGACATTTGACAAGTAAAAACTACGGCATTAGTAAGAATGGAACGATACACGCTTCAACAATGCATTGAAATTATTCAAATTCACTATAAAAATGGTGGAAATTTGGCAGAGACGGTTCGTAAAACTCGAACATTTTTGTATCGTCGTAAAGCACCTTATCGGGACCGTAATATAGAAATTGGTGGAAAAATTCTAGCTGTTGGGACAACTCAGTGATGTGAAGAATAAAACCCGTGCACGTCGCTCAAGAACAGCCGAGAATATTGCTTCTGTAGCCGAAAGTGTTGAAGAAAACCCAGGTTTATCCATTCCTCGTCGTTCTTTGGAATGAGGCATTCCACAAACGTCATTCCACCGTATTTTGCATAAAGATTTGGGTCTTAAGGCTTATAAAGTTCAGTTAACATAAGAAATCAAGCCGGTCGATCATCAACAACGTCGTGTCTTTGCTGATTGGTTCCTTGAAATGCATGAAAATGATTCGGAGCTCCATCGAAAAATCATCTTGAGTGATGAGGCCCATTTCCACCTCGGTGGCTTCGTCAACAAGCAAAATTGTCGCATCTGGGGCTCGGAAATCCCAAGAGTTATTCTTGAAAAGCCTCTCTATCCTCAACGTGTGACTGTTTGATCGGTTTATGGTCCGGCGGAGTCATTGGACCTTACTTTTTCGAAAATGAGGCCAGAGCAACAGTAACGGTGAATGAATTGCGCTATCGAGATATGATTAATGATTTTTTATGGCCGAAATTGGACGGTTTTGATCTGGAAAACGTTTACTTTCTACAAGACGGTGCTACGTGCTACAAAAGCAACGAAACCGTTGATCTTTTACGGGAAATGTTTCCGGACCGTGTTATCTCTCGAAGAGGTGATCACAATTGGCCACCGGGATCTTGTGCTTTAGCACCTTGGGACTTCTTCCTTTGAGGCCACTTGAAATGGAAGATCTGCGCCAACAGCTCAGCGTTCATTCAAGACCTAAAAGATGGAGTTCGTGAGGCTATCGAGGATATAGGATAGCCACTTTGCGATTTGGTTATGGAAAATTTCATGAAAAGGATACGGTCCTGTAAGCGTGGTCGTGGTGGTAATTTGCCCAATGTTATTCTTTACTATTAACGGCGCATACCTTTTTCTTTATAATGAAATAAACATCCAATCATTTATATTAACAAATGGTATTTTTCTTTTAATATCAAAATAACACCTCTTATTGAAAAACCCTGTACAAGGTTGCACAAAATTAATCATCCAATTTTGTTTTTGAATAGCTTTTTCTCCTAAATAAAAGAAAAAATGTTTGAGTAAAATTTTTTCACTAGGTGGAAAAGACTATATCAATCAAGTGGAGGCCGCTAGTGTTGATACTCATTTGCACCCATTTAATCGCAATTTCTATGACTTTATGCAAGATTTCCGGTGATAAGTGTTCGCATTCCTGCTTAAGTTCTGCTATTGTCTGAGGTTTGTTGGCATAAGCCCGCGACTTCAAATAGCTCTAAAGAAGCAAGTCGGGGATAGTTAAATTGGGCGATCTTGCTGGCCTTGCCAAATCACCAAAACGAGAAATTCGTCGACCAGGAAACGCTTCCTTTACAATATTCATTGTGGCTCGTACTATGTATGCGAATGCATCGTCTTGTTGAAATCATATATTCATCAAGCCCCGCTGATGTGATTCCGGCAGTAAGAAGTCATTTATCATGGCGCTGTAGCATTTGCCAGTAAAAGTGATCGTATTACTAATAGCGTCCTAAAAAAATAAAAATAAAAAAATTAATAAATAAAATCCCGTTGGCACCAACTGCCGTAAAGGCAAATTTCTCGTAGGTGCCCGTACTTTTTAAAGCAAATAGTTATTTTATTGGCCCCAACTTTCAAAGTTAATCACTGTTTAAGGACAAGCAAAAGTAGCAGGAGAGTCCTCCTACATGAAGGATATTGTAAAATAATCAGTGAATCAAACTACGTTTTCTGAATATCAAAACTTGGATTAGATGGACGTAGATTGTATGAATTACGAGGTGTGACAATTAAGTAATGCCGCGCTTGTGGTAAACCTGCTCCCTTGAAATTCCCTTCCTCTTCCCCGACATCCTTCCTCTCTCCATTGATATATTTACCATCGCTCTAGCTTGTTTAGTTTGCCTGCAATGTCGTGTTGAGTAGAAGTGTGTTGGTGTTGCTCGTCATGAAAATGGAGAAATGAAATGAAGAAAAACGCGTTGCGATAAAATTTTGCGTCAGATTGGGCGAAAGAGTTTCAGAACCGTCCGCTAAAACTGTAAAAGTGCATTTTGATAGTGCTCTTAGTCATGATCAGGTGTTTTGATGGCATAAAGAGTTTGAGGAGGGGCGTGAAAGCCAAGGCGCGGAGCGAGAGACCAATCGAGGTGCGGACTGACGTAAATGCACAGCGTGCACGTGCCCTAATCTATGAAGATTGTTGTTTAATAGTTCGAATGCTGGCCTCGGAACTGGGTATGAACCGTGAAGCAGCCAAACAAATTTTAACCGACGATTTTGGGATAAAATAGTTGTGCGCGAAGATGGTTCTACAGAACCTTTCTGAGGAGCAAAAGCAGCATCGAATGACCGTTATAGAAGACTGTTTGGAACAAGTGGGAAACGATCCCACGGTGCCCGATCGAGTTATTTCAAGCAACGAGAGCTGGTTTTTCCAATACGGCCTGGAAACCAAATGCCAAAGCCAACAATAGTTGTTTCCGCACGCCCCCGCCTGAAAAAGCATGAGGCGGCCGTGACGAAGGTCCTCGTGGACATCCAACTCGAAGCGTTCCAGAAATGTTATGAAGCATGGAAAACGCGCAAGAAACGTTGTATAGCTACCCAAGGGGACTAATTTGAAGTGGATGGCAGAGGTGTAGAATAATTTTTAAATATACGTTTTTAATGGAATTAGTCTCATTATTTAATTGTCACACCTCGTATGCTCGGGAAAATGACAAATGATTATATATTTAAATTTGCCACCATTTTATTTAACGTTTGTTGATCTCAATGCTTGAGTAGACATGATAACATATAAATGTTTTAAAATATTTCTAAAACTTTCATTAATACCTTAGTTTTTGCGTGGTCGGGAGGTGAATGTCATTTACGCTCCCATGCTCGCAAGTAGGCGACTGGACTACCCACTAAATACTTCCCCTGTCAACCGGAGAACCCAGCCTGGGACCATTTGACACATTACCTCGGGCCAGGTCTCGTTTTGTTACGCCGTGAGGCACCTTCTAGAGGGAGGGGAGAGGGGAAGAGGAAGTGATCCTCCAGCCGCAACACCCCTTGCTGCTGTGAGTTCCTTTTGTCCTTCTGGACTGCCTGAGCATATTGTGCCCCCTGGTGCTATTTGTCAACTGAATTGAGCATCACCGCGACTATATTATCCGGGCTGACCTATCCTGTCTTCTTGTAGAGGTCCCGTCGCAAGTTGTCTCAGTTTATGTACGCAAAATATTTGTGGCAGACATTGTCTTCCTCTCCTAGGCAAAACCGGGAATGCGGGGACCGTGACTTACCAACCTTGTGCAGCTACGACTGAAAACACCCATACCCACTCAAAAGCTGGGTCAGATAGAAGTCAATCTCATCATGCCTTTGATTTTACCACGGTCTCATATCCGGGATGCGGCAATTCATCCAAGACTGCTGCCAATCGTTAAGTGAGCGTTATCTTTCCTCACGGACAACCCTCTGTGTCGCCTCCTCGTTTCGATGCAGGTAAATAGCGTGGTGCTCTCTAGCAAGGGGGAAAATAGTTATCACGCCTGCAATGAATTTCACCACTGAATCAGCAACTGTCGGATACTTAGATGCAATCCTCAGTGTTTCTCTTCTCTGTACCTGTGCCAAGCGTTTTCGGTATACCTCCTTACTGAGAGCGTTGCCCGATATTTCTGCTCCGTACAGTAGCACTGACCCTATAGCACTCATCAAGAGGCATCTTCTTGATGGGCTGGGAACCCCTACGTTGGCCATAAGTCGACTCAGAGCTAACACTCCCGAAGCAGCCTTTTCAGCCGTTGTCCTGATTTGCTCAGAGTAACGTCTTTGAGTCGATCAGTAGCTCTAGGTACGACACCGCTGGCTTCGATTCGATTTGTATCATGTTGATCATGCTTACTCTAGGAATTCTCTTTTTTGTCAAGATGACCATTTCGGTTTTCTCCCACTCGGCACATTAGCCTACCTAGCCTAAAAGATGCTTATTCAACGGTGCGTCCAGCGACCAGAGCCGCAACATCATCCACACAGCTGATCAAGCGTGACTCATCTGGCATCTCCAGTCCAAGTAGCCTGTGGTAAGAAAAGTTCCACATGTCTGGACCATGGATAGATCCCTAGGCAACACCCAATGTAACTTCTACCCTTCGTTGGCAATATGTCGTGTCGTAGAGCAAGCTTTGGTCCTTCAGGTAGTCCCACAAAAGCCACATAAGATATTCTAGAACTTGAAAAGAGTTTTCCGGCGTATCCAGAATATCTATCCATCTAGCGTATTTGAAGGTATTGCTAACGTTGAGCGTCACCAACAGAACGATCCGTCGCCTAGTATGGCTACATGCCTCTGCCTTTTGGACCGCACTCAACATCTCTTCAATTGCATCAATGTTGGAACGCCCTGCTGTAAAGCCATGCTGCTTACGAGATACGTTCCCAGCAGCACGAATCACGTCAGTGAGTCTTCCTTTGCTAAGTTTCTTTAGCACTTTCCCAGCAGTGTCTACCATGCCTAACGGAATCTCCCTTCTCCTTGCGTTTCAGCCCAAGCCGTGCCCCCTTCCATCGTACGGGAAAACCCCCGCCCCATAGGCACACGTTGACTGTGCTGAGCAGCAAGTCAGGACAATGGTGAAAGGCGAGCTGCAGCACCTCAGCCGAAACATCATCTGGACCTGGAGCCTTCCTCGGTTTCAGTGAAAGAGCTGTCTCTTTCAGTTCGAGTTATGTGAAGAGTGGCCACTTGGCTCTTGTTCCACCCTGGATAGCGCCAATGTGGACGGGATGGACAGGGAAGAGTGCCCGAACTATCTCCTTCATTTTTTGCTGTTGCTGTTGTAAATCGATCTCCGAAGGCATTTTCTGATACCCGGTTCGGTGCGTGTTGGACCTCACACCGAAGCTTGTGGCCCCCTCTACGCTTTTCAGTGATATCAGTAGACACCAGTAAACTGGGAGCTTGCCATGCCAGGGCTTTTGACGGGCCATAGAAGCATTGCAAGCAGTCGTTAATGCTCATAGTAGAGTTCACCACTTCTTGAGCTGCCTGTTCAGCCATCCCCTGAATATCTCCCTGGTGTGTGGCATCTGCTGTGAGTATCTTGACGAACCTCTCGGCATCCATGCTTCTTATATTCCACCAAATTGTAGAAAGCCGAAAGCATGGACACTGGGAGACAACAATACTGATCTCAAGCAGAATGCACTGACGCACAGCATCAGAAGACTACTCTTCTGATACTCTCCAGCTGTGTATCCTCCATACTAAGGACTCTGACGCGAATATCACGGCTAGTATGGTTCCTTTGCAGCCAATTTGGCGGAAAGTTGCCGTACTTCCGGTATTTAGTACAATGAGCGCCATTGTGGCCGCCAATCCTAGCATTTATTTTCCTCCCGGACCTGTTTGAGGCATGCCCCATTCAATTGCTTCAGCTTTGAAGTCTCCCCAACGAGCACGTTGCCGTCTGCTTTCGAGACAGCTCCCTCCAAAGCATTAAACTTGGCTTGGAAATAAAATATCGATTTGTTCGGCGGCACTTAAAAGTTGGTCTTTGAGCACCCAACCCACACAAAGCCATCCCCGGTCCAAAACTCTCCACCTGGAAATCACTATATCAAACCTAGATGGTGGTAGTACCAGTTTTATCAGCATACCATGTTGCTGAACTTTTATCATGATTTTGCTCACTCAGCAGCAAAAATTAGCTTTAATGTCCCTGGCAAACTGCTGATTTTGGGCGGTTGAACTGCGGTGTAGATTTAGGTGCAAGATGCGGGTCATGAAAGTTCTGATCTTGCCTTAGCTAGGGCTTCCTGGAGAGCCCGGCATTCTTCTGAACCCAAAACGTGTGCAAGATCATGTCTTGGATTTGCATCCCTGCAAAGAATACAGTGAGTCTCCTTTGTACACTTTTTTAGGGTTTTGTAAAATAATTTTACAAAACCCTACTAGTTTCGCGACCAGTCTGTCCGTCTGTCCGTCTGTCCGTCCGTATGTCACTGCAGTTTTTCTCGGAAACTACTTAAGCTAGAAACATCAAATTTTGTGTGTAGGTGTAAAGTGGTGATCTCTTCAAAGTTCAACTACAAAAAAAATTTTATAAGGTATTTAAGGGGGTCTCCCCATATTGGAGAGTGACCCCCCGAAAAAAAAAATTCATTGAAGGTAGCCGATATGGGTATCCAATAAAAGGTCTTGATGAGAGCTTTACAAAACAGGTCTTAGTTTGGCAAAACTTGCTTCGAGGGAGGCACAGGGAGGGGAAATACACGAAAAATTTGTGTCCCCCCCCTCGCGATTGGACACCTGTGATCCGAAAAATATAAAAAAAATCAGGGATGTAGGCCTTAGTGTGTACAACAACAACAAATACGTAAGAAGTCGCAATTCACTCAACTTTGTTAGTAATATTATGATTTATCGATTTTATGTTTTCTTGAATGAAATCTTAACGGTACCCTTAAATTCAATGAAACTCAGTATGTAGATGTCTATTTATAAGAGTGACCTATCCTGAAAGTTTCATAAAGAAGTTATAGCGGTTTGAATTTTCCTGTATTACTATGGAACAATATGCGCTGCATTTATTACTATGGCAACATATGGCTATGGAACAACATGCGCTTTTTACCGACTCAGACACTACAGTTTTGCTAGAATTTGCATGAAAATTTCAGGAATGATAGGTTTCATATATATCTTTGAGAGCCACTTCAGCTGGTGGTATCAGTAATCGTAAAACAAAATAGTGGCTGTTTTAAATGCGAAGATTGAATAATTTTGAGTTATTTTTTCCCAACTTCAACTTTTAATGTGCATGCTTTGAACACTTGATTCAATTGAATAAATGACTGAAGATGAGTACCTACAATTAATACTCATAAGTGAAACAAGTCAAGGAGGTGGGGGAGAGCTCCTTGCAAAAGGGTTTTGTAACCATTCTAGGATTCGAAAAAATTGCCCATGAATCGATGATTTCAGTACAGGAGAGTGGCCCCTGAAAAAAAAAATTCATCAAACGTAGCCGATATGAGTATGAAATGAATGTTTTCATGTGAGTTTTTCAAAAAAGTTCTTAAACTGTCAGTTTTTGCTTCAGTGGGGGCACAGGGGGGAAATACATGAAAAATGTGTTTCCTCTCTCGCGGACGGACATCTGAAATAATTATCAAGGGAGATATTTATGAGTATAACAATACCAAAATCCTCAGAAGTTGAAATTCGTTCAACTAGTATGATCTACGTATTTCATATTTTCTCCAATGAAATCGTCTTTGACATGTTTCTTGATTTGATTCGATCTGGTGACTGCATTTTGTAAATTGAATACAAAACCCTTCTGACATGAGCGTAGGTCTGTTTACCCAACTTTTTCTATTATACCCCATTTTATTCCATTTGAAACATAGGGAGCTCCTATTGGGTCCCTTGTATACTTGTGCGGTATGACCATGGCCAAGGCATTTGAAACATTGAAGAGGCGCTGCTCTTCACCATATCCTACAGACAACCCACCCTATTCTGACTTTGCCTTATTCAGAAATGGTTCGGCGTCCTTTTCAGTCAAGTAAATGATGGCCATCTATTGTCCCCTATAGTTTGCTGGTGTAAGCCTCGCTTTGATCCTGGCCATGCTAGGGAACATCCTTTTGATGGCCTTTTCTACCGTGGCAAGATCTTTGATGCTGTCAATGTCTCTTATTTTGATCGTTGCCATCGGCTCGAGTGAGGCTACAGTTGCGCTTTTACTGAGGTTTTTCTTTTCTTCTTCCCTATTGCAGCACCGCCACGTATGATCGGCCATCTGGGGTTTTACGAGCAGTGTCTGCTGCCGAAGTGTTTGTCGGGGCTTCATTCTCTCCTGCTATGAATCAGCTCTTTTTTCTTGTTGGGTGTCCGTGCGAACTTTATTTTCTGGTACTTTTTGAAGAAGTTTCTTTGCGGCTTTCTTCGCTCCTTTTGTAAGCACTATCTGGAACCCCTGATCTCTGGTTCCGCGCTCATCAAGTGCCTCTCACTTCTTTCTTTTATCCGAATCTCCTTTGATTGGGCTAGATGCCATTCTTTTATTTATTTTCCATAGTGGAGCTATTTGTGCGTGCCCTTTAGCTTAGCCCTTAACGCTTCCTTAGCCTTTTGCTCTTCTTCGGCTTTCTTGTCCTCTTTGACCTCTAACTAGCTCTTCCGATACCACTTTGTGTGGTCTAGGAGCTCCTTCAGTTTAAGGAGCTCAATCTTTACTACTTTGTTTATTTTTGACGAGTCGCATGCAGATTGTTTTCTTTTCAGAACGTATCCCGCATTTTGGATAATCCTTTCTTCTTCATGTCGCCGGGCGGCAATTGTACTTTGCGACAATTTTTCTTGGGAGAGATTATCGGCTTCTATTTTTGAATACAGTACTTCCGCCACGTTTTCGTCGGTTGCGATGAAATCACACAACGTCGCTTTATTTGTCTGGTCACTCCTGCCTTTTTCTGCCGTAATCTCCACGTGGACTTCAGGATGGTTTGTCGTTGTATCGGTATTTGTGACCTTTGCTTCAGTCGCCTCGGTAGCGGTCGCAGCAGTGTCCATCGAATTCTCGATGTTCTTTATATTTTCCTCCACCGCTCGAACATCTGACGCGTACTGCAGAGTTTCCTGCTTTTCCTTTCTTGGACGCTCCAGCATTCGCATCATTTTTTGGCTGCGCCCGAACGCCGCAGGGATCTCAGTCTGGAGAAGACTATTTGTTAATCTCCGTTTTTCGTCCGTCATCACTGTCATTGTATTACTCATCGTTTTTATCATCGCTTGTACCGATGTGCTGTAAACATCGTCGCTGCAGCCACTGGTTGATTTGTTGTTGTTTTGTTTTTGCTTTCTGTCTTTTTGTGGGTTTCCTGTTGCTCCAGTTACTCCCCCTCGGAGCCGCTTTCTCGTTCGTGTGTGTCCTAAAAGCTATCGCCCAATCAGCTTTCTGCCTAATATCAGCAGGATATTTAAAGTGGTACTGAAACAAGCATTGAACGCTAATATTGAGAAATATGAGCTACCAGGTTAGTCCCCGTGCCAGAAATTCGACCATGCATACAAGAACGAAAATAACCACAGATATCTGTTGAAAACTAAACGATGAGGAATGTATTGAAACATGCCTCAATGATATGGAGAAAGACTTCGATATGATCTGATTTGAGAACCCAATTTTTAAACTCCTCCAGGATGTCGCCATGATGTATGATATGTTTTCTTGAAAATCTTATCCCGTAACCGATGGAAATCTGGTATTTCTGTGCGATTTTAAGTTCTTGAATGGTATACAGCAAGAAACAGTGACTGCGCTCCTGCTCTTCTCTGATGATTGACAAAAACGTAAGTCTGCAAACAATGTTAATGAAATTTGGTTGTGGCAGAGTTGATATAGAAAGCACTGATCTAGATACATGTGACGGGACGACAGAGTAGGCAAACGTAAGAAGGATAAACGACAGTCATCGGGTTGATATGGGACTCTGAATTTTTAAAACAAGACAAGGGTTAAATTTACGCTGGACATTCTCTAACGAGTTAATGAGGTAGGGGTGTCGGAGAGACCAAACTATAGAACAATATTCGAGGATCGGACAAACAAGACATATAAACAAGCGGACAGGGGTAGATATATTATTAAATTTATGAGTATGCCTGAAAATAAGTCCCATTATTTTCAAGGCCCTAGTAGTCACGACTAGAATGTGTGCATCAAAATTGAGCTAAGGATCAAAAGTAACGCCAAGGTCCTTAGCAGAGCTCACAGCAGTGAGTGGGGTATCATTTAACATATAGGTGAAAGTCAGTGGAGAATGATTTAGATTGAAAGTCATTTTATTGCATTTGGCAACATTAAGACAGAGGTAGTTAGACGAACACCAGTTACTTAGTGCAAACAGGTCCATCTGAAGATATTGACAATCTTACGCAGACCTGATAGCTCGAAAGACTTTAAAATCATCGGCATACAGTAGCCAATTGGAGGCGATAACCAAAGGAAGATCATTTATAAACAATAGGAATAGGTGGGGACCTAAAATGGAACCTTGAGGAACACCAGAGGACGGATAAAACGGAATAGAGGTAGTTCCACAGTAACTAAAGCAAAGTATTCGAGAAGACAGGTAGGAGTCCATCCATGATACGAGAGGGCCTGCAACCCCAAACGTTTTCAGTTTGTAAAAGAGAAGTTGATGATTGACCGTGTCAAACGCCTTCGAGAAGTCAGTGAAGATGACATCAACCTGCAATCGATTGTATAGGGCCTTAGCAATGTAATCGGTGAATGCAATTAAATTTGAGGTCGTAGAGCGACCTTTGAGAAACCCATGCTATTCCTTCGATGAGATAGGGGTCAATGAAACTGAAAGCCGGTTATGTACCAGATGCTCGAGTAATTTCGGGAAACAGGGAATTAGGGAAATAGGATGATAATTGGACACAGAAGAAGCATCACGACTTTTAGGGAATAGGAACAACGTTTGCGCTTTTCCAATAAGTAGGGAAAATACCTGTCTTTAGACTAACGTTGAAGAGAAAAATACAAAGTGAAGACGCTAATGACTTGACAAAAATATTCAGTAAGCCAACAGGACCAGGTCTTATATTTAGAATTAAGTGAATTAGTGAGGGATTCAACTTCGATATAGTCAGTGAAAAGTGAAGAAATGTCAATGGAGTGAAGTACGGGTGTATTAGCTGGATCGGAGACGTGAGAAGAAGGAACAAAAGTTGACGAGAAGAACTGGGAGAACAAGTTGGAAATATCCTGTGGAGAAGACCTAACTTTATTATTCCAGTGGACTGAAGGAGGGACAGAAGAGGAGGACTTGAAGGATCTAATGTATGACCAGAATTGTTTCGCATTGTTCGTCATGAGGGAACTCTCCAAGCTACTGAAATAGTTTTTCATTGCAGTCTTTAGTTCTTTTTTTTGCTACAAGACGCAGATCACAAAAGCGAGCTCTGGATTCTTCAGGACCACAGCGCTCGAAACGGCGGTGTGCATTACTTTTAACATTCAAGGCACAAAGTACTTGTTTAGTTAGCCATGGTTTCTGCTTTACTTTGCCAGTCAGCCAAGCTTAGCTCGGAGGTTAAAGCTTCGTAGTTTGCTTTGATGAAGTTGAATTTTGGAGAAGAAACCAAAGTATGATTTGATAAACGTGCAATGGAGAGATCGAGCGAAAATGCGGACGATAACTATCAATACCCACTAGAGGATTTAATGCAATGGAAACAGATAGACAGTTGAGGGGAAAGTTGGACAGAACAAAGTCAAGTTCCTGACCATTAGCAGTAGGGATATTATGGAATTGCGATAGTGAACAGAGTGATAGAAACGAGGAGAGAGATAAAGAAGATGCATCGGTTGATGAAACAGAGAAAGGAAGGTTTTTCGCCCATTGCACTGTTCCCAAATTAAAATCACCGCATACTAGAATTAAAGATTGCGGATGATGCTGTAAGACATAAGAGGAAAACTCGTCAAAGAATGTCTCATACACATACAAAGGAGAGTTACTAGGTATGCAGACAGAGGAAACTAATAAAGATGTATTATTAGGAAGGTAGATGTTGACAATTGCACAATCCACAACACGGGAAAAGCAAAAATCAGCACAAAGAGAGCTACGTACTGTATTACTAACAGCTACAAGAACACCACCTCCATCTTCTTTATTTGCAGAGGCGAAGTGCCGATCGCAACGGTAAATATCAAAATCATGGGAAATTTGCGAGTTTAAGATGTTACTATTTATCCAAGTTTCCGTAAGACTTATAAATACATCTTCGCTGAGTTGTAACGATGAAAAGAGCTTATCAAGCTTGGTCTTCAACATTCTTATATTTTGGTAATATACTGAAATATTAGAAGTTAAGCTGCAGTCATGAAATCTTCTACTAGTTTGTAGGTTGCGGTCTTCCCGGTGCACGAAAGGACTTTCTTCTTCTTGAGCTGAATGGTTTAGTAAGGACTCCAGGTGGCCAAGCTTCAGGATTCAAAGTAGTATCACAATTTGATGGCACTGTCAGTTTAAAAGAAGCGTTCACTCTGTCCTCCATATTATCCTCAGTTAATTTGTAGCAACTAATAACTTTAACAGCTGGCCCAATTTTTTTGCAAACGTAGTTTTTTAGGTAGTTCGCAGTTGTATGGTAGTTTAGGCGCGAAATAAAGATTTCCTTTGGAGAGAATACAGTGTCATGTGGTGGAACTTCGTCATCTAAAATCAGAGTAGCCACAACCGATGTGTCCACACCAGATGAGGGTGGAAGACTAGGCGAAGGATTATTTTTGGTTTTAGGGATCGCCCCCAGGTTGATTGATGAGGGTCCCGGAGAGCTCACAGATAATTCATTACCAGCCATGTGCTGAGTTGCTGCTGAAGCCACAGGAGACCTTGAACACGACGTAGTAGTCCTAGAACCAGCAGCAAGATTCGGGATTTTAAGAGCCGATAACTTTGCCAGCGATTTACTACGAGTTAGGATGCAAAGTCTTTGTACAGGCGTAATTGAACCACTAATGCATTCCTGCTGTGCTGTCGGCGTTAGTGATTGCGTCTGGTTATTTACGTCAGTGATATTCACTGAAGCCAGAATTTATTCTATATATAGGTGGACTACCAATAAGAAGATAGAATATCTTTCGAATTTAAGCTCGGGGGATCAAAGGTTTCAATAGAGATACTCATTTGTGAGTAATGTTGAGGCTCATTGAGCCGTAGAGCAGTCTAATGTTGGTGGCTAAATGGCAATTACTAAATTATTCATGGTCTTTTGTGGGTTTTGGTGGTTTCTTTTTTGTTTTCAATTGCAGCTCATTATTGCTTTGTTAATTGTTATTGTAATTTAATAAGCTGAGCATGTATAGATTAGAATTGAGCCATTATATAGTAGTTGTAAGATCAAAGTACACCCTTATGTTGTGTTTTTTAGTTATATGTATGTTATTTTAAGTACAATTGGTTGGTTTTTCCCCTTCTTCTAATTATTTTATAATATAGCATGTGGTAATTTTCAAATGATAAGATTTGATACTGTTTGACTATTAATGTTTCTTAAAATTGGAGTGCCATGTGGGCCACTAAGTTTTTGATGACTTTAATTTTGCCTTATGTTTTCATGAGTTTATAACGATTGAATCAATAAAGCGCATTCGAATTTGATATGTTCACACTTCCAGTGACTAGATGACTTTGGGACAGGATATTAGTTGGCGTTTTCGGTTCTCAATATATTAACTTTATGATTTTTGGCATCTCCAAAAAAAAATATTTTCTGCAGTCGAGTTCATAGCTCGTATCAGGAAAGTAAAGTATTAATGTCAATAGCATTTTTTTAAATTTGTTCTGTAGCTTATAACAAAACCAAAAGCACAAAAGAATATTCTCAGGGCCCAGCAGCGATTGGAAACGAATAATAATTCAATTCTCTAGTTGTAAGTGAAATAATCTAGACATTATCATTATACAAGCCATTGCATTTTCTCCAAGCGCAAACTGTTAACATTTAAAACATCCATAAGGGCCTGTTTAGATAGTAAAGTTTGTCCTACATTCTACTCATCGACTAGCGCTCCGCAGACCAAACCCATTCAACGGCAACATTTTTTGAAGCTTTTATTTATCGTATAAATATTATGAACAAATAATATCTTGACGTTAAACAAATGTTCGTTTCGAAATGGCCACCATCTTCTCACTCTATTGAAAGTGCATAATGCTAACATATTGGATCCATAAATGGCGCTCAGATGATGCATCGACGTACGTTTCACACATGGCTTTGGATTCCTGGTCAACTTACTAACAAAATTCGAAACTAAACAATTTGATTTTGAAAAAGTGTTTACTGCGCACACTTTCTGCGAAAAGATATGCAAACAAATTGAAAATTAGATACAATTTATGTATGACAACAATGTTAACAAATTTTTTCAATTTGGGAGTATGAATGGGCAGGAAGTTAAATAAGTTTTTATTTACGTGCAATGATGAATTTTAATGATATTGAGAGATATGTACATACATATGTATATATCTGCAAGCAGCGTTAATATTTTTTGATTACAATGAAGTATGAAGTTTTTTGTCCGAACATGGTTCATAAATAAAATTAAATCGATTTAATAAAAATCTTCAAAGAACTTCTTCTTTAAAATGCCATCTACTTGTACATACCCTGAAAGGAAAGGAAAATACTTATTAAACACGCAACGCTAATTTTGATGCTAATTAAAATGCTTAAATGGCGTGAAAACCAGCCTTTGCACTCATTAACAATTTGTTTACCGAAAAATTTCATTTAATTTACTTATTGGCCGTATAAACTGCATGAGAATCAACTTCATACGCTTTTCATTAAGCACAACAAAGTGGAAAATTTCATATTTACTTCCCCCATTGAGAACTTTTCATCTAGTCACTGCTTGGCTTCTGTAGATTTTGGCTATTTCCCTTATTTCCATGAAAAATTAGAGGGTCAAGATAACAAAACGTATTTCTTGTAATCATATGAAAATTGATGATATTAAACTGCACGCTCGAAGCAAGAGAATGATTTTCATTTTCCTAGGGTGCTTGAATTTCCCTTCTGTGCCGATGATGATGATGATAATAGCGGAAATCATGAAAGTGTGAAGAAAGAATCAAATTGTAATGTAATAGGTGTATAAACATTTTTAGAAGGTAGCAGAAGATACGTATGCAGGTTTACTATATTCGAATGAAGGTGATGAAATTTTTGATACGCATATTTCTAGACTATTTGCTGGAGGAAAATGTTTTCATTTATAAGAAGTGGAGATCTAGCCCATTTTCACTTCCAGATGCAGTAAAGCTGAGGCTTTATGGCAAGCGCTTGCTGTTTGTTAATTATCCTAACAGAATCAATTTGAAAAGGGATAGAAGGCGTAGCTCAGTCCCTGGGGTTGATTTGATCATTCGTTATGAAAACTAAGGAGATTTAACACAATTTAAATATTTTTCTGATTGGAAATTTGTATATTTATTTTGAAAAATTAACTTAATGATGCAACAGGTACCTCTCCGTATTTCCTGATACTATATGTGTGGTAGATCTAGTCCTATCTGTCCAATTTATTCTCGTATATAAACTAGTAATATTTATTTTTTCGAAAATTGGTGAAAACAGAACCGCAAATACCGTGTTTGGCGACATTGCAGTATTCATTTTCTTTTGATTAACTAAGTAGATATAATAATTGTAGTCATTTGCAACAGAGCGGAACCTGAAGCATGAGCTCTGAGACGGATATTTGAGTAAATCTCATGATAGGTACGGTTTCCTCAATACATGAACAAATTTTTCAACTTGCAATAAATTTAAACAAGTCAAAGTAAAAAAAAATCCCCGTTGGCAGCACCAGCCGGAAAGGTAAATTTCTTGTATGTAGTGTAAGATTTCGAAAAACAATTTGGCTTGCCTACTACTAGATTTCTTACTGCAATTTTTGTAGCACCACATGGGTATTTATTAACATAAAAAGAATCTGCCGACGTTCGTATTGGGAGACCCTCTATAGAAGCAAAAATATCAAATTTAGTTGCACACGTATGGATCACATATTGAAAATCGGCGGATAATTAGTTGTTACAAACATATAAATACAGGTTTCGCCCTTCCACATTTCACAGTGGTTATCACACAATGGTGATAATTTTTCGGTTTAAATAGCTCGAATAGTTAATTTCAAAAGATTCCCATAAAAGTTTCATCAGCACTTGCGTTGCCATTAATATATACATTTTCAATTCTTTTATGAACTATGAGGGGCCGTCATTTTGATTTTTATTGAAAACGGCTGCTAAAATGTTAAGCTGTAAATTTTCAACTTTTTTATTTGTCATTCGATTTGCAAAATTAAATTAATTTGCCTTAATAACTTATAATTTCAAATTTCACCGGAATCCGTGAGAAACTTGGCTGCTAGAGGGCTACAGAAATAAAAAAAAAATTTAAGTCACCCCCCTGTATGGGGAGACTCCCCGTAAATACCTTAAAATATTTTTTTGCATTGCAAATTTCAAGAGGCACCACTTTTGACCTGCGTAGAAAATTTCCTCATTCTAGCTCATGTGGTTTGCGAGAAGACTTGTTATGACGCACGAACGTACGGACGGACGGACAGAGAGACAGGTCGCAATTTTATAATTTTTTAAGGGTATTGTTAAAAATATTTTACAATATCTTAAAAATGGTCTGGTACTTCCAAGTAAAGTCATTTAAAACGTTCCCATGAAAAACTTTTATTATTTCAGTTACTACTAAAATAGCAAATTGTGCTTGCCTTCAGACCTTTGTGGGCCACCATTTTGAATGCATGTATTTGATTTTGGCTTATTTTAAATCTTTGCGTGTTAGGACCTCATCAATCAATGTGCCAAATCTCGTTCAAAAAGGAGTTTCACTCTAGACAGGGCAAAATTCTTCAATTTTTATTGAAAATGGCAGCTTAAAAATATGAAGTTTTAAATTTTTGACTTTTTTATCTTTCATTCCATTTTAATAAGTTTTTGCACAAATAAAGAACTTAACACAAAGATACATAATCAAAATCTATTGGAAAATGTGACCGCTAGAGGGCCACAAAACCTGAAAAAATGCGTAATTAAACGGCCGCCATTTTGAAATTGGCACATTCATGATCACCAAAATATCACAAACTCTAGATCTAAGTACTTCCTATCTTAAAATCAAGTTTCATAGATGTCGGATTAAAATTACGACTTTAAGGTAGACTTTGAAGTTTTGAGCTTCAACTGGCCGCCATTTTGTTTTTTACGACCTGAACTCTTAAGATACTTATAGTTTCTATCAAACTACCGAATTTCATTAACATTGGTTGAAAGCTTTGGCCAAAACTACTACAACATAATTTTGTACGTTTTTCAACATTTGAGTGGCCGTCATTTTGTTTATGCCGTACCGACTTTAGATTTTTTAATTGTGAGATTCATCAGGTACATCAGTAAACCTTTGTACGAAATCTCATCCAAATAGGAGCTATACTTTGGTCAGAACAGAAATCACGATTTTTCATCTAATATGGCCGCCATTTTGTTTTCGTCAAGCCGGTATAGCTGGTTCACGAACCTAGCCGCAATATTTACTCAATACACCTTTCCTGAAAATTTGGTGAAAATCGGAGCAAAATTGCAACCTCTAGCGTGGTCACAAATTTATCAAAAATGAGCCGAAATCATCATTGAAATTCATGGAATCGGGATTGAATATCTTCAAAATACCCATTTCTTGCATTTTAACTGATCATTTGGGCTGACGCATGGTCTGTGTACGTTTTGTTCCGCACAAGTTAACTGATGACCAAAAATTGATCAGAATTCAACATTCGAAGGACATGATTATAGAGGCGAGAAAAGACGAGAACTTCCGTTACAACATTGCAACTGATGATGAAACGTAGTATTTCCAATATGAACCTGAAACCAAGCGTCAAAGTGCCGAATGGGAGGCCCCAGACGAGCCACCACCCGAAAAATCAAAAATCAAGTCGATGCTCATTTGTTTTTAAGATTCCAAGAGAATCGTCCGCAAGGAGTTCGTGCAAATGGGTCAACCCGTCAATGCAATTTTCTATCTTGGCGTTTTGAAGCGTTTATTGGATCGCATTCGTTGAATTCGGCCTAAATACCGCGAAGGAGAAAGCTGGCGCTTATTGCATGATAATGCACTATCTCATAGATCCACTCTTGTGACTGATTTTTTGACTAGAAATCGCATTTTAACCATCAATGACTCACCGTATTCACCTGATACGGCTCTCTGTGACTTCTGCCTATACGGAAAATCGCATTCGGCCATGAAAGGAAAACGCTTTGCGTCCGTAGAAGGCATCCAAAAGGCTTGTACCGACATCCTAAAGGACATTCCGGACAATGACCTGAAACACTCTTTCGAAAAGCTTTCGGATCGCGCAAAAGAGCATATCGAGGCCGGAGGAGACTATTTTGAACAAATAAACTCGAATTTATCAGAACAAGGCTCCCGTCGTTTCCATTTTAGCTCAGTCTCGTTTATTTTGGAAAACACCTTCTATGTATATGGGATATAACGAAATTTGTGACCACGCTAGAGGCTGCAATTTTGCTTTGATTTTCATCAAATTTTCAGGAAAAGTGTATTGAGTAAATATCTTGGTTAAATTAATGAACCAGCTATATCGGCTTGGCGTAAACAAAATGTATGTTTGTATAGTATTGCTCCGATTTGGATGAAATTTGGTATAAAGGCTCACTGATGTATAAGATGAATCTCACAATAAAAAGTCCGGTCGGCTCGTTTGAAACAAAATGGCGGCCACTCGAATGTCGAGAAATGCACAAAATTTTGCTGTTGTAGTTGTGACTAAAGCTTTCAACCAATGTTAATGAAATTCAGTAGTTTGATAAAAACTATAAGTATATAAAGGATGATTAGATTCCAGAGAAACTCATCAAATATAGTGACAGTAGTATTCATAAAGCTATACAAGCACATTTGCCGTAATGGAGCCAATCAATTATATTCCCTATCCACAAAAAAGATGACAAGCTATAGTGCGAAAATTATAGAGGCATATCACTAGTTTGTACGGCGTACAAAATATTTTCAAAAATCTTAGAAAATAAAATCGGATCCTACGCCAACACTATTATTGGGGAGTGTCAAGGTGGTTTTAGAGCAGGAAGATCGATAGTGGACCAATTGTTCACAGTCAATCAGGTATTTGAAAAATGCTGGGAGTTCAACATAGACGTACACCAGATTTTCGTTGATTTTAAGCAAGCATACGACAGTATTGATCGTAACGTACTGTATCAAATAATGCTTTGCTTTGGCATCCCAGCCAAATTAGTCCGTCTTACCAACATGATAACGACGTTGACGACCTCCAAGTGCACATCAATAACCAACTCACCGATGCCTTTGACACAAATATTGGACAAATACAGGGAGATTGGCTGGCCTCATTGCTGTTCAATTTGGCTCTGGAGTATGTCATAAGAAAGCTGCCTGTCGATACGTGAGGTACATTACTACACAAGTCGAGCCAAGTGGTAGCCTATGCAGATGACACAAACATTTTGTCATGGTCATTAACAACTGCCAAAGAACTCTTCCTGAAACTCGATAGTGAAGCAAAGCTATTAGGTCTACAAATCAATGAAAATAAAATACAGCTCATGACGCATTCGAGGAAAAATACCTCAAATACGCAAAATATAACGTTTGGCAAATACAGTATCGAAAATGTGGGCAAATTTGTGTATGTTATTTATCCGCCAAAATAATGAAAACGGCATATGAAAGAGACGAAATACGCCGAAGAATACAGCTCACAAATAAAATGATTTATTCAGTTTTAACGATCTTGAAGACCAGGATACATACACAGGAAAAAAAGTTCCAAGTATACAAATCTGTGATAAGACTTGACACATGGACCGTAACCCAAGTATCCACAGACATATTGAACGCCTTTGAGCGACGGGTCTTGAGGCGAATAGTCGGAGCGAAGTTAGACGAGGACCAATGGCAAAATCGATACAACCATGAGCTGTATGAAATTTTTGACGAGCCTGAGGTCTCAACGATTGTAAGGCTGCGGAAGCTACATTGGGCTGGCTACATGAGTCGTATGGATGAACAACGGATACCCAAAAAGGTAATGGTTGGGAGAACTGAAGGCCGGAGGCTAGTGGGAAAACCGAGGAAACGCTGATCTGGCTCGGTCGATGAAGACAGTTCATGGCTGCTCGGATTTCAAAATTGGAGGAGGTGGTCAACGGACCGATACAGTTGGAGGTGCTATTTGCAGGAAGTGAAGGCCCGAGAGGGGCTATTGTAATAAGTAGAAGAAAATCTAAGGAATTGTGTGAAACAACTGCAGGGCGGGTCACAAAAAACAAAATGGCGGTCAGCAGAGGCTTCTAAAATTGGATACGATCTATATTTAACTTGATTTAAGGATAGAATTTGTTTAAATCTAAAGACGTTAATATTCTGGTGGTCGGGCATGTGCAGATTTCAAAATGGCGGTGGTTTAAATATGCGTTTTTCTGCATGTTTTGTGGCCCTCTAGTGGTGACATTTTCCAAATTTTAATGAAACTTGAGATTATGGATCTTTGTACTAAGTTCTTGTATTATTTAAATCGAATGAAAGATAAAGAAGTCTGAAATTTAAAACATAACACTTTAAGTTGCCATTTTCTCTAAAAATTGAATACTTTTGCCCTGTCTAGAGTGAAGCTCCGATATGAACGAGATTTGGCACATTGATTGATAACGTCCTAGCACACTAAGATTTAAAATAATCCAAAATCAAATGCATGCATTCAAACGTCAGAAGGTAAGCGCAATGCGCTGTTTTAGTAGCATATGAAGTAATAAATGTTAAACTTGAAAGTATTTATAAAGCAGACTTAACTTGAAAGTATTTATAAAGCAGACCATTTTTAGGAGATTGTAAAACATTTTTAGAATACCCTAAAAATTATAAAATCACAACCCGTCGGTCCGCCCGTTTGTTTGTGTGTCACAACAAGTTTTCTCGTAAGCCACATGAGCTAGAATAAGGAAATTTTCTACATAGGTCAAAAGTGGTGCCTCTCAAAATTTGCAGCTCTGACACCCGCTTTATAGTATGAACTGTCAAGTTTCTCAAAGTAGCTACTATCCGCAGACTCTACCTCTTCATTGTTGGCAAATCTTTTGCCGCCGCGCCATTTTTTCAAATTCAGAAAAAGAAAATAATCCGAGGGAGCCAGATCTGGCAAATAAGGTGCGTGAGGAAGCAATTTAAACTTCAACTCATTGATTTTAGCCATCGCAATAACGTACGTGTGGACTAGTGCGTTGTTGTGATGTAACAACACTTTCATTTGCGTCAGATGGGGCCGTTTTTCTTGATTTCATCACTCAAACGCTGCAGGAAGGCTGCACAATATGCTCCGTTGATTGTTTTTCCTTTTTCAAAATAATCAATATAAATATTATTCCACGTGCATCCCAGAAAACGGATGCCATGACTTTGCCAGCTGACTGAACTGTCTTTGCTTTCTTTGGAGCTGGTTCTCCCTTTTCAGTCCACTACTTTGTCTGCTTCTGGGTCTCAGGTGTAAAATGATGGACCTATATTTCGTCCATGGATATGAATCGACGCAAAAGCTAGGCTTTACTACTGCGAAACATTGTCAAACACTCGATGGAAACGTCCTCACGTTGTTGTTTGTGCTCCATTGTGAGCAAACTCGGCACATATCTTGTGCACAGCTTTCTCATGTCAAAAGTTTCGGTCAAAATGCGATGCACAGCAGTCTTCTATCTCTGCCATGTCTTCTTCTTCCGGCTTCGGCGAGGACATCTTAGTGAACAGCGGGATGAGCGTACGATTCACTCGCTCACTTGACCGCTCCTTCTTGGGATTTCCATCATTATCAGCACATGTTGAATCCACTCGTTGCTGTAGTAGGTCTCGAAATCATTCGCTGTGAAAGCAGTACCACAATCAGATACAATTCTTTTTGGATTTCCTTTTGTCGTTGCCAAAGGTCCCAAATGATCAACAAAAAAAGTATCCAAAAGGACTTCAACCTTGTCGATGGGATTAACATACTCCTCTTATAGTCTGTTGCGAGTTCCAGCATATCAGCATTCTCTCATTCGTAACTTCAAATGGCCTCCGTAACATCTTCATCGTCTTTTGGGCACATATACCCATTTTTTCGGTGTATTTATTTTTATTAACATTTAATAATTTCCCTTCAATTTTTATTTTCCCCATCATCTCAATCCTACCCTCTTAACCTATCTTTAACAACAAATAAAACAAAAAAAAACGCTAATATAATAATCATCTTAACTTTCCCCACTAACAACACTCCATTCATTACTTCGCATTAACAAAATTTCATTCGATACCTTTATACTAACAAAACCTTATTTTTTCCTTCGTACTAACTAATTTCATGCATTATCTACTACTAACAAAATTTTATTTGTTATACTAACAAAAATTCATCTTTGTTTCCTTACTAACAAATTTCATTTCCATGCCTATTGAGAGGGTTTCACGGTTAAAGTATATAAATAAATGAACGGGATATCAACGGAAGGTGGCTCCGGTGGTAGCGTCATGAATTCTCGACCGGAGAGTCCACTGGGACCCTGAGTTCGATTTTTTCGAAGCACAGGAAAACACTCTTTTTGGGATATTGACAAAATCAATTTTTTTCCGTATATATTACGATTTGAATACAACCAAACACTATCATGGTCATGGAAATCGTCATATATGCAAAATGGAAATTGTTGAGTTTGTCGATATGGAAAAGATGTGTGGGTAACGGAACCGAAGTGTATTGAACTTCATCACGTTACTTGGATGCGACAGTGGGAATTGGGAATAAAAGGATTGCGGGATTGAGTGAGTTCAACTCTTGATTTGGGAAGGTAGTCAGTACTTGACTTTAAAATAAGAGTGATTGTTTTTGGCGGTGTTGGAAATGGTGCGTTAATTTCTAATTCGGGCGGAAAAGAGGCTGAACTTGGCTTTCGAAGAAGAGTGAGTATGTGTGGTGTCGGGGAAAGATTTTTTATTTTAGATAGCGGGAACAAAAAGTTTTTAATTGGGTTAGAAGACGAAAGTGGGATCGTGAATGGACGAACGCTTTGGATTGAGTTCTGATTGACGAAAGTTTGGGAGTGATAAAAAAGTTTAAAAAAATATAACTAAATTTGATCGAAATTCGGTGGATAAAAAACATAAGTGAAAAGAGTGAAGTGAGAAAAAAATCAGAGACCATTATCTAAAACTTCAATATACTTATGGAAGCTAACCACCCACATTGTGCTGGAAGTAAAGACAAGTGCGATACAGAAATCACAAGATTTAAATTATCAGGTGTCGCATTTTTTAAATTATAAAAAAACTGAAGAGTGAAAACAAAAAGTAAGTGCGGAATTTTGAATTTTCCTTTAGTAGACAGAATAGAAGAAACGAATAGACAGCGGATGCTGCGGATGGTGCTCGTGGCCGTTTTACATTTTTGTTTATTTTTTTTATGTTATAGATCTTTACATCTTAATTTACTGTGGTCCCCCGGTTCTTTTTTTCTTCCGCCGAGCGCTCGGAGTTCTGCAAGAAAGTGAGTGAGTATAAATTTGACTTTTTCTTTATTTTATTTTTTTCGTTTTATCAAATTAGGCTATTGTTACCTACCAGTTACCCTCCGCGTGGGAGATCCTTCGGCTAAGGACCTCAGACCCGGCTTACCGTCGAAGATGCTCGTAGGTGGCGCCACTCGCTTATCCCCTAGTCCTAAAAAGCCGCCAAGTGAGAACGCGGCCACTGAACACCCCTCACATAACTCGGACTAACACTCTTTAAGCTCTTCCCTAACAGGGGAGGATTAGAATCACCGGGTGACCAGTTGGACAACTTGCCGGGCTCAGATTTTCTGGCGTAACTCGCACCGAGCAAAAACCTGAGGTACGCACCCGCGCTAGATAGTCCCGGAATAGTTCGGATGGTTAATTTCCTCCCGATCGCACCTGTAACTCGCACCGAGCGAAAAACTAAGTAAAGAAACACTTTTGCTAACAGAAATTCCGGAATAAATCACAAAGAAATTTACCCTCGAACACACTCGAGCCAGGTGTACAATAAACATGCACGGCAAACTTACACTTCCTACAATAAGCACACAAAAACTTCCAGTATTTCACGATATATATTTAATTGCGAAATGCAAATGAAGCTCAAAATATAAGGAATTAAAATGTTAAAATTTCACATACTCTTTCTAAGCGGGGGCCCTCCGAAGTAATCTGCGTTGCAATTTTCTGCCAGCCAGATCTCCCTTAGTTGGATCGCTGTTAAAATTTTTCTCCGCTGTTGAAATTTTTCTCCGGTCGCGATTCCTTCTTTCGATGGATTTTTCACAAGTTTCAGAGCGCTATCCTCGCTTGGTCCTTCGCTGTTGTCTCGAACCCGGCAGAAAAGAGCCGTTCTTCCTTATTGGATTTTTCATCGGCTCGGTTTCAACCGGCGAGCCGTTAACTTTTCCCTGGGCGATTCAATGTTCAATTCAGATCCCCCAGCTGGGGTGCATCGAGCAATTGAAATCTAAATTTCCCTTTTTAGTACACTCGCCCATCAGGTGTAGGATGTCAAAGTGACTGACACTCTGTCAGTGCCGTGTTTGTTTATATCGTGCTTTTAGATGACGATACATTATGTATTGACTTGGATAACTTGTTACATATCCGTTTCAGGAACTGTAGTTGGGAAGAAAACCGAAGTTTTGAACTTTTTCGTTTTCTCTTTGCGATCCCTACGCGTTTTAATAAGTGTTTCGAGACTAACGTCGTCCTCGAAGTTGTCTTGGTGTATAAAGACTGCACTGTGCTCTAAGTAAGAGTTGATGGATTTTAAGGTTAGTAAAAAATTTTCTTCTAGATTCACAACTTTCTCGTTAATGTAAAGCGGGAATACTTCATTAATGTCGTAATTCGTCTCGAACATGTGCCAGGATACTTGCTTATCTATTGTCTTCCAATCTGCTGGTTTGAATGATCCTGAGGGTTCGGAAACATTTCACGCCAATCTCGGAAGGAAAAAAAAACAGTGAGGAGAAAAACGAGAAAGAATAAAACAGGGAGAGGAAATATGCAAATGCAAATGAAGTGGGTTTCCCCGAAATCCACTCTTCTAATACATTTTCTTCCATGCTTGGGGGTTAGTTAGCCGGTTGAGAAGAGACTGGTTCAACCTTACTTGCCCCGATTCTTCTTCATCTGCTCAAAGTTAAAATACCCAGCTGCTGGAGAAACAATATATGCTACGATATCCTTCCAACCATTCTAACCGTATACCTTAGCAAGCAACCAATGAATTCCCGAGTTCTGGGGTATTTTCGCGCATCACTACGAGTATTATCGAACAACCTTAATGTACAATTACTACCCGCGTCGACCGCACAGCGTGGTGTTGCGGGTCAGATCAGTCACCCTACCGACAATATGCGTAGGGTAGATGTATGCCTCGCAGTTCTACGCAAAGAAAGTGACTGACGCGACTGAAAATAGCAACCGACTATTGGAAATACCACTGAAAAAACCTAACTGCTACTAAACTCACTACACTATTCTAGGAGAGGAAAAGGGAAATTGTTGCACTTGACCTTATTGTGTTATAAATCCTATTCAACTAGTTTTTGCTTACTTTATGACTTTCTCAAGCCCGCGTTCACTTACCTGCTAATATCCACCACCATGCTACGCGACTCAACATAGTTTAAGCTATTATTCCTACCCCTAACAACTTCACTAGACCCTTATTCTACTATTTCATATTTCAATGCATTTAACTGACTTGAATCCAAGCTAACCTATTCTCAACCTCCTAATTTTAGCCCCATCATCTACGACAAGCGAATTCAGAAGTCGTGATGGAAGCGGCTCGTCAGAAATATAATAAAGAAAGAGGAAAAATATGGAAAGAGAAACATCCTCGAAGCTCTGGTAATTACCTTTTTCTTCCTTTGTTAGGGTATTAACTCCTACCATGAAAATTTACTCTAATATCCTCTGACATTTTACTCCACTAATTCAGCCTATCTCTTAACTCTAAGTCAATTGAAGGAAGATTCCCATTAAAGTCGCCCCGATTACCCTGTTCGACCTCCCGATCACGAGTAAACACAGGTGCAATAATCCGATTCTACTCTCTTGTAGCAACTGACCAAACAACTGGAGGCGTAAAACCAAAACAACTGCGAACTGTACCGCCACGATCCAAAAAAATGCAACTTCAGGAGGACTTAAGTAGTTTACAGTCGATCCCTCTTCAAAGTTCATTTTCTTGTCCATGTCTTTTCTTGTGATGTCCATTTAATTCTTAATTTAATCTTATCTGCGTACCTTACTACCACCCCGAACTTCCACTATTCCATCGCTACAAGATAAGAGCCCGATTTAGACGCGCTATGCTACGTAAGGTTTCAGATCCATAGATCCATAGACCCGCTTCATCTCCTTCTCGAGTAACGAGCCGATAGGTAGACGCTGACTCCTTCCTTTGGATTCTGAAAGGTCCTAAATGTTCCGGTGCTAGCTTCGCGGAAAAATAGTTCGCGGCATCCGACTGAGCAAAGTTTCGTCTCCAAATCATGTCGTTCACCTGGAATGGAAGAGTCCGCTTCCGAAGATTGTATCTTTGTGAGCTTTGCTCCACCGCCTTTCTCATGCGTTCCTTAACTTCCTCCCGCATTTTGGCCATCAAGCTCTCTCGTAACCTTGGATCATTTTGAACCTCCTCTTCCTCTATTGCGTGAATGTCTTCCCTCGAAGTCACCATTTCGCGTCCAAAGTTTACAAAATAAGGGGTCACCTCCATTGTTTCGTGAGTATACGTTCGCAGAGCACACCCGATCTTTGATATTTCCTTATCCCATAACTGATGGTTATCCCCTACGTACGATCTCAGCATTCTTTTGATAGTTTGGTTCACCCGTTCATCGGGATTAGCCTGGGGGTGATAATAAGCCGTATACTGAATCTTGGTACCGTACGCGGTGACCAATCTCTGCAACTCTTAAGAGTTGAACTGTACTCCGTTGTCGCAGATTACTACCGCTGGTACTCCAAATAATAAAAATACTTGTTCCTCCAATATCCGTGCGATCGCGTTTCCGTGTGCTTGACGGAGTGGGAAGATAAGCGGGAACTTGCTTAAGTAATCCACGACGGTTAATACGTAACAATTCCCTAGTGTTGAACGAGGTAAAGGACCTATCAGATCAGCGGATATTATCGTCCACGGCTCCTTAGCCTGGCCTTCCCTAGAGACCATTGGGCCATACGAACGTCTTCGTTCCACTTAAGTCGACTGACAGATCTGGCATCTTGCGACATATCGTTTAATATTGGCTCTCATTTTGGGCCAAAAGTACCTTTGCAGCACACGATCGTATGTCCTGCCAGCTCCCATATGACCCGCCTTTAGATCTTCGTGACACTGTCGGAGTACTTTCTCCCGCTCTCCCTTGGGTATTACTCGTTTCCAGCTATTGCCACTTAATTCTGGGTACCTGCCCGTGAGGTGTTGTCCGTTTTCCACCCTCCAGTCCGGAAAGTTTTGTGGCTCTCTCTCCACATCTGAAACCTTCCTTTCCAGCCACTTATCTCACTGTTCGTCTCTGCCAGGACTACGTCAATCTCGGAGACTGACCGTGATAAGGCATCTGGTACGAGATGCTCCTGCTAGAGTCCAATAGCCCATCTCACCAACCGTCCGTTCGGATCTTTCAGGTTGTTTAACCAGACCAACAAATGGTGATCCGTGATCACACTGAACTGCGTTCCTTCTAGATATGGGCGCAGTTTTTCTACTGCCCACAACACCGCTAAGCGTTCTTTTTCCGTGGTCGAGTACTTCTTCTCTGCCTTTGTCAAGCTACGGCTGAGGTAGCAGACTACCTTCTCCCCCTCTGCATCCTCCTGACTCAACACTGCCCCCAGCCCTGTGTCAGAAGCATCGGTTTGAACTTTGAACGGCTTGGTGAAATCAGGGCATGTGAGGATTGGTGCTGTGGATAGCTTAGTTTTACAACGCAGTAAGGCCTCCTTGCATTCGGCAGTCCACACGAATTTCCGATTTTTCCTCAGCAAATCAGTCAGTAGAGCAGTTAGTGTGGCGTGATCCGGTATAAACCGACGATACCACGATACCATGCCCAAGAATTGCCGCACTTTGTTCCTGTTTGTAGGTTGTGGGATGTTCAGCAAACAATCCACTTTGTCTGGATCTACATATAGCCCTCTGTCATCCACCACGTACCCTAGATATTTAAGTTGTGGGCGACAAAACTTACATTTTTCCCGAGATACTCGAAGTCCTGATTTACGCAACCGGCGTAGCACTTCTCGCAAAACCTCCAGATGTGTCCTAAAATCTGGGGTGACCACAATCACATCATCTAGGTAGACGAATACATGAGGCTCCAACTTCGGTCCCAGTATTTGATCTACCAATCGTTGCCATGTAGCAGGGGCATTATGAAGACCAAACGGCATGCGTTTGAAGTGAAACAGACCCCTCCCTGGAATAGTGAATGCCGTGTAAGGTTTTGATTTCTCGACCATCGGAATCTGCCAATACGCAGACTTGATGTCTAGAGTGGACAAATATTTGGCGTTTTGGAGCTTATCTAGCGTAGCAGATACATACGGGATCGGATAAGCGTCTCGTTCCGATACTTTGTTCAGTTTTCGATAATCAACGCTGAAACGGTGTTTCCCATCTTTCTTTTTGACTAGTAGGATCGGGGATGACCAAGCACTGGAAGAAGGTTCAACGACTCCTAACTCGAGCATTTCGTACAGCTCAGCATTGATGTGTTGCTGGACGGCAGGTGAAATGGGATAGTATCGTTGCTTTATAGGTGGAAAATCGCTTTTAATCTCGTGTTCTACCACGCTTTTGCAACCAAGGCCTTCCCCCGTCAGCTCGAACTCTGGTTTCGTCAGCCGAGATCTCACTTACAGCGCCTCCAGGGTAGCTGTGACGGCAAACTTCCACGACTCACTCTTAAGATTCAACACAATCCCATATAACCGTAAGAAGTCTACCCCAGCATAAGGGACTGGTTCACGGCTGGCACTACCAGCATCGGCATCCACTTCGTGTGGCCTTTGACAGTGAGGGGCACCCAAGCCGAAGGAACTCCCACGCGGAGGGTAACTGGTGGGTAACAATATGGCGCCCAACGTGGAGCTGATAGAAGATCATCGTGCATTCGATCCTGTAGCTTGTGGTGGTCCAGTTGACTCAGCACAATCTCTGATGCCTCGTAAAAAGAGTTCATTGCCTACTTACGTTTGTCGCTGTAAAGTTGTAAAGGTGGTATGCCATTCTTGTCCTATCGCTCAGCGATTGATTCGTTCCTTGGTATTGTTTGCGATCAGTTGTGCGTGATGGTAACCGGATTTCCTTTTCTTTTGTTTTTGCCTATTATTAATTTACATTTTTATTTTAATCTTTCAACATTTCGTTTTTGTCTATTTTTACTTTACGTTTTTGTTTTAATCTTTTAACAGTTCTTTTTTTTGTCTACATTTTTCTTTTACTTTACATTTATATTCTAATCTTTTAACATTTTTATTTTATTATTTTAACTTTTCGTTTTTCCCTATTTTTAACGTTACAATTTTACTTTAATCTTTTCACAAATTGTTTTTTTTTTTGCCTAATTTTTTACTTTACATTTTTATTTTAATCTTTTGACATTTTTATTTTATTATTTTAACATTTTTATTCTTAATATTAACCTTGGCTCGGGTGGTATTTCAACAACCGCTGAGAAAAGAAGAAAAAAACAACAAGGTGCAAAATGTTCCCGTGACACTATTTTTATTTATATAGTATACTTAGTTAACCTTTGCTTTGTTCATATCAAATTATATTAGATTTGGAAGGGGGCGGACTTGATTTTGGTGTTTATATTTTTTTTTTGTAAAATTTGCGAATGTTTTAAATAAATTCTTTTTGTTAAATAAAGGGCGTTCCAACCATAATGAACGATGTTAATTGTGAGTCACACCTTAACGTCAAGTTTTTCGCGTTTTGGTTTTTATACTACTGTGACAAAAATTAGGTGACATTTGAATTTCATAATGCACAACACCCCGACAATCGAAGAATAGAAGAGGTTGATGGTCGCCCAGGATGCTCTTCGTCTTCGACACGTTCACGGCCAGCTTGAACTCACTATACCACTTGTAAACATTTTTTTAGACATGGCCTCATCACCAAAGGCTTTCTGCGCCATTCTCAACGTGTCCGCAGCAGAAAATTGATTCCGCAAACAAAATTTAATGCAAATTCAACAAATTTCGACATTGCAAAAAACGAAAAACTCACTTTCAGCAGTTCACAAAATGACGCGTATCTCAAACACTAACGAATATTTTGACATGTAAATTTGACATAGATTTCACTGACAGTACTACTACCCTAAAAAAAAAGTAATTTAAATGCAAATGTACGTTTATATATACATACACATACGTATATATAAGGTACTCCCCGCAATATGTAAACTTCTCTCGAAAAAATTACTTAAAAGACCGAGAAACAGACAATGTTTGGTCTTCATGTAAAATTCCTATTTGCAGCAAGCTAACATTTTCATGATTTTAAATATTGCTAGGCATAAAAACCTGGTTTTAACTATCGCCAGATGATAAATTATATTATGTGTATGATTCATTTATTTTTACAAACTATAGGGATGCAAGCGAAATCCAAATTGATCATCCAAAGTACACGTAAATAGCTTTCTCTATTTTAAACAATCGCACGTCACATACAACAAATCTACTCGTATATACACATCAACACATGTGCTATGAGAACACACGCTCCGTTATCGGAAGCCCTTTTTCCCCCTATCTGAATATAGGGCAATCTCTCAAGTGTGGTGATTTGTCATTTGAAAATTTCGATAGCACGATATGGAGCACATTTTTAATAATTCGATTAAATGACTACCGGATTAACGTGCCATTAATTTGAGTCGGACAATGATCGATTTGTTGTTTGACAAACTACTTTCGATAAGAAAATACAAAGAAGACCCTAATAGTTTCGATAAACACATCGTGGGCTACTGGTTAGGTAAATAGTATTATAGATTAATATTGGAGTTGAATGATGTGAGGAGGGTGAGTCTGTAGTTTTTCGAGTAAGTAGTTTCGGTACTGTCATAAGGGAAGTCGGTATAGATTTATTGGACTGATCATTGGAAATAATATTGAAAGAAGATTAAGTACTCACAATTATTGACCCAATAATTTCTTCCCAGCTTAATTCCTAATTTTATCACAATAAGAATGTTAGTTTTGACTTGAGGTGAACAAGTCAAGCCAGTTTCTTAGCTTTTTCGAAGTCTTTATCTTTAGATATCGAAATAGTCCTACGTAGAACAAAATATTGTTATTCAAGCATTTAATGAAATTCCTATCCGCATTTGGGCGTATCTAGGACGTATGATCCTCTGTACTTAAACACACGCAATTTCCTTCTTAGTACGCGTCCTCACAACAGTCAACGTGGTGGGTAGCGACCTGTCGTCATCCTCGTTGTCCGGCGATCGATTTACAGAAACCCTTTATTGGACTATGATTAACAGCCCTATCATGATAAGGAGTAATAAACGCAAGATACACACACATTGCGACCACACTGCAATGCAAATCCCAGCAAATCATGCAATCGAGTCTCCGATTGTAGGTATGGAAGTAAACGACGGCCGGCGCTGGAATGGATTGTTGTGAGGCCCATGCCCACTTTCTCGTACTGAGCTTACACGAGATGAAAACTGCCATAACTGCACGCACCTTGTCATCATCATCCCACCTTTCGTCGAGGTCTTTCTCGAGAAAATTGAACTAAGCCATGCAATATCCTCTGGATTTCCTGTTTTCGTTCAAGCAACAAAGGAAATTGCTTAGATTCAGATACGATGGACGGTGATTTGGGAAGACACATTTTAACCCTTTGGTAGTGTTGCGAAAGAAATTCTCATTTTATATTCATGAGTTTTGGGAAGTCATAAAATCTGAATAAGTCTCTACTTCATTAAACAAATTTTATCATTAAACGCGAAAAGTACTGCTCGCTCAGAAGTGCTAGTGCTCGTTGAATGAGTTTCAAATCTTGTTTAAAATTTATGAACGAAAATTCTTTCGTGAAGCCATTAACACCAACTTAAACATTGCTGAGCTCTAGACGAGCAAAAAACTCACTCAGATTGAATTTTCATGGAATTACAAATGAATATAATTTTCTCATTGGCAAGGGTTTTACCGAGACTGTCAGAAGTTTGGTGATTTATGGTCAATAATTAACGAATAGCGATGGAAGAATCAGAAGGTCCTGCCATTCGCTTACCAGCCACGACCAGCCTTTCACGGATGAACCGCACTCGGCCGAACGTTCGGTTCTCTCCATAACAACATCCCTGAAATAATTTCAACTAATTAATTACAAGGATTTAGAATTTCTTCATAACAGACTCATGCTATCCTTCGTTCATTCATTCCCATGCGGAAGTGCTAGGTGCTAAATCATTGTCGGGTAATTTAACATGTCTATTCGGAAAAGATATCCTATTTGGACTGGGGCTTTTTAGGGAATTAACTGATGCATATTGAAATTGGGTTTAAGCTTATCTGGTAGCGGCAGTCATAGGTAGCCTGAAGAAGGATCTCATGTGAGTTGTTTTGAGGATTATGTGCGATTGAAGCTTCGGTATGGTGTAGAAATTCAGATATAAATACATGCTGTTGAGATGTAGAAAGCCAAATGTAGATTTATGTTATACCTGTAGCTCGATGTTTAAAAAGTGGTAATTATCTTAACGATTGAATTTATTTATCTCACATTTTTCGAATAAAAAAAAAGATTTTTCAGGGGAGTCAAAGTCAAAAGCGCTTTATTCAATACTAATCGGTATAAATTTTCAAAAAATATAAAGCAAATTCCAAAGAATAACAATAAAAGACTTAATGGCCCAAATGGCTCTCTAAATTTATACGTTATCATTAAACACATTTTAGCAAAAAACACTATAGCAAATTCAAATTAATTGAGATTATGACATTTTTTATAATTCAATTGGAAAAAAGAGAAGGAACCCAACCAACACTATCCTAAAATTATTTATGATTTTAACACAACAGTGTACTATCTACACCTAATATGTTTTAACTTAATTTTAATGAAATTCAATCAAAAAACTTTATCTTACCTGTATACTAAAAAAATCTATCACAATATTCCTAACATACGCGTTTAACCTTATCTCTAAACCTAATATAATAAAATAACATATACCTAACCTATACCTGATTTTTAACACAAATAAACAACAACACTAAATATAGCAATAATGAGCTGAAACTCAAAAACTAAGTAACGAAAACCAAAAAAACTGAAAATAAACACGACTAGTTTAGACATTGTCATTCAGCCACCAATACCTAGATTGTCCCATCTCAACTCGATCAGCTTCAACGAATCTATCAAATGAGTATCTTCATTGGAATTGTTGGTCTCGTGAACTCAAACTCGGAGGATATTTTATCTTCTTATCGGTGGCCCGTCGATATATGTCATATATGACTGGGACGCCATCAGAATCAAAAACATATCAATTCATATTTAAATACACGAGTGCTTCTGGAGGAACGAAGCCAGTAGTGAGGCAAGTCGCTATATACCCGTCTGTAGGGTGGAACGGCTGTGAAATCCTAGGGTTTTCACTCACAGTCACAGATCTTGCGATATGATTCCGAACAAGTTTCAATATGAAGGTATCAACTCTTGTCACTTGAGCAGTTTGATTAATTCTTCTATTCGATATATAATTTTTTCAATCCGTCTCAGGCTTTCTGTACAAACCACTACATGCACGAAGACATTTCCTTTCGAAAACTCTAAATTTTTCTATAGTACCAGATCTGACATCCATATGTCAAAACTGGTCCAACAAAGGTCTTGTAACAAATAATTTTGACTTTTGATCAATGTATTTGGGATGAAAGAGTCTTCGTAGGACCATGACTGCTTTTTGTGCCTTACTGAGTATGATTTTGACATATTCAGTATATTACAGATACTGATCGAGATAAACAACGAGGTATCGAACACAGGATTTATGTGGAACTCATTCTGAACTACCCTCGCCAGCCATGATGTGGAAATCTTTCCAATTACGTTTCAAGTCTTGACTGACCCCCTGCAGCGTTGTCCGAAACAAGATTGTTTCACAATTTTGCGCATTGATTTTTATTCGCCAATTGACAGTGTACAGCTGTACATCATTGAACATTTTTTGGAGATTGCTCTGAACTATTGTAGCTTTTCGGTCTGCCGTATAGATGATCAAATCATCAGCAAACGCTACCAATGATCGCGCTGGCGAGACGTTAAAATCAAAGCCGTTCAATAGCTTGCGAATAAAGATTGAGAAGAGTAGAGGCGCAGTAACTGTTCCCTGCTGTAGACCATTCAAGACCTTGAATTCGCGCCTTGTTGTCAGATTTCCATCAGTTACTACAAACGATTTCTCGTATAACATATTGCACATCATGGCGACAAGGTGTCTGGGGAACTTGTCCTGAAGGAGTTTAAAAATTAGTCCATCTAACCACACCGTATCGAAGGCTTTCTCCATATCAATGAGACATGCTCCAACACATTGTCTATCATTTAGATTCCAACAGATTTCTGAGGTTACTTTCGTTATTGCATGTGTGGCCAAATGCCTGGTACGAAAACCAATTCGGCAATTCAGCATCAACTCATTTTCCTAAATGTGGGCGTTTAATGCTCTGTTGAGTATCACTTCAAACACCTTGCTGATGTTAGGCAGCAAGTTGATTGGGCGATAGCTTTTGGGGCATGAAGATTCTTTTCCTTTCTTCACGATCGGAAATACCTTAGCCCTTTTCCACTCATTTGGGAAATATGAATTGCTCAACATGTTATTGAACAATATGCAATAATTCCTAATAGCGACCTCTGGCAAATGTCGGAGAACTACATTTGGAATAGCATCAGTACCACATGATTTCTTGTTGTTTATCCTGCGAAATATGAAACACGAGTCTTCATAGCTGACAAAATAATCAATAAGATTCAAGCTCGGTATGAGGTCAGATGTTAATGTTTCATTGAAATGAAGAATTGATTGGCCGTTCAGGCTTGATTTGAAGTCGGAAACTTTTGCTTCAACGACCTCTGAAAATATTTCATTCCCTCTCTCAGGGTTTGGTAGATGAACCAATTCAAAATGTGTTCCAATCAAGGCAAGTTTATCCAATCCTTCACAAACAATCCTCTTTCCATTTCTATCCAGAGTCGTACTATCAATTTCGATACCAGCCCTATCGAGAAGATTTATCTCATCACTAATGACCAAGATTCGACACTTTCGGTCGAGACTTTTTAAGGAATATTAATCCAGTTTCATGAAAACGCCATCTAGGTCCTGTAGGCTAATACTTGTTAGCACTATTACGGAGGCATAACCAACCTTGGGAGAGTTTCGCTGGACGTGGCACCAAAATACCCACTTGTATTTATTTGGTGTGACGCGTATCCACTCGCTTGCTCTGGAATACCTGTAAGCTACACTCAACTCCACTTTAAAGTTTTCCCAATGAAACACACGTTTCCTCCATCAAATACATTTATTTAACTAACAACTAGAATTTTTAATTTGAACGTTTTTACGGCGCTGTTCTGCCTTGAAATCCGACTCCAACGCTTTGATTTCTGCTCGAAATGCCTCCCGCTCCGCTTTGGTAACCGCAAGACGTGCCAATCGGCGCAGAGCACTGCTCTTGCGGCGGACCTCAACAATACGCCCACCTCTTGGCCGCTTTTTTCCCGGCATGACGACCGTCGTATCGAGCGGCTTGATTCAGCGTGCCCGGTACTCGTCGATTGTGATTGGCCTCGGACCCGCTCCGGGCGTCGCAGCAATTGCTTCCTCCAGCGACGGACGGGGTTGTGTCGTCATCACAGGCTGCTGTTGGTGGTTGTCCAGTCGCCGCCCACGTATGTTGGTTGTGGCAGTTGCTGGTGGAGCGAGCTAGTAAATTCGTTGCGGATGGCGATTTGGCCCAATCGTTACGTCCACACGATGCTAATGTGTAGTGCCGGGGGGTCTGCTGGCGATTCATGTCGGTTGTGGTTGCTGCTGGCGGTGCGAGCTAGTAAATTCATTGCGGATGGCGATTTGGCCGAATTGCTCTGTCCGCGCTATTGCTGGATCGGTATCCCGTTAATTTGCTCGTCCCTGGGCGGAATGCCTTAGGGAAACTACTGCTTGGGCAAAGGCCTTGAGCAGGGGAATTAACGCGGTTTGGGTGATGAGCGTATGGGCTGCAAAATAGCTGGCTGATGCGCGTAGGGCAATAGGTTGCCGTTGTTGTTGTTGTTGTCCGTAAGATCGCTGGATTGGAATTACGTCAATTTGCTCGTCCCTGGGCGAAATGCCTTAGGGAAACTACTGCTCGGGCAAATGCCTTGAGCAGGGTAAGTAACGTTGTTTGGCTGATGGACGTATGGGCTGCAAAATAGCTGGCTGATGTGCGTAGGGCAATTTCCGTCCAACTACCTGGATCCTGGCTGGTACTCTCTTGAATTTGTCAGCCTCAGGCTAAATGCCTTGAGACGATTCTACTCGGGCAAAGGACTTGAGTAGGACAAGCGTAGTATCAAGAGTGTTTGGTTTATTGATGGCCATGAATATTTATACAAAAATAATGCTTACTTCCAGTTTACTTTCGTTCTCATTCACTTGCATTACATATTAGGAGCATTTACTTCTTTGCTTAGTCAACTAAAATAACGATTAATTAATAGTAAATTAGGTCAGTGGATTGTTATGGGAAATTTTCACCTGGCCATCTATCGGTGGCTAGAAACAATGCTTAATCATTTCGAGAAGTGATTTTCTATGTGCATTATTTCCATTTCCCACAGACTTGTGGGTTGGTCAATGCCAAGCTAAGTGGACGAGCACGAAGTATATGGCATACTCACGCATACACTTACTTCTCAAGCCTTTGCGCATGATGCAGTATACCTACGAGAACCAATGTGTGAAGCGTTAGTAATGCTCGAGACATTGGTCGAGCCTAATGTCTCGAGGTTGGTGCGGTTTACCACAACATACCCCTCAATTTTTTCGCCCATTGATTGCTGACCTCACTACTGAAGTATGACCGGATTAAGTTCCGGATATTCTTCAGGTGTAATTTCAACAAAGCCAACGAGGGATTGTTGTAGTCCAAAAAGCATCGAAAAATATTGTTAACGCATGTGAGAAGAAGGCTTTTCAATCTTTTCAACCTGGCGTTGGTTGGTATTTCATATCGTTCCATATTGTTTCGATGTTTAATCTTGGGAAAATCTTTCTCCATCGTTGCCAGCGTCAGTTTTTCTAACTTCGACAAATAGAGATCTTTTTCATCGTTAGTTAGATTCCTGTCATCAGGAACCATTGAGCAAGAGTTGCCACTATCAGAAGCGGGACATTGCTTCTGGTACTCCCGATTAAACTTCTTTTGAAACTTTCCCCAGTCTGTTTTTTTGAAATTCAATCGATGACTTTCATGTTGAACTGGAATGAGGAAGAGATCATCTCTGTGATGATTAATTTCCATTACGATTGCATTATGGTCATTATCATAAGGAAGCACCTGCAGTTTCCGTTAAGGACTATTAAAGCTGAATTCAAGGCTTGCGTCAGCAGTGCAGAGGTTCAAATATGAATTTGTCCTAGGGTATGTTGGGAATCCCGATCCATATAGGTTGCACCTGTATTCAATTTGGTTCTCTGTTATCCACGATTTCAGGAATACACCTCTTGGATTATTAGTGGCACTCAGCCATGATATATGCTGGGCGTTCAGGTCACCAGCAAGAATATAATAACTATGCAGCCTGTTCGATTCGAGCATTTCAAACAAGGAATAGAGTTCCCCCTTGAGCTTGAGAACAGTTCCACCAGTTGCATAGGCAGAGATAACGAAGAGGTTATCCCCACCTGGCAGTGAAATTTTGATGACGGACACTTCAAGAGATTCAAAGCTTTTGAATTTGAGTAGGGTCTTCTAACCGATATCCCGGTGCCACCTCCCCCCCACCTTTTACCCTATCGTTTCTTACGAATTAAAAATCCTTGAAGGTCATGGAGTGCCATGAATTGAGGTGGGTTTCATTGAGAAGCATGATGTCAGGCTTTTACTTGACAATGAATGCAAGGAGATAATTACGCCGATGTATAGTAACAATGGAGTTGACGTTGATGGAGACGAGACGAATCCTATCCATGGGAATGTTACTGGACGATAAACTATTTTGAAGCATGTTGGCCTAAACATTGAAAAACGAAATTGATTTCTTGGTCTTGTTTATTAATTCTATCTGAAAGAGATTTGTGCTGTTGGTAGATTTTGAGAAGCAGCTCATTTTTGCCACTTACATACATTATTTATTTGATTTACATGCAAATGATACCCCGGGTTCGACGAAGTTGGGAGGTAACAAATTGTGATTTACTTTGGTTTGTTTTGGGGAAAATTTAACACTTGCATCTTGATACCGAGGGCATCCTCGATATGATGCTGGATGACCAAATATACCGCAATTAACACAGTATAATTTTTCTTTTGGCTCCATCTGACCCAATTTGCATTCACCGGGGGCGTGAATATCTTTGCATTTAACACAAGGATAGTGCACGGCACAGTTGGCAGCCAAATGACCGAATCTTTGGCATATGTAACACTGGTTGACCTCAGTTTTTTGGAGGTGTTCCCAGCTCACAACGTTAAAGTTTAAGTACCTTACCTGTTGGAGGGCACTCGGACTGCTATCGTTCGAATTTTGGACAAAAAAAAAATGGTAATATTTTACCTTTGATCTCCTTGTAGCAAAATTTTTCACACTGATGAACTTAACAGCTGGTGCTGCTTCCTGCAACATTTCAAGGGGATCAACTGTATTCTCATCACAGTCCAAGCCCTTCAACAGGAAGGTCTGATTTTTTTCCGCCTTTGGCATGTATGTGCCCCCCCCCCTCTGCGGTGGGAAGCCGTCAGGCTTCTCTTCTTTTTTGAAACTTTCTTGCAGGTAAAATCCAGATACTCGATAAATTGTTCGAATAGTTCGACGATGTAATAAGTTTTTTTCTAAAATTACTTTCTAATTGACGTTTTTAAAAAAAATATTTTGATTTATAAAAATCCTTGACAGGAGCGAATTAAAAACACGTCTACACGCAATGAGTGCTAGACGAGGGAGATTTCAAAAGGTAACTTTTCAATTTTTCAATTTCATCCTGAAAGAAAAACATTTCAGTCAATATACAATATTTATTTCTGGCCTTTAACAGCAATAGTGAAGTATAAAATCTCCCCATTGGGCATGATTAGTTGGAAAGGTGAAATTCTCAACAAGGTTTGTATGCCAAATATATCCTTCCCAAATAAGATTTATCAATAATATTTTATTTTTCACAATTAATTTCATGACTTTATATTCATAAGGTGATAGAAATGTTCTAGTTGCAAACACTGTTTTTAGACGGTGGCACTTCTCCAGGTACAACTTCCTACAGTTTACTTGTATATCAATATCCACCATTTTGAATTTTTCGACAAATTACTTGGTAAAGAAAACACTCAGAAATACTAAAATATATTCAATGGCGGCCCAGCTAACCATAACGTAGTGAGTGCACCTGTGAATGCACTACTTGCATTCATTGGAAAATTCTTATGAAACCTAAAAGAGCTTTGGGAAAAAGTTTATCCATTTACTTCTGGTTGGTGAGAATGCGTATGCGTTTCCCCTATCGAAAGTTGTTCATAAGTTTTGCCCCGCACTCTTTATCTGGATTTAGGGACGTGGGCGCTTATAGATTTCTCTCTAGGGTTTGAGATTTCTTGTTGCCAATCAATTCAATTGATGAGCTACAGATTTCATGCCCAATACTTATCTAATATGTACCTTGCTTGAAATGTAAATCAAAGTTAATTTTAAAAGTTTATTACCGATTCCCTAGCTGCCCCACCGTTATATTAGGGCTACTCCGGCGGAGGCTCCACCGACCCAGACTAACTCACCCGAAGACGGGCGTGGGTGCTACTCGTTTGACCCTCCGAGCCTCTCAAGGGGTTATTCGAACAAGAAGACGACCGTCCGGGGCGAAATTAACACTTATACGAGTTTTGAGGCTCGCCGCCACTTAGCCGCGAAGATCACCTTAAAGAGAAAGTCTGCAACGCAGAACAAGTCAAGGTGTTTCACCGCCACATAAATCTCGTAGTTTCCCACAACAGGGCAATCCAAATCATCCAGAACGACACTAACTTTCACTGCAACCACCGAGCACTACCACCTCACTAAACTTCTCCAGATCTTCCTGCCTGGTCCACGTCCCAGGAAAAGAATTTTCGAGCCACACCTTTCACAGCTGAAAAGGCAAGTTTTCATGTCGAATGGTGGCTAGGAAAGATAAATCTACAACTATTTTTATTCGACTTGAGTAATCCTCTATCCTCTGTTAAAAATTCGACCGAAAATCAAAGCCACTTACATTTATTCTTTACACTAGTAAGGGGCCCCTTTCTTCCCTTTTCGTGATTGTTGCCACCGCATAGTTGTCTCGTCCCAGTTTAATGTTCCGGAATTTAAGATCCATCTCCAATTCCTCGTAAAAAAAGTTGTCGCTGATAAACGTTCTGATATACCTCCACCGATTGCTCGAAAAAAACTCCCAAAAGAAAAAGAAAGCGCACAGTGTGAATATACTCCGGGTTATTGGGTTTTCCCTCCCGTCTACCAGGAAAATCATGTTTTGGAGTGCTTTTTTCCCGTTTGTTTGAGTAATTTCACTCATAATAAGTTTCGCTCGGTGGCGATCCTAGTGGGAATTAAGTGTATTACGCGCTGAATGCATCTGATTCACAGCTCGAACTGTCAATCCTCGACTTTCCCTTTTTCCCTTGAGCTGGCGCTAATATTTCTTAGTTTTTCTTGTCCTCGCCGGTAGTTAAATTGCCGTGCCAACGCGTGGAGTCTCGTGTGTGTATATATATCTACCAGTCTTAACTAATTTTGGCCGTCGAATCTCTCCTCAGGAATGTCGCGATTTTCTTCATTTAGATTTCCATGGTGGAATATAGTGAACTTGGTGCGAACAAGTGCTTAGTGTGCTTCAGTATGATATCGATAGTCAGTTTGGAGAGGAAGTAAGCAATTCAACAGTTGTATCCGTGTTTCTTTCGTGTTGTTCAGTGGATTTATCAGCTTCCTCTCGTTTGAGCTTGGCGTAATTGGTGGTCATTTGTTGGTGTGCCAAAGTGAGTTTTTGGTTGATATCTTTAAGCTCATTCATAGCCTGTTGTTTGGCTGAAAACGCATCATGAAGCTTTGCCAATTGTTTTGTGTGGCCGTCACGTAGTTCAGCTATTTGATATCGAACATTGCGCGTAACGCTTCAGCATTAATTGATGAAACATGCACAGCTGTTTTAAGTTTCGCGCATACTTCCCGAAGACCATCAATTTGTTCTTCAAGAGTTCGTTTCTTGTTCTCGACTCTCGCTTATGATACGCTGACATATCTTTCAATTGTTGCAACTTCGATGTAATGACATTCAATGTGGCCTGTTTCTATTGCAATCCCTCATCCCTAGCATCAATATCTTTGTTTTTGGTCTCGATTCTTGGTGATTTTTGATCGCAGTTAACAGTCAATTATTTTAGAGCTTGAAGTTCTTCTTTCACCTCCTCCTCCTTAGCACTTGCGTTTTCTTGTTGCTGCTAATTTTGATTGACGTTACGCCTCGACATTGCGCTTTACTCGTTCTTTGATTGCCACTAATGAAGTGTTAAATTCGCGAGTGTCTTCCTTCGGTATGCGTGCCATTGCTGCCTCAGCAGTATCTCTGGCTTCGTCACTCAGCTCGTTCCTCTTTGGTGGCATGTGATCTGCGTGAGCGTGAAGATCTTTGCGACAGGATCGTCAAGTTTATATCCTTTGCCGGAAGCTTAATGGCTGCATACCTGATAGGAATGTCGGGTTTGACGACAGCCTCACGTTTAGACCCGCACTCGGAATCGTTTCCCTGTAAATTTCGACAGTAATCAGGTTCAAATTAGAATTAGTCGAATCATCAAAATTTATTCAGGGTCTATGTCGGAAAGTAGAAACAATGAAATAACAGACAGTATGGAACCTTGTTTGAGGGAATGATGTAAATAACCGCAGATTATCGCGCATATCACGAACACCTCTTGTTGCATGACGGGAGCAACGATTCGAATTCGGATTTCCTCCCAGCGTTGCATGTTATGTTGTTTGCGATGCTATTCCGATTGCTTCGAGAGTTTATATGTTTTATGCTGCCGCATATGTTGGTTGGATGACTTAAGTTTCCATACTGTGTGACCTAGTGTTAGTGCCGGGAATTTGCGTTTCGTTTCGAGCTCGCGTTGGTTCTTGATGCTTTCGACGCTTGTTACTGCTTGCGTGGTCTATAATGTTACATGTAAATTGGAAGCGACTTAGCTACTTGAGTTTAATTACAAATAATTAGAAGGGAAACAATATTACGTAGCTTTCCTTCCGTAATCTAACAAGTAATCATTTTATAAATGAAAACTTAAATTTCTTGCAGTTGGTTACATTATTCGGTTATCAAAAAAGTTAATAAAGTGCGGCTAGGTATTGCATAGCTTTATCTATTACAAAATTTCGTATGGTAGTGTTCAGGGTGAGCAACACTATGGAATCTCTATGCTCACCCGTAACAAGTTGCCGGTCCCAACAAACTTGAGCAAACTTTGTCCGTGTGTTACCGTTGCAGCATCGTTCATCAAATGAAGTAAAAAAGTTTCATATGCATAGGCTTACAGATAGATCATTGAAAATAAATGACATCATTTGATATGCTTTGAGAGTGGGGTGAACGAATTTTTAATTATATAGGATACGTTGAAAACCGTTGTTGGGTGGGGTAGAAAAATGAATTAGCCATATGGAAATATAATGCAACTTTGTGCAAACTAGTGAGCGATGGTTTGCTGTGGGGATAAATGTTGATGCTTGTTTAACACACGCACACCTTGGACATTAACTAGACACTTTTATCCCATATATTTCGATGGGTTTCCAGCCACTCCATGGGGTTTATTCAAAGAAACATTCTAGTCTTCAACGGTTTGAAATGTTTATATTAATAAAACATGGGAAACACCAACTTCGTCCTTTTCTTCGGTCGAGGAGTGAACATTTAAAAGCCAGATTTTGAAGAATTTCACTTTTATATGGATCGCACACAAGCGTTCATTGACTGTCTTAAAATCAATAACGTGCGATTTGAACTTCCTATCCACAATGAAGGCCACTCCGAATTTTCGTTTTCCACTAGGTGTCCCACTTTTAAATATTGTATGCAATCTCATGTCTTGAATGTCGTTTCCAGTCCAATTCTTTTCCTGGACTGCCAGTATATCTAATTGATATTGACTGGCCTGTTGTAAAAGGTCCTTGACAACGCCAGGATAATTGAGTGATCTGACATTTCAGGATCCAATGCTATAGTCTTTTTTTGTTTGCGAGGTTGTTGCCATGAGTCCAATCCATTCCGAGGCCTATCTGCAGGTTTCCAAATATTCAAAGGTTTTCCTGGGACGGGGAGCTAGCCCGTCACCTGTCATCCAACTTCCATTCCGGCGGCATGGTTATTACGTCAATTCTGTTATCAGACGCGGAAGATTCCCCTTCACCGTCTTACGTCCTCACAAAGGAGGTGTAAGTAGGATTTAGTAGCAGGGCTGTAGATGTATTTAAAGTTGTTAGCATTTCTCGGCATTTAATATAACATTATTGGGGAGCCATTGAACCAAATGTGCATCCCGAGAGCATTCCTTTCTTCTTTGTAGCACTACAGCCCCTCTCGGGCCTTCGCTAAGAGATAGTAGTGTAATCCATACGGTCATTTTCATGACCGTATGGATTACATTCGGAAGTTGGTTTGGTCAGTACCATGCTCCCGTGTGCTATTAGGAACGTGGCAGAAAAACGATCGGACATCAAGTCCGGAGCACGAAAAATGATTCGTTAGATGATGAGTGCCAGAATGCGTTAGATACAAAGAATACGTATGTAGGAAAACCGGGACGAAGAGAGAAAACTATGAAAATCTTTGAAGAGTTGCGAATAAGGTAATTAGGATTGAGAAAAAAAAAATGCTATAATGACCCGTTGAGAAGTATGCATGTAAGTTTAGCGAGCAAAAACACACGACAAGAATACAAAGTAGTTAAAAGCCTGAGAAGTGGTTATCAGCCCAAACCACGCTCAGTCGTGATGATATCGGCAATATCATCGCTGATGGAACCAAGATTAAGGAAAGATGAGCATCATATTTCAAGAACCTCCTAAATCCTCTGCACAGCTCCAGAACATCAGAGCCTATAGATGTCTGCGGAGAGTTTCCATTGGCCCCAACAACTCTGGATGAAGTTTCTTCCATCATCAAAGCCCAAAAGAATAATAAAGCGCCGGGCATCGATGAGATTCCAGTCGAGCTCATGAAATATGGTGGCAGTAGTGTTCATCAAGCTATTCACAAAGTCATCCAGTACATTTGGCAACGCGAACATATGCCGTAGGAGCGGAGCCAATCAATTATATTCCCTATCCGCAAAGAAAGTGACAAGTTACAGTGCGAAAATTATAGAGGCATATCACTACTTTGTACGGTGTACAAAACATTTTCTAAAATATTAGAAAATAATATCGGATCATATGCTAACAGTATTATTGGGGAGTATCCACGTGGTTTTAGAGCAGTAGACCAATTGTTCACAGTCAAGCAGGTACTTGAAAAATTTTCGTTGACTTCAAGCAAGCATAAGACAGTATTGATAGTAACGTACTGTACCAAATAATGCTTTGCTTTGGCATCCCAGCAAAATTAGTCCGTCTTACCAAGAAGACAATGACGTCAACGACCTCCCAAGTCCGCATCAATAGCAAACTCACCGATGCTTTTGACACAAATATTGGACTAAAGCAGGGAGCTGGGCTGGCCTTATTGCTATTCAATTCGGCTCTTGAGTACGTCACAAGGAAGCTACCTGTCGATACGCGAGGTACATTACCATACAAGTCAAGCCAAGTAGTAGCCGATGTGGACGACATCATTACCAACTGCCGAAGAATTTTCCTGAAATCGGACAGCGATGCGAAACCAGTAGGGCTACAAATCAATGAGAATAAAAAATCACGCAGTCGAGGAAAAGTACCTCAAATACACAAAATATCATACGGTAGTGAATTTGTATATTAAGGAGCCAAAATAACGAAAACAGGCAATGAAAGAGACGAAATACGCTGGAGAATACAGCTCACAAATGAAATATTTTATTCAGTATTGACGATCTTGAAGACCAGCTGCATACACAGGAAAACAAAGCTCTAAGTATTGAAAATCGGTGATGAGGCGTGTGTTATGCAATGGATGTGAAACATGGACCCTAACTCAAGCATCCGCAAATATATTGAACGCCTTTGAGTAACGGGCCCTGAGGCAAATAATCGGAGTGAAGCTACCCATAGCCTCCATGATTCCTTATCCTAGACTCCACGATTAAATGGTATTAAATGTTCTCGGGGTCGAACATTGTGTTTGCTGGTTCTCCAATAATGGGCTGTTAAACGCTGAGAAATGCCAATAACTGTAAATACATCTACAGCTCTGCTAGTCAATCATACTTACACCTCCTTTATGGGGACGCAAGAGGGTGAAAGCAAATCTTTCGCGCCTGATAATGGAATCGAACTAATAACCGTAATAACCACCGGAATGGAGGTTGGGTGACGGGCTATCTCCCTATGCCTCGAAAACCCTATACTGTTTCGAAACCTACAGAAAGCTTCAAAATGGAATACACCCACAGCAACGATCTCGCAAATGAAAAAAGGACCATGGCATTGGATCCTGGAATGTGAGATCACTGAACAATCCTAGCGCTGTTAAGCTCCAGCCATTATAAATTAAATATACTGGCAATCCAGGAAACGAACTGGACTGAAATTGATATTCAACGCATGAGATCGCACACAAAATTTAAAAATGAGAAGCCTGCTGGAAAGCAAGAATTAGGAGTAGCTTTCCTTGTAGATAGGGAGTTCAAATCACATATTATTGATTTTTAGGCAATTAATGAAAGGCTGTGTGCGATCCGTATAAAAGTGAGATACTTCAAGATCTTTCTGATAAACGTATACGCCATGACCGTAGAAAAGGACGAGGAAACGAAGAATACGTTCTACGAAAACCTGGAAAGACTACTACTGAGGATTGTATGTTCGTTTCTAACAGTCTCTGATTCAACGGTGAGAATTTTTGCACGCGCGATACGTGTTGCTCTCCTTACTAGTGAGCGCGGCGCTATTTACCAGCATCGAAACGGGGACACGAGGGAGATGATTGTTCGCGAGGAAAGACAGCGCTCACTCAAAGATTGGTATCAATCTTAGGTGAATTCTACGAAGGGAAATTGGACTGCGCGTCTCATTCCAGATAAGAAACTGTGGCTGAATTGAAGAAATGGTGAGATTGACTTCTCTTTGACTCAGTTTATAAGTGGGCATGTGTGTTTTCAGTGTTAGCTACACAAGAATGGTAAGTCTCAGTCCCCCAACTGTTGTTTTTACCCAGGAGGGGAAGACAATGCCTGCCCCACATTTTTTGTGTGCACGAAATGGCCAGGCTGCATGGGGACCCCTACAGAGATACGGGAGGGCTCACCCCAGATAGGATAGTGACAGTGACGCTCAAATCAGTAGACAAATGGAGCCAGGTGGTACATTGGTTTCGGGCAGTCCTAAAAGATAAAAGGGATTCACAACAGCCGGAAGCATTGGGGTTGTTCGATGACTTTTCTGGTGATTTCTCTCCCCCTCTCGCTAGAAGAGGCACCTTGAAGGCACCTCACAGCGTAACAAAACGAGAACTTGCCCGAAGTAATGTATCAAACGATTTCAGACTAGGTAGTGGGTACCCCAGTTGCTTACGAGCACGGGAGCCCCACATTCTATGCATAAATGACATTCACTTCCCAACCGCGAAAAAAACGCCAAGATTCGGATTTGGACTGTTATGTGATGGACTATTATTATTAGAACATCAAGTTTGGCGCAAAAGAAATCATTGGTTTGAGGATGGGTGCCCTAATGCGTGAGACAAAAGGAATCAGATGTACATAGAATACTTCGGTTGGAAAACCCAGACAAAGCGAGAAATCTCTGAAAATCTCCAAAGAGCAGCGAACAAGATCATTAGAATGAAGAAAAGAAAGTACTCTGACGACCAATTGAGATGTATAGGTGTAAACATAGCAAGCAACAACACAAGGCAAGCATACAAAGTAGTGAAAAGCCTAAAACGTGGTTATCAGCCTAAAACCACGCTCTGTCGTGATGACGTCGGCAATATCATCGCTGATGAAACGAGGATTAAGGAAAGATGGGCATCATATTTTATGAACCTCCTTAATTCTCGGCACAGCTCCAGAACATCCGAGCCTATAGATGTCTGCGGAGAGTTTCCATTGGCCCCACCAACTCTAGATGAAGTGTGTTTCATCATCAAAGCCCAAAAGAATAATAAAGCGCCGGGCATCGATGAGATTCCAGTGGAACTCATTAAATATGGTGGCAGTAGTGTTCATCAAGCTATTCACAAAGTCATCAAGCACATTTGTCAACAAAAAATTATACCGAAAGAGTGGAGCCAATCAATTATATTCCCTATCCACAAAAAAGGTGGCAAGCTACAGTGCGAAAATTCGTTGAGTTGAATTATCTTTTGATAATAATTGAAATTCACTTTTGGCTACGAACAAATACGAAATCGATAACAACGTCAACATTGAACAAATTAAATCATTTTTTGGAGCAACGATAAAGCTAAAATTAATTAAACTTCCTTTCATTTCAGGTTTTCTCACAGGGAGAATACAATTAAAATCCGCTTTCCGTACTATTTAACATCATTCAAACTCCTACTTCATCTACTTAAAATATCAATTAGTTCTCATCTTTCTTTCTATACATTTAAACAAAAAAATGTTTAGAGATTTCTATTTAAACATTTTTTTATAATAAACGCTAGGAGAGAAGTCTTTTCATCAGAACATAAACGAAAGGTTGCTACTAAAAGTCCTTTGTTTTTTTAAATCCTTGTTAGTAATCATATTCTTCTTACCTTGATAATCAGCTGTTTCTAGTATATAGTATGTAAATTGAAATAATGCGTGCTAAATTTTGTAGTCAGAAGAATTTGTCCTTAAAATCGAACACCAAAGTCCTGCATTTGAGGCCGTTAGATTTAATGTGATTTCACCCGGAGCGCGGGCTGACCTGCCATACGCTTCCTCTGAAATCTACGCTACTCGTACAACTTCAATCGAGGCATCATGAGGTAAATCTCGACAAAGCATAAAAAAACGATTAGGTAGCAGCTAAGTTGTAGTCGTAACCTCATCTAAATAGTAGTCTATATGTTTACCGTTAATGAGGGGGCGATATTTCTCTTGGCGACGCCAGGGGAGCTATTGCACTGGCCATTGTGACCGATGCAAATTCATAACCAGCCTGACGGTTTTTTTTCTCCTTCCCGACCGGGACAACTTTTCTGAACTTGGTTCGTCCTGCTTCAATTGCATTGAGCACAAATCCACGAAACCTCTTAGCACCTAAGATCAGTTTATGCCTGACCACATCTCTGCTACGCTTACACTATTCGTTGTGACTTCGGAAATTGGTATTGATTCCAGCAGGCATGCAAAACATCTGATGCCCAACGCTCTTGGCAAGAAGCTCAAATAATTCCCGTCCGACAAGACAAATTTTTTTCAATCCGACGAATGAATTTAAGCGATTATTACGCATCAATGTAACCATCCAAGATGTTGAGGCTTATGAACCCAATATTAAAAGTCAACTTTAGAGACCAAACAGAGTAACACGTGAGACTTCTTACTGTCCCGAGCAAATGCTCCCGAACAAATTTTCTATCCCCGGCCGTTATCCACACCTCAGCGACGCCAAGTTCTAGTTCAGTCGCCGAGATTTGTTTTCTGACAAACTTCAGTTGCGGTTTAGTGACAGCGATTAGTTTAAAGGTCGTTCACGAACGGGTGGTCAGCGTCAGTGGCGTAGGTCACCAAGAGCGAGGTTATCACAAGTTATTTAATAATATGATTGATTCCACAATGAGCAGTATGGATACAAGGTTTACATCTTTGAATCAACATTTCGCAGATTTCGGTTTCCTCTATGATTTAAGCAAACTCAAAAATATTGTCAAGACTTAGACCCAGTTCTACGAGTGGGTGAGAGCAGTGACATCCAATGTTATGAATTGTAAGAAAAACTGCAAGCAACTATGCCGAATCTGTGCGCCTACATCGGATTCGTTAAAAAGCTGCTTTAATACATAAGTGAGAATAACTCAAAGGATATGTCCCCAAATATTTATATTGTAATTCAAATTTTATTAAGAATACCTTTAAGTAGAGTTTCTGCTGAAAGGAGCTTTTATAAATTAAAGCTTATTAAAAACTTTTTAAGAAATACAATGGGTCAGCATAGACTTTTAGCATTAGGAATTTCATCTATTAAGGTTGAAATAGTATCTAAGTTGGACTACGATGCAATTATTAAGGAGTTTAGTAAGGCGAAAAGTAGAAAATTTTTGTTTAATTTTCACTGCTAAAATCTAGTCAGCAAGCGGTATCATCTTGAAAGAGCAGGAATAGAATAGTCAGATAATAGAATTCTGTTCACCGATTTATAAAAGTAGTATGCTCGCACAGTGTTCAATTAATGATTTTTCAGTCTTAACTCGCATTGAAAAAATACTTGCTGACGAGACTCTGATTTATTTATGTTAAAGTAAAAATTTGTGCTTTTGTACGAATACAAAATCTGTTTTAATTGTTTGATTTGCATGATATTCTTCCAGTTGTGCCATTGTAGGCCCTTGGGGGGTTTATCCTGCCCGCATAAATTTTTGGCCTTGCGCCGCCATTGGCCCTTGGATTTGCTATGATATATCTAACAAATTACATGAAGTACCTAAACTTTAAATTTAACCACAATGTTTCTAATTTCCTAATCGTCTGTACACTTTCTATTTGAAATATTATCATAACTAGATAAATATACGCAAATTTAGTCGAGCATAAAACATGTCGCAGTAAATCATAAATATAGCTGAAAAAATTAGTATCCATGCATTCACAGCATGAATTGCGCTATAAACAAGAACAACTAGAGAATCGCAGAAAGCCGCGTGTTATTGTAAACGAGCCCACACTTGACATAAGTAGTCCGATAGTGTTCGCACAAGATAACATATTACCTACGAGCATCTTGGAGGCTCCTTACATGTTTACCCACATCATCATCATTCACGCGGCACTTGGCCATAGGTGTAATGCAGAAACCAGGAATGGTATGCGCCACTCTGCCTCGTGCACATATGAATCTGCCAAACAGTGGATTTGTGCATCCAGTTCACCAGCAATGTTGAAATCTTGGAACATATGTTTCTTTTCGCGATATTGAGGATCATATATCAGATCAGGTTTTAATTCGTAGGTTGCTTATTGGCGCTATTTTCACGATTAGTATCTCCTTACTGAGCGCCTTTTTATTTCCGGAAAATTTCGACCATCGAGGAATTAGTTGAGTGATTCATATGATACATACAAGAATTATTAACAGTTTTACAGTTATTTGATATCTTAAACTTTTCTAAGGTATTCATTCATCTGCCTTTCTATGCAAATATTCTTATAAAGAGAACTGGATTTCATATTGCGTACTTTCCCAAAGCTGTCGTAATATCATTTTAGTATGCATCGAAATGAGGAATTGGAAGACGACAAAATTTCACGGGTGGATGACCAAAGGAACCTTTCTACTTCAATTTGCACCATGTTGTTTTTCTGTTTCAGGAAAAGCGTTTTATCGATCCCTACATTGCTTATTGGGATAGCATTGCAATATTTTGTAGAATGATAAATGCAACGACGATGGGCACACGTAAGGAATAGGGATATGTCTGTTTAACGTGTATTACGTTACGTGATATACAAAGATAAAATCAGCAGGAATTTCCGACACCTTGAAATTGATTGTATTTATTCGCCCAATCTCAGTATGGTAAATTTCATCATCTTAGCAATTGGTGGTTTTTAACCGTTGAAAGGCGAAGATTATAGATGTGTGCTCGAAAATGCTAACCTAGCGCTTAAATTCCGAATCAATGGAAAAAATGTTCACGTTTCTGTAGATGAACTATACTAACTTTTGATACTCTCCATTAAAATTTCCAACAACAATACTGTGCAGTATTAAGTTTCTGCAGAGAAACCACTTAAGTAAATCTAGTGAACAATTACTTGAATCATTTGCTAAATATTGGCAATAGGTTGGTTAAATGATCATTTAACCAATCACCAGGAATTTAATTTTATGGCTGATATAAAGATGCAATTTATGATTTTCCTTTTGGCACATTTAACATCGCCTATGCAGTGTTAATTTGCTAACAGAAATATGGCCTGGCATAGTCGTTTATGGAAATTTTTATACTATGGCCTATACTGAGGGCTCCAATTTCACTCCATTGGATCCTATGTGGGCATTGGAACCAATCGAAAGGATATTTATCGTACCTATTTCAGCAAACATTTATAGTTTTCAGTTTAATGGTTGCTTTTATATGTAAATACATATGTGAGGTTTCGTCCAATTATTTCCAGTTGTGATATAGCCTGATAATTAATTAACTTATTTTTGAGAAAGCAAAAGCCAAAATTCATTTTGAATCCATTTTGAGTTTGAAATGTTTGCTTTTGACATATCTCTTGGCCATCTTCATTCTTGCAAAGTTAATTTTACTGTAGCCTGCTTGAGAAATGGAAAACAAAATCTGCATGAGTCTTCCATACGAAAAATGGGGTCTCAATTTTCAGGTGGTGAAATCATAACCATCTATATTTGTTTTTTTTTCTTATCACCTGCTTTGAGGAGCTAACCCGCAATAAAAGCCAGAGCGAAATCTTCATCTAGAAAAAGTACTACTTTTGGAGTGAAAAAAGAACTTCACAACATGGCGAAGGTAAGCTTCAATACTAAAGTTTGCAAATGAGTTTAATTTGCTGTAGTAGTAGTGGGGTGCTCTATGCTTGTCCATATTTTGTTAAACATAAATTCAGCACTGATTCAAAACCTCTGGACCCAAGGACGCCAAATTAAAAATTTAATGATGAACTCATACTCACTAAGTGTCTTCCATTGTACAGGGAACCATCTTCTTCTTATTCTTCATAGCACTGCAGCCCCTCTTGGGCCTTCGCTTCCTGCAACAAGCACCTCCAACTGTCTCGGTCTATTGACCGTCTCCACTAATTTCGAAATTCGAGCAGCGATCAACTGTTTTCGCCGACCGTGTCAGACCAGCGTTTCATCTTTTTCCCCACTGGTCTTCACCCCTCAGTTCTCCCAATGAATACCTTTTTGGGTGTCCGTTATTCGTTCATGCGATTCATGTGGCCAGCTCATTGTACTTTCCGCGGTCTTACAATCTTTGAGATCTACGATTCGTCAAAAATTTTATACAGCTCATGGTTGTATCGAATTTACCATTGGTCCCTGTCTAGCTTTTGTCCGATTATTCGCCTCAGGACTGGACGCACGAAAGCATTCAATGCTTACAGATGCTTGAGCTAGGGTCCATGTTTCACACCCATAGTATAACACAGGTCTTATCACAAATTTTTATACTACTTGTTTTCCTGTGTATGAAGCTGGTCGTCAAGATCGCCCAAACTGAATAAAATATTTAATATGCGAGCTGTACTCATATTCTTCTAAGTACTTCGTATCTTTCAATTTCAGTTCACTTTATTTTGGCGCTTAAATATATAAATTCACCCACGTTTTAGATATTGTGTTTGCCAAGTGTGATATTTTGTGTACAATTTGAGATATTTGACCTTGACTGTGTCATGAGCTTTGTTTTATTCTCATTGATTTGTATGAGTTTTGCATCGCTGCCGAGTTTCGGGAAAGTTCTTTGGCGGTTCTTAGCACCTGTGACAAAATTTTGATATCGTCCGCACAGACTAGTGCTTGGCATAATTTGTATAATAGCGTACCTCTTGTATCGACAATTAGCTTTCTGATGGTATATTTCAGAGCTAAATTGAATAGCAATGGAGGCAGTCCATCTTCCTGCCTGGTCCGATGTTTGTGTCAAAGGCATTTGTGAACTGGTTATTGATGCAGACTTGGGAGGTTGTCGACATCCTTGTCATTTTGGTAAGACGGACTGATTTGACTGGAATGCCAAAGCAAAGCATTATTTGATATAGTACATTACGATCAATAATGTCATATGCTTGCTTAAAGTCAGCAAAAATCTGGGGTACGTCTCTGTTGGACTACCAGAATTTCTCAAGTACCTGCTTTGCAGTGAAAAAGTGATCTATTGTCGATCTGCCTGGTCTAAAACCACTTTGATAGTCCCCAATGATACTGTTGGCGTATGATCCGATTTTATTTTCTAAGATCCTGGACAATATTTGTATGCCTCCATAGTCTTCATACTGTAGCTTATCAGTTTTTTTTGCATAGGGAATATGATTGATTGGTTCTATTCTTTTGGCATATATTTCTGTTGCCAAATGTGATGGATAGCTGTACGGATACCTTTTTGAACACTGCACTCACCATATTTAATGAGCTCCACTGGAATCTCATTGAAAACCGCTGCTTTATTTTCCTCTTTGGCTTTGATAGTCGAACTTCATCCAGAATTGGTGGGGTTCATAGAAGATTTCCGGGAATATCTATAAGCTCCGCTGTTGTGGAACTGTGGATTGGTTTTAGAAGATTCTTAAAATATGATGCCCATCTTTATTTAATTATATTTTCATCAGTGTTGATGTGGGCGTGGTCTTGGGCTTATAGCCTCGTTTCAAACTTTTCACAACTTTATCTGCGTATCTTTCTGTTGTTGCTCGCTAGACTTATAGAACATCAATACTTCTTGATTTGTTATCATGGTATTTTCTTTTCTTAGTTCTAATGATCTTATTCGCTACTCTTCTGAGATTTTCATAATGTTTTCTGTTCGTTTATGTTCAGTTCAGTTTGACATGACGACACGTTATGCAAAGGCAATAGTTTTTGTAATAACGTTTACTTGCACTATATTAAAACACACAACAACAATATACACAAGAATATTTCTGTTTCGCAGTTGTGACGCTTCGATGCTACACGTGTGTCTCTGTTCTCTCAACTGCTATCTTAACTCGAATGCCTGGCTGTGAACACAATAACTATCTGTCATATGGGAAACGCTACACTGCTCCGTCTTGTGTGACATTCTTACTGTCACGATGGCGCTTTGCAGGTGGATATTTCTGACAGCCGTATGAGGTCGTACTATGATCGGTTTCCATGTAATGGTTTTTTCTTTTTTTCGGTGTAGAAACTATTCGCTTCCTTACGGAGACTGATGGAGCTTCGGTTTGCTGAGTAGTGGCGACAGTAATGAAGGCTGGCTTCACTCGTTTGGTGGAGACGTTGATTTGTCTACCTTCGATGTCAATCGTTAACAGTACATCTGAAATTCTTTTGATCACTTTGGGTGGTCCTAAATAGGATTGACATAGTGATTTCCTTACGGCGTCAACTCTTAAGAAGATGTGTGTACATGACTTTAATTGATAATGTACGAAGGTCGTTCGATCATTGCGGTGGTCAATTGGAACAGGTCGCAATTCATACATCTGCTGAGCCAAAAGCGTACGGATCGAACAGAATATCATCGCTCACATAGAATTCTCCAGGAAGTGTTAAAGTTGCTCCGTAAACGAGTTCCACGCAACTTGCGCCTAGATCTTCCTTGTATGAGTTTCGGAGTCCTAGGAGAACGGTCAGCAGGATGCAAGGCCAGTTGGAATTCTGCGCATGGCACATGATGGCGGCTTTCAATGTGCGATGCCATAGCTCTATCAATCCATTGGATGCTGGGTGATACGGCGATGTTCACGTACGTTTACATTCCAAAAGTTAGGAAAGAGAAGTGAAAAGCGCGGACTCAAATTGAGCTCCTTGATCAGTTGTGATTATGTGCGGCGCTCCAAATCTCGATACGCAGTTAGTGTAAAATGCACATGTAACAGTTTCAGCTGTTTGGTCGCAAACAGGAACTCGTTCTGGCTAGCGTGTAAACCGGTTAACCATCGTTATGCAGTAGCGATAACCGTTGGCTGTTATCAGTGGTCCGATGATATCAAGATGCACTTGCTGGAATCGTTTGTCGTTTGTCGTTGGTTTCTTGTATGCCTTCCAATCTTTGATCTTTGACATGGAATACAAGTGCGTGTGTAGGCTCGAATATCTTTTTTCATGTCAGGCCAAAAAAACTTTCTTTGTACAGCTCGAATCACCGGGCTCCAGGGTGCGAGCATAAGTGTTCATAACTCGATTACGTAGAATTAATGGTACATATGGCCGAATATTGTTCGTCGACGTATCGCAATATAAACTTCCGTATTCCTCTATAGGTAGTGGATGCAGCTTACGTGATGAATTGTTTCCAGACAGAAATGATTGAAGTGCAATGTCGTTACGTTATTCACCTATCAGCTCGTGGGTGGTCAATGAAGATGCCAGATTCTTGATAGTGTATCTGCTAAAAATATTTTCCTCTCGTTTAACATGGACGGTCAGGGTACAAAATTCCGATATAAAACTTAAGTGCCTAATTTGTCTGTTTATTTGACTGAACGCATATATCCACGGTTCGTGGTCCATTTTGGTGCCTTCGAGCCAGTGTTGAAAGTGTTTTAAACTGCTGTAAATAGCCAACAGCTTTCGGTCATAAACGCTGTACTTTGATTCACCGTGATTCAGTTTTCGTTGAAAGTAAGCTAATGGTAGCCAACTGCTTTTGACATCTAGAATTTTGCCAGCCATTTCTGCGAGGTTGGTGAGACCCGTTGTTTCTGCGATAGTGAGAATCGATTGTACATCCGTGGGCACCTATTGTAGCCAAAGTGATTTCAAAAATGATTCACTTACTTACTCATGCACCGTAACAATTGTGGCGGCTTGCTGTCACCTAATTCTATGCCGGTGAGAAGAGTTCGAACTTGAGCCTCTTCGAACAGCACGTAAACATTAATCAATCTTGTTTTCAACCCTTCGTATTTGCCCGTTTCCAGCGGTTTCTCCACGATGTCCGCTATAGCGTCCAAGCAGGTACAATTAAGTTCGCTGACGATCTTGCCAGAAATGGTGGCGTCTGAACTTATTCTGCACTCTCGTAGTTGCGCCTCAACGCGGGCGAACCACAACCTTGGTCGAGTTGTCCAAAATGGTGGTACGTGAACATTTGCGATATCGTTGTTGCTAACTGGTGGCTCTTGTATGATTTTGGTGTCGATTGCGGCTCCTGTGGTGGACTCGGTTCCAGTAACAGTTTCGGCTTTAGTGGCTTTAGTTGTATTTTCTGCCTCTGGCTTTTTAGTTGTATCACGTGCAGGTTTTCTTTTAGCAAACATCACGTCTTCGCGTGTGTCTCTGTTCTCTTAACTGCTATCTTAATTCGAATGCCTGGCGATGAATACAATAACTATCTGTCATATGGGAAATGCTAAGAGCCTTACAACATCTTCCGTACTATAAAGCTTGGACTTCAAGGGACCGTACTCAGTCTATTGTGATGCGAGTCAATATAGAGTAGAAGTAGTCGTAGCCCAGGTTACGGAAAACGGCGAGGAAATACCTTAGCCTTCATATTCCACAAGCAAAACACGGCCCAGCGAGACTTCACTGTCTTCGAGCAGTTATGTAGCGGTGTTGATGGTAACGCTTTTTCATACCTATGCCGAAGGATACCCATTTGAAATTTCTACAAATTCTGCGTCCCTGAAATGGCTGATGAGCCAAACTGACCTTCATGGCTGCTTGGCAAGATGGGCCTTGAAATTGTAAGCATTTAACTTTACGATTCAACATCGGAATTTGTGATGCCCGATACCTTATTGAGGATGTTTGCCTCGAAAGGAGCCGAGTTGGCCCAGAAAGATGACAGCTCTCTATTAATCGATACAAGTGGGTGGGACACGTTTCAGGAGACCTCATACTGGAGGAGAAACAGTGGAAGCTGTGGATGCCCGAAGAATTGAGCCTCGATCTGATCCGAAGTTCCCATGATCACCCGCTGAGTGCACATGGCAGATACGGTCGTACGTTGCGTTGGTTGCAAGCTTATGTCTTTGGCTAAAGATGAACCAACAAATAGGAACTTATGTGGCCACTTGTTAAACATATAAGTGAATCAAAGCACCCAAAGCTATTCTTCGGTCTCCGATGGGTAAATTTGAATTATCGAGCATGTGTTCCAGCGCTTGTATGTTGAAAAAATCGAGCCATATCCAGGATCAACGTCTGGACACGTTAGAGCTGTCATGATCCATGAAACAGCTGTCGTATCTTCCATGTATTCGCAGTGCCAGAGTATGTCGTCTCCCACAATGGAGTCCAGTTCACATCCATAATATTCGTGAACTGATGGATAGGTATTGCATAACATACCAGTGAGCCGCAGTATACTCCTCACAGGTAAATGCTTCCAAACAGCTTAACAATATGCTCTTAGCTGCTATCCGAACCTATATGGATCAGAATTATAAGGATTGGAGACGTCGCGTCGGATTTTCGCCATCACGTGTGCTCTGCGTCCTCCATACCACACCGCCACTGAGATCTCGCCTTACTTTGCTGTGTTCAGCCAGTACATGATTTGTCACGGTAAATTGTACCGATAGTTGCGGCAATTAAATTGGTTGGGAGATACAGTACTGGCTCTGGAGCCATATGAGAAAATCCAAGTACCCTAAGGTCTAACGCTACAATTTACGATGTCATCCCTCTGGTTTCAAGGCAGATGATGAGATATATAGATGAAACTTCAGACCAAGCAACGCGACGTAGCACCACAATGCCAAAGTGGAGAAAAACATTTACTTATGGTGTTGAAGTACTCATCGTTGATCCATTTAGGAACCAGAAAGTTTAACGCACTACCCCGTCTTCTTGAATATAAGTACGCCAGTTAAGGCCAAGTACTTTATTAAACGAACAATTATGATTGGGTGACACGAGCATGGAAACCATCAGTAGTGCGACACTTCCTCTGAATTTACCTTTGGGCCACTGTTCATCAGTTCACCATACGCCCAGGAAGATTGACCCCCAACTAGGAACTCAAACCACCTGTCCTTCAGTCTCCCTATGCCAGCCTGGCATCATGGACACTACTCTGTAATAGCTTCTGATATGACTTAGCGATCTGTCATCCTTGCACAGTTTTCTAACCAACTGACAAGTGTTAAATGACAAATCTCCGTCACTTATCCGCCATGAAAATCTGTAATGTCTGTGGGTATCGAGTGGAGCGAGGTCTGCAGTTTCCAGTTTCGTGTTTTATTTACTAAAACTGCAAATAAGGAAGAACCATTCAATCAGCCGCTCAACTACTCTCTGCGCAAGCCGTAACTAACCCCACGCAGTGACGTGTATACTAAGGTATTTGCAAAGATTTGTCATTTAGTAACATAACCTAATAAAACATTCCATTCATGACAAAGCGCCTCACAGTGGAAAAGTTGCTGTTTCGTTCAGCCAATGGTAGTGAGCCCCGCTTCAAGTTAGGTTAGAATACTCATCATTGTCACGTTGCTGCAGTATACCAGCAACAGCACATATGAATCCACATAAGTGACATCATGCTTATATCTAGATGTATTGGGTTTTTGTCCAAAAAACCCTTGCAAATCACTTATGTAAATTCTCTGTGAGTGGCTACATGATTGAGTTGCTTATTTAATAATTTTTTCTGAAAAATTATTAGAGAAATAAAGTGTTGGAAGAAGGTGATTTTGACGTGTGTACTAATAACCTTCGGGCCATTACTCTTATTAGATATTAGATAACCTTAACATAATTCGTAGTTACAAAAACATATTGAGTTCGCATAAGTTGAGAAATCAAAAATAACTCTCTGACCTCTAAGCATAGTGGTTGCCATCACCGGTGTGTTTCTAATAAAAGTGGTGGCCCCAAAAAAATAGTGCACATGTCGAAACCACCTTCTTCTAATATATTTCTTCCCTAATAATATTTCAGAAAAAAATTGTTAAATAAGCAACTCAATTCTATAGCTATACACAAAGAATTTTCATAGGTAATTACAAAGCTATCAGAGCCATCCGAAAACGAGATCGATATCCGCACAAAGCAATAAAAGCTCACTGTAGAGCAAAAAATTATCATATGGATTTACACTAAATTGATGTAAAAAGAATGAAATTATCAATTTAAAGTTTGCGAAAGGCTTACAATATTACAAAATGCATGCGAAAAAAATTGTTTCATGCTTCTGAAAGTATTCATAAAGAATAGTTTCAATAAATAATTTTCCTTCTTCTTCGTAGCACTACAGCCCCTCTCAGGCCTTTGCTTCTTGCAAAGAGCGCCGCCAAATGTCTCGACCAATTTACCACGTCTGCCAATTTTGAAATCCGAGCAGCAATTATCTGCCTTCTTCGACCGAGTCAGACCAGCGTTTCCTTAGTTTCCCCACTGGTCCCCGGCCTTCAGTTTTCCCAACGAATACCTTTTTGGGTAAATGTTGTTCACCCATACCCATTGTAGCTTCCGCACTCTTACAATCCGGCTCGTCAAAGATTTCATACAGCTCATGGTTGTATTGAATCCATCACTGTTCCCTGTATAACTTTGCTCCGATTATTCGCCTCAGGACCCGTCTATCGAAATCGTTCAATATATTTGTGGATGCTTGTTTTAGGGTCCATATTTCACACTCATAGCACAACACAAATCTTAACACAGTTTTGTGTACTAGTAGCTTTATTTTTCCGTGTATGCAGCTAGTCTTCAAGATCGTCAAAACCGAAAAAAATATTTTATTTGCAAGCTGTAATCTTCGGCATATTTCGTCTCCTTCATTAGCGGTTCTCATTATTATTGGGGGTAAGTACACAATTTCGCTCACATTTTCGATATTGTATTTACAAAGTATGATATTTTGTGTATTTAAGATATTTTTCATCGACTGCGTCATGAGCTTTGTTTTATTTTCATTGATCTGCAGCCCTACCAGTTTTGCTTCGCGGTCGAGTTTCAGGAAGAGTTGTTTGGCAATTGTTAATGACCGTGACGAAATATTGATATCGTCCGCATAGGCTACCACTTGGCTTGACTCGTTTATTAATTTATTTCACGTATCGACAGGTAACTTCCTTATGACGTACTTCAGAGACAAATTGAATAGCAATGAGGCCAACCCATCTCCCTGCTTTAGTCCGGTATTTGCGTGAAAGACATCATTCTATTATTAACAAGGTTGCGCAAATTTTGACTTCTGACATACTTGTCGTTATTATACTCATAAGAAACTACCTCCTTGATTCTTTTAAGATTTTTTATCAACAGATGTCCAACCGTGAGGGGGATACAATTTTGTTGTTCTTCTGCTGCTTCTGCTTTCGCCATTATCGATTTTGCAATTTTGGCAACGAATATTTTTTGTGATTGAGAGGTGAACGTAAGTTACATTCTAAGTATGGGGCTTCAAAATACGCAAGACTTTTGAACTATCCACTAAACACCTCTCCTGTCAACCTAGAGAGAGCGTAGCCTGGAACCATTTGAAACATTACTTTGCGCTAAGCCTCGTTTTGCTACGCCGTGGGGCGCTTTCATTTTGCGTGGTCGCACTTCTAGTGGGTGGGGATAGAAGAAGAGGGATTGCTAGAAAAGTAATCTCTCAACCTCGACACCCCCAGCTACTGTGAACCCTTTTTACCTTTTAAGACTACCCGAAAATAATGTGTCAATAACAAATATCAAGATATTTCATTTGATACCCTCCTCGACTACCTTCAGTGAAAAAAAAGTTTTAAGGAGTCACATCTGTAGATAGGAAGACCCCACTTAAAATTGTTTAAAATGTTTTTTGACTACGAAACTTTCATGAACATGAAAATTCCGAGCTGTTTACAAGATTTAAAGCTTCTAGCATTTCTAGTTCCCGGGAAAATTTGCTGCGATGCACTTACAGACAAACAGGTACCGATTTTAATTGGGTATTGTAAAAATGTTTTTACGAAACCCTAAAAGCAGCTACGGCCTTTGTAACTAAAGACGGAAAAACTATTCAAGGACACAGTACTTAACGGCATGCAATTAGGATCAGCTCAAAGGACTGAAAATATCACATGCACGGGTACAAAGTTTTGAAAATTCCTTGTTGTCAAATTGTATTCCCATATACAGTATTGAAATATTAGTTTGTGAAAACCTATCAGGAATATTGGCATTCATGCCTTACTAACCCAAGTATCAAATTTTTCAGAAAAGCTGCAAAACGTTTGTACAAATTTAAATACTAATTTTAATTTTTGGTAATTTTTGCATCAGTTTGAAATTGGGACAACAATTTTCAAGATTTTCCGGGAAGTTTCAATACTTGGGCTGACGAGGCATGCATTCCTTTTTTCTGCTGAGTCCTTACTACTCAAAATTCAATACTTTCTGAGTATAGCATTTTGAAAAAAAAACTTTTTTTTTTCTCTCACTGAAAAATAATTTAATTCCGTACTGAAACTGCTAAATCAACCAAAAATTATGTCGAATTGAATTTTTTTTATTATGAACCAGTTGTATCATCATGCAATCTAATGAATGTTTTACAATCGCTTGCCAGTCCGAGCATTGCAGATTGAATGGCCGACATACTAGCATTGAGCCAACCTGGCTTCCTTCTTTCAAAAACTGAATTTCGCCTGACTCTGCATTATGTACGCATGTGGAAGTGGCAAATATATCAATCGATCCAGTCTTTAGCTCAGATAAATCAATAAAATATAGTAAGATGTTCATTACTTGGGAAAATCGCGAATACGATAATTTCAAATATTGGTATTAATATCGAGTAATTTCTTACAAAGGTCTACTCGCTCTCAAAAAATTTAAAACGTTTCATATATAGCTGAGAGTAAAATTAGATTCAAAAATTATTCAATCCAAGTTTTATATTATATTAAAATTATTAAAAATCAATTGAAACATATTCAAACGGAAACTTTGAAGGTTGCATGAGATTTTCAAGAATAAATTGTAGTTGCTTCAGACATACCAAACCTGCTTAGAATTCAAATAAATTTTAAAGCTCAAATATCAAAATTTTTACCCTACTATCCGGCTCAAACCAAATAATTCCCACACCTTGTTGGACAAAAATTATAAATAAATATTTTCTAATAGCTCAAAGTCGGTTTTAACATTTTTACATTCAGCATGCGCAAGAATAATAATTTTTCTCTATTACTAAAATTTAGTCAACTGAACTCGATTTCATGCCATTAACCCTAATTCTTTGAATATGCAAAACAACGAAGACATCATAGTGCTACGATATCAAATATTATAGAGAGCTGATCGGAATGATTAATGAAGTTAACCAGTTCCAATTCAGATACAACCAATGTTCATATGTTAATACTATGTTCATTTTCATTGTACACAAATTTAAGGGAATGAAATATTGGTAAAGCACAATCATACAGTACATCGAAATTCCCAAAAGCTAATCCAAAAATGCCTGATCATAATTTACTTTGACTATACTTTGCATGCACATCCTAAAGTGATTCGTCAGCTTCTTGCATGTAGTTTTATACATATTATTACTCGTATGTGAATGTTTTTGGCTTGTAATCGAATCAAATGCGAAGACATAAAGACGACTGAATGTGCTTGTACGAGAATTTATTTTATGGATTGTTAGTATGTCGTTCTATTGTCGCAATTAAAATCGAGTCACGTATTGTAAAATTTTCAAACGTCAAGAAAACAAAAGTGGCACCAACAACAATAGTCACGAGGATTACTCCAAGCTAAGATGCGTAACTATTAAAGATATGGATGAAGAATTGAACGTTTTTATTTCTAATTACATATGTTTCTACTGTTGACCGGGCAGTGAGGATAGTGGAACGATCTCAAGACCAGCATTAACTATTTCAGAATAATAATTTAGATAAATCTTTGTGAAGGATCAGTTTTTCCGAAAGCCTCTAATTTTTTATTATATTTGAAAAAACCATGATATTACTACTGAAAGCGCTTTATTTTAAAAACTAAGCGAGTCATTGAAACTATTTAGCCAATATTTATACAACATTTATACATAATACTAAAAGGTAGCGGGAAAAAAATCCGCAAACCTGTGTGCTTCGCTTTAGGGACTGATTAATTAAAAAATAATTATGTAAAAATACAATTTTTAAGCACTGTCTGACCGAGGTAAAAATAAGGTTTAACTTAATGTGTTTTAACCGTTTTTCAATTTCATTTTATTGAATTTTTTCTTCTTCTAAGCACTACAGCCCCTCTAGGGCCTTCGCTACCTGCAAACAGCGCCTCCAACTGTCTCGGTTCATTGACCGCGTCCTCCAATTTCGAAATCCGAGCAGCGGTGAACTGTCTTCGTCAACCGAGTCAGGCCAGCGTTTCCTCGGCTTCCCCACTGGTCTGCATCCTTCAGTTTTCCCAACGAATACCTTTTCGGGTATCCGATTTTCGTCCATACGATTTATGTGGCCAGACCATTACTGAATTTACAGACTTTAAAATAAAATTTGTTGAATTGCTAGTTTTTTTTAATGATATTCAATGTACTAGATACAAAAAAATAACAAAATATTTCTAAAAAACATTAATAAATAGTTTAGATCTTAATGGTATTTCGATGAATTCATGAGATATACTTTTTCACTCTTTTGGATAGCCTCATTTAGTTCTTGGAGGGTCTCTGCAACATGAGTCCTGGCCCTTAAGCTCTTTTCATATATATCGATTGAATTAAGGCCAGGGCACTACGCTGGCCACTCCAAGGATTCCAATATCCCTCAGGTATTGAATAACTATGGTGGCAGTATACATATAAACACACATTGTCCTGTATGAATATGCAACTTTCATGTACATGACATGTAATTCCAGCACCTCATCGAGGTATTGTTCGGCAGCCAGATTGCTCTGACGAGGCACGGATGTAAACTAATGTTCAATTTTGCGTTGAAAAAAAAAAAAACAAGTTGGGCAGACAGACCTACGCTCATGTCAAAAGCGTTTTGTACTCAACTTACAAAATGCAGTAACCAGTAACGAATAAAATCAAGAAACATGTCAAAAACGATTCTATTGGAGAAAATGTGAAAATAATATTTTTCAGAATTTTTTAGATCACAGGTGTCCATTCGCGAGGGAGGAAACACATTTTTCATGTATTTCCCCCCTGTGCCCCCAATGAAGCAAAAACTGTCAGTTTAAGAACTGTTTTGAAAAGCTCTCATAAAGAACTTTCATTTGATACTCATATCGGCTACCTTTGATGAGATTTTTTTTCAGGGGCCACTACCCTGTACTGTAATCATCGATTCATGACCTTTGTTTTTGAATCCTGGAATGGCTACAAAGCCCTTTTGCTAGGAGCTCTCTCCTGCCTCATTGACTTGTTTCACCTTTGAGCATTAATTGTAGGTACTCATCTTCAGTCATTCATTAAATTGAATCAAGTGTTTAAAGCATGCACCTTAAACGTTGAAGATGGGGAAAAATATCTCAAAATTATTCAATCTCCGCATTTAAAACAGCCACTATTTTGTTTTACAATTACTGATACCACGAACTGAACCAATTCTCAAAGATGTTCATGATACCTATCATTCCTAAAATTTTCATGCAAATCCCAACAAAGTTGTGGTGTCTAAGTCGGTAAAAAGCGCATATGGTTCCATAGCCATATGTTTTCATAGTAATACAGTGCATATTGTCCATAGTAATGCAGGGAAATTCAAATCGCTATAACTTCGTTAAACATCATTCGATCTTTATGAAACTTTCAGAGCAGATCAATCTTATAAAAAGTCATCTGCGTGCTGAATTTTATTGCATTTAAGGGTACCTTCAAGATTTTATTCAAGAAAACATAAAATCAATAAATCATACTATTACTAACAAAGTTGAGTGAATTTGGACTTCTCATGTATTTGTTGTTATTGCACTCATAAAGACCTACATCCCTGATTTTTTTAAGATTTTTCGGATGAAAGGTATCCAAGCGCGAGTGGGGTTTACGCGAAAAGTTCGTACATTTCCCCTTCCCCTGCCCCTTTCGGTACCGACAAGGCAATTTTAAGACTTGTTTTGAAGAGATCCCACTAAGACCTTTCCAACGACACCCTACTCGACTACCAATGGTGAACATTTTTTTTGAGGGGTCACCTCCCTATATGGGGAGACCCCCCTTAAGCCCCTTTGAACAAATTTTTCACTCTTGAACTGTCAAGAAGTCACCACTTCTGACCTTTCCACAAAGTTTCATGGCCGTAGTCTCTATAGTTTCAGAGAAAAAGTGCTGTGATATACAGACAGACGGACACAGGTCATGATTGCAATAGGGTTTTGTATTTTAGTACAAAACCCTAAAAAAACACCACCATAAACAATCTATGGCCATCCTTTACTCGTAAATGTCACTCATTCTTGATGGTTGATTGGTTGCTCGAATAATGGAAGCTCGTAATGTTCCTGGATGAGTGCAAAAAGAAATTTAATGAAACGGCAGACGTTAAAAAAATGTACTAAAGAGACGGAGAGCATTTTGTACAGGTATGTATTAACCCGAGCAAAACCATTTCTTTCTCTTTGGTACATTTTTTACGACTACCGTTCCATTAAGTTTGATTTTGCACGTCATGAGCTAATAGTGTTGCTTCGCTGTCGAGTCTCAGGAAGAGTTCTTCGGTGGTTGTTAATAACCGTGTCAAAATATTGATGTCATCCCCATAAGCTACTACTTGGCTTTACTTGTATAGTAACGTTCCTCTTGTATCGACATGTAGCTTTTTTATGACATATTCCAGAGCGAAATTGAATAGAAATGGGGCCAGCCTTTCTCCCTGCTTTGCTCCAATATTTGTGTCAAAGGCATTGGTGAGTTGATTTGGACTTGGGAGGTCAATGACGTCATTGTCATTTTAGAAAGATCGACTTATTTGCCTGGGATACCAAAGCAGAGCATTATATGGTACAGTACGTTACGATAAATACTGTCGTATGCTTGCTTAAAGTCAACAAACATTTTATGTACCTCTATATTGAACTCCCAGCATTTTCCAAGTATCTACTTGACTGTTTACAATTGGTCTATTGTCGATCTACCTGCTCCAAAGCCACTTTGATACTCTCAAATAATATTGTTGGCGCTTGATCTGGTTTTCTACTATTTAAGATTCTCGAAAATACTTTGTACGCCGTAAAAATTAATGTTATGCCCCTAAAATTTTCGCACAGTAATTCGTCACCTTTTTTGTGGATGAGGAATATAATTTATTGACTGGCTTTACTTATTTGTCAAATGTTCTCGTTGCCAAATGTGCTAGATGACTTTATAGATAGCTTTCTGAACACCGCTGCCACCATATTTGATAAGCCTCACTGGAATCTCATCGATGCCTGGCGCTTTATTATTCTTTTGTACTTTGAAGGCGGAAGAGCCAATAGAGGCTTTTGGAGAATATCTATAGGCTTCAATATTCTGGAGCTATGCAGACGATAAAGAAGGCGCTGAAATATGATACTCATCTTTCATTAATCTTGTTTTCATCAGTGATTATGTTGCCAATGTCTTTACAATAGAGCGTGGTCTTGGGCTAATAACCACATTTCAAGCTTGTCACTACTTTGAATGCTTCTCTTGTGTTGTTGCTATCTAGACTTTCATCGATACTTCTCAATTGGTCTTCATAGTATTTTTTTTCTTAATTCTAATAAAATTACTATCTACTCTTCTGAGATTTTCATAATGTTCTCTCTTCGTCCTTGTTTTTCTACAGATATTTGCATGTATGCCTGATTCTTCCTATCTGACGCATTTTTGCATTTAACATCGAGCTAATCATTCCTTGTATGCCGGGCTTGATGCCCGATTGTCTGTTCTGCCATCTGTTCTTCCATCCAGAATTCGTTACTTACTTTCAGCGATGTTTTCGATAAGAAGGGTTCTAGCTGATTGTGGAGGATCTGCGTATAATTTTTCGCCATTGACGCCGTTTGAAGCCCTTCGATGTCGGATTTTTGTGGAGGCCTGGTCTTCGCTGAATACGCCTTTTACACATAAAATCGGTAAGAAAGTTTGATCAAGTAATGATTCGAGTTACAACGTTGTTGGATCGGAACATGGTCAATTTGGTTTTGTATGGAGCCATCCAGTGATAACCAGGTCATTTTATGTATGGGTCGATAGAGAAAGCAAGTCGAACGTATGACTAGCTTTCTGCTGCACGCAAATACAATCAGGCGCTAGCTGATGCCATCTACTTCATCATGGAGGCTATATCCTCCAGTTATTCCTCGATGAGGTAGCCCATTTTCAACTTTTGCGTCAAAATTAACCCACAAATTTTTTCGTGTATATTATAGGCAATGATTAGCTAGGGATTGAAGAACGTTCCGCTTTCTTTGGCCAGGACATGTACATTTATCAGCCAGATTTCGAATGATTTCGCTTTTATATGGATACACAACTATTTATTGACTGCCTTAAAATCAATATTTGAGCCTCTATCTAGAAGGAAGGCCACTTCGAATACTTGCTTTCCAGAAGGCATCCCACTTTTAAATATTGTGTGCAATTTCATATCTTAAATATTACTTCCAGCCCATTTCATTTCCTGGATTGCCAGTATTTTTAATTTATATTCACTGGCTCCGATGCCATAGTCTCCTTTTCCTTATGCCTTAAGTCACGTGGATACTGATTCAGAGCGATTGGCTACGGAGTTTGTTTTCAACTTTCGATGACAAGATACGTCTTCTTCTTCTTCTTCGTTGACCGAGTTACACTAACGTTTTCTCAGTTTCTTCACTGATCTTTGGCTTCCAGTTCTCCCAGCAAATATCTTTTTGGGTATCCAATTCACGTAGTCAACCCATTGCAGCTTCCGCAGTCTTCCACTTTTTGGGACCTCCAGTTCGTAAAATATTTTATACAGCTCATGGTTGTATTGAATTCACCATTGGTCCCCATCTAGCTTCGGTCCGATTATTTGCCTCAGGACCTGACGCTCAAAAGCGTTCGATATATATGCGGATGCTTAGGTTAGCTGTCCATGTTTTGCACCCGTAGCATAACACAAGCCTTAACATAGATTTGTATGCTTGAAGATTGGTTTTCCAGCGTATGCAGCTGGTCTTCAAAATCGCCAAAAGTGCATAGAATATTTTAATTGCAAGCTATATTCTTTGGCGTACTTTGTCTCTTTCATTGCTGGTTCTCGTTATTTTGGTGCCTAAACACACAACAAGATACATAGTTGTCATGAATTAGGGTAGACCTTGACCCTAATTAACTGCTCTTGAACAAATATTTTGATCAGAAGTGACTTGAGAGTTAAAAAATGTTTAATGCATAAAAAGAGGAAACTCTTAACAAACAGGTCTTGAAGTCTCCCCATTTGCTGTTTGATTTCGATGGAAGAAGAACGAAGTTTGAAATGAAAGTATTTCTTAATATTTCTTCAATTTGGCTATATGGTTACAGCTCGCCACTAATGGCCACTCAAAAGGTTATGTTATGTATTATATTCCACACATTATTATTATCTATATACCATTAATAATATACATCCGTATTGATAGCACTTTATATGCATATGTGCGTAGCTTATAATTAACTAATTTTTCTTACCGCTGCGTTTAAACAGCTTAGCAATGTCGACAAATAGGACCCCGAACAAGCGACGTCTTCATTTAGGTGCCAACCAGGCAGTGCTTTGCGCTATCTACTAGAAACATCTATCTTAAGACCAACGTATACTCACTTTGTAATGAATTCACAGATTTCAATGTGGATATTTTGAGGCTCATGTATAAAATTCCAGCAGCTGACCCTTGTGCCGTTAACCAGTGGAGTCTAGGATAAAAGGACAGACAGCTGACGAGCGGATGAGGACTCACAGAGAGATACCCAAAAACTTGAATGCTAGAGAGCCAAGTCATCTTATCCTAAGGAAATCAATGAAACTGGGGGGCGTGGAAGTCTCACTATCGCTTCGACTGATTTCTCTTCTAGCAACGGCTACATCCCATGATAAAGCCTAGGCCATGTCCCTGCTGTGGAATCTCTTCAACAGAGTAGAGTAGCTAGGAAATAAAGCAAGAAACCAAACACCTCTGTAAGATGCTCAACATCCTGGGGCGCACTTTATGCTGACCGACGATGCTGACCATTAGTTCCTACAACCTAAGCCAACGAATAAATTCTTCTTCTTCTTCTTAGCACTACAGCCCCTCTCGAGCGTTCGCTTCTTGCAAATAGCGCCTCCAACTGTCTCGGTCCATTGACCGTGTCCTACATTTCCAAAATCCGAGCAGCGATCGAGTTAAACCAGCGTTTCCTCGACTTCCCCACCCTTTTCCGGCCTTCAGTTCTCCCAACAAATACCTTTTTGGATATCCGTTGTTCATCTATACGATTTATGTGTTTTCATCTATACGATTTGTGAGTTTTCGCAGTAATATAATCGTTGAGATCTCCAGTTTGTCAAAAATTTCATACAGCTTATGGTTGTATTGAACTCACCATTGGTCCCGTCTAGCTTCGCTCCGATTATTCACCTCAGGCCCTTTCGCTCAAATGAGTTCAGCCTTAAACCAGCCCGGTGATGAGTCCCATAGCCACTGTATACCAACTCAGGACATTTACCAGGCCCCAACCTCTTGCGGAAGCTGTGTTTTGGGAATCTCATAGGCAAGGGCTTCTTTCTCCTTATGGAATCAAGCCATTTCAAATTTCAACTATAGTCCACAACTAGAATTTGCAATTCTTGGGGAACCCGGCTCGATGATCGTTGGAATGTTCATTGGCAGAGTAGATTCCTTAGTAAGCAAAATGCCGAAGGGTGACTCCACAGTATTGGCAGGTTATTTATCCCTGCTTGAGTTCAGCGTTCGAGGCGTATTGAAGAAGTTAAACCACCTCACCATATCAACGTTGATTGTACCTTAATGAAGTACTGCTTGTTGGATTCTCGGCAATTGACCAGCACGAGTGTATACTAGACGATATTCAGTTACGCTGGTAATGAATGGGTAGACCGTTTAGCACTTATGATCAATTGACCAAAACATTTACACAACTTCGACTTCTGAGAGCAATGAAGCGGAATCTATGGCTAAAGCTTTGATTACGTATTTCAATGGTTGAAACTCCTGACGTAGCCTCTCTCATGTAAGCGGTTTGTCGGCTTGAAGATGTTCAGGAAAAGTTGCAGATACAGTTCACGGAGAGGAGTCAAGGAGAAAACATCAAAAATGTTAAGCTTAGAATAAGTGTAGCTCTCCGATGAGTCTGAAGCACTTACTGTAGCCGCGGTGTTGAATCTAATGGTCTTCTTGAACTGTGGACAAACTAGACACCGCTTCATGCCATCTAAGAGAGAGCGCAAGGCTTTCTGCGGCGGTTGTAGCAAGCCGGACACTTATTGTATATTCCAGACTGCCTTATTATTTTCGTACAAAAAACAGGGAAATGAGTATCCGCACACATCACATGTACTCCTAGACCCAGCTGAGAATGAAAATTCAGCCCCATTACTAGTTATGATCACTACACATATTTCGACAAATTCATCTATACTAAGACACAACCGACGGTGGATGGTCCCTCTCTTTCGGAAGCCTTTCTTGTTAAAAAGAACATCTATCGAAACCCCACTGGGGCTCAAACAGATGTTACGTGCAAGAATTTGACTACGCAAAGTTAACTAGTTAGTCCATTGTTGGGGGAGCTTCGGTAAGAGAGTGCACATAAGCGGTCAAAACTTGTCATGTCACAAAATTTCGAAAGTAACTGAAAATGACACATGGCCATATGCCCCACTCAAATTGCTTAGCGAGGTTAACTTCACTTTAATTGATACTGTTGCCAGCATCAGCTGTCTTGCTTCGAGCTTTGGCATGAAGGTGTTGAATCAGCAACCCGAGCTAGTTATGCTCAGGTGCCCCAATATTAGCACAGTTGATACCACCAAAAACCGCACCCACTGCCTGCAGAGTCAAACAAAGGGAGTCAAGTTTTAAACCATCCCTTCACTAGTGCAGAACGTTTACCTCGGCGTTGACCTATTCATGGAATCACATTTTTCCACAAACTATTTAAACGAACACACTTCTGTCACTAGCTCAAAAAGCGTTACTTGGCTGTATCTCCAGCAGTGGAAAATTTGCTATATACTGAGATCGACAGATGCTATAAATAGATGTCATTGAAGTACCACAAAGCACGTGGTTATCAATGGTTACTCTTGTCATCAAGCCTTATAAAGTTCGACTATGTTTAGATGCATGCAAGGTAAATTCGGTTACCATCAAGAATACATACCCATTACCACTTAAAGACGGTATCCTGAATCGACTGCCTAAGGCCCATTACATTACTGCGAACCTCAACCCTGGAGGTATATTCAAGTACCACGGGCAGCTGACGAGCCCCCATCTTCGGATGGTCAGCTGATTGGTTGCGGCCCTTTGGGGGGTACCGTGGAGGCCGATGGTTAAAAACAAAAGTTGTCGTTAACCTTATAGCGTCAGATATAGCTGGGTCTTGGATCTACCAGTATGAAACTTGAGAGTTCTCTCAATGTAAACTGGTACAGAACTTGGGGGCGAATGATTGGCGCTTTAACCAATCGCAGTCTAATGGTGACCGTGAGGTTAGGCCTACAAAAGGCAGGTACTCATGTTAATCGCGCAACTCAAGGCCCACTACATATCCAGCCTCAAACTTAAAGATACCTTCTAACAAAGACAGCTGGAAGAGTCATTAGAGACAAAACAGCATTCACCGTACCAGAAAGTTAGCTTTATCAATTTATGATGGCGCCTTTTTGGTTATGAAATGCACCACAGACGATATGCCACATGATAAACAAAGGAGTTCCACCATAGCTACGACACCAGATCTTTGTATATCTTGATAATATTCTGTTGATCACAGAAACTTTCACAGAAAATCTTACCTAACTCCAGGAAGTCGCTTCACACATTTGTAAGGCAAAACTCACAATAAACTTGGGAAAGAGTCAGTTTATGAGGAAACAAGTTAAGCATCTTGGCTACATCATAGGTTACGAAAACATCATGTCTGACTCTGATTAGACTCGCTCCATCCCTGAATTTCCATACCCCAAATCTATGAAACAATTGCGACGATTTCTGGGAATTTATGATTGGTACCGGCGTTTTGTTGGGGGCTTTGCTACGTTGTCGTCTTTTCTAACTGACATACTGCAGAAAGATAAGTTCGTCCGTAATGAGCTCTGCCAAAAAGCATTTGAAAAGTTCAAACATGCACTAACATCTACCGGAGTGTTGCACAGCTCTGACTTCAACAAGTGCTTCTTCATTAATTGTAATGCAAGTCAACATGGAGTCGATGATATTCTAGTCAAAGTAACGGAAGATTGGGAAGAAGCTCCTATTGCTTTCATCAAACTAGCCCAAAGAACTACACCATTTCCAAGCAGGCACGCCTGGCAGCTATAATGGTAGTCGAATCGTGTATGAGATAAATAATTTGCAGTAGAACTTGGTGCTAGGGGGAAAGAATCCACCCCACGACAGCGCAGACGCTAACCTGCAATGCAAGCACATACACGTGTTTTTGTACCAAGTCACTTTCAGTGAAAACGAACACCTGTTTCACTTAGGCAGCCCAACATCACTGCAAGTTCCTCACGCATATCTAAGAAATAAATAACACAACACTATCTCAGATAAAAGGTGAGGCACGGATATATGGAAAGTAAATTGGGATTCACAAAGGTAAAGGCGTACTGCATAGGTGTCGTGGACTTACTTGAGACTTTCATGAGCTGCACTGGATTGGATTTCTCTGAAGTTTTTCTCCAAAATATCTATTAAGTTTTTTTCGCACTGATTATGCACAGGGATGACTTTTGCTCCAATCTCAGTACGATCGGGAGAGTAATGGAAACTGATCTTAAATGATAGTTAAAAAGATAAATTTGTTGCATGGCAGTTGCGATGAGTTTTCAATTTACACTTTAGTAGCCTTTTTGACATTTGCAACTCTGTATATAATTTTGAACCCCACAATAAAACACTGGTATAGTGTATCGGGTCTAAAACGATTTTTATAGAGTAGTGACATTTGCGGTAATATTCGTCAAGCATTTTCTGATGATCCGCATACGCTGCCATGCAATCGCTGACTGCTTGCTACAATTTCTCCTGTACTTCTCAAAAAAAGATTCAATTCAATTTTAAATCATGTGTTTATTCTGCTTCATATCATATATTGGTCAATTAAATGGGGCACATCTTTATTGGAGATTGTCTTTGGGCTTATGAGTCTTTAAGATATTGCAAAGGCACGAACGCGCCACTTTATGTAAGTATTAGTAGCTTTCCGCCTTACGTTAAATTCGCATGATACAACATATAGAGGTATGCGATGGTGGTAAAGAGATGCAAGCGGAATATATCGTACAGCCAAGTAAAAGCTCCAGAGAGGAGAATGGCGAGGAAGGAGGGGAAGAAGGAAAATATAGCACCTCGCGGGTGAACCAGGCGAAAGCGCCAGAGAGGAAAAAGCTGCAATTAGCTCAAAAACTCTTCCCGCTTTGCCGCAAGTCGGTTTCCCCTTGATGCATATCGTTTGTTGGCGCTCTCAATTTACGTATAAACGAGACGAGATGGGTAGGAAGAGCTCCCGTGGAATGGGAGCAAAAGCTCGTTCTGCGACCAAATATAAATACTTGGTGGAGTACTGGTAGTTCAGTTTATGTTCGAGCCTACTAGAAGGCGTACCGCTATCCAATCATTAGTTTGAAAATGCGAGTAGTTATGTGACATCTGTGATTTATGTTTTAGATGCATGTATTGTTTGGTGATCAACTAAATGATGAGGGGTGAGGTGTTGGCTTGAGCCATGACCCTCAATCTGCCTTTTGGCGTTCCATGCCGTGTGGCCACCCCGATCCATAAGCTCGTCTTCTTGGCTACGTCTACAGCTAACTTTCACATGGGAATCGCGGCAAGTCGAGCTGACCTCAAGGAATATCAAGCCAAAGTAAAAACTTTTCAGTCAATATCGATCGTTATAAGTTTTCGTCGAATACACAAACTTAAATATTGTGTAAATATACAACGGAATTGACAAATAAGTAAAATTAATTCCTTAAAATAAACTCTCGTGTTTGTTAATATAGTTTGGATCGATGCAGTAGTGGGTAAGTGTCATGCAGAAAGATCTTTCTCCCCCAGGGTGCCATGATGATGTATATAGGATACACATCAAACCGACGTCACAGTTCATGCCAGTATACTTAGGGTAGTACTGATTATGTAACAAGGAGAGTCTTTTACTTCTATGCCCATCGATTCACTCAAGCTTGCTTCATGTGAAATTAAAGGCATTTCAAGGCAAAGTAAATCGTATTATTTTTCGCTTGTAATTCAACGCAATATTTTTATGAATGTAGACAAAACTCAAAAGAAGAGTACGATCACGAACCAAGCGCCCTTTTATCACACTCAATACTTTCATTACCATCACCCCCCTTATTCTGATCATCATCGCACTTTCGTTCCTGCCCACTTTAACTACGCCATGTGAAAAATGAGGTCTAATGTTTAATTCTTGATGATCGAACCTATTTTGTAGATAATCGCTTCCTTGGACTGCACAACATTTTGAGTCAAACACATTTATTTTAATATGACGGTTATTAATTGAAAAGACTTCCTAAGAATAGTGCTTACCAAAAGGAGTAAAGATTTTTTCAATTCAACTTTTTTGAATTTTTTAATTTGGCTGTAGATTTTACGTTTTCTTATAAATGAAATTCACTCCTTTTCTTTCCAGGTTGATTGGGAATGTCTCAATCGATCGATTGCTTGTTTCAATTACATTCCACGAAGATCTTTCTCAATAAACTTTACAAGTTTTCCGCCTTATAAACGTTTTTCGCAATCTTTTTTCAAAATTAAGATTTCGTACTTTCGGTTTATGCTGCAAATTGCATTACATCTCCAGTTTCGATAATGCACTTCACATACAAGTATGACGCAAGAGTTCTTCATACAATATGAGTCGTCACGTGTTGAACCCTACACTAAATCGTGATATTTCCAACTCTTTACTGCAGATCAACTAGAATTCCCTGTTGTATCGCTAGCATCACTCTGCCATTCAGTACACAATTTTTATCGCATAAACATTCAGTCTTTTTAAGCCATCAATAAAACATTCGTTTGAGGATTTTCTCGTCATTAACAAGAAGCGCCGGATAGTCAGGCGGTTAAGTGCTTTATTGGACGCTAGCCTGCCCACATAATCGCCTTAATCGAATTAATATACAATGTTCAATGCTCATGCATGAAAAGTACTGCAGCACTGTAAAGTCATAGTGTGTAATTGAAACTCCACATGGTTTTTCCGGTTTATGAAGGCGCATCCAGATCTTTGCGGGGTTAAGCTTGGACGGCGGAATGTCTTTTAGTTATTTTCCGCTAAGACTTTGTCATACATGTTAAATCGAATATTGATTAAGAGACAAATTTAAGGGGGTCTTTACATTATTATGAAGTTGAACTGCGTTGAATGAAAAAAATCGTCTTGTTAGTGAAAAAGTTGCTATTTCATTACGAGAGCTTTTGAGTTCTTTATTTCGTATTGCTGTTAACAAATCCGTAGAAGGTTCATATCACTAAAAGCAGTAACTCTTCATTGAATTTGTGCTGAATACCAAAAGCTGCCCTCGAAAAATGACCTTCCACCCAGCGTCACTTTGATTTAAAAAATTTGGACTCCCCTGAAATATAATCAATCTTTAAGTAACTTTGAGAGCACATTTTGACTTGTAATCAATCATTAAAATTATATTTCTGGGTCATTAATCATATGGTGTCACCAGATTGCTGCAACACTTTATCCAAACATTGAACACCTAGAAAATAACTTTTAGATGTTCGGGAAATAGTTTAACACATCCAACATCAGAGGAAAATAAAAATGATTTCTCATTGACTGTTTGAAATGTAGAGACATGGATACATATGTTGGCATGTGTGAATGCATTGATTGCACTTAAGTTTAAGATGAGTATCGGTAATCACCAATGGAATTTGGAGCGTTGCACTCTAGAATTGTTGTGGTGCATGAGTGACAATTCCTGTAAATTTTTGAAGTAAATTAAACTATGGTTTCTCAGGAATGAGCGATTTTTAAGAAATCGGCTTTAGTGTTTCAATAAATATAGGGTTTTTCAATAAGAGGTGTTATTTTGATATTAAAAGAAAAATGCCATTTTTCAATATAAATGACCGGATGTTTATTTCATTATAAAGAAGAAGATATGCCGTTAATAGTGAAAAATAACATTAGGCAAATAACCACCACTACCACGCTTACAGGACCATATCTTTTTCACGAAATTCTCCTTAACCAAATCGCAAAGTGGCAGCCCTATGTCTCGATACCCTCACGAATACCATCTTTGAGATCTTGAATCGACGCTGGGCTGTTGACGTAGACCTTTTCTTTCACGTGGCCCCAAAGGAAGAAGTTGCAAAGTGTTAAATCACAAGATCTATGCAAAATAACACCTCTTATTGGAAAGCCCTATATTATCGTTTCGTAAAAATATGCTTCAAATCTTCCCGAAATTTCGAAATACCTTCAAATAGCGTAGAAAAGCTCAACTAGCCACATATTTGAAGGTGGTAATGAAATGCACGATGATAAAGACGCAATGCTGAGATTTCTATTCACGCACAGTTTATAAAATAGAAGTGGCGAAAAACTTCTCGTTATTACTTTCTTTAAAAATCGTTTTCAATATATGTTGAACGATTTTTGTGCTTAAAGAAAATGTATTTGGAGTAAAGTTTACTCATAGTTAGTGCGTTGAAGCACTTTGACTTCACTCCGATCTTGGAGTAATTCTTGACTAATCGCCAGCCAGTCCTAAGACATTGATTGATTGTATCAATTAAACTATACTTTAGTTCAAAGTCAACCTTACAACCAATTTGCAGTTTTATTATTAAAGCAATTTGATGCAGTCAGAAGCCTTTTGTACTCGACCCATGCAATGCAGATACTTTTCTCATCCCATTCATTAATAAGTTCGAGAGACTCTTCCATCATTTACACTTTGATTGTCTGGTTTGTAAGAAACCAAATTGGGTAGACAGAAGTACACTCCAGTTGAAGGGGAAAGGGAATGAACCAATAACATGTGTGTTAAACACTCTGATTACACAGCTTTAAGCGCTTGCCTTTTTGTTGCCGAACAACTAACATTATTGATTGGATAGGAGTTAAACATTTATGTTATTCATTTTATCTGGAAATTTCGAAAAATCCCATCAAACCTGTAGTATCTGGTTCGATAATGTATTGTTGTTGTTGTCGTAATCAATAAAAATTAAAATGACTATAACTTCGGTTAGTATCATTTGATTTTATTAAAGCTCATAGGGTGCAGAAACATAAACGAGCACGGGACTATTAAATACCAAACTTCATTGGACAAGTTTACCCATGCGATTTTATTAGGAAAAATTTTAATTTGGGGATCATATTGTTATTAACAAAGTTGTATGAATTGCCACGAATCCCTTTGCACTCTTCCATGTGGTCGTGAAAATACTGCCCGAGCAAAGGTAATAAGGCAAAAATAAAAATATTAAAGTAAAAATAAACAAAAAAGAAAAAAAAATCAAACGATAACATTAAACAAAAATTAGACAGTTGAATAGAATAGAGTAGATAGTTGAATAAAATAGGTTCTTCAAGAAGTTCGAGATTCTTCTTCTTCTTCTTTTTAGCACCGCAGCCCCTTTCAGGCGTTCGCTTCCTGCAAATAGCGCTTCCAACTGTCCTCCAATTTCAAAATCCGAGCAGCGATGAACTGTCTTCGTCGACCGAGTCAGAGCAGCGTTTCTTTGGTTTCCCCACTGGTCTTCGGCCTTCAGTTTTCTCAACAAATACCTTTTCGGGTATCCGTTTTTCGTCCATACTATTCATGTGGCCAACCCATTACAGCTTCCGCAGTCTCCGGCTCGTCAAAAATTTCATACAGCTCATGGTTGTATCGGATTCACCATTGGTACCCGTCTAGCTTCACTCCCATTTTTCGCCTCAGGACCCGTCGCTCAAAGGCATTCAATATATTTGCAGCTGGTCTTCAAGATCGCCAATACTGAATGAAATATTTTATTTGTGAGCTGTATTCTTCGGCGTATTTCGTCTTTTTCATTGCCCGTTTTCGTTATTTTCGCGCCCAAATACACAAATTCGCTAACATTTTCGATACTATATGTGATATTTCGTGTATTCGGGGTATTTTTCCTCGACTGCGTCATGAGCTTTGTTTTATTTTCATTGATTTGTAGCCCTGCTAGTTTTTCTTCGCTGTCTAATTTCAGGAAAAGTTCTTTGGCAGTTGTTAAAGACCGTGACAAAATGCTGATGTCGTTCGCATAGGCTACTACTTGGCTCGACTTGAATAGTAATGTACCTCGCGTATCGACATGTAACGTACTTATGACATACTCAAGAGCCAAATAGAAATTGAAGTTGGAGATTGGCTGAAGGATAAAATGAATACATCGCCGAATGTCAATTCTAATGCCCTACGCCCTCACGTACTCGAGGAAATTCCCGCAGGGGGAATGCCAGTCGACAAGAGCACTCTTGGATGCTAGCATTCTTTAGGGAGCATCGCTCCACGGAGCCGAGGATATGGGGGGCATCGTGAGGTTCCCTCCTGGGATGACAGGTAACAACCCTGATTGGATCTGGACTACGCTTCGGACAATAAACTGGAATTGATGCTTTGGGCTGGCGGGTATGATGGCTTGGACCTAGTTGCGTTGCACAGTAGCGCCGAGGTGACACTCGCTTGTGAACGGCTCCAATTCAACTATCATACCATCTCCGTCCCAGAAAAACCTTGGCAGGCCTCGGAGTACGTTCGAAGTTCGCAACATTGGGTTGGTGGTGTAGGTTGGGTTGAGACGGACTCCCGATTTGCGCTGGTCTGGCTCTGAGTACTTGTCACCATAAGGGCTTGTGCCAACCCTCGGATGGCCTTCCTGCTCTGCAAAGATAACCATGGGACTATAAAGGTGACTACACACAAAAACGGAGATAGCGGCTCCGAGAGAGGACCCAATAAACCTGGAGCAACCAAAAAGATAAAAAAAAAATAAAAAAACCCAAAAAAAGAAATAAAAAATAATAACAACGACGCGGTTGCAGCCACAACGTGAACAGTGCATCGAAGGCGGTACTACCGATCACAAAAACGTCGAATAATACAATGACAGTGAAGACAAACGAAAAATGGAGATTAACAGACAGTCTGGTCCAGACTGAGATTCCTGCGGCGTTCGGGCGCAGCAAAAAAATCATGTGAACGCCAGAGCGTGCTACAAAAGTAAAGCGGGAAACTCTGCAGGACGCTTCAGGTGCTCAAGCGGTGGAAGAAAATATAAAGAGCACCGAGATTTTGACGGTCACTGCTGCGATAGTTACCGAAGCAACCAATGCAAGGGTTAAAAGTCCCGACATAATAAAGAATCACACTGAATGCAAAGAGGATATTATAGCAGCAAAAGAAACAAGTGACCAGACAAATAAAACGACGTTGTGTGATTGCATCGGCAAAGTCGAAAATGTGGTGGAAGTACTGTATTCGGAAACGGAAAGCGATAACCTCTCCCAAGGATGGTCGCAAAGTACAATTGTCACCCGGCGACATGAAGAAGAAAGGCTATACCGAAGTGCGGGGGATGTTCTGAAAAGAATACAATCTGCATGCGACTCCCCGAAAATCAGCAAAGCAGTAAAAATTGAACACCTTGAACTAGAGGAGCTCCAAGACTTTATAGGGCATTATTGGAGGAGCTGGTCAAAGGCCAAAGATGAGCAAAAGGCTAAAGAAGCGCTTGGGGTACAATCTAAAGGCCACATGCAGATAGCTCCACCATTAAAAATCAATATGGTGCCTAGCCCAATCGAAGGAGATCTGGATGAATAAAAGGAAGAAAGAGCCACTTGATGGGCGTGGAGCACCAGATCACGGGTTCTAGACAGTGCTTACAAAAGGGGCCAAGAAAGCCCAAAAGAAGCTCCTCCAAAAAATGCCAGAAAGTAAAGTTCGCACGGATGCCCAACAAGAAGAAGGACCTGATGAAAACAGGAGACAAAGAAGCCCCGACGAAGACCCCGGCAGCAGGTACTGCTCGTAAAGCCCCAAGATGGCCAATGCTACGCGGAGGTGCTGCGGGACATCAGGGGAAACGTAAGGCCCGAAGACACTAACACTGCCATTAAAGCAGTCCGAGCAACGCGGTTGAGCCACATACTGTTCGAATTCAGTGCAGACGCCGACAATAAGGAAGCATTCTGCGACGCAGTAAAGAAAGCCCTTAGCAAAAGCGCAACTATAGCCCCGCTCGAGCCGATGGCGACGATCGAAATACGAGACATTGACTGCGTGATGGATCTGGCCGAGGTAGAAGAGGCCATAAAAAGGGAGTTCCCTAGCGTGGGAAGGATCTAAGCAAGACTGATACCAGAAAACAACAGGGGACAACGCATGGCCATAGTTGACTTGACCGAAAAGGGCACCGAACAATTCCTGAACAAGGGCAAAATACAAAGTGGGTAGGTTGTCTGTAGGATACGGTGAATAGCAATGCCTCTTTAATGTTTCAAACGCCTAGGCCATGGTCACAACACACAAGTACGGAAAGGACCTGATAGGAGTTCCCTATGCAACAAATGTGGTGAAATGGGACATGAAAGAAAAGAGTGTACGAAGGAGGCACGCTGTATTCTTTGCAAGAATACTGATCCAAGACATGACTTTGGACACATCTTGGGATCAGGAAATGCCGGGTTTTCTAGGAAGCCCTAGCCAAGGCAAAATCAGAACTTCGATGACCCGCATCCTGCAGCTAAACCTACACCGCAGTTCAACTGCCAAAAATCTGCTTGAGCAGTTTTCGAGAGACATAAAAACTGACGTTATGCTGCGAAGTGAGCAACACCACGATAAACGTTCAGCATTATGGTATCCTGATAAAACTGGTACTGCCACCATCTGGGTTCAGAGCAGCGATTTCTAGGTGGAGAGTTGTGGACTGGGGGATAGTTTCGTGTGGGTTCGGTGCTCAGGGACCACCTTCTTTGGTGTGTACCTAACGCCGAACGAATCAATATCATTTTTAGGGTTTCGTTAAAATAATTTTACAAAACCCTACTAAAATCGCGTTCTGTCTGTCCGTCTGTCCGTCTGTCTGTCCATCCGTCCGTCCGTCCGTCCGTGTGTCACAGCAGTTTTTCTCGGAAAATACTTAAGCTAGAAACATCAAATTTTGTGTGTAGGTGTAAAGTGGTGATCTCTTCAAAGTTCAACTACAAAAAAGTTTTACAAGGCATTTAAAGGGGTCTCTCCATATAGGAGAGTGACCCCCTGAAAAAAAAATTTCATTGAAGGTAGCCGATATGGGTATCAAATGAAAGGTCTTGATGAGAACTTTTCAAAACAGACCTTAGTTTGGCAAAATTTGTTTCGAGGGGCGCACAGGGAGGGGAAATACACGAAAAATCTGTGTCCCCCCCTCGCAATTGGACACCTGTGATCCGAAAAATCTGAAAAAAATCAATAATGTAGGTCTTGGTGCAATTCACTCAACTTTGTTAGTAATAGTATGATTCATCGATTTTTTGTTTTCTTGAATAAAATCTTAACGGTACCGTTGAATTCAATGAAATTCAGTACGTAGATGTCTTTTTATAAGATTAATCTATCCTGAAAGTTTCATAAAGATTGAATCATATGTTGCGATGTTATAGCAGTTTGAATTTTCCTGTATTACTATGGAACAATATGCGCTGCATTTATTACTATGGCAACATATGGCTATGGAACAACATGCGCTTTTTACCGACTCAGACACTACAGTTTTGCTAGGATTTGCATGAAAATTTCCGCCTACGGGACGGGGTTTTCCCGGTACAACAGAAAGTATCGGGGCTCGTGTTGATCAGCAAGGGGAAGAAAAATCCTGAATCGCCGTCTGCATACCACCCATTATGCATACTAGACACGGTTGGGAAGCTGCTAGAGAAACCTGCCGATTACTTTAAACCCATCGAAGGGCTTAAAACTTATTCCTTTCTTGAACTAAAAATAGTCAGACAAAAATCTAAAGGAAAAACAAGTTGGGTAAACAGACCTACGCTCATGCAAGACGGGTTTTGTATTCAATTTACAAAATGCAGTCACCAGATCGAATCAAACCAAGAAACATGTCAAAGACGAATTATTGGAGAAAATATGAAATACGAAGATCATACTATTATTAACAAAGTTGAACAAATTTCGACTTCTGAGATTTTTGGTATTGTTTCACTCATAAATATCTCCCTTGATAATTATTTCAGATGTCCATCCCCGACGAAGGAAACACATTTTTCATGTATTTCCCCCCTGTACCCCCACTGAAGCAAAAACTGACAGTTTAATAACTGTTTTGAAAAGCTCCCATGAAAACTTTCATTTCATACTCATATCGGCTACGTTTGATGAATTTTTTTTCCAGGAGCCACTCGCCTGTACTGTTATCATCGATTAATGGCCAATTTTTTCGAATCCTAGAATGGTTACAAAACCCTTTTGCTGGGAGCTCTCTCCCACCTCCTTGACTTGTTTCACTTATGAGCATTAATTGCAGGTACTCATCTTCAGTCATTCATTAAATTGAATCAAGTGTTCAAAGCATGCACCTTAAACGTTGCAGTTGGGGAAAAATAAGTCAAAATTATTCAATCTTCGCATTTAAAACAGCCACTATTTTGTTTTACGATTACTGACATCACTATTCTCAAAGATATACATGACACCTTTCATTTCTGAAATTGTCATGAAAATCCTAGCAAAACTGTAGTGTCTGAGTCGGTAAAAAGCGCATGTTGTTCCATAGCCATATGTTGCCATAGTAATAAATGCAGCGCATATTGTTCCATAGTAATACAGGAAAATTCAAACCGCTATAGCTTCGCTAAATATTATTCAATCTTTATGAAACTTTCAGGACTGATCATCCTTATAGACATCTACGTACTAAATTTCATTGAATTTAAGGGTACCGATAAGATTTTATTCAAGAAAACATAAAATCGATAAATCATACTATTACTAACAAAGTTGAGTGAATTGCGACTTCTAACGTATTTGTTGTTGTTGTACTCACCAAGGCCTACAATCCTGATTTTGTTCAGATTTTTCGGATCACAGGTGTCCAATCGCGAGGGGGGGGCACAAATGTTTCGTGTATTTCCCCTCCCTGTGCGCCCCTCGATGCAAATTTCGCTAAACTAAGACCTGTTTTGAAAAGTTCTTACAAGGCCTTTCATTTGATACCCATATCGGCTATCTTCAATGAAAATTTTTTTTTCGGGGGGTCACTCTGCTATATGGGGAGACCCCCCTTAAATACCTTATAAAATTTTTTTGTAGTTGGAAAATTTGATGTTTCTAGCTTAAGTAGTTTCCGAGAAAAACTGCTGTGACACACGGACGGACGGACGGACACTGGTCGCGAAACTAGTAGGGTTTTGTAAAATTACTAGTTTCGCGTTATATGATGTTATAACGCACCTGTTATTTTACATTAAAACATTGTAACACGTTCAAAATTGTTTTTTGATAACGTTGTATAGAGTTCCATAAAAATTCAAAGTAAACACTGCAATAATTCCCACGAGCCATTACGGATATGCTACTCCATCCTCCATTTAGTTTAACAAGGTGGTCTCCCAATAATCTCCACTCGGAATATTTTTTATTATGAAGTACATACATATGAGTGTATTCAATTCAGTCTTCTGGAAATATTCTCAACAGTTAGTCGGTGTAGTGTCAATATTTACAATTTCTCACATGCATACATAACTACGTAGGTATGTGCACACATCTGTGGATGTTTATCCTGGGCAAACAAGACGCAGGTTGACAAACGCATTTGACAAATTCATACACAACATCCATCCGCGTACCGTTCTGATTCCGGGTTTATTTGAACTGTGAGGTCCACATACGATATTTATTAATAGGGTACCGCGGCTGGTACACCTTCGCTATTATGGGAACAACATCAAACAAATTTATTTAATGTTAGGAACGTGATTTGTGATACAAAGGCGAGGATGGATTGAAATTATCAGCGAATGATGTTGCAGCATCAAAGGATGTTAACATGTCTCACGTTTTGCTTATTTGAATTTTGACGTATAACTATATTTCTGAGTGGAATTCTTTACAATAATTATAAAAATGATAAAAACATGAAATATTTATGATAGAATAAAAAGATCTCCTGTTTTATACAAGGAAATTTCACTTAAATTATGCCTGGCAACGGCCAATCCTCCCCTACACTTTGCCTATCTATCTATCCGCATTCACATTACCACTTCAGAAAATGAAACCAAAACAATACAAATGACAACAAACAAACAACCGAACAAACATTGAATCAACTGCATCTCTCAATCCCCCAATCTATTATCCCAACAGCGAGCAGCCAAATAGACTCGTAGATTCGAGGGAGGATAACAAACAAACCATTATGGAGACACATGTTTGCAGGTGGGTGGGTGGAAAACTGCATGTCACCTTTCTACATGAGTACTCCTCCAAGCAATGCATTATGGAGAAAAATGTTGAGAGGAACATGGACAGCTCTCGGGTCCTGAATTGAATGAAGCAATTAGTGCATCGACATAAATAATCCTGTAGTGCATTGATTGCAGACGCTACAGGCATATGTGAATCTCGTGCACAGCTTTTGTATTTTAAAGTGCTGAAGTCATTATTATTCCCTGTAATTACGACGATTTGATTCGTGTTTCGCATCATTATTATTAAACACTGCAACATGTGCTAAATTGAAGCTAGTTCATTGAATTTAGGTATTTTTACAATGATTATGTATCGATACTAGATGTATCCTTTGCTTTATGTAAGCTCATGTGAGCATTTGAGTTGTACATGTTTGCCTGCAATTTCGGGAAATCTTACATTGCGGTTAATTATTTTGTTTATTTGATATCCGCTGGCCAATACTCTTTTCAGACTCAAGATAACTCTAAGAAGTTGAAACCCGTCTGCTCACTCAAAGAAGGAAGGCTCCGACGGCTTTTCAAGGAAAAACAAGTTGAAGTAGCAGGAGAGTGCTTCTGCCGGAAGGGTATTGTAAAACAATAAGTAAATCAAACAATATATTCTACATATCAAAACTTGACCAATATACCGATTTCATAAATTGATCTCGAAAAATTATTATGGTTATTACGATTCCAAACTCGCCACCACTTTGTTTCAAGTATTTTGACCCCTTCGCTTGATTACTCATGATAACACATCAATATTACAAACCATTTCTAAAATTCTTATCAAAATTTCTACATATTTGTAGTGTCTAGGTCCGTTGCAAACGTGTATCTTCTTAGTATCACGTTTTAATGTTGTTGTAATTGTTAAATATTCAATCGGCTGTAACTTAGCTATTTATTGTCAAATTTCCGGGACGCATAGAATTTTTTTTAAAACACAAATTGTAGATTTTGGGAAATTCAAAGGTCCAATCTAGATTTTATAGGCAAAACTGTAAAATTTATAAAATGTACTATTATTGACAAAGTTGATCGAATTTCGACTGCTGAGGTATTTGTTGCCCATGTACTCCTAAAGTCACACCTCTGTGATTTTTTTCAGATTTTTCGGTTGAAAGGTGTCCATTTCCCCTTCCCCTCTTCCGCTTTAAGACTCACTAAGACCTTCCATTTGATACCCATATTGCCTACCTGCGATGAAAGGGGGGCAACTCTCCTATATGGGGAGACCACCCTTAAAGACCTTGTAAATTTCTTTTCATGGTGAAACTTTGAAGAGGACGTCACTTCGCATCTACTTACAAAATTTTATATTTCTAGCTTATGTAGTTTGCGAGAAAAAGTGGTGTGACACACGGACGGACGGATAGACAGGACGCAATTGTAGTAGGGTGTTGTGAAATGATTTTAAAATACCCTAAAAATGTGTTTTTTATTATTTTCTATTACTAGTCCGATTCTTCAAATGGATACAGTGTATGCTAGTGTTGGCCTTCAGCGCTCCAAATATGGTATTAATTTGTACAAATGGTCCACCCAGTAACCCTAGTGAACCCAAGGAGATCTCTACTTCCGTAGCGATTATATATTTCAACTCTGTTGGATCGATTCAACCCAGCTATTTCAGGACTGAAGAATTAGAGTTCGAAAAGCAGGGGGAAATTGGGTAAAGTTATCTTCTTCTTCTTCTTCTTCTTCTTAGCACTACAGCCCCTTTCGGGCCTTCGCTTCCTGCAAAAAGCACCCACAACTGTCTCGGTCCGTTGACCGCGCCATCCAATTCCGAAACCCGAGCAGCAATGAACTGTCTTCGTCGACCGAGTCAGACCAGCGCTTCTTCGGTTTCCCCACTGGCCGCCGGCCTTCAGTTCTCCCAACGCATACCGTCTTGGGTATTCGTTGTTCGTCCATACGATTCACGTGTCCAGCCCATTGCAGCTTCCGCAGTCTTACAACCCTTGAGATCTTCGGTTCTTAAAATTCCATACAGCTCATAGTTGCATCGAATTCGCCATTGGTCCCTGTCTAGCTTCGCTCCGATTATTCGCCTCAGGACCCGTCGCTCAAAGGCGTTCAATATACTGTGATATTTTGTGTATTTGGGGTATTTTTTGTCGACTGCGTCATGAGCTTTGTTTTATTTTCATTGATTTGTAGCCCTACTAGTTTTGCTTCGCTGTCGAGTTTCAGGAAGAGTTTGGCAGTTGTTAGTGATCATGAAAGAATGTTGATATCGTCCGCATAGGCCACTACTTGGCTCGACTTGTATAGTCATGTACCTCGCGTATTGACAGGTAGCTTCCTTATGACGTACTCCAGAGCCAAATTGAATAACAATGGGGCCAACCCATCTCCCTGCTTTAGTCTGATATTTGTGTCAAAGGCATCGGTAGTTGGTTATTGATGCGGACTTGGGAGGTTGACAACGTTATTGTCATTTTGGTAAGACGGACAATTTTGGCTGGGATGCCAAAACCAAGCATTATTTGGTATAGTAAGTTTCGATCAATATAGTCGTATGCTTGCTTGAAGTCAACGAAAATTTGGTGTACGTCTATGTTGAATTCCCAGCATTTTTCAAGTACCTGCTTGATCGTGAACAGTTGGTCTGTTGTTGGTCTACTTGCCCTAAAACCACCTTGATACTCCCCAATAATACTGTTGGCGTATGATCCGATTATTTGATGAGCTCCGCTGGAATCTCATCAATGCCCGGCGCTTTATTATTCTTTTGGGCTTTGATGATGGAACAAACTTCATCCAGAGATGGTGGGGCCAAAGGAAGCTCTCCGCAGACATCTAAAGGCTCCGATTTTCCGGAGCTGTGCGGAGCGTTAAAGAGGTTCTTGAAATATGATGCCCATCTCTACTTAATCTTGATTTCGTCAGCGATTATATTGCAGCTGTCATCACGACGGAGCGTGGTTTTTGGGCTGATAACCACGTTTCAGGCTTTTCACTACTTTGTATGCTTGTCTTGTGTTATTGCTCGCTAAACTTACATCTATACTTCTCAATTGGTCGTCATAGTATTTTCTTTTCTTAATCCTAATTATCTTATTCCTACTCTTCTGAGATTTTCATAGTGTTCTCTCTTCGGCCTGGTTTTCCTACCTTCGTATTCTTTGTACGCCTGATTCTATTTATCTAAAGCATTCTGGCAATCATCGTCGAACCAATCATTCCTCTCGCACCGGGCTTGATGTCCGATCGTCTGTTCTGCCACGGTTCTGATAGCCGCTACCACTTCTATCCAGAGCTCGTTGCTCGTCTTTAACGATGTATCTGATAAGACGGGAGCCAGCTGGTTGTCGAGGGTCTCCGTAAAATTTTCGGCAACAGACGCCGTTTGGAGCCTTTCGATGTCAAATTTTTGTAGCGGGCTGGTCCTCGTTGAATATGCCTTTGATATACGACATCGATAGTTTAATTTGATTAAGTCATGATTTGAGTTACAATTGGATCCTTGGTATGTACGGACGTCAAGTATGCTCGAAGCCTAAGGTTGTTGGATCAGAACATGATCGATCTGGTTTTGTGTGTTGCCATCTGGTGACACCCAGGTCATTTTATGAGTGCGTCGATGTGGGAAGCAAGTCGAACGTATGACCAGATATCTGGAACATGCAAAGTCAATCAGGCGCTGGCCGTTGTCATTTGTTTCATCGTGGAGGCTATATCCTCCAGTCATTCCCAGGTGAGATAGCTCATTGCCCACCTTCGAGTTGAAATCATCCGGAATAATTTTTGTGTCTTTTGTGGGCAATAAGTCGACCAGTCTTTCCAGGTGATTGTAAAACGATTCCTACGTTTCTTCATCTTTTTCTTCGGTCGGGGCGTAAACATTAATCAGCCAGATTTTGAAGAATTTCGCTTTCATACGGATCGTACACAACCGTTCATTGACTGCCACAAAATCAATAACGTGCAATTTGAAGTCCATATCCACAATGAAGGGCATTCCAAATTCTCGTTTTCCACTAGGCTTCCCACTTTTAAATATTGTTTGCGATCTCATGTCTTGAATGTCGTTTCCAGTTCAATTCGTTTCCTGGACTGCCTATTGTAAAAGGTCCTTAATAGCGCCAGAAAAATTGAGTGATCTGACATTCCTGGATCCAATGCCATATTTCTTTTTTCGTTTGCGAGGTCGTTGCCGTGAGTCCAATCCATTCCGTGGCCCATCTGCAGGTTTTGTAACAATTAAAGGTTTTCCAGGGACGGGGAGTTAGCCCGTCGCCCAACCTCCATTCTGGCGACATGGTTATTTCGTCGATTCCATTATCAGGCGCGGAAGATTTGCCTTGACCCTCTTACGTCCTCACAAAGGAGGTGTAAGTAGGATTTAGTAGCAGAGCTGTAAATGTATTCACAGTTATGAGTATCTCTACATTTAATGTTACATTATTGGGGAACCAGTAAACCGAATGTGCACTCCGAGAGCATTCACTACCATTTATGGGGGTTCGGGGTGAAGAATCATAGAAGCTATGGGTTGGGGAAACAAGGGGTTCCTCCTCCTTTCTCAAACGGGCTTGGGACCGTCTATGGCAGAGTTGGGTAAAGTTATACTGGGCACCATTTTATAGATTTGGAGATCATCCAGATTTTATCTTTGCTTCAATTTTCTCTATAATCCAACATAATATAAAAAAATCTGATTTGTCGAGCCAATAGTTGAAAAACCAACAATGTTCCGATGCAGGAAAACGATGCATTTGATGGTTGATATCTTCTTTCATCTTCCTCCTCCTCATTGTTTGAGCAATAATATACTGGCTTCTAACTAATTATTGTTTGGTGTGCTCTTAAATATAGTGATGCAACTAGTAGCGTATATGTCGATTGGAACATGTTTGCAATATCAACGCCTGTTCTTGATGTAGTAATTCTATACAATCGAAATGGCTAAATCTATACCTAATTATGGTCCAATTTTCATGAAATTTCGAGGGCATAGCAATATAACATCAGTCCGCAGAACTGTAATTTAAGAGATTTGAGAGTACCGTTTCGATTTTATAGTGGGAAATGTAAAATTTACAATTTCTACTATTTTTAACAAAGATGTGTGAATTTCGATTTCTGAGGTATTTGTTGTCCTTGTACTCAGAAAGACCTACCTTCACAATCGTGATGATGGGGAGGGGAGTAGAGACAATTTTTCCGTATATTCTCCTCCCCATGGATCCACTGATGCACAAATCGCCTTTTTGATATCAGACTGTGAAAATTCTAACTAATACCATTCATTTTATACCCCACTTGACCATCTTTAACTCTGCCCCAGGCAAAAAATTCAAGCTTGAAAGAGAAATATAGTACACTACCCAGCATCGCCGAAACTTTTCGATAACTGGGACGCAAAACACTTTAAGCATATGTTTCATTTTCTACGGCACGGTGCACTATGATGTGAGTTTTGTACAAGCGCCACTTTCTGTGCTCATGGCGGGTGAGCGGCGTGGTGGAGAAATGAAATGTGATCATATTTGAAGGTACAGGCTGCAATAAGAGTTGTTATTTTGATATTAAAAGAAAAATGCCATTTTTTAATAGAAATGATCGAATGTTTATTTCATTATGAAGAAAAAGGTGTGTCATTACTAGTGAAAAAAAAAAAACATCAGGCAAATGACCACCATGACCATGCTTACAGGACCATATCCTTTTCATGAAATGTCCCATAACCAAATCGCAAAATGGCTGCCCTAGGTCCTCGATAGCCTCACGAATCCATCTTTGAGGTCTTGAATCGACGCTGGGCTGTTGGCGTAGACCTTTTCTTTCTCGTGGCCCCAAAGGAAGAAGTCACAAGGTGTTAAATCACAAAATATCGGTGGCCAATTGTGATCACCTCTTCGAGAGATAACACGGTCCGGAAATTTTCCCGTAAAAGATCGATGGTTTCGTTGCTTGTGTGGCACGTAGCGCCGTCTCGTTGAAAGTAAACGTTGTTCAGATTAACACCATCCAACTCTGGCCATAAAATATCATTAATCATCTCTCAATAGCGCAATCCATTCACCGTAACTGTTGCTCCAGGTTCATTTTCGAAAAAGTAAGGTCCAACGACTCCGCCGGACCATAAACAGCACCAAACCGTCACACGTTGAGGATAGAGAGGCTTTCCAATAATAACTCTTGGGTTTTCCCACCCCCAAATCCCACAATTTTGCATGTTGATAAAGCCGCCGTGGTGGAAATGGGCCTCATCACTCAATTTCATTTTTTGATGGAATTTCGGATCATTTTCATGCATTTTAATGACCCAATCAGCAAAGACACGACGTTGTTGATGATCGACCGGCTTGAGTTCTTGTGTTAACGAACTTTATAAGCCTTCAGACCCAAATCTTTATGCAAAATACGGTGTAATGACGGTAGAATGCTTAATTCCAAAGAACGACGAGGAACGGACAAACCTAGGTTTTCTTCAACACTTTCGGCTACGGTCGCAATATTCTCGACTGTTCTTGAGTGACGTGTACGGGTTTTATTCTTCACATCACTTAATCGTCCCAATAGCTCGAATTTTTCCACCAATTTCTGTATCGCGGTCCGACAAGGTGCTTCACGACGACCCAAAATTGTTCAAGTTTTACGAACCGTCTCTGCCAAATTTTCACACATTTTTATAGTGAATTTTAATAATTTCAATGCGTTGTTGAAGCGTGTATTGTTGCAGTTTTATTAATGGCGTACTTGTCAAATGACAACTTCAAAGGTGACATCTAGCGAAATAGCGGGCTATTCAAAATAACACCTCTTATTGGAAAACCCTTTAGTTACGGTGCGTGCCAAACGTATGAGGTTTCATATAAAAACACCTTATTCAGTCTCACTCTACGATCGTATTTTGTTTCAAACATTTGATTTGTATGGACTGTTTAGTTTTTGCGGATAGATTGAACATGTTACTATTCACACTAGTGCCGCATCATCAAATCTGTTACAAGTCATCATCGATCTCCCCTGCCAGGTACGTATTCATTGCCCATAACGATCATATATGCGCCATTGCAAAGGGTGGTAGAACCATAATGCACGATATTAATTGTGAGTCACACCTTAACGTCAAGTTTTTCGCCCAATTTAATGTGACATTTCTTTGTTTCAGTGTTTGATAAATTCAAACATGGAGAGGTACACAATTGAGCAGCGCGTTAAGGTTGTTGAAGCCTGTTACAAAAATGGCCGTTCAAATTAAAATGCATTTCGTGCACTTCGTGATTTTTTTGGTCAGCATAAACGACCCAATGTTTCCACAATCGGGAGAATTGTGCGCAAATTTCAGCGAATCGGGTCCGTAGGAAATGTGAAATTACCTGTGCATGCTCGCCCAGTTTGTCCTGCGGAAAACATTGTTGTTGTCCGCGATAGTGTGGCAGAAGAACCGTCAACCATGACTCGTCGTCGTGCCCAACAATTGAACATCGCGCTGATGAAAACCATTCTGTTAAATTGCAAAGAAATGAAGCTGTTTCACTCAAGACGAAGATAGAAAACTACAATTTTATTATTTTCTTGGTTTTCCATTGCAAAATTCTAGAAACTACCGATGCAGCCTCTAAAACACTTCAGTATGAAGCCACCGATCTTTGAAATGCCTTAAAACGTTTGAAAATTTGTCTAGAAGAATCGGGAAGGTATCAACATGAATTTGTAAATTTAAAAACGGATGCGAATAGTGTAGCAGAAAAATGGTCCATTACCCCTGGATTTCCTAAAACTTGCCAGGAAGATAAAACACCCAACAATTGAACATCCCACGAATATCACTGATGCAAATTAGAAATAAAGATTTAAATTTACACGCTTACAAGTTTCAATTGACTCAAGAGGTGAAGCCTATTGACCATTTCAAGCATCGGCAATACGCCGAATGTTTGGTTGAACAGACAGAAGGGAATGGTGACTTTACAAAGAAAATCATCTACAGCGACGCGGCACACTTTCAACTCACTGCATTTTAACTAGCAGAATCGCCGCAATTTGGCAAATGAGACTCCACGAGTGAAAGCCGATGCATCCACAAAGAGTGACTATTTGGTGCAGTTTACTTCTTCGGGAATGAAGACGGCCAAGCAGTTACCGTGAATGGTGTTCGCTATTGCGAGATGATAATGGACTTCTTGTGGCCGGAAATTGAAAAATTGGTTCCAACAGGATGGTGCCACTTGCCACACTGCCAACAAAACAATGGCTCTTTTGCGCGAGAAATTCAATAGCCGTTTATCTCACGTTATGGCAATGTTAATTGGCCACCACGATCATGTGATTAGACACCGTTGGACTTCTTTCTCTGTAGATATTTAAAAGATAAAATGTACGTCAATAAGCCAAGAACAATTCAAGAGCTAAAGGATGAGATAATTCAGCACATTAAAGACATTGAACCTCAAATATGTCTCAGAGTCATTGAAAATATGGACCGTCGGATAGAAGTATGCCAATGTAGCCCTGTCGAGCATTTCGGCGATATTTTGCTTTACGCGTAATTGCCATAGATCCTCCTTTTACAATAAAAAATATTAACATAATTCTGTGAACACTTTTTGTTTTATTTACAATTAACATCGTGCGTTTTGGTTGGACCACCCTTAAAGCATATGTTTCATTTTCTGCAGTACGGTGCACTACAATAAAAGTTTTGAACATTCGCAGGCGCCCGCCCACCACTACATGCTGTGCAAATGAGTTTTGAACATTCGCAGGCGCCCGCCCACCACTACATGCTGTGCAAATGATGGGCTCCCGACCCAAGAGGGTGCAGGAATTTTTTAGCATTGTATCCACGTATTTTATTTTATTTGAAAAGTATATTTTTTATTTTAACCCATTAAAGTGAGACAACTAAGGACCATAATACAATTTCAATTTAATTGTTAAGCATTTCAAAACATCCTAAACAAAAAGATGTTAATCAAATTTTAGAACGCATCCATTGGTTTCTACATTTTTTGTCGCGGTACGTTGGCAGCGCAGATGAGCATTGACAATTGGGGAGTTCCCTCTTTTTGTTAACCAAGAAAGTATTCTTTTTTTACCGCTGCCACCGGGGGCGAGCTAGCAACACTATGTTAGGGGAGTCCCGGATTCGCTTTTTCTCTATGTGTGATTGTTTTGACAGTTTGTCATTTGTATCTTTGATTTTTCGTATCTGTTGTTTTATTGAATCTGAAAATGGTGGCAAAATAAAGTTGGTTGTGAAAGTCAGATATTAAAATGTCTAGTTCCATAAAATAATTAAGTGGGAGCAAAAAACGAAAGAAAAAGTGGGAGACTGAAGAAAAACATAAAAAGCTACCTAAAATTAGTCAGTACTTGAAGAATGATGACTTTAATAATGAAAACTCGAGTGAACAGTGCTCCCAAAACTAACAATTGGACCTTACTAAAAGTATGCCAGAATTACCAGATGCCCTTCTGTCCTGATGTACGTCAAATAAAAATGTGTATGTATCAAAAGAAATTTAAAAATTATCAATAAATTTTGCTATTATTAAACGGCTAAGCTATTAATGAAAATTTAATTATCTAATAAATTCAACTCTTATCAAAAAAAAGTGGCTATTAATAAAAAAGGGTACTTACCCATCATACTCGACGAGCGCTCATTGATGGTGTAGGCGATTACAAAGATGTCAACTTGAGACTTTAAAAATGCTCAGAATTTAACTGACAATACAGTACAAAAATAAATATTTACTATATAGCCTCATCGGAGCCTGGGTTTCTTTACGATCACTGAATATTTAATAAATTTAAGATAGTTCACTTTTACGAACTTTCCTACACACTAAAATTTTCTTATTATTCCAAATTGCCGTGCAGAAAAATTCACCGTAGGGGTCCTTGCATAGTCGTCATCCCCCCTCGCCCCGTTTTCTGACACAATTTTTCGTATGATCGGCGCTTTTCACATTTCGCCGCCCGAACCCAGGATACTTTTCACTGTTTTCCACTTCTAACTTCTCGGATGTCCGTTCAAATTCACTGCCGTCGCACGGCTTTTTCTCACCATTACGATCCCTTTGCAATTCTACTCAATTTCGCGTTCGCCACCCGAAGTGAAAGCTTTCTTGTGTTGGTTTCTCCCAAGACGTCCACCACATTCTAATAGAACAAAGAAGATTTTATTTACGATGGAAATGAGCGAATAACTATTCAATCATATGGAAATCATCATTCTCGCGATTTCGAGCGAAAGAAAAATATAATTTTTCACCTACATCCCGAAACTAGGTCTTTTCTTCATTTTCTGGTGCGGTTCTTGCAGCGCGCGCTCTGTGACTATCAAAAGCAGACTCCTCAATCCTCCAAAGCAGGTCTTCGTGCTTAATGCGAACACCCACCGTACGGTAAACGCCGCAACGGAGTTTCGTGATGATCCCCTCATCCATCCACTGTAAATTGCACTCGGCAATGCAATTCGTGGATGAGCTGCATTATAAAGGTGTTGCGTGTCCAAATTTTAATTGTAGATTTAAATAATTAATTTTTTAAATTTACAATTAAAATGGGATTAGGGTTATAATGGTATTCGAGCAGTTTCCTTAGGTGACTGCTCGATTACTGCAAATTATAACAACAATAACACGTGTTGATAGTTGGTACATACTGCAAATCGACCTAGGTACCCTGATTTTCTTCGAGTTTTCATGAAAATATAAGTAATAGTGTTTTATTTGAAAATATGTAATTGGCTGAGCATTATGAAAAATTATTTAAGCTGCAAGAAAATGGCACCTGTTATGTACTTATGAAAAAATATGCATCTTTTAGATAAATTTGAATGATTTCGTTTTGAAGTCTGTTCTGGTAGGAGCACTCTATTACTTACTCGACTTGCTTCACCTCTCATCTTCAGCCATTCATTAACTAATTCAAACAATTGTTAATAGCATGTACCTTAAATGTTGAAGTTGGATAAAAATAACTCAATTTTATTCATTCTTCTCATTTAAAACAGTTGCCATTTCGTTTTACGATTACTGATGTCACTCATTGAACAAATCACTTCTAAAAGATGTACACAAAATTTAGCAAACCTGTAGTGTCTTAGTCAGTAAAAAGCGCATATTGTTCCATAGCCATATGTGTCAGGATGAGAGTAGGTCTTGATAATTTAATATGCACAAAGATATGAAATAATAGAAAAGAAAAGAAAGTAATTCGGTCTTCCCGTGAATATAAATGTTTATTAAGGTTAATGATTGTACAAGAATAATCTTTGAAATACTCCAACGATATAGCGACACGGTACGTCTTCGGCGGTTGGCGGTTAGTTGGTCACTGCCGGGCCTCTCACTAGTCATCGTGTAGTTGAATGTGTGCGTGAGACCGGGCTTAGCCTAACAGCTCGGCCAATCTTGCATCGTGATCGTCCTCGATTACGTAGTCATCTTCATCATGAGTATTTTCAACTTCGGGAGGAGTGGCACACCAGCGTCGAATCTTTTCGGACGTGAAGATAGAATAGAAAGTTCGGGTGGATATTTGTAAACCTTTGATGTCTTCGATTATATAGCGATCTTTATCCAGGACTCGAGAAATGGTATACGGTTCTTTAAACTTCGGCTCTAGTTTACAGCTTTGTCCGGTAGATAGAAAATCATTTTTGATGAGCACCAAGTCACTAACTACGTATTTTTTTGGTGGTGCATGTTTGTTATTGATTCGACTCTTCTATTGTAGACGTTCTTTAGCAATGTCCGCAAAGGCTTGATTGCGTTTGATTCGAATATCAATTTTATTGTTTTTGGTTGTCGATATAACGGCGTCTTGCCTAAATGAGATAAGTTGGTTGCTTGTTACATCTCTTAATTTAAAATCAAAGATGATTTCGTTCGGGCTAAAACCCGTTGTAGAGTTTTTTGTGAGATTACAGCCCACTGAAGTGATGGTAAGAGTTCGTCCCAATTGTTCTCATTTTCAACGGTGGTAGCCAAATACGATAGAGTAGTCCTATTTGCCCGCTCCACTTGACCGTTAGCTTGCGGAGTTCAGACCGCAACCGTACTATGTTTAATATTATGCAAATTGCATAACAAAGCAAATTTTCAGGAGCTAAACGCGGTACCTCGACCGGATACTATAATCTGCGGTAAACCAAAATAACTTCTCAATTCCGCTAACGCATTTAAGACTAGCGGTGTAGAGGTATTACGCACGGCTTTCACCACTATATATTTAGTAAAGGCGTCGGATATTACCAGAATGTAAACGTTACCCTTTTAACCACATTTGAAAGGGCCTAAATGGTTAATATGCAATTGCCGGAATGGTATAGGCGGCATTTCATCACAATCTAAACTTTCTTCTGGTTTTCCCGAACGCGACTTATAATAAGAACAGTTCACGCACGCAGCTATATAGTCTTTCACAAACTTTGGCAATTTCGGAAACCCATAATATTGTTCGAGGCGTTCTTTAGTTTTGTCGAAACTGAAATGACCAGAATTGTCGTGATGGTTCTGCACTACGCGAAATCTAATCGATTTAGGCACTACTAATTTGAGTCCGCGCTGTTCTTCGGAACAGTCAGTGTTAGTTAATTTCGAAATCGTTTTAAGGGGTTTCTACTAAAATACAAAACCCTATTGCAATCACGACCTGTGTCCGTCTGTCCGTCCGTCCGTCCGTCCGTCCGTCTGTATGTCACAGCACTTTTTCTCCGAAACTATCGAAGCTGCAGCAATGAAACTTTGTGAAAAGGTCAGAAGTGGTGACTTCTTGAAAGTTCAAGAGTGGAAAAATTGTTCAAAGGGGTTTAAGGGAGTCTCCCCATATAGGGAGGTGGCCCTTAAAAAAACTGTCCACCATTCGTAATCGAGTAGGGTGTCATTGGAAAGGTCTCAGTGGGATCTTTTCAAAACAAGTCTTAAAATTGTCTTGTCGGTACCGAAGGGGCAGGGGAAGGGGAAGGGGAAATGTACGAACTTTTCACGTACCCCCCTCGCGATTGGACACCTTTCATCCGAAAAATCTGAAAAAAACCATGAATGTAGGCCTTTATGAGAACAACAACAATAAAACATGAGAAGTCGAAATTCACTCAACTTTGTTAGTAATAGTATGATTTATAGATTTTATGTTTTCTGGAATAAAATCTTTAGGGTACCCTTCAGTACACACATGAACATTTATAAGATTGATCTGTCCTCAAAGTTTCATAAATATCGAATGGTATTTAACGAAGAAATAGCGATTTGAATTTTTCTGTATTACTGTGGAACAATATGCGCTGTATTACTATCGAAGCATATGGCTATGGAACAATATGCGCTTTTTACCGACTCAGACACAACAGCTTTGCTAGGATTTGCATGAAAATTTCAGGAATGATAGGTATCATGAATATCTTTGAGAGTCGTTTCAGCGAGTGGTATTAGTAATCGTAAAAGCAAATGGTGGCTATTTTAAATGTGAAGATTGAATAATTTTGAGGTAGTTTTCCCCAATTTCAACGTTGAAGGTGCATGCTTTTAACACTTGATTCAATTTAATGAATGACTGAAAATGAGTACCTACAATTAATACTCATACGTGAAACAATTTGAGGAGGTGGGAGAGAGCTCCCAGCAAAAGGGCTTTGTAACCATTCTAGGTTTCGAAAAAATAGGCCATGAATCGATGATTACAGTACAGGGGAGAATCAAATGAAAGTTCTTCATGGGAGTTTTTCATGACAGTTCTTAAACTAACAGTTTTTGCTTCAGTGAGGGTATAGGAGGGAAATACATGAAAAATATGTTTCCTCCCTCGTGAATGGACACCTGTGATCTAAAAAATCTAAAAAAAATATCAAGGAGATATTTATGAGTGTAACAATAACAAATACCTCTGAAGTTAAAATTCGTTCAACTTTGTTAAGAATAGTATGATTTTTGAATTTCATATTTTCTCCAATAAAATCGACTTTTACATGTTTTTTGATTTTATTTGTTGTTGGTGACTGCATTTTGTAGGTTAAGTACAAAACCCTTCTGACATGAGCGTAGGTCTGTCTACCCAACTTGTTTATTTGTTTCATTCGCATGACTTCTTCTTCTTCATTCTTAAGAACGGCTACAATGTGTCCAAGTTGGTCACCCTTCAGCTGCATTGTATATATCCAGTCGACTGAGAGCATCGACATGAGCGAGTCGTTTTCCCAGTCGGTGTACAATTTCGAGATCGTATTCCATTAATCGCAGCATCCACCTGGCAATTCTTGGTTTTAATTCGGTTTTCGTTTTCACCTGAGCAACGGCGGCACGATTCGTTTCGACTCGGACGCGCTTTTCCTAAATATAAACTTGAAATTGATCCAACGTCTCAATGACCGCGAGTACTTCAAGCTCATAACTATGATAAACGCTTTCCGCTGCTGAACAGTGGCGGCCATAGTAAAAGACAGGCTTCCAGCTTTTACCATCGCTTGGTTGCAAGAGTACACCAGCGAGTCCAATTGTGCTGGCATCCGTATGAACTTCGTGTTGGGCATTAATATCAAACAACGTTAACACGTTACGTTACACAAGATATTCTTAAGTTGTTCGAACGAATTTCGCTGCTTGTCGCCCCATACAAACGATTTGCTGGCATCTTTCGATTGTCGCAACAACTGCGTCAGTGGTTTCACTATTAACAAATAATCCTCCACAAACTTTTGAAAAAACCCGGTGAGATCTAAGAACCTCCTCATTTCGATGATGTTGGTTGGTGGTTTGAAATTCGTAATAGCAGCAACTTTTTCCTTCCCAGGTCGTATTCCGTCTTCGTTCACAACGTGTCCCAGATAACCTATTTTTTCGGTCAAAAATTTGCATTTCTCTAGCCGAAGTGTCAGTCCGTAGGTCTCCAAGGGTTCAAAAAATTTTCCAAGTGAATTTAATCCACCATCCACATCCTTACTCGGTAGAATTTTGTCGTCTATACTTTTGCTTCTACAGAGTTCGCCAACCTCGGGAGCCGGATTCTCATTCAGATGAGCTTTTTCCACCCTAATTCGTTCTTCCGTGCGACAGGTGTTGCACCTGCTTCTCCAGAGTTCATTCGCGAAACAGTTTTATTTACAAGATTTTGGAAGACTCCAGGCGCATTAACGAGCCCGAAAGGCATTATGTTATATTCATAATGCCCATTATGCGTCACGAATGTGGTGTTTTGTTTTGATTCCTCAGCCATTTCTATTTGATGGTATCCCATCCTCAAATCCAGAACTGTAAAATACTTATGTCTGGACAGCTGCATAAATTGGTCCTCAAGATTTAGCATCATTGGCATCATCAGCTGCATAAATTGGTCCTCAAGATTTGGCATCGGGAACGGTTGTTTTATCGTAGCGCTATTCAAATATTGGTAATTAACGCATAAACGTCTCTCTCCATTTTTCTTGTCGATCAAAATGATAGGGGAGCAGTATGCAGAATCGGACGGCCGTACTATATTGGTATCCAAAAGCTCGGCGATCAATTTGTCGACAATCTGTCTTTTTGCATACGGAAGCCGGTAGGATTTTAATGCGACGGGTTGATCGGTTTTAAGCGAGATGATCATTTGATAATTAGAACATTTTCCCAATTCATAAATATTCGTTGCAAATCTTGACCGAAATTTCGTCAAGCTCGAATTTATGACGTTCGTCGTTCGTTAATGATGTGCCCACGTTCAGATTGTTCTCGTGCTCAATCCAACATTTTTCTCCACGAATCACCGAATAATTCTCTTAGTGGCACAAAACATCACGTCCCAATAAAATGTCGTGTTCCAGGTGGCGATCGCAAATTACAAGAGAGTCAAGTTTGTACAATTTGCCATCGATTTCAATGTTGATAAATTTTATGTTACCATCGGTAGTTACCTCCGGCGAACCCGTTTATCGATATGTCACAAGAGTCAACACATTTTCAGTGCGAACGGCTCCCTAATCAATGTTAGGTTGCTACCAGGGTCTAGAAACGAAGCAACTTCGATCCATTAATTTTGAAGAATTTAATTATTTCGGATGGTTCACACTCGGAGGCCTCAGTTTGGATTTCAAATGTTTTCGTATTTGGCAGCGGGTGTTTATTTGATCGTTCCGGACATTCATTCGTTTTATGATTGGTGCGGTGGCAAACGGTGCATCGCTCCCGACGTTGTGGAAGCGGACAATGGATGGAAATGTGTCCAGGATTGGAACAATTAAAACAAAGCGGTTTTCCGTATTTTTCTTGTTTCTTCAGCGGCGGAGACGAAATCTCAATTTTCGTATTTGCGAAACGAGAATCAGTATTTCGTGTCTTTCTCGATATGACATGTTCCGATTCACTATAATTAGTGCACTGTCGGATTGCTGCCAACAGCTCATGACAATACTTATACGGTTTAGTAGATGCAATGCGTGAGAAATCCGTATCAACGCAACCACGAATAATATATTTCATAATCGCCTGATCGGGTAATTGACCCTTTCTACTCAACGATAGTACTTTATAGTAGTACTGTTTCGAACGTACTCCGTTTAGTTTCCGCGATTTCGATGTGCATATCTGCGACATAAGTTGCTACCGGAAAAATCCGTCAAAATTTTCAACACGAATTCGGGCCACGAATTAAAAATAGGTGAACTGTTTATCCACGTTTTCGCGGGCCCTTATGATTTAGAGTACGTCGCCTTTAATACAACCTTTTCGCTCCAACCGTACACGTTTTTAAGCTGCGATACGTGATGAATGAATTGTTCCAATTTCAATGACCACTCCGCGAAAGAGTTAAAATCCAGCAACACTTCAATCACATCTCGAAAACCAGCGATATACGTTCTTGTATTCAGCGGACTCGAATATTTGAGAATAATAAAAACTGACAGGAGCGGCGGCATATTTCACTTGTGTAGAGGCCGGAATTGTAGTATTTGAAATCGGTGATTTTACAGTCGGAGCCGTTGTATACGTAGACGCCTGAGTTGTGATCGGTGGCGGTAAAATATACGGATACGGTGTACATGCAATGGCAGAGCCACCACTCGCATATGCCTGGCTGTGAGATGGACAGATAATCGGAGTAGGAGCGCTTTGTGGCGCATGCATAGCTTTGTGTGCGTTCTCCAATGTCGAGCTTCGTGCGAACAGTTGTCGTAGTGTTTGCTCCAACTCCCGAACTCTCTCGATAAGAGTATCGTCCATCTCACTTATACTTGCGTAGAGTTTTGCGTTATCGATAAGGCGTTGAACAAGACCAAACTTGTTTCCTGACGACGCCAACCCATATACGCGGAACTTTTCATGTAATTTCTTCACGGTTAAATCGCGAAAATTTTCCACATCGGACATTATATGCATCACGTATTATGATACACAATATTTCACAATTTTCGAGCACAACGATCCCACTCCTGAAATGTCATGATGAGAGTAGGTCTTGATCATTAAATATGCACGAAGATATGAAATAATAGAAAAGAAAAGAAAGTAATTCGGTCTTCCCGAGAATATAAATGTTTATTAAGGTTAATGATTATACAAGAATAATGTTTGAAATACTCAAACGATATAGCGACACGGTACGTCTTCGGCGGTCGGCGGTTAGATGGTCACTACCGTGCCTCTCACTAGTCATCGTGTAGTTGAGTGTGTGTGTGTGTGTGAGACCGGGCTTAGCCTGACATATGGTTCCATAATAAAACAGCGCATATTGTTCCATAGTACTATAACAAAACTCAAACCGCTCTAGTTTCGCTAAATAGTACACAATCTTTTTAAAACTTTCAGTGCCGACCCATTTTATAAAAAGCCATTTGTATTTACAATTTCGTTGAATTTAAAGGTAGGGTTACGGTTTTTTTCAAGAAAAAGTTAAATTGATAAATAAAATTGAGTAAATATCGACTTCTCTCTTGTATTTTTTGTTGAAATACTCATAAAGGCTTGCATTTATAATTTTATTCAGATTTTTCGGATGAAACGTGTCCAATTGTGAGGGGGGTTATCAAGAATTTTGTACATTTCCTCTTCCCCTGCCCCCTTCGGTACTGAGAAGGTAATTTTAAGACCTGTTTTGAAAATATCTTAGTGTGACCTTTCTAATGACACCCTACTCGACTACCAATAATGAAACAATTGTTTTGAACCGTCACCTCTCTATACGGGGAGACCCCTTTAAACCTAACTGAATAAAATGTCACCCAAAACTTCAAAGAAGTCATAACTTCTGACCGTCCCACAACGTTTTACGGCTGTAGCTTCTGTAGTTTTGGAGCAAAACTGCTGTGACATACAGACGGACGGAGTCAAAATAAAAATTGAAAACATATGTAAGTATTTTGAGTATTGTTTCTAACCCTCAATAACAAATGCATATAATAGTATCCGGACTTCACTGAAAATAATTTGCAGACCACTGTTCTAGACAATATAAACGAGCAATCAGAAAATTTGACATTCAAACTCACCGACGATTTGAATGGTTATTTAACGACATCCGCTGCAAAATCATCATCCCTTTGTTTGTTTAATTTATAAACACATACATTTGTTGCACATAAAATTAACTTCTTCAAAGAACTGAATGACTTCATCATCACACACGTATTAATATTTAATTTAAGATTTAACTGTCACTAAAAAATTTACATACAAAACAGATATCTTCCACATTGCAATCTTTTTTGATATTTTTTAGTTTTGCTGAATAAACAAAGCCCATATCATATGTGAAAAGTCTCAATGGAAATGTGGGCGAAGGATGCATGAGACATTGCTTCATGGGGATATGATTCATCGCTTGTACAGATCATTAAGTTGCCCAAACACGCGAATTTGATACATCTCCCAAATCGGTGACGCCAAAATTCATGTTTGATGCGAGATGCGGTACTTTGTTCAGGAATCTGCACTTGATTATTTTTAGCTCTCCTCGATATACAAACTTGTCAGAATAAATCATGGCGAATTACAAGGGATGAGTCTAATCTACAAATTGGCAATTTGTTTTTAAAGACGTAATCCGCGTGTGGAGGATATAAGGAATACAAGAGGAAATAAACTTGTAGTACAAATTCAGCACTTCCTCTGCAATAAAAAAAAAACATATTTCAGCGTCATGCAAATATACTCGTTGGAGGAGCTCTCCCTGTAATGGTATTAGCGTTTGATATCATTTCAATAAAACTGACTCAATTGAAAATTTGGCGAATTTTTAAAAGGATTATAAGAAATAATGGGAATAGTATGAGAACATCAGCAGCTGACCAACTCTTTCAAAAAATCGATTTACAATGCCGAATAGGTCCTAATCACTTTAACTGAATTTAATTCTTTCCATTGTTACCTCCATCTGAATCAATGAGCAGCTGACTGTCTGGGAATTGGCCATGGTCATTGTTCGTCAGAATGCACCTCTTTGCCAGCGTTTCCTGACCCGAAATTAATCACAGCCGACTATTAATAAGGAGATTACTATGATTCCCTGCGGTTAGACATCCAAGCCCATTATACGGGTAATTTATCGCCTCCATTTATAGAAATTATCCGTAATTGCTGTCATTTTTATTCATCTCAATTTACACTAAAGCACTGCGCATCGTATCGCCGCCACATCCCTACCAAGAGCTAGCACAAGGCGGAACAGCCGTCTGAAGAAGGATAAGAGAGCATGTTCGGGGAAATGGCTACCGGGGATAAGAAGCAACGTGAAAATGAAGACGGGAGCAAATGGAGTGGGTTAATTTTTTTTCTGGAGGGATTTAAACTGGCTACTGTTGCAGAAAAGTGAGATTCAGCCGTGCTTTGCGTGTAGGATGGTGTGAATACTAAGAAGGACAAAAGCTTTTGATTTTTTAATTTTATCGCTAGAAAAAAATGAACATGAAGAGCACACGGATTTACGTTGCGTCATTCTCGGACGCTCAAGATTGGCGCAAGATAAGCTCTAAATTGATTATCCCAAGTGACCCATTATGCGGGAATTTCTTGTTGACTTTTCCCCGGGAGCAATTGGACTAAGGTCATTGCTAACAATCACGAAAGGTAGAATTGGTGGTAAAGGAAGAAAATGGTGGATATACACTCAAGAGTGTACAATTTTGCAATTGTTAGCCTAGTTGTTTTGGGTTGTTGTCAGTACTTTTACATAAGTTCCGAGGATTGGTTTTGCTTTTTTGCAGGTTTTTTTTTAGTTTTTTTTTGCAATCGGTGTTTATTTAAATCTTAAGGTATTCAGTAATTTAACGCGTTCAGAAAGGTTTGAGCTTAATTTGTTCAGCTATAACATCTTAATTCGATAGACTATTAAAATTATCTTTAGTATTATGAGTTGCGAAATTCTTGCTTTCTATCAAAAAGAGCCTGGTGGCATCCACAAGACCCCAAAATAAAATATCACACTTTATAGCCTGTTTACGGTTGTGATCAATCTATAATTGATAAAATCATTTGATCCCTCAACAATGAGCAAAAAAAAAAAACAAGTTGGGTAGACAGACCTACGCTCATGTCAGAAGGGTTTTGTACTCAACTTACAAAATGCAGTCACCAGCAACAAATAAAATCAAGAAACATGTCAAAGAGATTCCCTCGTTTAAAAGAAAATCCATTGGTTTCCCATTTTTAACTAACAAAAATCACTCAAATCATGAAATCCCAAAAGCATTTATGTCACCGATCTTTCAAGATCTTTCAAGAAGATCCAATCAAAACTCCAGAGTCTGATTCGATGGAAAGTCCATAAAATGGGTTTCAAGGCATCCATTCCCGCAGGGGGAATGCTGGTCGACAGGAATACTCTTGGAGGCTAGCATTCTTTGGGGAGTTCCGCCACCACGTACCCGAGGAAATTCCCGCAGGGGGAATGTCGGTCGACAAGAGCACTCTTGGAGGCTAGCATTCTTTGGGGAGCGCCGCCCCCACGGACCCGATGATATGGGGGGCGCCGTGAAGTTCCCTCCTGGGATGACAGGTAACGACTCTGATTGGATCTGGACTACGCTCTGGACAACGAACTGGAATTGATGCTTTGGGCTGGCGGATGTGATGGTTTGGCCCTAGTTACGTTGCACAGTAGCGCCGAGGTGACACTCGTGTGTGAATGGCTCCAACTCAACTATCATACCGTCTCCGTCACGGTAAATCCTTGGCAGGCCTCGGACTACGTTCGAAGTTCGCACCTTTGGGTTGGTGGTGTTGGTTCGGTTGAGACGGTTGTCCCCATAAGGGCTTGTGCCAACCCTCGCATGGCCTCCCTGCTCTGTATAGATAACCATGGGACCGAAAAGGCGACTACACACAAGAAGGGAGATAGTGTTGTAATCGAGCAGGTACGGTTGTGAACCCCGTCCAATACGCGACATGCACACTGAAAAATACGCCAGCACTAGTCCCAAATCGGATTCGCCCTGCGTTACAATGCCCCAGAATGAAACAAACTTAAGGACTACAGAATGCGCTGTCATTGAAAAGCCCAAGTGATATAATCGAAAGGAAACTTTCTAAAAGTCGTATTTGATACGTATAATCACGATCGATCAAAATGTTGTAAACATTTCTTGTTGACGACGTGTTACTTCATCACAGCGCATGGAAGTAAAATTCTAATTGTTAAATACATATTTAGTGTGTCTAGGAAAATTTCAGCTGATCTGTGAAGATGGAGACTCCAAAATCGCGCACTAGAATCCGCACGCCACATGTTCCGACTCCAAAAATGTCTAAACGGAAGAAAAATCTCTTCACGACGACACCAAAACACACTACACCTGTCCACGATCCATCATCGCGAACTGATGTTGAAATGAATATTCTTGATGGCATGATGCCTTTGGATTTTGAATCAGCAATTCACGTCCAAAATCGATCAAAATCTTGTCTGCGACCAAGGGTCAAGACGATTCCAGAAAGTGTAATAACTATCCTTAAAACCAGTCGATTCCTTCGCCAGACAGTAAAAGTCCGGACAATAAACAGCCTTGAATTGAAAACAAGTCCCCCGTCACTCCCAAGAGCAATTCAAAATCTAAAGATCCAAATTCAAATACAGACAGTCCAAGTACAAATAAGAATTACATTAAATACATCGAAGAATTTTCAATCCCAGCTAAATCATTTTATTCATCTTCGCATAATAAATCACCCATTGCATCGCCACGGTCTACATGACCTCGTCTCTCATTGCCTGTTGTAAATTTGAACAAGTCAGCACCGTCTGCGAAAAAAACCACAAAAATCCAAGTCTAAGAATGATGTTCGCTTGGCAAAGAACATATCGCATGGGATACGTCGCGCAGTTACACAAACGCTTAGCAAATAAATTCATTCAAATAAATATTTCTACGAGTTCCGCAAGAGACGTACAGTGGAAGATTTAAAATTTCTAAAATCAAAACAGCCCGTCGTAGAAGAGGAAGAATAAGAGTCCGATAAAGAGTGCGAGACGGAAGATTCACTTCAGATGTCCGTTTTGCCACAATCCGATCGGCGAATTGCGACGAGAAAGGGGAGTCCGCTTCTGACCAGGACCGTGATCACGTCGGGGAGAATGCGATCGGGGGTGCTTGTCTGACTGTTCGGCCATTGTTTTTTGTTCTGGCGAGTTCTCGGGGAAAAAACTGCTTGGATGCAGTACAAGTGATGAAGATTGTTTGGTGTGCTAATTTCCCATGTGAATTTTGCTTGTAGCCTGTTTTTTCCTTGTGGAAATTAGTCAAGTTAATCGTCCGGGGGCCCTGAGAAAATCGATGCCCTCTGGGCTTGGAAAAATGTGATGGCGAATATGCACGTTTCCGTATAATCGGCAAGAGCCTAGAATAAGTTTTGCGCGTGGAAAAACGGATTGTGATAAACTTGATGGAGAAATTTGGAAATAGTGTAACAAGCATCGTGTAATGAAAAGAGTCGCGAAATTCCAAGAATGAATATTCATTTCGAGTGCATGAAAGGGTGAAAGAAGAAGGATCGCAACAATTTATTATGTCAATTAGACACGTTTTCAGTTTCGCGCGCTATGGTACAATTGGCGTTTTAAAACTAACGGTGCATTGTAATTGCGAGCTTAATTCCTTCCCACATGTGCTGTGCGGATAAAGTGTTTCCAAGTTGAAAACAATAGCTCGGATAAAATGTATTGCTGCTAGAGTGGATCGTTGAGATGATTGTATTATTTAATCGTTGAGATCGTGAGACCGCGTGCACGACGACAAGAGCGAGGTGGACAGAGACGTCGCATCTGTTAAATTATTTCAAATGGCCAATGAAAATAAAACGCAGAATTGGAAAATCGGTAGTGGTGTCGCGTTAAAGAATGTTCGAGTTTTGTACGCGAAATTGTGAAGTGATCGTCTAGTAAAAATGACTCGATGAAAATTTGTGCCAATCCTGCTCGAATTGGAAGCACCGCTAATTATATGCGGTGATATACATGGACAGTATACAGATTTGTTGCAAGTATTCGAATACGGTGGATTCCCACTAGCAGCCAATTATGTAATTTTGGGTGATTATGTCGATAGAGGAGAACAACCGCTTGAACCAAGTTGGTTGTTGCTTGGCAACAAAATCAAATACCCGGAAAATTTCTTTTTACTACGTGGTAACCACGAATGCGCCAGTATTAATAGAATTGATGGATTCTATGATGAATGCAAGCGACGGTATAATGTAAAATTATGGAAACCATTCACTGATTGTTTCAATTGTTTACCGGTAGCAGCGATTATTGATGAGAAAATATTTTGTTGTCATGGTGGTTTAAGTCCTGATTTACAAGGTATGGAACAAATACGTCGATTAATGCGGCCCAATGGTGTTCCCGACACTGGCTTATTATGTGGTCTATTATGATTTGATCCTGATAAAGATGTACAAGGATTTGGATTTAATATGTCGTGCGCATCAGGTCATTAAAGTTTGATATGAATTCTTTGCGAAAAGACAACTTGTTACGTTGTTCTCTGCCAAATTATTGCGATTTTGAAAACATCTGAAAAGAAAGCCAAATACTTATATAGCGGCTTAAATTCGGGCCGACCGTCAACGCCTCAACGTATTACACCAAAGATAGCAGCCAATAAAAAGAAATAATATCACATTCAACAACTTTCGTATCCATAAACGTTTTTATTTAACTATAATTTTAAAACAAAAATTGTGCGAAGTCAAAACAAAGCTAAAATAAAAAGTGAACATACTAACTAATGTCGTAGATACGAGAGACTCGAAAGAAAAAAGCAAAGAGTAAACATAAAGTAATTCAGATGATATTTTAAAATATTTGAATAAAGTCTAAGAAGAAAACAATATAGATGTTGTAAGAGGTTACATGTTCCCATATAAGAAAAACGATTCAAAATTGGATTTAGAGGAGCGACTACATACAAATCACGAGTGTTATTGTGCTTTCATAATTTCTTCATGTAGTACCATCTGCATCGTCGTCGAGCGCTCGGAGGACCATGCGGGTGAGTACCCTTTTATTTTGTTATATGTACATATATTTCTTTTTTGCATATTTTGTTATATATATATATATATATATATATATATATATATATATATATATATATATATATATACATATATATATATATTTTTCAAATTTTGTTTACATATCCATTTTAAATTTTTGCCGTTAATTTTTTTTTGTATTTACATTTCCAATTTTACCTTTCGTTCTTCTTACTTATATTTCAAATTTTGCTTTGATTCTTTCTTATTTCAATATCAAATTTGGCCCTGGAAGCCACTAAAATCATGTCGCGATATCTAAGCGAGATAATGTTTATAGTTGTATGGGAATCAAATGGATAATATAATGGAGTGCTAATTTTCCCGCAAAATCGTACTTTCCTTTCTTCCGACTCTAACCGGGTATAGGACCCGGTACGGTGGTAGGCTCCCCTCATAAAACATGAGCCAGCCGCCGGGTACAGTTTAATCCTTTGTTTTCTCTTTGTTTCAGGTGATATCGCGGGTTGAGTGGCCCAAGCAGAGTGCCTCTTTATGGCATAGCGTTATGCAATCAAATTGTATAATTCTATGGCATAAATTGGTCACCAGGGTACTCCCCTTCTGATGGGAAAGTTCATGCAATTCAAGTTGTATGAGTTTTCCACTCAGAAGAGGAATACCTGGCCACTGCAACAAAATATATATGGATTTATTTCGGTTGGGTGGGTGCGAAGGGGCTCCATCACCACCCGGTTGCCCCTCTTTCATTTGTAGGCCATGAGCTTCGTCGGGTAATGACGAGGTTATCCCAAGTCCGCCTTTCTTTTCAGGTTCCACTTGTTCTCGTAACAAGTACTATCTCCCTCGGTGTAGTTATCTACACTTTTTGCGACTTCGGTCGCCTCTTGAACTTCAACCAAATTCGTGAGTGCGAAATTTTTTGTAGTGGGTCCTCGTGCTGGGGAAATGAACCCGCCCCACGACACCGCAATGCTAGCCTGCCAGCGCATTCACGCGTCTCCAGACGATGGCATTCTCGGCAGATATTGTCATCTTCTTCTGTCGAGGCAGCAGAACATCGCTGCTGTCCTTCACGGACTTATTGAAACTCCTCATATACACTACAATAGCGGCTCCGAGGGGGGCCCGAATAAAACTGGAGCAACCAAAAACATACAAAAAAATAAAAAAAGAACCCAAAAAAAAGAAATAAACAAGTTGGGTAAACAGATCTAGGCTCATGTCAGAAGGGTTTTGTATTCAATTTACAAAATGCAGTCACCAGATCGAATCAAATTAAAAAACATGTCAAAGACGATTTTATTGGAGAAAATATGAAATACGAAGATCATACTATTATTAACAAAGTTGAACGAATTTCGCCTTCTGAGGTTTTTGGTATTCTTATACTCATAAATATCTCCCTTGATAATTATTTCAGATGTCTAGCGACGACGGAGGAAACACATTTTTCATGTATTTCCCCCGTGTGCCCCACTGAAGCAAAAACTGACAGTTTAACAACTGTTTTGAAAAGCTCCCATGAAAACTTTTTTTACATACTCATATCGGCTACGTTTGATGAATTTTTTTTTCAGGGGCCACTCTCCTGTACTGTTATCATCGATTAATAGCCAATCTTTTCGAATCCTAGAATGGTTACAAAGCCCTTTTGCTAGGAGCTCTCTCCCACCTCCTTGACTTGTTTCACTTATGAGCATTAATTGTAGGTACTCATCTTCAGTCATTCATTAAATTGAATGAAGTGTTCAAAGAATGCACTTTAAACGTTGAAGTTGCGAAAAAATAACTCAAAATTATTCAGTCTTCGCATTTAAAACAGCCACTGTTTTGTTTTACGATTACTGATACCACTAGCTGAACCGATTCTCAAAGATATTCATGACACCTATCATTCCTGAAAATTTCATGCAAATCCTAGCAAAACTGTAGTGTCTGAGTCGGTAAAAGGCGCATATGGTTCCAAAGCCATATGTTGCCATAGTAATAAATGCAGCGTATATTGTTCCATAGTAATACAGGAAAATTCAAACCGCTATAACTTCGGTAAATATGATTCAATCTTTATGAAACTCTCAGGATAGATCAATCTTATAAATAGACATCTACGTACTGAACTCCATTGGTAAGGGTACCGTTAAGATTTTATTCAAAAACACATAAAATCAATAAATCATACTATTACTAACAAAGTTGAGTGAGTTGCGACTTCTCACGTATTTGTTGTTGTGAGTACAACAACATTCCTGATTTTTTTCAGATTTTTCGGATCACAGGTGTCCAATCGCGAGGGGGGAACACAAATTTTTCGTGTATTTCCCCTCCCTGTGCGCCCCTAAAAGCAGATTTTGCCAAACTAAGACCAGTTTTGAAAAGCTCTCATCAAGTCCTTTCATTTGATATCCATATCGGCTACCTTTTTTTCGGGAGGTCACTCTCCTATATGGGGAGACCCCCCTTAAAAGCCTTATAAAATTTTTTTTGTAATTTAATTTTGAAGAGATCACCACTTTACACCTACATTTGATGTTTCTAGCTTAAGTAGTTTCCGAGAAAAACTGCTGTGACACACGGATGGACGGACGGACGGACGGACAGACTGGTCGCGAAACTAGTAGGGTTTTGTAAAATTATTTTACAAAACCCTAAAAAGAATTACGACGACGCAACCAGCGGTTGCAGCCACGACATTGACAATACATCGAGAGCGGTACTAACAATGGCAAAAACGACGAAAAATGCAATGACAGTGAAGACGGACGAAAAATGGAGATTAGCAGACAGTCTGGTCCAGATTGCGATTCCTGCGGCGTTCGGGCGAAGCAAAAAAATGATGCAAACACCAGAACGTCCTACAATGGAAAAGTGGGAAACTCTGCAGGACGCTTCAGGTGTTCGAGTGGTGGAAGAAAATATAAAGAACATCAAGAACTCGATTATCACTGCTGCGATCGTTACCAAAGCGACCGATGCAAGGGTTGTAAATACCGACATAATAAAGAATCCCACTGAAGCCAACGAGGAGATTACGGCAGGAAAAGAAAAGAGCAACCAGACAAACAAGATGATGTGTGATTGCATCGCCAACGTTGAAAATGTGGCGGAAGTAGTGTATTCGGAAACGGAAAGTGACAACCTCTTCCCAAAGATGGTCGCAAAGTACAATTGCCGCCCAGTGACACGAAGAAGAAAGGCTATTCTGAAAAGCGGGAGATGTTCTGAAAAGAATACACTCTGCATGCGACTCCCCAAAAATCTGTAAAACAATAAAGATTGGGCTCCTTGAACTAGAGGAGCTCCTAGACTGCACAGAACATTATCGGAGGAGCTGGCTAAAGGCCGAAGGCGAGCAGAAGACTAAAGCAGCGCTGGAAGCGAAATCTAAAGGCGACATGCAGATAGCTCCAGCAGTAAAAATCAAATAAAGAATGGCGTCTAGCCCAATCGAAGGAAATCGGGATAAAAGAAGGAAGGAAGAGGTACTTGATGTGCGTTGAGCACCAGATCATGGGTTTCAGACAGTGCTTACAAAAGGAGCGAAGAAAACCGCTAAGATACTCCTTCAAAAAGTGCCAGAAATAAAAGTTCGCACAGACACCCAGCAATAAAAAGGACCTGATGCAAAACAGGAGTAAAAGAAGCCTCGAAGAAGACCCCGGCAGCATGTATTGCTCGTAAAACCCCAAGATGGTTGATCCTACGCGGAGGTGCTGCGGGGCATCAGGGGAAACGTAAGGCCCGAAGAAACTAGCACTGCTATTAAACCAAACCAACGCGGTCGGGCCACATACTGGTCGAATTTGGAGCAGAGGCCGAGAAAAGGGAAGCATTCTGCGACGCAGTAAAGAAAGTCCTCGGCAAAAGCGCAGCTATAGCCTCGCTCGAGCCGATGGCAAACGATCGAAATAAGAGACATTGACTGCGTCACAGATCTAGCCGAGGTGGAAGAGCCCAGAACAAAGGGAGTTCCCTAGCGTGGGCGAAATCAAAGTGAGGCTGACACCAGAAAACCATAGGGGACAACGCATGGCCATAGTTGACTTGACCAAAAAGGATGCCGAATGATTTCCGAACAAGGGCAAAGTACAAATAGGGTGGGTTGTCTGTAGAATACGGCGAATAGCAATGGCACTTCAATGTTTCAAATGTCTTGGCTATGGTCACACCACACAAGTTTGCAAAGGGCCCGATAGGAGTTCTCTATGTTACAAATGTGGTGAAACGGGACATAAAAGAAAAGAGTGTACAAAGGAGGCACATTGTATTCTTTGCAAGGATGCTAAGCCAAGACCCGATTTTGGGCACACCTTGGGATCGGGAAAATGCCGGGTTTCCCAGGAAGCCCCAGCCAAGGCGAAATCAGAACTTCGATGACCTGCATCCTGCAGCTAAACGTACTCCGCAGTTCAACCGCCCAAAATCTGCTTGAGCAGTTTTCGAGGCACATGAAAGCCGAGTTCAGCATCATGGTATCCTGATGAAACTGGTACTGCCACCATCTGGGTTCTAAATAGTATTTCCGGGCGGAGAGCTGTGAACGTGGGGATGGTTTTGTGTGGGTTCGGTGCCCAGGGACTATCTTCTTCAGAGTGTACCTAACGCTGAACGAATCTATATCATCTTTCCAAGCCAAGCTTAATGCTTTGGAGGCACTGTTTCGAATGCAGACGGGAACGTGCTCATTGGGAGAGACTTCAACGCGAAAGCAATCGAATCGGGGAAAACGAGTCCTAGAAATGGCGACCAGGATGGCGTTTGTCGTACCAAACACTGGCAATATGCATTTGCCTCGGAGTCTTTAGTACGGACGATATACAATTGGAGAGTATTAGAAGACTACTCAACCAGTGATCATCAGTACATGCTGCTTGAGATAAGAAATGTTGTCTCCCGACGTACGTGCTCCCGGCTTTCTACAATTGGATGGAACGTCGGGAGGATGGACGTCGAGAGGTTTGTTGAGGGCTCACAGCAGGTGAGCCGCTGCAGGGGGCCTCGGAGGGGACGTAAGAACTGGCAGCTCAAGATATGGTGAACTCAACGTTCTATGCCCCATCGAAAACCCCGGCACGGCAGGCCCCCAGTGTATTGGTGGTCAACTGAAATCGTTGAAAAACGAAGGCAGTGTCGCAAGCTTCGGCGTGAGGCTCAACGTGCACGGAGTTGGGACGAGGCAACCAACCACGCAGCAGCATATAAGTCGGCCAGGAAATGCCTTCGCAAATTGATCAACAACAGCAAGGCTTGCTGCTGGCAAGATCTAGTGGACAATGTGAACAAGGATCCGTGGGGCCTTGGCTACAACCTAGTTATGCGCAAGCTTGGTGCCCTACGGAAGCCTTGTATGCATTATGCGGGAAAGAGGGACGAGATAGTGTGGGAACTCTTCCCCGCCCATACCGTCCGTGTTGACGCTGTCCATGGTGAAACAGCAGTAGAGTGCCAACTCTTCACACAGCTGGAACTGGAGGAGGCAGTCCTCTAATTGAAAGCGAAGAAGGCTCCAGGTCCAGATAGTGTTCCAGCTGAGGTGTTGCGGCTCGTCTATCACCATTGTCCTGACTTGCTGCTCAGCACATTCAACGCTTGCCTACGGGACGGGATTTTCCCGGTACGATGGAACGTGGCGAGGCTCGTGCTGATCAGCAAGGGGAAGGGAAATCCCGAATCACCGTCTGCATACCGCCCGTTATGCATGCTAGACACGGCTGGGAAAGTGCTAGAGAAACTCATCAAGGGAAGACTCATTGACGCGATTCGTGCTACTGGGGACCTATCTCCTCGGCAGTCCGGCTTTAGAGCAGGACGTTCTACTATTGATGCGATTGCAGAGGTGGTGAACGCGATCCAAAAGGCAGAGGCATAGCGACGGATCGTTCTGTTGGTGACACTCGGCGTCAGGAATGCCTTCAACTCCGCTAGATGGGTGGATATTCTGGACACGCTGGAAAACGCTTTTCAAGTTCCAGAATATCTAATGCGGCTTTTGAGGAACTACCTATAGGACTGAAGCCTGCTCTACGACACGACACAGGGCCAACGAAGGATGGAAATTACATCGGATGTTGCCCAGGGATCTATCATTGGTCCGGACCTGTGGAACGTATCTTACGACGGGCTACTGAGACTTGAGATGCCAGATGAGTCGCGCTTGGTCGGCTATGCGGATGATTTTGCGGCTCTGGTCGCTGGACGCACCATTGAACAAGCGCAACTTAGGCTAGGTATGCTAATGCGCCGAGTGAGGGACTGGATGACTGCTCGCGGGCTCAGTTTAGCACTGGAGAAAACCGAAGTGGTTATCTTGACAAAAAAGAGAATCCCTACAATAAGGATGATCAGTATTGGAGACTTGTGAATCGAATCGAAGCCATCGTTGAAGTACCTGGGGCTACTGATCGACTCGAAGATGAGTTTCTCTGAGCAAATCAGGGCAACGGCTGAGAAGGCTGCTTCGGGAATATCGGCCCTGAGTCGACTTATGGCCAACGTAGGGGGACCCAGCCCATCAAGAAGACGCCTCTTGATGAGTGCTGTAGGGTCAGTGCTACTGTACGGAGCAGAGGTATGGGGCGACGCTCTCAGCAAGGAGGTATTACGAAAACGATTGGCAAAGGTACGGAGAAGAGGAGCACTGAGAATTGCATCTTCGTATCCAACAGTCTCCGACTCGGTGGTGAGAGTGATTGCAGGCACGATACCTGTCGCCCTCCTTGCTAGAGAGCGCCGCGCTATCTACCAGCGCCGAAACGGGGATGCGAGGGAGATAGTTGTCCGCGAGGAAAGGCAACGCTCACACAATAATTGACAGCAGTCTTGGGGGAATCGCACGAAGAGAAGGTGGACTGCGTGCCTCATCCCGGATGTGAGACCGTGGCTAAATCGAAGGCATGGTGAGACTGACTTCTATCTGACCCAGCTTTTGCGCGGGAGCGGGTGTTTTCAGTCTTACCTGCACAAGATCGGTAAGACACGGTCTCCCGATTCTCGGTTTTGCCCAGGAGAGGAGGACAATGCCTGTCGCACATTCTTCGCGTGTACAAAATGGGTCAGGCTGCAAAGGGAACTCTACAGGGAGACGGAAGAGGTTACCCCGGATAATATAGTTGCGGTGATGCTCGAATCGGTTGACAAATGGAACCAGGTGGCACATTATGCTCGGGCAGTTCTAAAATATAAAAGGAACTCACAGCAGCCGGGGGCGCTGGGGCTGGGGGATCGCTCTTCTAGCATTTCCTCTTCCCCCTCCCCTCCCACTAGGAAAGGGACTCCCCAGCTTGAAGGCGCCCCACGGCGTAACAAAACGAGACCAAGCCCGAAGTAATGTGTCAAACGGTTCCAGGCTGGGTTTTCAGGTTGACAGGGGAGGTGTTTAGTGGATAAAAAAAAACTGCTTTTCTTAGGTCAAGTAAATGAAGATGGAAGGGTTTATTGTCGGTTCTGGTCAAGCATACCATGAAAACAAAAGTGAAGAGCGTATTACAAATATACCAATCGAATCGCGTGAAGCATAATATGCTCCGATGGTATCCGCACTCAATGTAAACTCTGGAAAAGAACCGTATCATGTTCACAATATGCCCAACAGCAGGTTTTTGGTGACTATTGTTTTTGGTGACTTTGTGAAAAGTGAATCAACATTCACGTGGCTTCCAATTGACGTCGCTAAATACAAAGATACACAATTATGCTACCTGCCCATATCAAAATGTTAATAGTTTATTTGGGCACGTTATGCTCCACCAAAGCTGTTAATACGTCACAAAAAGCAAGTAAAATTTAAAGATACTATGTGAATGTACTATGAGAGGAAACTGTAGACCCACACTCGGATCTTAACCATGCCATATTGGTGACAAGAGTGTTCCTGGGAAAATCCTCCGGTCAATGTTTTTTGTGCAAACCGACAATAACGGAAACATTTATTGAGTCAAAACTAGCAGTGAAATACCTGCGAGTATTGAGAGATGAGTTTTTGTGCACAATTGGAATACGTGTAGTGGCACTTAATCGACTGATAGCTAACATAGGGGGTTTGTTTCATTAAGGAGGGGACTCCTAATGAACGTTGTATAATCTATCCTACTCCATGGGTCAGAGCTATGGTGTAACGCTTTGAACAAGGAGCAGCACTAAAAGCGGTTGTAATAGGTGCAGAGACATGTAGCACTGTAGATTGCACGCTCATAACAAATAGTCTTCGAGTGGCCAGTATCGGTAATTGCCGGTTTGATGCCCATAACATTCCTTATTAGAAAGTGCAGGAGCATCACAAACCGGCATAACACTATTCCGAAATTTTAATTGCAGATTTGAAAAATTTAATAACTATATTAAATTTTTCAAATCTGCAATTAAAATTTCGGAACAGTGTTATGCCGGTTTTCGAACAGTTTGCTTAGGCGACTGCTCGATTATTACAAGATCATCGCACTGCCTTGCTCATCGTTTACAGATGAAAAAAGTGCGGTAGGTATCATTTTTATGGTTTTACAAATTCTAAAATATTTTTTTATAAATATAAACTAAATATTATTTTTTTCCTCTCTATATTAAATTTAAATTTTTCTTTACAAATATAATTTTCATGATATTTATCTTGTATTATTTAAAATTGTTTTTCATTATTATCTTCTAATAATTTAGAAATGCAAATCTGTAATTAAAATTCCGGACATGAGAACACTGATATAATACAGCCATCCACGGACGGCATTGCCGAGGATCGTACTGGCCACCGGGGATTCACACGCAGAAGAAGTGAACGCGAAACGCTTGAGCAGTACGCGGAATTATTAAGACGATATTTTGCCCGGATACTTTTGTTCCTGCTCAAGTTCAGTGTTGCGTAAATCCTTCGATTGTCGAATTTTTCAACTTCGCAGAGTGATAGTCGAAAATTTCTTCTGAATTCAGTATCAGTGGTGGAGCAATCGCTCAAATGGATAAGATTCAAGTGATCTATATGGTGAAGTGCGGAAGTAAATACTACCGAAAGATTTACGGTTCTTTAGTGCAGTGATTGAACAGCCATTTGTGCTAAAGAAATCCAACCCCCTCCCTCCCTCTATAAGTCAAACCCAAAAAAGCGTCAATAAATGTGTGTCTTGCAATTCGCTGAAAATGCTTAAAAGCGAACTATCTCAAATTTATTTAAATATTCAAGCGATCGAGAAGAATTTCTGGTTCTGATGGAGTTATATAGTAAAACTGTCTGTCTTTAAGTTTTTCTGTGGTAGCGCTAAGACTGAATGTCAGGAAACTGGGCTTAACTACCGGCGAGATACTAAGCTGGAAAAATTCGGTCAAAAACTGTTGGTCCTCGTATCGCCTTACAAATAATTATGTGCAGATCCTACGGGAGAAAACGACTGTATGGCTGTAGCTTGTGAACGGCACCAAATGAGAATATTAGGAAACGAAATGATAAAATTATAGAAGCAGTTTTCTTTAGTTTCAAAACACATGTCTAGTCATTTTAGCTACGAATCCTAGTCTGACATCAAAAGCATTAAGTGCATTGCTGAAAGTATTCTGTTTCGGTTTTGACATACCGGATAAAGCTTGCTTATTTTTCAAAGTCTCAAATCCGACTAGAAAAAGCTGAAGGGAGTTCATCAATACTACATACTATGGAAAAATGTTTTAGCCTTTCAATTATTGTGGTCTGGGCTAGATTGAAATGGAACTTGTCACTATACCGTGTCGGATCTCCTCAATAGATTCAACGGATCGCCAAGCGGGGAACTCAATATCGAAACCCTAAACGGAACCACTAAATGATGTAGTTGACCCAAACCAGCTTGTCTTGACCTCGTACATGATTAATGAAGTTGATTCCCGAGTATATACAATGTAAAAGTGTGATTTCGAATTTTCCTCCTCATATCAATTAATTTCAGGCATCATCCACATCATCAGCGGGTGCCCGGCAAAGATGTTGGACGAGCACCCTATTGGTTTCTTTATTCTTGTATGTAGTAATCTTTAAATATTACTAAACATCCATTAAATTTTCAATTTTTAAACATGTATTCGCCTTCTTATTTTTGTATATATTAATCTATAAATATTATTAAATATTCATTGAATTTTCAATTTTTAAGCATCCATTGGTTCTTTATTTTTGTATACAGTAATCTATAAATAATATTAAGCATCTGTTAATCATAAAGTTCCACTAAAATTTTTAATTTTTAAAATTTTATATTTAAAAAAAAACACGTTTTTTTTTTTATAAAAAGAAAAAAGAAAAGTAAAAATGAAAATTCCCCTTACAACTAGGCGCCAAGAAGTGGTGAATCGTTTCGATTGATAGCAGAACGAAATCTTCACAGCAAACAGAATTTTAATTTATTGTGAAACTAAAGGCGAAAAGGGCCTTTAAATTAAATACATATTGTACATGTATGATTCTTTCCTGTAGCGTAGATTTAACTTTGTAGCCCGTTGTGAAAAGCGCTTTCGTACATAAACCAGAGTTTTCATTCATTTCAATGGAAAAGGAATAAAAAAAAATGTTTTGGTAATTGAATTATAGACTCGGCCTTTCCTTTTACATTTGAAACCTGACATTTGAAATTTACATTTGAAACTAGCGATTGTCCTAATGGTTGAGCATGAGGATCAATAGATGCATTAAGTGGTCCACCTATCAAGAAATGACCAGGTGCAAGCGCTGAAAGGTCATTTGGGTCATTCGATACCGGAGTCAGGAGCCTTGAGTTCAGTAAAGCTTCAATATCCGCTGTGATTTTGTGAGCTCTTCGTAGGTGATTGGTCCAGAAACAGTTTTATAGAATAATTCCTTTGCAGGTTTTACCGCTGCCTCCCATAATCCCCCAAAATGCGGGGTTCGTGGTGGAATAAATTTAAAATTGATCCGCCGTTCTGCTGCGAAATTGGTTATGGTTTGTGCCGCTTCGTTGCTATACAAGGTGTTAGTCATTTCGTTCAATTTATTGTTCGCCCCGATGAAGTTCGTTGCGTTGTCGCAGTAAATAGTCTCGTAGTAACCACGCCTGCTAGTGAATCGTCTGAGTGCCATCATGAAAGCTTCAGTGGTGAGGTTCTTCACAACTTCTAAGTGGACCACTTTGGTTGCGAAACAGCAAAACATGGCTATATAAGCCTTCTGCGGAGCCTTCCCTCGTATTTCCAATCGAACGTAGAATGGACCACAAAAGTCAACACCAGTTTTGAGGAACGGACGAGCTGGCTGCACTCTGTCCTTGGGTAGATCACCCATGATCTGCTCGAAGAGTTTGGGTTTCAACCTGGAGCATAGAACGCAGTTCCGTACAATCGATCTTGCTATTGACGCCTGCGGTCCTACATGACTATTTTCCATATGTATCCGTTTCATAATCATTTTGGTGATGTCATGTTGTTTTGTGAGCAATATGGGATGCTTGGCTTCGTATGAGAGATCTGCATTATCCAGTCTGCCTCCCATTCTAATGAGATTTCGTTCATCAAGGAATGGTGTCAAACTACTTATGGCACTTCTGCTATCAACGCCTTTGTGCGTAAGAAGGTCCTTTATCTCTTTAGAGAAAGCTGTCGCTTGTACTTCTCGCAAGATTGTCTCCATGGCTTCCTCTAGCTCCAACACTGTGAGCTCTCCTTTGCGGGCGATTAAACTTTTGTTGCTGACATTGTTGATGAACCGAAGGCGAAAAGCAACGGTCCTTTTGATTCGGATTATTGAGATGCCGTTTCCTTGCCGTGTAGAAATAATGGCCCATAAAACCACTGTTGGCAGTTGTTGAATTTTTTGTGTGAAATTCCTCGAGATATCAAGTCTGCAGGGTTCTATTTGGATGGCACATGTCTCCATAAATTGGCTTCTGCAATCTCTTGGAAAGCAGCAACTCGATTCGCTACAAACTTTTGCATCGAAGAAGCTGGTGTTCGTAGCCACGCCAAGACGATCTCCGAATCAGTCCAGAGGCAGACACGTTCTCTCCATTTTAAATCCTTGCAGACTCGTGCCATCAAGCTACATCCCAGCTTTGCAGCACAAAATTCTAGGCGTGGTACTGCTGTTGGTTTCAGCGGAGCTATTCTTGATTTTGCACACAGAAGCCTTACCACTATTGTACCGCCTGCTGCGGTAGTGCGTATGTAAATCGCGGCTCCATATGCTTTCTCCGAGGCGTCACAAAATACATGCATTTCTTTAGTGCGTGCTACTCTGTGTGCGGCGATATGACGCTGTATTCGTATTCTATCGAGTGCCTTTAAGGTTCGGCTAAATTGAGCCCATTTTTACTGTAAATTGTCGGGTACCACGTCATCCCAATCAAGCTTAAAGTCCCATAGTTTTTGGAGTATTAACTTTGCCATAACCGTGACTGGGCCCAGCAGTCCCAATGGATCGAATATGTGCGCGATATCCGATAATATTTTGCGCTTTGTATATCGTTCCACCTCATTATACGATAGAGTAATTCGAAATTCATCCACCTGAGGTAGCCATGCAAGGCCTAGGGCTTTGACTTCATGTTCCTTATCATCGGAAAATTCGAATTTTACTGCTCTATCCTCCATAGGTATATTTTTCGTAGGTGTTTCATGATTTGAACACCATTTTCTCAACTTAAATCCGCCGGTTGCTAGGATTTCTACGATCTGCTTCTGTTTCTCTAGCAACTCTATAATGCTGTCTGCCCCAAACATGGCGTCGTCCACATACATGTTTTCTCTAATTGCTTCAGCACCCAATGGGTTTTGTCTCTCGAATGATTCGGCTAAAGTGTGAAGACATTTGATGGCTAGATAAGGCGCCGAAGTCATTCCATAAGTGACAGTGTTGAGCTGGAAATATCTTAGGACGCCTTGTGGATTCTCTCTCCACATTATCATCTGGAACTTCCGATCTTCGTCGGCTACTTGGACTTGCCTGTACATTTTCTCGATGTCGGCCGTGCAGACTTACCGAGTCATCCGGAATCGCAGCAGGACTGACATAATGTCTTCTTGGATTTTGGGGCCAGTGTGCAATATATCATTTAAGGAAATGTTGGTCGATATTTTGGCAGATGCATCGAATACTACCCTTAATTTGGAAGTATCGCTGTCCGGCTTAATAACTGAGTGATGTGGTAGGAAGCAATGTGGTCCAGATATGCGCTTAACATTGATCTCAGTCATGTGCCCTAATCTTGCATAGTTTCTCATGAAATTGCAATATTCTTCCTTGAGGCTCGGGGACTTCAGGAGTTTTCGTTCGATGGAAGCGAATCGGCAAAGTGCTAGCTCTTTTGACTCTCCTAGAGTTGATGGGTCCTCGGAGAACGGAAGTCTTACAACAAAACGGCCCGATGCTGTTCGTTTGGTGGTTTCTTTGAAAAACCTTTCACATTTCCTCTCTTCGGTTGTTTGTGAAGGAGAATCTTCAATCGTCTCGAGTTGCCAAAATCGCTCGATTTGTGCCTTTATGTCGACAAATTCTTGAGTGCACATGTAGCACGATGCTGTATCACGCTCCTGCTAATGGTTGATCCTTCCACCGATAACCAAACCAAATGTTGTACTTTGCAAAATAGGAAGACCTTTTCCAAGATTTATGCGCTCGCTTTTAACGATATCGTAATAATGTTCAGCTCCGATCAAGATATCGATTGAACCCGGCTTTGAGAAGTGTGGATCAGCTAATTTGACGTTGGCAGGTATGCCCCATGTACTTGTGTCCAAATATCTTGAAGGCTGGTTTGTGGTAATTTGTGATAAAATGAATGCCTCAAGCTGCACGGCATACATTCGCTCCTTGGAACGAATACATATCGAAGTTCTTCTCGCAGCTGTATCTGTGGTACGGCCAACACCCTGGATGTTGATGGGGCCGACAACACCCTTACTTTGAAGCTTCTTGGCGAGCTTTTCTGTTATGCAGTTTATTTGCGACCCTGAGTCCAATACTGCTCGGTAATTAATATTTTGGCCGTTACTTGTCGAAAATACCACTTCAATTGTACCTAGCAGTCCATAAGCTCCGCCATTCGATGCCGTCTGTGTCATCAATGCTGTTTTGATTCCAGATGAGGATGCCTCAGTACGTGGTTTGTTGAAGGCTTCTTTCTCGCTCTTCTTTTCTTCAAGGTCTCGGTGAAGAAGAGTGTTATGCTTCGACTTGCATTTCATGCACACTCCGGCTGTACAGGTGGATGCTCTATGTCCAGGCTTGAGACAATTGCAGCATAACTGATTCTTGTTTACAACCTCGAGTCTTTGTTGTACAGATTTGTCTCGAAATTCTTTGCAAGAAAACAGATGATGAGACTGCTTACAGATGTAGCACATCAACTTATCTGAGCTTGTCAGCAATGTAGAAGCTCGACCTTTCGTGGGTTTTCCGATTCTCTCCATGACCCTGTGATTGAGGGTTTCGAGCGATCGAAAACGTGTCTCCAAGAATGATAAAAGGTGCGTCATCGTTTCTAATGATCTTGGATTAACCAAACATTGCTCATATAAGGAATAAGTAGTTTTATCCAATTTCTTTGAGACGATGAAGACCAATATCGGATCCCAATGCTGTATTTGGACCCCCAGGGTTTCAAGGCTCATTATACATTCTTTGGGTAACACATGCAGCCTCTTGATGGTCTGTGCTGATTCGGCTTGAGCAGATGAATGGTTCATCAGTTTATTCAAAAATGACGCAACTAGTAATCTTTTGTTGTCATATCTTTGTTTTAAGATGTCCCATGCTGCCTTGTAATTTTGCCCAGATGCTGGTAAATGTTGGATTAAACCATGGGCTTCTCCGCTGAGATGGCTTATTAAATAGTTCATCTTTTGTACTTCACTGATCCTCTGCTTGTCTACTAATTGTGTAAACAGCTCCTTGAACTGTGTCCACTTGAAATAGCTACCATCAAAAGTAGGCACTGATATTTTCGGAAGTTTAATCCCCATCTCAATGGTTCCAGTAGCTGAAGTGCTACTACTTTGCAAGTGTGCTAGTTTTTCTTGCATTAAAACTATTGCCTCTTGGATATTGGTGTCGATTTCATCGTACGCCATCTTGTCCTTACTGCCTCCGTAACCATCGTATACTTCCCATATGGCCTGGTTGTTCTCATCTAGCAGCCTTTTTTGGTTGGTCAATAAGCCAAGTTTAAATTCGAAAAATTGTCGTGACTGTTCTTCTTTAATTCGACCTTTAATATCGTTGATCAGTTGACGAGCATACGCAACGAGACCTTTTCGTTGCTTCAATAATCGCGCTACACCACTTGCTCCAGTTTCATGCTGTGCATCTGAATGGAGGTTTTTCAGTATCTCATTGAGGCCGTCTGAATTTCTGGTGATTATCTCTTTGATCTGATCAAAGTAGTTTTTGGCGAAATATGAATGATCACCATGCGTTTCCATGAAAGTGCAAAGCGCTTTGTTGTTCGATTCAAAAATCTTTGAATTCGTGTCAAGTACAGCCAACCTTTGCTTGACGTACTCTTCGGTTTTCCTGTCCTTGCCGTCCTTTTTAAAGTTGGCAAAATTTTGTTCGATTGTTTTTCCCAACTCTGATTGGGCTTTCGCTAATGCCTCCATCTCCGTAATCCACTGAGGATCACGTCGGGGACACCAAAAAATATGTTCGGATGTGAATTTGCTAATTGGTGATCGACCAATTGCGGGTTGATCTAGTTGATCACCAAATCAAGTATAATTGTCATGAATTCCAATGGGCGACGCTGTAAGTTTAGCTGACCGGATGAATCACCCAGTCAAACTCCAACTTCTACCCAGTAATTCTGCGACCGATGAAATTTGGAATTGCACAAACGCTAATTGCAAAAGATCTCTTCTGACAACAGGTGCAAACACCAATTGTAGAGATCAATATACAATCCCGTTTGTAGCAATCCTGATATTCTGTTAAAATAACGTCCCACAGCAGCCTCACTGCAGGAAAAATTAAAAGACTTGGTCCACGTTTTCCAGCAAAATACTTAACGTTTATTCGAAACAATTACTTTTATAACACAATTTTGCTTACTTGACTAAATGACTAGACTAGATATATGTTGTGTATTATTCTCATCTCAAGCCAAAACATTCGTTCGTTCATAGACAATCGTTTGCACGTAATTTGATGATTTGGAATGTCTTCGCGAACGAATGTGCACTTGAGATGACAATGCATTACGCTTTAAATGCTTGCATACATAGATTTTCCCGTCTTGGGAATCTGCTCTTGAGAATTTTGTGTTTAAGAAAATAATGGAAGACTTTTGCTTAGTTCGAGTTACAATTTAATTTATGGTGAAATGTATTAATGATTGAGAGTTAATGAATTATAATTTTTTTTTTGGGAAATTTAGAAAATCTTAACAGTATTGTAGTATCACAAAATAACGCGTCAGTGGTTTAAGATTGGATTGAAATTTTGACGGCGAACTAACATACCTTCGAATTTAGTGAATAGATTCGATTGCAGAGAACAGAAAAGATTAGAACTAAAATTTACGAGAAGAAGGTATACAGCAAAGAGTTTTAACGGTGACTTTAATGAAAAGGGTCAGTAACAATTATCCAAGCCGAATTCACCACTATAAAAATAAATAATAAAGTTTTTGAAACATTATATATTCTAAAGAAAATTTATTTTTAAATTTAATATGTATGTCTAATAATGATGGAAAATTTTGTTTTCACAAGCCCAAACTAGGCAAAGAATCGAGTTAAAGAAATTTGGAGATTTGCTTTTCTTTAAAGATGATTTTGGTATCTTGTCCATTTTTAATGAAAATTCTATGGTTTACAAAGGTTTCCTCTAGCTTTAATAATTCTGTTTAGTATTTTCTTTCTCGATTTTTTGATGATATGTAGGTTTAAAAAATAGAATTGACAAACATTTATTTATAATATTCTGATTCTTGAACATACAACAAAAATAAGTTGGTAAGAATTTTTCAAATTTTTCTGTGTCCCAATACTATATAATCCAATTCAGAGGGGAAGATTCTTCGCCATTTCATCTGCCCATCTTTGGAAGTGAAAAACAACTTTTCTAAAATTGCAACAACTTGCAGACAAACTCAATTCTTCTTAATGTGCAACAGTAAAACGAAGACGTAACAAATAAGCAAACAAAGTCTTTGATAGTTCTTTGGAATTTCCATGCAATATCTTTTCAAATTGAATACCTTTCATAAGCGTATCCACCTGATACCCTCCGGTATTGAACATGTTACGCTGTCTTCACTGACTGCAACTTGAATTATGGATGAGAGCTCATGATTTGAAAGATTTTGTGAAAACCTTTCTTCAGCGAATCACTCACTCGTTCACTTACTTTGTGTGGGAGCCTGATTCGATGGCCAGATGAATAGCTTCAATAGCTTTTCTGTTTTCCTTATGCTTTTCCACCAGTGCACACTTGAAACGAGTTGCATATTCTGGAAGGTTTCCGGGCTTCGATGGCCAGTCCACTCATCATCTTTCACAAGAAATCCATCAAAACTTCGTTTGATGATGAACGTTGAATTAAATACACATATGCATGTTCTTGTGCGTACATACATGTATATCTGGAGGGACCAAATGAGAATACAATAAACAGACTTTGTATAGAGTCTGATCTTTTTCAGATTTTTTCCGAGCTTGTTTTTAGACCCAAAGCTTTAATCTGCATTGCAAATTCAGATGCTAATAAAGAACAATTTGTTGCCTTGTTCTCTGTTCCTGATGCAACGAATGCAACTGAAACATTCCTTCAGTAACACATGATAAGAAAATATATACGTATAACCATTTGGTAGTAGCCACTCCTCGTTACCTAAGTTCAACTGCAATTGGGTAAGTGTATTCGAATTCAATTTCAAACTACGTGCTGTTTGAGGTATTCTTTTCAGATGACGAGAAAATCTTGAAGATAGCTCTTAAGAAGTTTCAGTAAATATGCAACGTTGAGCAGTTGGCCGTCTGTTGTACAATGTATTTTCTTTGCTTTAATGTAAAATCACTGAAGATGTTAGAAGAACTTGGGTATAGAGACATGCTATTTCGATGATGGAATGGTTGCATTTCACTTTGGATAGGGAAGTTTACTTAATTAAAAAAAGAAACTAATAAGGATAATTTGTGCATTGAGAGCGCTGCCATATCAGTTATTCCCCATTTCATTCACGGTGGTCATAGTGTTTTTAACTTCATGGAGTTCAAATGTGGAAATTGATTTGGTATCACTTCTATCAAATTTATTTCATCCTACACTAAATGCATAGAAATAAATTTCTTATAACAAGAAAATAAAAGTTTTTCTTCTTACATCGATCCCTTAACCGTCGATTCACTCAATAAAATAACATATCAAGTATTCTAAACTGATTTTCAGAATAGCATCATTTTCTTATTATAAGAACTGACGAGATGTTACGGCGGCAATTCGAAGTTGCGAATGGGAGAAAGTTGGCACGCCGGAATTCTCGACAATTGTGGGGACGACCCAAACCCTGAGTGTCTCATTCAGCCGGGCAAACAAGGAATATCGGCAGGGGTAATTATAAGTCGGCTCGGATGTCCTTGGCGTGAAAGCTCCCAAGCAGCTTACCGGATTGATCCTCCAGCTCGTATGCCACTTGTCCAATACGGCGACGGACCACTGCAGGAGTGGATTGTGGAGGGAATTAGGCAGCAAAGCGATTTGATGCATTGTTCACAGTGAAATTACGCACGAAAACTTTCTGACTCTGAAGTAGCTCACGAGGACGAACACGAAGGTTGTTGCGTTGAGCTACTTTTTGGTAGGCTTCTTGCAATTTACATCTGACTTGGTCCTGTACAGCTCGCAGTGAATCACTGTTAGCACTAAGCTGTACCTCACCATCCTCAAAGGCATTAAGTCTTCTGAGGAGGGCGTACTCAGAGCCATGTTGGACAGGGTGATACCCGAACATGAGAAAGTAGGGCGAATATCCCGTGGACTCATGAATCACCTTGCGGAAGGCAAAACATGAGACTGGGAGATTCTCGTCCCACTTGCCATGATCAGACCCTATGTGGGCTTTGATGGCGTTCAGTGTCGACTGGTTAGACCTCTCCGAGGCATTCGCCTGCGATATATGTTATGGGGTGAAGCAATGCTGCACTCCATAGTCATTCATAAGCTTGCCGAATACTTTGGAGGCGTACTGTACACCATTGTCAGAGTGTAGCCATTCAGGATCTCGAAAGGTCAAAAAGATTTCGCGCACCATATATCGCACGACTAACTCCGTAGTGGCTTTCGTCATGGGCTTGAGCGATACGAACTAAGTGTAATGATCCGGGACCACGAACAATTGGATATTCCCTGATGTTAAACGAGGGTATGGGCCCATGAAGTCTACAAACAGGCACTGCATACGTCGCACAGAGTTTCGTGGTGCCCCCATAGGGGGCTCATTGAGGAATTTGACGGTTTGACCTGTTTGCATATCAAGCAATTCTTGATGTGCTGAATCACATCTTGACGCAAACGAGGCCAATAATAATACCTCTGCAAAACTTCAGTCGTTTTGCGAACCCTACAATGAGAGCCCCGGGGATCATCATGAGCTCGTACTATGAGAGCCCGTTGGTGACCCTCGGGAACCCATAGTTTTGTTTTGGGAACATCAGTAGTCGACGTTACAGGAGAACCAGTTCTAATATATATTCGAACATCTGCAAGGTGCAAATTCTGAAACTCCGGAATTGAACCATCAATGTGCCTGTGCTCCGGGCACAGGGAATGATCGAGTTCACCCGCTCGTCTTTCGAGCAAGTTCTCATCGGGAACAACGTTAAAGGCACCTTTCCGGTGTTCAATTCGGAAATCGAACCCTTGCAATTTCAGACTCCAGCGAGCCAATTGATCAGAAAGGTCCGACTGTTGCATCAGCCATTTAATACTGGCATGGTCGGTTATGATGGTGAAGGGCAACCCTTCAATATATGCTCTGAATTTCTTTACGCTCTGCACCGCAGCTAAGAATTCCAATTCTGTAATGCTATAGTTACGTTGCGCAGCGTTGAACTTCATAGACATACTATATATGCGATTGGATGCTCTCCACCCTCATCGTCCTTCTTGAACAAAACACCCACTGTACTTGCGTCACAATGGATATAAAAGTGCTTCGTAAAGGCGGGGTTAGCCAGCACTCGAGCAGAAATTAACAATTGCTTCACTTTATTGAAGGCGCTATTGGTAGAAGCAGACCACTTGAAGGCACGCTTGTCCTTTAGCAGATTCGTTAAAGGGGCCGTAACCGAGGCGAAGTTTGGAATAAAACGCCTGTACCATCCTGCCATGCTTTTGAACCGTCTCACGTCCTTGGCCGTTCGTGATTCAGGATAGGAGACAATACCTGAAACCTTCTCCGGGTTGAAGCGCAGAATACCATCACTCACTACGAAGCCAAGACGTTTGATTTCCTTCTTGACGAATTTGCTTTTTTCAACATTGATGGTCAAGTTGGCGTCCCTGAGCAGTTTTACAACAGCACTCAGGAGCTCCAAGTGCTCATCAAATGTTGAACTTGTAACAAGCAGGTCATCTAAGTAAACAAATCCTGCAACTCATGCAGTATTACTTTATGCATCAACCGACACTTCATTTGGGGAGCATTACACAAACCGAACGGCATGCCCTAGAAATGGTACAAGGGCCTGCCAGGGACAGTAAAGGCCGTTTTCTCCTTACTTGCCTCATCCAACCGTATTTGCTAAAAGGCATCCTTCAGGTACAAACTGGTAATGAACCTGGTGCTTTGTAACCGTGCCAACAGACCTTCAATTAGCGGCAACGGATAGGCGTCCTCAACGGTCACCTTATTGAGGCGTCTAGCATCAAGACATAAACGCACCTTCCCAGGTTTTCTGACAGGAGAGCTCTATAAACTCTGACTACCCTCTATTAGGATAACAAACGATCGAGTTCGTCATACATCAGTTTCTGTATAACAGGCAAAACAGTATAATGCCACTGTTTAATGGATCAAGCAGAACCAGTGTCAATGTGATGAGACACGAAACTAGTTCTGCCCAAGCCTTTTGCATCACACGACGGAAACTGTTGTTTGACGAAGTCCAGTCGTTGCTGATCTTTGGGAGACAACAGATGGAATTCAGGGCTCTGAGGCTCCGAGGCAGCTTCGATAGCGTTGACCTGGATTGGTGCTATTTTGAAGAGATCTCAGAAGTCAATTCCAAGATACACTACGTGCCTCAAGGAAGGAACAACCGGGAATCTCATCAATTTGGTGGTGTTGTTAAATTGCACCATTGAAGTGACGTATCCCAGAACTGGATCCTTGTACCCTGATGCAGTCTGAACATGAGCACGCATGGTATGTATATGCAAACCCAAGTCTGACAGTCAGTTCAAAGCTCTGGCTCTGAGGATACTGACACTGGCTCCACTAACAACCAAGCCCGTCAATTTGCGACCCTTGATAAAAATCTCTGCGTAGGGCCTATTGTCGCCAGAAGTTGCAACAATTGACTCCTCGCAAACACGCTTCAAGAGATGCCTGGCAAAGAAATATCTCCAGGATCTCCGAAAACGATCCCGAAAAGGTCGTGTTTAAAACTAGCAGATGACTCACGATCATCGCCCACCTTTCGATTACTTCCGAAGTATTCCGGTAATCCGCTTGAGGTATTAGCATTGCTAAATGATGCTGGGGACTCATGATGACGCATGTCGGTATTATAATGACAAAAATCTCTCGTTCCACTAGGGGTTCATCGGTATACAAGATTCTAACCAGCCGGAAACTGATCAGGCGGTCTCATCGAGTTAAGCTCATAAGGCTGAACTGGAGGTCGACCATACCTAATTCCCAGCTTACGCCAAGTGTCCTCAATCCACTGACACCTCCAGACAAGCTCACGGGTGGTCGAGAACTCATGTCCAGCCAAGTCATCCTGCAATCTGAAACTCATATTATTGAAAACTAGGTCTCGCAGATCCGTGTCCCTAATCGGAGTCCCGAGTTGAAGAGCCATAGCCTCAAGGAATTCATAAAATTTGATGAATGGTTCATTGGATTCCTGCCTGCGGGCGAACATATTTTCCCAAACATGAGCGTCATTAAGCCGAGATCCTAATCGTTCCATGAACTTTACTTTAAGCTGCATCCCACTCTCCATACAGTCTCCATACAGTTCAAGCATCTGCCAGTACCAGTTTTCGGCAGATCCTTGCAGGAAAATATGTTGGGCCGACACCAATTCACGCTCCGAAATACCGTAGCTTTGAGCCAGGGTGCTAACACAGAACACAAACTGGCGAGCATCTATTCCACCTGAGCCTCCATCAAACTTGAATCCCCATTTATGCATGGGAATAAAAGTTTCATCCGATTCAGGTGTCTGGCCATAATCCCGGAACAGATGCTGTGAATGAGGATCTGGCAAATCCTGGGAAGAACACGGTGAAGGGCAAGTGAAGTAATTATATTCACATCGTGTGTGCGGAGACATGGTGACGATCAAAAACAATAAAAAATCCACAGACCTGGATGGATGATATTTAAAATATTAAAATCAATGAACAGACGGACAACACCGACAATTTGAATAAAAGAAATTATTTAATAAATTACAGACGGATAAACAAACGATTCTATAAAAATAAATTAAAATTTGAATCCCAGACAGACAAACAGACAAGTAAATAAATATATAAAATTTTAACACCTAACCTAAGCTAAAATTAAATTTAATTTGAAAGTCTCAAAATATACTTTAAACTAACCCAAACCAAAACCTAACTCACTACCCTAAACTAAACTCAATCTATAAAACTCAACCTAAAATTACTCATCATAAATCCTAATCAAGCCTTAATAATCACTTACTAATCTACTTAAATTCACCAATGATAAAAGAGCCAAATAGCTAACTGTGCAGGTCAAAGATAAGCAAAGAAGTGAAAAAGAAAGTGCAAATTATTATAATTAAAAGGTTTTACATTTCATTTCTCAAAATGAACCTCCCATTAAAAGGAAAGGGAAAAGAGAAGTTAGATAAATGGGATGAAAGTTAAATTTTTAACAAGACACACCACAAGGGGCTAACTACGAGACCATTATGAAACACTACGGATTTCATAATGGCTCGGACAAGAGCCGCACATATCCCAAAGCTACCACCAGATAGGTGATGGAAGGGCCGAAAGCGTTGGTTAATTGGAAGTGTTGGACCCAAGTCCAACTATCCCATGCAGGGAGAAATAGCCAATGACTCAAAATTCGGTGGACCCCAACCAACATCCACACTGCCACAGCATGACTGCTATGATAGCCGGTGAAGACTAATTACCACAAAATTCAGCGCGGTGGGCGCCACTGCAACTGCTGCGAACCCCATGATTGAAAATCTATACATTCACATCAAACTCAAAACAGTCCATGAAATCATGAATGAACTACAAATTCATCATTTGAAACATAACCGAAATATCAAATTGAAGATTATAATTGAAATCGTTGCAAATAAAAGAAAAAAAATATATATTTCTCTGGAATGCACAAACCACTATTCAAGTTAGGCATTTTATGTACTCAGCCCAACAAATCTAAAATTGAAAAATTTAAGCTGTAATTAAAAACTAATAAAATCAATTTAAACCATTAGAAAACCGATTGGGTGCCATCCGTTGCAACCACGAAAGTTACCGCAGTTACAGACATTAAGTATTAGCGGGGGGGTGAGTAGCCCGGGGTAGCATACTGAGGTCGGCTAGCACTCAGTCGTGTCGTGGGTCTTCCGGGACACCCTCTGCCCGTGCTGAGCCACCTTACATATAATAACTAACACAAAGGGAAAAGGACAGGAAAGAGGAGGTCATCTTGAGAAATGAAAGATTATTGTCTTAATGCGACATTGCCGTTTTATTTAATTCAACAATTCAAATTCAAACCAAAATACATGAAGAATAACAATAAAAAAACCACTTAAAACCCCTTACGAAATTTAAAACAACATAAAAAAATAAGCTAAAATATACCAACATAAGCCAATTCAATATTATAAAGAATATAATAAACAAACTAATGGAAAATATTATAATTTTATAAAATACAAAAAAAAGAAAACACCAAATTGGTACTCACTTCTTTCCTTGTAGAACTCCGAGCGCCCGGTGAAATACAATAAAAGAAGCGTGGGGTCGCTGAAAATAAGATTGTAAGTTAAAATCACTAAAATAAAAAAACGCAACGGCCACTTTCATCAGCACTAATCTTTTCCTCTACTCCGTCTACTAGCGGCAAGTTTTTCTTTTCCTTACACTACAATGTGGGTGGTGAGCTTGCAAGAGTATATTTAAATTTTAATTACTAGTTATTAATGTCTTTTTAACTTCACTCCTTCCACTTCTGATTTTTTTTCCACTGAATTCCAATCCAAAGCTTCCGACACTAAAAATTCCATTCAAAAACGTTCGTCCACTCACGATCCCACTTTCGTCTCACAAGCCAAATCAAAATTTTTTGTTCCCGCACTTCAGTTGGATAAAATCTTTTTTATCCAAATCACGATTTTCTTCTCCCCGCACTCCAAATCAACAAAATCTTTTTTCTAACACCGCACAAAATCAAATCCCTCTTATTCCCAAAGTCCAATACTGACTACCCCCTAAATTCAAGAACCCAATCCAGCATTTCACCTCCAGCAAATCCAATCCCGCAATCATTTCATTTTTCATTAGCGCTGCCGCATCTGGGTAGCGTAATTGAAGTTCATTACACTTCGATTCCGCTACCCACACATCTTTTCGTACCGACACAAAAATAATTTCCATTTTATCCTATATGGCAATTTGATAATCAAAAAATCGTTTGATTAGATGCAAAGTGTCACATATGAATATACGGAAACTATTGATTTTGCCGACACTCCAAAAAGAGTGATTCCCTGCGCTCGGGGAACTTGAATCCAGGGTACCAGCAGACCCCCGGTCGAGAATCCGCGACGCTATCAACGGAGCCATGTTTTGCTGATTTCCCAAATTGTTAATGGGAGCTAGTGAATAGAATTAGCTAGTATGAAGGAAGGAATTAGGTTTTGATTAGGGCAAATGTATTGAATGAAGTTTTGTTAGTGGGAATTAATGAATAGAATATCGTTAGTGGGAGAGTTAAAATTATTATTATATACAACTTTTTTTTAAAATTGAAAATAAGGAAAAAGGGTAGGAGTGTGATAATGTGGAAATTGAAACTATGGGGAAATTGATAAAATTTTAATGAAAATAAATAAATACACAGAGGAAAAGTTCGGAGTGCGTAAAAGAAGGTGGAGATGTTACGGCGGCAATTCGAAGTTGCGAATGGGAGAAAGTTGGTACGCCGGAATTCGCAACAATAATCTTTCGTATTCTTCACTTGAAAGCGTAACACGCTTGCTATGCTCACAGCTGTCTCGATCATTTTTCCGTTTCATGAGTTTTTCATTCATCCTACTAGAAATCCCTGGCTCTGGGTCCCCCAGCGGTGGGAAGCCATCGGGCTCCTCCATACCCTGACGAAGAAACGTTTCTTCTTTTTTGACTTTTTTTAAACTTTCTCGCAAGTAAAATCCAGATATTCGATAAATTGTTCGAATAGTTCGACAATGCAATAAGTTTTTTAAAAAGCTTTCTAATTGACGTTTTAAAAATTATTTTAATTTTTAAAAATTCTTGACAGTAGCTTTTAAAAATACGTCTACACGCAACGAGTGCTAGACGTAGAATATCCATGAACAATACTCAAATTGATTGTGAAGTGAATGAAACTGAACTCCCACCAGTGGACAATAATGAATCACTGCTAGCATCCAATGCATATGATACTGCTGGAAAAGATGTTTCAAGATTTTATAGTGAGGCAGATGTTGTTGTACCACCAGTTTTTCTAGCTGTAGTACAACCAGAAACTACCACACGAGTTGGTCTTGTAAGTTGCCATCCCAAACGATTAGGATGGGATTAAAAATACTATTTAAGACGGTTCATAAAAATTATATTAATTTAATTTATTAAAAAGAAAAGAAACGTGTAATAAATGAGTGCATTCATAAAGTCTGTTGCAACCATGGGAGTCACCGCAATTGCAGACATTAAGAATGATAATATTGTCAATGAAAAATTATTTATTGCTTCGCAATTTTTTTAAACAAAAATTAACATAATATTGTTTTTTCCTTTGCTGGTAACTGCAAAGTTTCACAAATTTTTAAAGAAATCTGAATAAATTGGCGGTGCTATCCCGTCCGCAACTAACTTTAAGATACCCTTTTTCTTCTTCTCATCAATCGTAAGTCTCTTGGAATAAGCTTGCATCAGAACAGGATTCACGCTCTCATTTCTCCGCTTATTCCTTTTCTTCGCCTCCTCCCAGGCATGTGATCCGTAGGATGTTTTGAAGAAAAAGTTTCCGCCGTTTTTAAATACTTTAAACATTCGAATGTCCAATATGGCTAAAATAACTTGGGAGTCCTTCAGAGCTTTTATGTCAGAAAAGTCCTGATGGCTCAACTCATGAACCAGGTAAGGCTTGCCACTTTTCTTTGCCGTTTTCATGGCCATGGCATATTGGGAAGGTAAGTATATCGGTCCACTTCGGAGTGCTCTTTTAACTTCTTTTTCAATTGTTGAGTGAGCTGAATCGCCTTCATTTTGCGTGTGGCCCTTTACTAAAAATTTATGTGTGATAGATTTTATGTTTATCAATGTTGTAACAGCATATTTGTACATTGCCATCATATAATTATTTTTTTGTTGTTCACAACAATTATCACGACGACGTCTACTGGACAGTCAGGTTTGTCATTTAAATGTTGCAAATATTTCAGCACACAGCTCCCAATCTCAATCGCGCCTCTTTTTCCCTGTGTCTCATCCCAAGTGTAACAGTTTACCATTTTGTCGCCCTTCAGTTCAGCAATTGTTAAATTGTAAACGGCTAGCTTTGAAATGTAGTAGTAGGAAGACGCCTCCCCTTGCTGACATGACAGCACTGCTTGTAAGTCATATACTGCTACGGTGGTTGAATCTGTGGTTTTCTTGTCATTCTGCTTTTCTAGTCTGGACAAGTCCTTTTCCAGAATATAATTCTCATATTCCGTCGTATTTTGTTTCGTGTTTTGGTAAATGAGACAAACATCACACTGATCTTTCTTCAGTGTAAGAAAAGAAAGATTGTATGACTTAAAAATAGCTCTGTATTGGCAGTAGCTGATTCCTGCAAGGTTGGACTCTTTTCTTTCCTTGATATAATCTCTGTGGAGTTCAGCGATTGATTTTCCACCAGCGATATACTCCCGAGAACTTTGAGATCTGCAGTAATGACTAGGAATTCTGGGAATTTTTCCGATGTGAGCCTTTGCACTTTTCACGAGTTCTATATCTAACTTTCGATCCTTTCCATGCCTGCCTCTCATTTCCAAGCTTAGAACACCTGTACTTTTGTCAGTTTTTTCAAGGGTTGTACGAATAGCTCTGTCTGATAGGTCGAAAGTGTTTTTAAAAAATTTTTTGCACACCCGTATTTTTTTCCCACCTTTCGTTATCGAGTATGGTTGATTAGAGCCCCTTTCCCTTGTTCAATTCAATGTAATCCTCTGATACTTGGGGACAACTGCCTGTGTGCTATCTTTTATGAACTCTCTTTGTCTTTGCAAGTCGCCTTTTCCCCAAAACATCGCAAAATCTCTTTCGAAAGTTCTCATTAATTTGTTCAGTGCACTTGAGTTTACAGTTGTTGCAGGGAGGCTTCATTCTTCGTTTGTTCACTCTTCCTCGAGTTTTAGACTCGTGTTCCTCACCGCAGTTTCGCATCTTCTCTGCCAACGTACTTTTACTAAATTTGCCTCTTATCCTCCTTCTTGTAATTGGTTCTTTTGTATTTTCAATCGCAGTCGCCGGTTCATCTCTACTTGCACTGTCATTTTCAGAGCCAGAATGTAATGTATTATAATCGGGGTCGACTTCATCGTCATCAGAATTATCAAATGGGTTTTGATCTTCCTCGTCAGTAGAGTCCATGTTGATATTGTTGTTGATTTTGTAGCCTTCAGTCCCCAATATTTGACCCGTAACAATATCATCGGACAAAACAGACTTCTGAGCTTCCCGTGCCATTTGCTCTTCTACGACTTCTGCCGGATCCACCGCAGTCAAGTCAGTCATCGTTGGTGCAGGAACTTCACATTCTAAAATTTAAGAAAATATAAATTTATCTTTAAGCCACCAATGATCATGCAAATGTTGAACAGTATTGATTTATATCAATCAAAATGGCAAAAGCATGAACTTACCAGTCGGAGGAGAAATCTGGTTTTCAGTCACTCCTTCTATTGGTTCACATTCCACCCATTCATTATTAAAGAATGCTTGTAGCTCAGTCAAATCAGTCTGTATCCATAAATAATCCTGGAAGCAAAGGATCAGGCAGCTTATTAACCCAAGCTTTCACATCCATTAGCCCTATAGGAACTTCTGCTAGACCTATAGTAGACAGTCGAGCGTTCGTTGATGAAGTAATTTCACATCCTAAAAATAGTTATTATAGATTTAGGGGGAAAAGTTTGAAAATGATGAGCAATGAGTGAGTCATTTCTTCCTATATTAGTATAGACCACACCAATGCTTATGCAAGTAACCAACAGTACTGATTAATTTAACCTAAACTTACTAGCAGGAGGGGAAATGTGGTTTTCAGTCTCTAATTGTATATCAGTCTTGCTAGTCGTAGGAACATCTTCAGCACTGCGTTCTAAATTGTATCGTGTCGGAGGCAAAGCATCAGGTGGAATCACTTGCCCAGTCTTTGATTTTTCATCGCAAGTTTTAACATCAATGCTGTACGTTTTTGCCTTCAAAAAACAACAATGATAAAAAAAATTAAAGTATCTAACTACAAGGGTCGATTTTAAGTCTAGTAAAGTGTGAAACATCTTGCATAATGATACGTAATAATAAAATAAACTGGCATATCTTCAAAAACATCACATGAAACTTTGTTTTGATACAATTCAAACTGAATCATTGGAACACATTTCGGTTTTAATTGACACTTTGCTTTATTCATAGGGAGAACATTTACCAGGAAACCGACTTATTGGCATATATGCCGGTTTGCTTTAGTTGAGGCTGCTATAAACGTATTAATTTTAAGTGCAAACTGGATTATCTGCCAATAAGTCATTTCTGGGTAGTAATTAAAAATATACTATTGCGAGATTATTCAGTATTACTTACATGATGGACGTCTTTTCTCCTTGAAGATTTTGAAGCGACTGATTTATTGCCCAATAGATCTGTCTTATGATACACAAAATGGCTGTTCCCGCGTAAATACATACCGGCCCAACGCCATCTGGCTGATTTTTATTCAACTATACGATATGCCAGTTCGACATAAAAATCGACGTGAGAAAAAAGAATTTTTTGACACCAGTAACTCAAAAACTCAATTTTTGCACATACGCCGGTTTGATTTAACAGCGACGAGGTATTGAATGAAGTTTTGTTAGTGGGAATTAATCAATGGAATGTTGCTAGTGGGAAAATTGAAATTATTAGTATATACATATTTTTTTTTTGTAGTTGGAAATAAGAGAAAAGGGTAGGATTGTAATGATGGGGAAGTAAAAATTATAGAGGAATTAGAAAAATGTTAATGAAAATAAATAAATACACAAAGGAGAAGGTAGGAGTGCCCAAAGGAAGGTGAAGAAGTTGCGGCGGAAATTTGAAGTTGCGAATGGGAGAAAGTCGGTACGCCGGAATTCGCAACAAGTCTTCACTTGACAGCAACGTATTTGTATAATTATTAATGAATAAACGAACGTGTGAACTTTAGTTATACGTTAGCCATCAAATTAGCAGCATTATGTTTATAATAAAAGACACATGACACCAAAATGATTTTATTCATGTTATTATTTATTTCTGTCTTTTTAAGTCTGCTTGCACAGTAGCTCTCAAATTCAAACCTTGGTGGCGGCATCGAGTTTAAGCTTCTGAAGGTGCTATCAGACCATGGTACAAAGAAACTTCGGCATGCTCACTCACCACAGCGCTGCCGCCATTTAAAGCATTTGTGACGTCAGTGGGAGCACGTCTGCATAATATTGAATGTTGCTTGGGTAAAATATTAGTTTTCTATGCAATTCTTGATTCAATGTGGATTTTTGGTGTGTTGTGTTGCTACGAATTTGAACAAAATTAAAATTAAATAATGGTTCACTGTAGTGCTAGTGGGTGCACTTATACAAATAACCTTAGGTTTAAAAATAAATTTATCGGACAATTTCAGAGATTCCCCAAGACTGAAGTATCTAAAGAATGGATGGTTGCATGCAACAGGAAAATACCAAATCTGAAAACTCCAAGAATTTGTGCAATATATTTTAGTGAGGAAAGTTACACCTCAAAAAGTAGGCTTTTGGGTGGATTTATAAAAAGGAAACTATTAAATAAATGTGCATCGCCAAGTCTGTAACTACCAATCGGAGTAACAGTTACAGAAAGCGCAAACGAGACTAGATGAAAAATTGAAATTGATAGAATTTTAAACGAGTCGATTGCGTAAGTATCGTTTTTTTCTCAATGGTAGAAATTTTAATATGAAAATTTTCATGGGACATAAAATTAAGAATTGACAACCAAACGAACGATCTTCAAGTTTCTTTAAGCACGTGTTCTAAATCATCTTTAAATGTAAATGCAGGTATTCAAACAGAGTAAATAAACAATAATAGAATATATATACAAAACTCTAATTTAATTCAACTTTTCTAGAGGAAGTCTTTAGTGTGAGTTGCAAATAGAAATATTAAATTTGAAAAGGCAATTGAAGGATACCAACAGAGCAATTAGTGATCTACAAAAACAAGTGGAAAAATGCCACGTAGATCGTACGGAGTTCGAAAATTCTTTGCATCATATATTTATATCTGACCAATCAAAAAAATTGAGAAAAGAATCCAAATGCATCTAATGGAATGTTGACGATATTTCGTCAGCAATAAGTTTACACTCGGCTGGCTCGCGAGCTTATAAATATTTATATAAAAAGGATTTCCTTTACCAGGCATGTCTACATTGAGGAGGTGGGCCTTGAAAATTAGCGTTCAGCCTGGAGTCTTAACAGGTGTTTTAAAATTGATGAAAAAAGCTAATTTAAATAAAACAGAGAGGTTATGCGTTTTGTCTTTTGACCAGATGAAAATAAAATCAGACTTTGAATATGATCGTGGAAATGATAGTATTATAAGTCCACGTAATTATGCCCAAGTTGCTATTTCAAGAGGGCTTGTAAAAAAGTGGAAGCAGCCTATTTTTAGGGTTTTCGAAAATAATTTTACAAAACCCTACTAGTTTCGCGACCAGTCTGTCCGTCTGTCCGTCCGTCCGTCCGTCCGTCCGTGTGTCACAGCAGTTTTTCTCGGAAACTACTTGAGCTAGAAACATCAAATTTTGTGTGTAGTTGTAAAGTGGTGATCTCTTCAAAGTTCAACTACAAAAAAATTTTATGCGGTATTTAAGGGGGGTTTCCCCATATACGGGAGTGACCCCCAAAAAAAAAAATTCATTGAAGGTAGCCGATATGGGTATCAAATGTAAGGTCTTGATGAGAACTTCTCAAAACAGGCCTTAGTTTGGCAAAATTTGTTTCGAGGGGCGCACAGGGAGGGGAAATACACGAAAAATTTGTGTCCCCCCCCCCTCGCGATTGGACACCTGTGATCCGAAAAATCTGAAAAAAATCAGGAATGTAGGTCTTGGCAACAACAAATACGTTAGAAGTCGCAATTCACTCAACTTTGTTAGTAATAGTATGATGTATCGATTTTATGTTTTCTTGAATAAAATCTTAACGGTACCCTTAAATTCAATAAGTGGATGGTTATTAGCAAGATTGATCTATTCTGAAAGTTTCATACAGATTAAATCATATTTAGCGAAGTTATAGCGGTTTGAATTTTCTTGTATTACTATGGAACAATATGCGCTATGGCAACATATGGCTATGGAACAACATGCGCTTTTTACCGACTCAGACACTACAGTTTTGCTAGTATTTGCATGAAAATTTCAGGAATGATAGGTGTCATGTGTATCTTTCAGAATCGGTTCAGCTTGTGGTATCAGTAATCGTAAAACAAAATAGTGGCTGTTTTAAATGCGAAGATTGAATAATTTTGAGTTATTTTTTCCCAACTTCAACGTTTAAGGTGCAAGCTTTGAACACTTGATTCAATTTAATGAATGACTGAAGATGAGTACCTACAACTAATGCTCATCAGTGAAACAAGGAAAGGAGGTGGGAGAGAGCTCCTAGCAAAAGGGTTTTGTAACCATTCTAGGATTCGAAAAGATTGGCCATGAATCGATGATTTCCGTACAGGAGAGTGGCCCCTGAAAAAAAAAAAATTCATCAAACGTAGCCGATATGAGTATGAAATAAAAATTTTCATGGGAGCTTTTCAAAACAGTTGTTAAACTGTCAGTTTTTGCTTCAGTGGGGGTACAGGGGGAAATACATGAAAAATGTGTTTCCTCCGTCGCGGATGGACATCTGAAATAATTATCAAGGGAGATATTTATGAGTATAACAATACCAAAAACCTCAGAAGTCGAAATTCGTTCAACTTTGTTAATCTTCGTATTTCATATTTTCTCCAATAAAATCGTCTTCGACATGTTTCTTGATTTGATTCGATCTGGTGACTGCATTTTGTAAATTGAATACAAAACCCTTCTGACATGAGCAATAGATATGAAAGAAAAAACATTTGCTCATCCTAAAATACCAGAACACAAAATATTTGTTTTTGCGGATGCGCCTCACCTACTGAAATTAGTAAGGAACTACTTTCTGGACACTGGCTTTGTTATAAATGGGAAGTTGGTCAACTTGTTTATAATTACGATTGATATATGACATCATCTATTTTAAATAATATAATTTCAGAATTGTATGAAGCAGGATATATTGTCGCTGCAATTGTTTCTGATATGGGTCCTGGTAACCAAGGTCTTTGGAAACAATTATCAATAGATATGAAAGAAAAAACATTTGCTCTTCCTAAAATACCAGAACACAAAATATTTGTTTTTGCGGATGCGCCTCACCTACTGAAATTAGTAAGGAATTACTTTCTGGACACTGGCTTTGTTATAAATGGGAAGTTGGTCAATATCAATCCCATCAAAGAAATAGTTAATGCGACAAATAGCACCGATTTGAAAATAACGCACAAAATAAGCTTCACACATCTAACTGTGCGAGATGTTGCTAGACAGAATATTAGATTAGCAACGCAACTTTTGTCACATACTGTGTCTTCCTGCTTAACCTTTAAGTACACGCGTCATTTCTTGTAACCTAACGTCACGGGTGGGGTCCGCACGTATCCTCATACATTTATTGGGTAAAAATAAGTTCATGTATGAAATGTGGTAATTTAAAGTTTACATTATATTAATAAAACATTATTTGAATAGAAATTACATTTACTTTGTTAAAAATTGTTTTTTGTTCAGTAACAATCAGGGTTAGAAATGAATAGCTAAAAAATACTGACAATTTCGAAGGCGCTTATATCTAAAAAATAGTGCTTTTTTATCTTTGGACCTAGGACAAACATAACATCTTCGCTTCATTTTGGGAGAGCTTGGACCAGCCTCGATTGAAATAGTTGATATGGGGTCTCTGCCTACTATCTTGCACATTATTGATTTTATTTCCTTTGTCAATCCAGGGGTGCTATCCAATCTTTTGCAAATATGTTGTTGTATGAGTTCTTTCGCCGTCGACTTAATATATTTACGCCGTGTAAGACGTTTACCTGGATTGGAAGCCACCCATAGCACGTATCCATTTGCGACAGAAATATTCAATATCGCACCGAAAATTGCATTAGGCCATCTACGTGTTCTACGTGAACAGGAAAAATTGGAACATTTCAAATCCAATGCATCAACTCCACCTTTAGTGCTATTGTAAAATTCAATGATCTCAGGTTTGGTTGAGTTCTCGTTAACTGCTTCTTCATGGTGCATTGATGAAAGTAAAACTACACTTCTATTTTTCTTCGGTACATGAGATACCAATGTCATGTCTCGAACGAATCCAAACAATGATGTTCCAACTGGCCTATTCTTGTTAGGCGGAAATTCGCGTGGAATTTCCCGCTTATTTTTTCTCAATGTGCCTACATACGTCAGCCCATTTTCTAAAAGTTTATTTACAAGTTCGACAGAAGAAAACCAACTGTCGATTTGTACCATAAAATGGCTCAGCAAGTTTCAACACATCCTTTGTGGGCACTGACAAATTTGAATTTTGTTGTGCCACAAGATTCTTACCGGTATAAACAAAAGCGTTGTACAAATAATGGGTCTTTGCGTCACAGATGCATTGAATTTTCAAGCCGTACTTTTCAGGCTTACTTTTGATAAACATTCTAAAAGAACATCGACCTCGAAACTTGACCAACATTTCATCAACACACAGATATTCGGAACATGAATAGTTTGCAGCACAGTTTTGTATGAACTTCTCAAATATTTCTCTAATCAAAGTAAATTTATCCGTCGATTTTCGAAGGTCTCTTGTATTGATATCATCAAATGTTAGATTGTAATGAATAAATAAAAATCTATTGATGCCCATAGTAGTAGTTGTAAAATCAGAAGCCCATAACGATCGCACCTTTTCATGGGTTGATTTGAATATTGATGTAAATAATAGCAGTCCCAAATATGCTCTAAATTCACCACTATCAATGTTTTTGGCATAGTATGGGCGTGATAGAGTGGAAGAATATTTTGCATCTAGTTTCAAATTCGTATGATATACAATATTATCTATAATATCCTCCGTAAAAAGCAGCTTCCAACTCTCCGATGGGGTCATATTATTATTGGTTGCAGCAGGGCTTTTAGACCAGCTTTCTCTACAATTATATTATGTCGGCGGATACGTGATGAGTGGGGAGCACTTTTCGCCCACTTAAATTTATTCTTACCATAAAAGCTGTTTCCGGATGTTTTTTGTTCATCAGAGCTGGATTCCGTGTCATCGCTTTGCTCCATCTCGGATGAAGATAGATGCTCACTGTGTATTGATTGTTGGTCGCTGAGGTCTCCATCTTCCTCAGCAATACCTGCTTCAAAAGTATTTTCTTCATCTTCAGAACTGCCCGATTCCTCCAAAATTCTTCGGATATCGTCTTCACTCAATGGACGGTTCATTTTTATAAGACTATCTGCAAGTAAACCGAATTATATCAATTATAATATTTGTAACAATAGTCACGTAAAATCACGCGTGGGGTCTCCAGGTACCCCAAGAGGTAAAAAAAGGTACTTACCAGTCAGTATATGTGATGCACATCCACTCTTCAACAGACCACTCGGCACACTGAGATTAGCTGAGAGCGTTGCAAGCTAGCATGCGTAACATCGAAAATAAGACGGAAAAACTGTGCTTGGGGTCCACGTAGACCCCACCCGTGTAGTTAAAGGTTAAGACGATTCACGCGAATTTGTAAGATTGAGATCGGAAATGCAATTGAATGTGCAGACTTTCTGAAAATGATGAATGACTGATATATTTAATTCAAAAGTGCCGGAAATTGATATGCGAGATCGGAAGAAAGCATATGATATCGCGCTGCAAGAGCAGGATCGAATTTCAGAAGCAGTCGATGTGTTGATTTCAAATCTAATAGCTCCTGCCAAGTCTTGTCTGCTTCCGTTCCAAAAAGGCATATTGATTAAAAATAAATCATTGAGACAAATGCTCCAATATTTAAAGACTAATTATAATTTTAAGTATATTTTAACGAACCGTTTGAACCAGGATGTACTTCAAAACTTTTTCAGTGTCATCAGATCTAAAGGAGGACTAAATGACCATCCAACAGTGTTGCAGTTTAAGTATAGATTACGGTCGTATTTGCTTGGTAATTTACTACTATATTATTACGTTCCCTCTGTTTGTGTTGTCTGCGCTCCTTTTTGACTTTTTATTCAATATCGTTCATATGAATAAATGTTAATTAGCTTCGTTTTTCAATATAAAGGACGTAACGAGTCAATACTGCATTCATCGAACATAGGAAAAGATAACGATGATGCCTAAGATTTATACTACACAGAAGCTCAAGACGCTGTGATGAGTCATTTACATTTATGCTCGATCTCTATGGAGCAAGGTGATTGTAGTGTAGAAGGCAACAACGATAGCGAATTCGATGAACTACATTTAGATGGATTGGAAAATTTGGCCGGATACATCATTCGAAAATGTGGAGGTTCTGATGAAAATGAATGCGTTGATAGTAGTAGAAATTCGTTCACATGGATCGGAAAAATTTCTGAAGGTGATTTGGTTAAGCCATTAGAGCGATTTCACCAAAAACTCAAGAAATTAGATTCGATATTCTTTAAACTCAATTCCAATAGCATAGCGATAAGACTCAGATTATTCATCATTTAATTTCAACTTCACAAAGTGTTGAACTACGCAATAAGGCCAAGGCATTATTTTTCCGACGTAAGACATATTTCAGACTTAAGCATTTGAATTTACATAAAAACGAAGTGAGATATAAGGGAAAATAAAAAGATGAGAAAAACATGTACCTAAAGCAATGTGGATTTTATTTTTACAATCAATTAAAATAAAAACGCTTCAAGGTATGGTTTTGTTGATGACACGCAAAAAATTTATTTCTGGAGTGAACTTACGTTATATTGTTTGTACCATTGCGTTAGTACATCCTAAGCTGTGTAATAAACTACTGTGAAAATGTATATATTCAGCGTTTTGATTGCGTTAAAAACCACGAAGTATGACTGGGCTTCTAACTTCAAGGATGAAAAGCCTAAGCCTAATTTTCTTCAAACCGGAGCTTTAATTGAATCAAAATAGCTATTACTTATTATCATTATGGCTGCTTAAAAATATGTGGATTTAAATTTCCGGCTTTCTTATTTTAAATCTGCTCTTAACTAATTTTTTACAAGGAGAAGGAACATGAGTCTATCTCCTGCTAGTGGGTCACGAAATTATGAAAATTGGCTTTTTCCAAAAGCCGTCATTTCGAAATTACAGCACTATAAAAAACTTGCAGCATCTGCAATTGTTTCAAGTTTGATTTAAATCAAACAAAAACTATGGTTTTAACGGGCCTTCAAACATTAATCAGCCACCACTTTGAAAGTTAACACTTGACCCCAAAAACCATGTTAACAAGTATTCAGTTTCTACCGCACTACAAATTTTCAGTAAAATCGGATGAGTGGTGTGGTCATAATAACGACAAACAAGTTGGGTAGACAGACCTATGCTCATGTCAGAAGGGTTTTGTACTCAACTTACAAAATGTCGTAACCAGCAACGAATAAAATTAAGATACACGTCATGTTCGAGGATCATACTATTATTAACTAAGTTGAAAGAATTTTTTAACTCTGAGGTATTTGTTAAAATTATACCCATAAATATCTTGCTTGATAATTTTTTCAGACTTTTTTAGATCACGGGTGTCCATTCGCGAGGGAGAAAACACATTTTTCATGTATTTCCCCCCCTCTGTGCCCCCACTGAAGCAAAAACTGTCAGTTTAAGAACTGTTCTCATAGAGCACTTTCATTTGATACTCATATCGGCTACCTTTCATGAAATTTTTTTCAGGGGCCACTCCTCTGTACTGTAAGCATCGATTCATGGCCTATTTTTTCGAATCCTAGAATGGCTACAAAGCCCCTTTGCTAGGAGCTCTCTCCTGCCTCTTCGACTTGTTTCAATTGTATGTAGTCATCCTCATGATATCTATCATTCCTGAAACTTTCATGCAAATCCTAGCAAAGCTGTAGTGTCTAAGTCGGTAAAAAGCGCATATGGCTCCATAGCCATATGTTTCCATAGTAATACAGGGCACATTGTTCCATAGTAATATAGGAAAATTCAAATCGCTATAACTTCGTTAAATACCATTCGATCTTTATGAAACTTTCAGAAAAGATCAATCTTATAAATAGTCATCTGTTTGCTAAATTTTATTGAATTTAAGGGTACCATTTAGATTTTATTCAAGAAAACATAAAATCGATAAATCATACTATTACTAACAAAGTTGAGTGAATTTCGACTTCTCATGTATTTGTTGTTGTTGTGCTCATTAAGGCCTACATTCATGGTTTTTTGTCAGGTTTTTCGGATGGAAGGTGTCCAATCGCGAGGGGGGGGGGGGGGGGGGGGTACGCGAAAAGTTCGTACATTTCCTCTTCCCCTGCCCCCCTCGGTACTTATAAGGGAATTTTAAGACCTGTTTTCAAAAGATCTCATTGAGACCTTTCCAATGACACCCTACTCGGCTACCATTGGTGACAATTTTTTTTTGAGGGGTCAACTCCCTATATGGGGAGACCCCCTTAAACCCCTTCGAAAAATTTTTTCACCTTTGAACTTTCAAGAGGTCACCACTTCTGACCTTTCCACAAAGTTTCATGGCTGTAGCCTCTATAGTTTTGGAGAAAAAGTGCTGTGACATACAGACGGACGGACGGACGGACGGACGGACGGACAGACGGACACAGGTCGTGATTGCAATAGGGTTTTGTATTTTAGTACAAAACCCTAAAAATGTTGCACTTTTATTGTCATTTGAACATAGGCCAATTCGTTTCGAACTATTCAATTTATAATTTTTTTATTGCTTACTTCAATATAAAATCTATGAAGCCTTTGTGCTGAGTTTTATTCAAATCAGAGCTATAATTTCATCAAAGCAAGACATCTTGAATTTTCGCTTAGTTATACCTCAATTTTATTTTATTTTTTCGAACAAAATTATAGAGGTCATTGAAGCAAAATTTTCCGAGTTCAAATCAAGCCTGAACGGCCAATCAATTCTTCATTTCAATGAAACATTAACATCTGACCTCATACCGAGTTTGAATCTTACTGATTATTTTGTCAGCTATGAAGACTTGTGTTCCATATTTCGCAGGATAAACAACAAAAAATCATGTAGTACTAATGGTATTCCAAAAGTAGTTCTCCAACATTTGCCGGAGGCTGCTATTAGGAATTATTGCATATTGTTCAACAACATGTTGAGCAATTCATATTTCCCAAATGAGTGGAAAATGGCTAAGGCATTTCCGATCTTGAAGAAAGGAAAAGAATCTTCGTACCTGAAAAGCTATCGCCCAATCAGCTTGCTGCCTAACATCAGCAAGGTGCTCGAAGTGATACTCAACAGAGCATTAAACGCCCACATTGAGGAAAATGAGTTGATGCCGAGTTGCCAATTTGGTTTCTGTGCCAGGCATTCGACCATACATGCAATAACGAAAGTAACCTCAGACATCTGTTGGAATCTAAATGATGGACAATGTGTTGGAGCATGTCTCATTGATATGGAGAAAGCCTTCGATACGGTGTGGTTAGATGGACTAATTTTTAAACTCCTCCAGAACAACTTCCCCAGACACCTTGTTGCCATGATGTGTAATATGTTATACGGGAAATCGTTTGTCGTAACTGATGGAAATCTGACAACAATGCGCGAGTTCAAGGTCTTGAATGGTCTACAGCAGGGAACAGTTACTGCGCTTCTGCTCTTCTCAATCTTCATTCGCAAGCTATTGAACGGCTTTGATTTTAACGTCTCGCCAACGCGATCATTGGTAGCGTTTGCTGATGATCTGATCATCTATACAGCAGACCGAAAAGCTACAATAGTTCAGAGAAATCTCCAAAAAATGTTCAATGATGTACAGCTGTACCCTGACAATTGGCGAATGAAAATCAATGCGCAGAAGTGTGAAACAATCTTGTTTCGGACAACGCTGCAGGGGGTCAGTGAAGACCTGAAACATAATTGGAAAGATTTCCACATCATGGCTGGCGAGTGTAGTTTAGAACGAGTTCCACATAAATCCTTTGTTCGATACCTCGGTGTTCATCTCGATCAGTATCTGTACTATACTGAACATGTGAAAATCATGCTCAGTAAGGCACAAAAAGTAGTCATGGCTCTACGAAAACTCTTTCATTTCAAATACATTGATCAAAAGGTCAAAATTATCTGTTACAAGACCCTGGTTAGACATGTTTTGACATATGGATGTCAGATCTGGTACATTCAGAGTGCTAGTACTATGGAAAAATTAAGAGTTTTCGAAAGGAAATGTCTTCGTGCATGTACTGGTTTATACAGAAAGCCTGAGACGGATTGGAAGCACTATATATTGAATAGAAGAATCTATCAAACTGCTGAAGTGACGAGGGTCGATATCTTCATATTGAAACTTCTTCGGAATCTGTGACTGTGAGTGCAAACCCTTGGATTTCACAGCCGTTTCACCCAACAGAGGGGTATATAGCGACTTACCTCGCTTCTGGCTTCATTCCTCCAGAAGCATTCGTGTATTTGGACATGAATCGATATGTTTTTGATTCTGACGGCGTCCTAGTCATACATCACATATATCGACGGGCCACCGATAAGACGATAAAATATCCTCCGAATTTGAGTACACGAGACCAACAATTCCAATGGAGATACTCATTTGCTAGATTCATTGAAGCTTATCGAATTGAGACGGCGCAATCCAGGTATTAGTGGCTGAATGACAATGTCTAAATTATTCGTTTTTATTTTCAGTTTTGGTGTTTTTCGTTATTTAGTTTTTTGAGTTTCAGCTCATTATTGCTACATTTAGTGTTGTTGTTTGTTTGTGCTAAAAATTAAGGTATAGGCTAGGTATATGTTACGTTTACTATATAACGTTGGAGATAAGATTAAACGCTTCGATTAGGAACATTGTTATAGAATTTTTTTAGTATAAGATAAAGTTTTTGATTGCATTTTATTAGAAATAAGTTACAACAAATTACGTTTAAGATCAAAAATTCACTGTTGTGTTTAAATTATAAATAATTTTAGGATACTGCTGGTTGGTTTTTCTCCTTTTTCCAATTGAATTCTCAAAATATGTAATAATCTTAATTAATTGAATTTGGTATAGTTTTTTTGATGAAATGTGTTAATGATAACGTATAAATTTAGAGAGCTTTTTGGGCCATTAAGTTTTTTATTGTTATTGTTTGGAATTTGCTTCATATTCTTTTAAAATGTATAACGATTAGTATTAAATAAAGCGCTTTTGACTTTGACTTTGAATCTATGAAGGCTTTGTGCTGAGTTTCATTCAAATCAGAGCTATAATGTGATCAAAGCAAGACATCATAAATTTTCGCTTAATAATACCTCAATTTTATTTTTTTTTTCGAACAAAATTAACAAGTTTAGCTAATATATTTGCCTAATATACCTTTCTTGAAAATTTTGGTGCAAATCAAAGCAAAACTGTGACTTCCAGCGCGTTTACAATTTTCGCTCTATTCAACTGACTCCCAATGCCATCATAGATGCTTGACTGAGCATACCTTGATATTCTTTGTACCATGCTATCAGACTACCAGCCCACCCAGCAGTGATGGGTACTAATTGAAAAATTAGGTAGTAATCATGAGGCTGAGCTTGATATTGGCCATATCTCCTCTAATCCCGTTACGGTCATGGAATTAGGTACCCTAACTATAAATCTCAACGCCAAGGTTCGAATTTGGACTGTTGTGCGATGGATTATTATTTTTATCAGAGCATTTGCAAGTCAGTTTTCTATTTTTTTCTGAATTTTTTTTTTATTTATGCATAATGGATCGATTTAGCTACAGCTCTGATACAAGATCTTCTTATATCCTGCTTTGACTAGTTAATGTGGTCATATAACACTATGAGCTATCATAACTGACTCCGACTTTAAATTCCCTTGCAGCGTTCAAAGTTTACTTCTATTTCCTGAACCACTGCTATTAGATCTGCTTCAAATACTTCAAAGAAACTTAATAGTTCCCACTAATTCAACATGATTCCAAATTCTATCACACTAAATCATATTCTCAAATCCAAATTAGAACCATCGAAATTCTCTGCACGTAATTGAAGAAGCCAAGCTATTACCCCGTCTAATTTATTATAGATGGAAAATTTATTCAAATTACCGATAATTATATTGTTCAAAGCTAATTTGTCAGTGATATATTTCACATGAAATTATTTCCAATATTCAAAATGTTTTATATGGACATGGTGCTAAGAATTTTCATATGTTGTAAATTGGCCGCTAGGTAATTTAAATTACAGCCTTTTGAAAGATTAATGATACTAAAAATGGAGCCATAAATTAGAATTTTTTCTCGAAATTGCTAAGTTCGTGGTTAGGCAATGTAGTTGACTTGGTGAATGATGATCGAGGTAGCTACACACTGTATTTTATAGGCTTATCTGTCGATTTAATCGCATATCAGCTGTCGATTTTATTTGCATAGAAACGATTTTAGAAAGTCGTTTGTAATAACTGATCAGGGCAGTTTGTTTGAATTGTTAAGAGTATAACATTCTAATTGGCTAAATGATATGCAATTTAGATCGGCGAAGTGCGTTTTAATTTTCAAATCTAGAGTTTAAATTTATATACTATAAGTGACTAATGTTAAGTAGAGGCAATACTAGAAGATTAGCAAAATGTGGTCCAAAATATCGAAAATAAGACTAGAACAAATAAACAACGACTCAATTTTGCGATGCTACTGTAATTATCATCTAAATCAATTCATTGCAAAGATACTTATTGAAATTTCCCTATCAAATTCAAAATGTCTTACACACTGACCTACATCTGTGAACGACACATCCCAGCTTGATCACCGGCAAGCGTCGCTGATTCATAATTCAAATGTCTACGACATCAACATAATATGGATTCCATAATAAATGTCTCTATCTTGTACGAATTATTAAAATTATGAAAGATCTATGTTCAACTTGGATACGAATCGTGTGTGTGCGCATAAATTTAAATGAAGTATGATAATTCCTGAACGTTTGCCTATGAATACCTATCAAGCGTGCATACATGCTCGTACATAGGAATAGGACATTTACATCTTTTTCCGACATCGTCGTCGACTTTTAAATAAATGTCTTTCGGTATCTTAAAGATTTGCGCAATGGCAAAAGCAATCAGTGTTCCAGATGAAATTGTTGGAATGCATTTAACATGTTCACGTTCTCGTTTCAATCAAATTGTTCGTGATGCCATTTGCAGATTTTTCTCAACAAATGCTGAAAAAATAGTAAGTAGGAAATACTTTACGAAGACAATCGTTTAACCATATGGTGCAATTGCTTTTAAGCGGTCGATAAAATTCTATCATAGCTTGTGGACGAGTTCAGTTTAGGCATAAATTTTTAGAAAATAAGCAAAAGTAGCTGGAGAATACTGCGGCCAGCATGGTATTGTAAAGCAATTCGAAATTCAATCAACGTCTTCTGAATATCAAAACTTGGCTCATGCATATATTCCATGAATATTGAGCCTGGAAAACAAATATATTATCGCGTGTTATGCTTTGTGGCCGATAATTTTAATGTTCCGGGAAAGTGAAAACGCACTGTCTTTTAAATTAAGTTAAAAGAGTTTATTTACTAAAAATACACAATAATTGATTTCACTATTTTACTAATTTCACTTTTCACTTCGTCTATAAATTTTTACTTTAACTGTCTCATCAATCAACGAAAATCACTTTACTATTACTCGATCAATATTGCTTTCCAATTCGCACTCCACACTATCGTAGCTTTACTATTGTGGTTGTAATAGTTCCCCCATTAATTCAGCTCACCTTTATATAAGGTCTCTAGTCATTCAATCATTTCTCGTACATTGGCAAACTACCTGGAATATTCGAGCAGCTTAATGAATGGAGCAGTGATATCACTTTCAGATGTTGATCATGCTTGGTGGGTTTTCGAGTGCATTCATTTTGTTGATCATGAGGTTCTTAATGGTTGTGAAAACAATTGCGATAGTAGCTCGTATAATTATTTGTACATGTAACACTGCCCCCATCTCAGTTCTTTTCGCCCCAAAATGATGTGTCGCCAGCTGTAGTCAATTCTCCCTGGATGTTATATAAGGCAAGACGGTCCAGGTGCACGATTTTCATTTTGGCTCTCGGCTTACAGTGTTCCTGTATGCGGTATACGACGTCGTTGATTCGCTTTGTAGCTCGGTATGGTCCCTCCCAATTAGACTGTAATTTTGGAGACCTATCCTTTCGCCGTTGTGGGTTATATAGCCACACTAAGTCATCTTGCTGGAAGCAAGTGGAATTTACCTTTAGATCATACCTGGTTTTCCTGCGATCAGTAGCCGACTCGAGGTGCTTCCGCACTGTCCGATGTATCTGGTTCAACCGTTGTCTTAGTTCACTTGCATACTCCGAGACCGTTTGGGGTTTCTCAGGGGGTGTACTGAACTTTATATCAGCCGGCTGACGAATAGTCAATGCATGTTCGGCAGCTCTGCACGCCATCAAAAATAGTGGGATATGTTGGTCTCAGTCCCTTTAGTTCTCGTCAACCATCTTGGCCAGGTGTTTATTGAGCCTGCCGTTGAAACGTTCGACTATTCCATCGGATTGGGGATGCAGCGGTGTTGTCCTCATTTTCCGTATTCCCAGTAGCTCGCACATATCGCCAAAAACTAGTGACTCAACGTTTCGGCCTTGATCTGCATGTAGTTCACAAGGTACGCCGTACCTACTGACCCAATTTAATACAAGCTGTTCGGCTACAGTAGTTGCTTCCTGGTTGGGAATGGGGTAGACCTCGGGCCACTTGCTTAAATAATCCGCTACAACCAGAGTATATCGAAATCCCCATTCCGATTCAGGAAAGGGTCCTGCGATGTCAACAGCAATCCTTTCAAATGGCATGCCCACGTTATATGTTTGCATTTGTCCGCTAAGTCGCCGCTTTGGACCTTTGCATCGACGGTACCAGTCCTCTACGTCTTCTCGAGCGTGGAGCCAGTAAAACCTTTCCCGCAATCGCTAAGGTCTTGTTAACACCAAGGTGGCCTCCCGAGGAGTCTGCGTGCATCTCCTTAACCACATCGTTGATTCAGCTTTTGGGAAGTAGAGTTTGCACCCTATAGGAGCTACCATCTGCCGTTTCCCATTTCCGCTTGAGTACGCCACCCTCCACCTGAAGGGAGTTCCATTGTGCCCAATAGCTTTTCAGGGTCGCGCCATGCACCGAAACGTATTTCCATTCAGGTCATCTTCTTCCATATGAGCAATGGTCCGATGTCTTCATCGGCTAACTGGGCATTTCGAATCTCCTCCGATGACCAACTTTCATCGAATTCGGCCGTTATCAATCGCAGATCAACGGGTAGTTCCTCTTCCTCAATCCGTCGGCAATGCTTGCAGTTGGCTGGACATGGACGACGAGATAGGGCGTCAGCATTTCCATGAACTCCGCCCTAACGATGAACAATTTCGTAGTCGAATGACTGCAATCTTTTGTACCGTCTCGCAACTTGTCCCTCGGGGTTTTTGAAGTTAAGCAGCCATCTCAGCCATGCATGGTCCGTTTGAAGAACGAATTTCTGGCCATATAGATACTTGTGGAACTGCTTGGTGGCCTCTATTATAGCCAAAAGCTCCTTCCTGGTCACGCAGTAGTCCCTCTCACTTCTTGATAGAACTCGACTCTTATACGAAGGACTCATTCGTCGCCATCGATTTGCTGGGAGAGTACAGCTCTAATGTCGCCGTTGCTTGCATCGGTGTCAACTACAAACATTTTTCCAGGCTTTGGATATGCCAGCATGGGTGATTCACACAACTTCTCCTTCAAGGTCTCAAAGGCTGCCTGGCATTGTTCATTCCAGACATACGGACGATTTTTCTCGGTTAGCTGATGGAGACACTTAGCTATTTTGGCAAAGTCTTTGACGAATCTTCGATAGTAGGTTGCCAGACCCAGGAAACTTCGTAGTTGGCGCTTGTTGTTTGGTGTTGGCCAGCTTTTCACGGCTTCAATTTTCTCAGGATCTGTTTTGACCCTTCTGCTGATACGATGTGTCCCAGGTATTTTACTTCAGCTACAAAAAGGGTACACTTGTCGGGACTAAATTTCAAATTTGCCAGTCGCAATCTGAAGAAAACATCTTCGAACGTTCTCTCGATTACATTGATGTCATCTAGGTACACCAAGCAGGTTTTCCAGGTTAGGCCTCCGAGCACGTATTCCATCAGGCGTTCGAAAGTGGCTGGAGCATTGCAAACCCCAAATGGCATCACCACAAATTGCCACAATCCAGTCCCAACTGAAAATGCGGTCTTCTCTCGGTCTTTCTTGTCGATTTCTAACTGCCAGTAGCCACTCTTGAGATCGAGTGTAGAAAACCATTTTGCGTTGGCCAAAGTGTCAATGATGCCATCGATGCGTGGAAGTGGGTAACTATCTTTCTTAGTGACGTCGTTAAGCTGCCTATAGTTGACACAAAAACGAGTGCCACCATCCTTTTTGCTTGCTAGAACTACTGGCGTGGCCCATAGACTGACAGAAGGTTCGATAACGCCTTGTTTTTCCATGTCCAAGATCAGTCCGCTCACTTCTCCTTGTAGGGCTGTAGGAAGACGCCTTGGTGCTTGTCGAATTGGCTTGGCTCCCTGAGTATCTATGACGTAAGTTACCACACTCGTTCGGCCTTGGTCATCCGGGCTTGTTGAGAAGATGTCACTGTACTTGGTGACCAGATCAGAGGCTCGCTTGAATAGCTGCACTGGCAATTTGACCTGCTTCAATATTGCAGACGTGGATTCCCGGGCTTTGCCTGTGTCTCGCCTCCTTTTCTAAGGATGGTCGTGAGTGGCTTCCAAAGAGGTGATGGTGGAAACAGGCTGGCAGCCGCCAATGACTTCTCCCGCTTTGACGCTCGTGGTTGAGTCTACAGTGTTAAGGACTCTAACCGGCACGTATCCGATCCTTATAGATCTTCCACTGCATCGTCCTACAATCAAACTGCGCAATGCCGACTTCTTCGTTTGCTGTATCAGATAAGATCGGTGGTCCCCAGAATCACTATCAAGCTTGGCCCATACAATGCTTTCAGAAGAACTCGATACATCAGTGTTGGCACATAATACCATATTCATCTTGGGAATTTGGTCGCTGGGATCCTCAATCAATATTTCGACATTCTGCCATTTCAATACCCGTTTGCCCAAATCCAACGTGATTCCATGTGGTCGCAGATAATCCATTCCGAGAACGCAGTCATCCATAATGTTCGCGACCAGAAAATTATGTCGGAACGCAAGGTCTCCCAACTGTATCTGGAGGTTGACCTCTCCATGAACAGGTGCAGTTTCTCCATAGCTGTCCGTAGTGAGAAAATTCTGCCCTTGTGAAGTAATTGTTGCCTCACATGGTCTGGTGGGATAATCGATCGGGTTGCACCAGTGTCGATTGATAAGGTACAATGTTCTCCGTCAACTTGACCCGGAAGGCATAAGTCCGCTTCTCCGTGATGTAGTCTTGACACGGTGTTGGTGGTGCTGAGAACGTCGATCTTCCTAGCCAACCTTTGCCTCACGAAGTTGACCCCGTTAGTTTTAAAGGCTTCCATTCTGGGCTCCTGAATCGGTCGGGATCTCCTCCACCCTGGACAATAGCTCGATTTTCTTCGCTTCTTGCAATCTCCTTGCATGTGTCCCTTCTCACTGCAATTTCAGTATCTAGGCGCACTATTTGCATGCAGCCCTCGTTTAATTTCCACGCGCTCACACATGCACTCGCCTGTCATTACCTCGCGAGCCCGGGCAGTCGTACAAGTCACATTTTACACTGCCTCAAAGTTCAGACTGGAGGCCAATGTATCCTTAACCGTTTGCTTTTGAGCAAAATCCACGCCTTGTTGGAACTCCTGGTCTTTTAATGCACTGATGAATGCTTCTGTTGCTGCGTCGTCTAAATGTTCTGGGTCAGAAGCTGAGTAAGCCAAAAGAGCAAGTCACTCAATGTCTTTGGCAAGCTGTTGTAAAGTTTCACCAGACTTCTGCATCCGATGCCGTAACTGTGACCGGTAAATCTGCTTCAAATGATCATCTCCATAACGCATGTCGAGCGCGTTCATTATAGTAGCCGGGTTTTAGTGCAACTCGACGGGGATAGTCTGCAAAAGCTCGGCAGCTGGACCTCTTATAGCAAGAATTAATGCAGTTGCTCGTTCCTACTCGTTCCAGTGATTTATCCTAGCGGCGGCTTCAAACTGAGTTTTGTAAATGCTCCACACCGTTCGCCCGTCGAATATTGGTGCGTGCACGTACCTGGATGTGCTTTAAGCTGTGGTTATAAGCGAAGCTGATGAGTTGGTTACTACTGCCTTCGCTGCTTCCAATTCCTTTTTCATGTTTATCGATTCTCTCCTCGACCTGGCTGATCTCATGATTGATTCTCCCCTCAACCTGGTATGCCTTTTCCTCGACGCATTTAATTTGGTTGTTGAGACTAATGAGCTCTACTTTTATTCCGGTAGACTGTTTTTTCAAATCTGCCTTCAAATCAGTTGACTGTTTCTCCAGCTTCTGTGCGATGTCTGCCTTGATATCTGCCTTGATTTCGAGCGCTTGTTGGTCTAGCTTTGCAGTTAGACTGGATGAATCTTCATTTAGCTTCGCTGATTGTTCATCTAGCTTCGCAGCTAGACTGGATGACGTCAGCATTAACATTTGCATCAGTACATCTTCTGGTTCCTTTGATTCTGGCGTTTCTGCGTCTCCCTTAAGCTCCACCATGGTAAATTCATTTATTTTTATTATTTCGGCTTTTATTTATTTTTTTTCCACCAGTTTTCACCTTACATTTCACTATTGTGCATTTTTTTATGTTCAAAAGTTTTTCACTATCAAAATTTTCTTTCTCACTTCTCGACACCACTGTTGCGTGTTATGGTTCGCGGCCAATAATTTTAATGTTCCCGGAAAGTGAAAACGCAATATCTTTTAAATTAAATTAAAAGAGTTTATTTACTTAAAAAATGCAGAATCACTTATTTAACTATTTCACAACTTGCCTATTAATTTTTATTTCAACTGTTTATCACTTCCCAACCAATATCGCTCTTAATTCGCACTCCACACTATCGCAGTTTACTATTTCGCGGTTGTAATAAATCTCCCCATTTATTCAGCTTGCCTTTATATAGAGTCTCTAGTCATTCAATCCATTTCTCGTCCATTGGCGAATTGCCTGGAATATTCGAGCAGCTGAATGAATGGGCAGTGAGGTCACTTTCCGATGTTGATCATGCTTGGCGGGTTTTCGAGTATATTCGTTTGTTGTTGTTCTTAATGGTTGTGAAAACAATTGCGACAGTAGCTCGCAGAATTATTTGTACATGTATCAATATTTATAGTGACTAGGTCCGTTGTTGTAATTGTTAAATATTCAATCGGCTATAACTTGCTGTTTATTGTTCAATTATTGTGAAATTTTCCGGACACATACAATTGCTTTGAAAGATCTTAAACTATCGTTTTTTGGAAATTTAAGGGTCCCATTCTGTCAACAAAGTTGATCGAATTTTGACTTCTAAGGTATTTATTGCCCTTGTACTCCTTAATTCACACATGTGTGATTTTTTTCAGATTTTTCGGATCAAAGGTGTCAGATCGCGAGGGGGGGCGGCACAACATTTTCGTACATTTCCCCTTCCTCTGCAGCCCTCAAAGCGAAATTTGACAGTTTTGAAAAGTTCTCATCAAGACCATTCATTTGATATCCATATTGCCTACATTCGATGTAACTTTTTTTCGGGGGCCACTCCCCTATATGGGGAGACCCCTCTTGAACACCATATAATTTTTTTTGGTGATGAAACTTTGAAGAGGGCATCACTTTACACCTACTTACAAAATCTTGTGTTGCTAGCTTATGTAGTTTGCGAGAAAAACTGGTGTGACGCACGGACACACGGAAGGACGAACGCACAGACGATTTTTGTAGGGTATTGTAAAACGATTTGACAATACCCTAAAAAGGCGACGAAACGACCAGCTTCCGAAAGAACGATTGACACTTTCTTTTTTAAAAATCAGAAACCGGAGTCTCAATCTTGTTCTGATGCACCATTGTCCCCGAAAGGATTCATACCATCAGCTAGTATTTCGAACATCACTGATAGGCTTGAAAATGTTCCATTCACTTCCCATTCAGTGTATACTACGCATACAAACGAACCATGCTGCAAGCCTCATTTCGTGTCCGATATAGGGTATTACGTAAATCAACGCAACATCGACGATTTGACTAACGCAAATTTACTGAAACATAACTGGGAACCTCCTCCCGATTATATTTTTCCTCATAATGTCGTGATGAAGAATGGGAAGAAGTACGCTCAAAAATCCCATCTAGAGAAATTCCCTTGGCTAGTTTTGTCTCATAAAGATCAAGGTCTTTATTGTAAGTACTGCGTACTATTCGCATCGAGGAGACTACCAAACAAACACTTATCTAAAGCGACTTGTTCGAGAACCGCTTAAAAAGTTTGATGACTTACTTGGTGAAAATGGAGTGCTTTCTGTTCACCAACGAAACCAATATCACCGGAAGGCGGTACAAGCTGACAAATATTTTCTTCAGGTTCTTCACAATTCAGCATCAGAAGTGGTCAACCAGGTCTATGTACAACGATATGCGCTGGTTAAAGAAAATCGAGAGTGGTTAATGCCTATTATCAAAACGATTTTTTGTAGTCGGCAAAATATTTCTTTACATAGGGATGATGGATCACTCTTGGATAGGATGGACAGAGGAGACAGCATGGTGGCAAATGATGGGAACTTTAGAGCTCTCCTTTGCTTCAGAATTGATTTTAGTGACTCTTCTCTTCAGCAACATTTAGAAACCGCAGGTGCAAACGCAACGTACGAGTACATTAGCAAAACCACCAAAAATCTACTGATAGAAACCTGCAAAGAGGAAATTCAGCAAGTTATCCTGAATAAAGTAAGAGCGGCAAATTTTTTTCTATTATATTTGACTAGACCACCGACAAGTCACACACTGAACAGCTCAGCTTGTCACTTCACTACGTCTGGAATAGAGTTGCCAGAGAAGATTTTGTTACATTTTGCGACGCGTTCTCTGCGATTCGTTCTGAAGATGTGGAAGGTAACGAGCGTCGTCGCAAATATCGGACCTGCAATACTTGGTTGGAATCGGAACAAACAGTTGCTCAGTGATGGTGTCTGACTTGAAACGGGCGTGTCACGAGTTAATGAAAGTAGCAATTCATGCACGACGTTGTCCTTGCAATAACCATGTGTTGAACAATTCTTTATTGAAATCATCAAATGTCACAAACTTCCGAAATGCTTCAGGGACAATGAAAACCATTGCAGCTTTTTCAAATGCTTCTTCAAAAAGACTCGGTGTCTTCGAAAACAAACTTGGTAAAAAATCTCTTCAAAGTCTTTGCGAGACACGATGGGTTGGAAATCACGTAGGACACCTGCAGTTTCAAGGTGAAGGGTTAATAAAAATTTATGAAGCACTTGGAGAGATTTCAGCGTGTCGGGATGAGAAAAGTGCATCTTCTGCTGGAAACCTTCTTCATGCTCTTCGTAATCCAAAGTTCCTGATTTCAACTGCTTGCTTGAATGATGTTCTTGGTATGTATATAACTTGTCCTTTTTTCATTTTTGCAGTTAAATGATTTGAAAAATTACGCAGACTTGTTTTGCTCTGCTGAGAAACGACTTGATTCAAATTCACTTTTCAAGAAATTACTCAATTTAATTAATAAAAAAAAAATAATTATTATAAACCAAAGAAGACAATTAGTTTACAATAATTTTGTGGTTTGTATATTTTTTAGGAGTAACTTTACCATTAAGCCGAATACTCCAAAAACCATGATTAGATCTGAAGAAAGCAACCAATTTGATAGCAGATACTTTGATAGTTCCTGAGACGAAAAGAACCGATTCTGATTCCGTTTTTCCCGAGCTCTATACTGAAACTGAAAATCTCGCTAAATAGTAGGATGTGGAGATGAAAGTAACTCGTGTTGTTTCTCGCCATAAACATCGAGATAATCATCAACAAAATCAAACCCCGGAGGAGTATTTCAGGAGAGGGATTTTCATTCCTCTCTTGGACTACGTTGTGACAGACCTCAACGAAAGACTCTCTACAGACGTGATGAACCTTTTTCGGTTGAGAGTGTTTCTGCCTCGGACTTCATACACAGTGGAAGACATTGAAGACGTTCGCCATGCAGCAGAAACGTACCAAAAGCTTCTGCAAACTCCTGTCTCGGTCTCAGTTGTCATTGCAGAATTCAAAATGTGGGTAGCCAAATAGAATCGGATTCTTGAAAACGGTGGTGAACTCCCCGATTCGCTTCCTCTAGTTTGCGCTGCGTGTGATGAAGAAATTTATCCATCCATTTGGAAACTGCTTGATATTTTGCATACGCTTCCTGTGATCGCAGCCACTGTTTTTCATTTTTCTGTCGCCTCAAAACTTGGCTGAGATCAACATGGTAGAAGACAGACTCACTGGGCTTGCAGTGTTACACATTCATCACGACATCTCACGTCTTATTTTCCACCTTATGCGGTTGGGTTGTTCTGTGATTTTCCATTTGAGAGTGAGGTATTCCTAGTTGATACGATTATTGTGCCGGTGGAAGATCCGTTTGAGCCTTTGAGTTTTCCGTTTTTGTTCCTTTATCTGTGCTTTGGTGTCTTGTGTATGGCACCTGGATAGCCATTGTTTCGGTTTTTCTTCCAGCGCATGTGCATCCATTCGTTTAAGTATAGACTCGGTTAAGTTTTGGATGCTTAAATCGTCTTCGAGGTCTTTTCTGAACTCTGTCCAATCAACAGAGGCATAGGAGTATTTCTTATATTTCTTCAATAGTGGTTTGTTAGATGAAGGGTTAGTTTCAAACAATAGTGATCGGATATCGATGGTAGGGTTGAACAATGGTGGGGAGTTGTGTTACCAGCTAGTAGGTCTTGTGACACTAGAAAGCTATCTAAGAAGGAGCTGCTTCTTGGGTATGAGGGGAAACCTGCGTTGATGATGGCGCATGTTGTAAATGCGCTCGACAGGAACCATTGATATATTCTTTGGCCGTTTGAATTCCATGTGGAATAACCCTAATGCTCATGTCTCGCGTTAAGGTCTCCGCCGAGGAGGATAGAGACGTGATTAGCAGCTATTGTTAGTATTCTATTAAGGGTTGGTTCTAATGAAGGTCCCAGGTTGTCTGGGATGTAAATAGATCCAATTAGTATTTTTCCATGACTACCATTGTGACTTCGCAAGTTTAAAGTTGCCAGTATGCAGGAAATGTCAGGATGGTTAAAATTTATGTTTTCAACCAATAAGTGGTCTCGATATAGAATGACGGTCCCTCTACCTGCGTCGTTTCTAAGTACTTGGTAGTTTTCTATTTGGACCTTGTGTATCGGTTTTAAGACTGCTTTGTTATGGAAGACTATGTCTGGTTGAATGGTTTTCGTAAGGTTAGACACGAATATTGTTTTGTCATGGGAAACTAGAGAGTTTATGTTGAGATAGATAATATCCGATTATTTACCACATACAGGTTAAGGTATAGCTCAATGAGCAAAACTGGCTTATCCTGTGTTAGTGTGGCCATCGTATTTTGGTCAGAAAAAGGCAAACCTTTTTTAGAAGTTCCCCTAGTGACACTCCTAAAACTTGGACTGTTTTGTAGTGGAGTCTTTGACGGGGGATTTCTTGTGGTACTGCGTTCCGGGGTATAGTTGAATTTCTTCTACTCGTGACTTCCAAGTATTGAGGTACTGATTGTGCTGATGTGGGTGTTGCTATTGGAGTTTGGATATATTCGAAAGATGGGGTTAAAATGGGGGTTATTCTTTTATTTTTAAAAAGCGCTTTCTTGCCTACATATTTTCTCCTTTCCGGGCATCCGGAGAAGTTTGATGGGTGGACTTTCTCTTTGCAGAGGACACAAAATGGTGGGTTACTTGTTTTGTCAATGTCTTTTCTTGGGCGTTCTTGGGGGTTGTGGTCCTCTCTACGAGCTACACATCTTGCCTGGAAGGCACAATACACCGAAACATGGCCGAAGCGCTGTTATCTATAACACTGGAGTAGGTCGCTCCTTCTGAGCTTTTGCCATGTCGCTTTCTGAGGAAGGATGAAACGGAGTTTAAGGAGGCCGTTTTGATCTTCTTTTTCATCAACGATTATTTTGTATAAGTATAAGTTCCCGCCGTTTGCCTTAGACCATCCGGTGGTCAACGGTGAAACATTGCATTTCCATGTCTTTTCTAACCGGTGTAGCTCGGAATCTAAGTATGATTATATATTTTTTGCGTTCCGCTGGTGCTAAGGAGTAATCTTCCGCTTTAGATCTGCGGATCAAATCCGGTAATTCATCATGGATGGTGACTTCGTCAACTGTAATTTTTAATTTGCTCGCGCTCAGGCGAGTAATTCTACACTACGTTGTGGGGCTCTTTTCCATGATTTTTTTAACTCTCACTGCTGTGATTCCTTCTACAAATATAGGGGGACACCATGATTTTTTCTTTTCAGGGGAACATGTGTTTTGCTTGGAGGTTATGTTTTCTTTTCGCGCGTATGGGTGAGGATTATAGGGGGTTTGTGCTTGGATAAGAATGAATAACTTTGTTTTAATTGCCAATTTACCTTGAACCGTTCTAAATCCTTTCAATTCCGTGTTGACCAGATTGATAATTACCCTGTTTGAAACGTTTGTTGCAGCTTGCCCTACTTTCATTGTTGCTGACGGTAGTATTTCTTTCTTGGCCGCTTTCGTTCTTGGTGGTAACGCCTTCTCATCATGGTCCGCATCGGATCATCGTTGAATAGTTGGGGACACGCTTTGTACCTCTGCTGTTGCCAGTTTTCCCGGCTTGATTTCCTTTGTTCTGATGTACGATGTTTTCGCTTGCGATGTGTTTGGTTTGACTCCTCACCATCTGCTTGAGAGGTTTTTAACCAAGCCTATATGGTTCTCCTAGCAAATAAATAATGGAAACCTTCAATAATATGTTGTTTTATTGTTAAGTATCAAAAATATAGTTATAAAAATAAAAAATGGGGTTAATGTTGAAAATATTTAAAGTAACAAAAATGATTCCTTATTTAAATGTTTTGAATAAAATTAAATTATTTTTAACTCAACAAAAGTTAACTGATTTGGTATTATAGCTTAAGCCAATAAAAATAAAATAACAATCAAATTCAGTCATCGTCTGTATATGTTCAAGCTTGGAGTTGTAGTATATATATTTATTCATGTCCACTCCATCTCATTTCCTCCGTCATCATAGGTGTCCAAAATATTACCATTTGTATCTGTATTCGTGTTTGGCATCAGTTGATTATAGTGAAACACTTCAAAAGCAGGAATGTACAGGGTGCATACGGTATTTGAGGACAACTTGAGAGTAAAATTAATTAGCTTGTATTTTTAACAAAATTTAATGAAATTTCAGGAAATTTTTATACAACGTTAAACTAATATATGGCTATAAAGTTATTCAATAAAATCACCATCAGCAGCAATAACCTCTTCAATCCGGGTCCGGAAACGATTTCATGCCCGAATCAAATGCTCCTTGTTCATATTGACCATAAAGTCATTAATAGCAATCTTCAGCGAGGAAGTAGTATTATGAGGACACTTATTGGTCTCACGCTCAATTACGCTCCATACGTCATAGTCCAAAGGATTAAGGTCTGGAGAGCTAGGTGGCCATAGGTTCGGTGTTATGTGGTCATGAAAATGTGAAGGAGCAGAGTCTTGTTGAAAAATGCATGATCTGCATCCACTTAAATTGTCTATCCAGGGTTTCACTACCGTCTCCAAAACCTCGATGTATGCAGCAGAGTTCACTCGAAGTCCTTGAGTAAAAAAGTGTGGTGGCATAACATGTCCTTCGTTGCTGGCAACACCTAAAACCATAACAGTGGCTGGAAATTTTGTATGCATAACAACAGAAACCTCCGTAGGATTTGAACATAGAAATCTATCATTTCTGCGATTGGTCTTTTGATCTTCTTCAAAATTTTTTTCGTCGGCAAAGAACCATAACAATTTGGGCGCCTCAGGATGTTTGATTTCGTTTAAAAGAGGTTTTGATCGGAGAACTCTCCGTTCCCGTGTTCGTTCCGACATGAACTGTCCTCTGCGCATCACGTAAGACTTATACCAAAGGTCTTCGCGGACAACTCTACGAATATGGTGCTCAGAAACATGAAGCTCACTCGAAAGGACCCTCATTGATTTTAAGGGTCCTCATCTATGATCACTTGCATTTGCTCTAAAAATTCTGCAGAACGAAAAGTGTCAGAACGTCATTCGTGCTTTTTGCGTTTTGCAAACGATTCTATATCGCCTCCTGATGCTTCCAATTCACGGCGAACATTAAGCACGAATAAACGGGCTCAATTCAGAAAATTAGAGATTTTTGAATCTGTATGGTTTGCACATACTCGTATAGCGACGATGACAGCATGTCTTTTCATTTCTTGAGTGATGCTGTAGTGCGCCATTTCTTATCTGAAAATCAAAAAAAATTATAGTCACATTTATGCATGTTCTCAAATACCGTACGTACCCTGTATTTATTGGCTAGCTCCAAAATGTCTTTGAGTTTTTCCTTTTTAGGGGTCCTATACTAAAATACAAAAGTCTATTGCAATCACGACCTATGTCCGTCTGTCCATCCGTCCGTCTGTATGTCACAGCAGTTTTTCTCTGAAACTATAGAAGCTACAGCCATCAAACTCACTTGACTTCTTGAAAGTTTCAGCGTAGAAATTTTTTTCAAAGGGCTTTAAGGGGGGCCTCCCCGTATAGAGAGGTGACCCTTTAAATTTCTTTTCAATGTCGATAGTCGAGTAGGGTGTCATTGTAGAGGTTTTGATGAGATCTTTTCAAAACAAGTCTTAAAAATGCCTTATAAGTATCGTGGTGGGCAGGAGAAGGGGGAATGTATGAACTTTTCGCATTCCCCCTCGCGATTGGACATCTTTGATCTGAAAAATCATGAATGCAGGCCTTGTGAGTACAATAACAGCAATATGTGAGAAGTCGAAATTCATTCTACTTTGTTAGTAATAGTATGATTTATCGATTTTAGATTTTCTGAAATAAGGTCTTAACGCTACCCTTAAATTCAATAAAATTAAATACACTAATGGATATTTATAAGATTGACGAAACGAGGATGCGAGGGAAGCGGTTGTCCGCGAGGAGAGACAGCGCTCGCTCAACGATTGGCAGCAGTCTTGGTTCAATTGCACGAAGAGAAGGCGGACTGCGTGCCTTATCCCGGATGTGAGACCGTGGCTAAATCGAAGCCATGGCGAGACTGATTTCTATCTGACCCAGCTTTTGAGCGGGCATGGGTGTTTTCAGTCTTACCTGCACAAGATCGGTAAGTCACGGTCCCCCGATTGTCGGTTTTGCCCAGGAGAGGAGGACAATCCCTGTCCCTGCGTGTAAAAAACGGGACGGGCTCCGAAGGGAACTCTACAAGGAGACGGGAGAGCTCACCCCGGATCATATAGTTGCGGTGATGCTCGAATCGGTTGACAAATGGAACCAGATGGCACATTATGCTCGGGCAGTCCTAAAATATAAAAGGGACTCACAGCAGCTCGGGTGCTGGGGCTGGGGGATCGCTTTTGTGGCACTTCCTCTTCACCTCTCCCCTCCCACTGGGAAAGGGACTCCCCAGCTTGAAGGCGCCTCACGGCGTACGTAACAAAACGAGACCTGGCCCGAAGTAATGTGTCAAACGGTTCCAGGCTGGGTTCTCAGGTAGACAGGAGAGGTGTTTAGTGGGTAGTCCAGTAGACTTCTTGTGAGCATGGGAGTCCCACACTCTGTGCATAAATAGCATTCATCTCCCTACCACAAAAAAATGCATGAATTGGTGACCGAGTGTCGCGTAGACAGAAAAATTCTGAAACTGAAAAATGATTCCCTTACATTATTATTCTTGTTTATCGTTTCAAAGAAGATATTGTGAACATTGAATTTCGGTCAACAAATAATCGAAAATGTTTAGCGCTTATGTCAACAGAGCCCTGTGACCGTTTTGCCCTGCTTCTACTGTTTGATGCAGATCACAACTTGTGAATCCGAGCCATCACCTTTCTGGCCGCGGTCTTTTGAGATGCTTACTGTCTCAACAATCTCCCGTATCTTCAATCGGCGGTCTAACAATACGAACTGGTAGATTTTTATTACATTATTATCCGTGATAGCCGTTTTTGGGGCATCTGGGCGTGGCTCATCAAAAATCGACATACGACCACGTTGAAACTCGCTAAACCAATTTTTTTAACAGTTGCCATCGCAGGAAAAGCATCCAAGTGCTGTTTGATTACACTGCGCTACTTCCTGTCCGAAGGCAAGAATCTCCATTTTACAGAAATCCACGGATGGGCCCGTTTCCACACGTGGCCAAAATAAAACGACGAGACCAATTAAGCTGAAATTTTGACAGAAGGCGTCCACAAAGATGTGCTACATGATATTGAATCTCTTTTGCGATGATGTTGCCAAAGGGTGGTGACGCTAACAACTTATCGGACCGCCCTCGTAAAATAAAAATTTGCCGCCAATTTTAGCCTGTGGTAAAGACAGCCTGACCAAAATCAAGGTTCCCTACAATTTTTCAAGCCCCTGCAATATGAGGAGCACTTTTGTAAAACATTCATACCTATGTGTAGTAAGGGGCTTTTTAATAAGAGGTGTTATTTTGATATTAAAAGAAAAGTATATATAAATATAAATAATCAAATGTTTATTTCATTATAAAGAAAAAGATAGGCCGTTAACAGTTAAAAATGACATCAGACAAAAATCACCACGACCATGTTTACAGGACCATATCCTTTTCATTACATTTTCCATAACCAAACCGCAAAGTGGTTGCCCTATGTCCTCGATAGCCTCATGAATTCCATCTTTGAGGTCTTGAATCGATGGTGGGCTGTTGGCGTAGACCTTCTCTTTCACGTGACCTCAAAGGATTTAGTTGCCTAGGGTGAAATCACAAGATCTCGGTGGCCAATCACGATCACTCTTCGAGAGGTAATACGGTCCGGAAACTTTTCCCGTAAAAGATCAATGGTTTCGTTGCTTGTGTGGCAAGTAGCACCGTTTTCTTGAAGATAAACGCTGTCCAGATTAGTACCATCCAATTTCGGCCATTAAAATCATTAATCATCTCTCGATAGCGCAGTCCATCCATCTTAACTGTTGCTCCAGCCTCATCTTCGAAAAACTAGGGTCCAATGACTCCGCCCGACCATAAGCCGCACCAAACAGTCATACGTTGAGGATAGAGAGGCTTTCCAACAATAAATCTTGGGTTGCCCCAGATGCGACCATTTTGCTTGTTGACAAAGCTACCGAGGTGGAAATGTGCCTCATCACTCAAGATGATTTTTCGATGGAACCCCGGATCATTTTCATGCATTTCAAAGACCCAATCAGCAAAGACACGACGTTTTTGATGATCGACCAGCTCGAGTTCTTGCGTTAACTGAACTTTATAAGCCTTAAAACCCAAATCCAAGTACGGTGTACTGACGTTTGTGGAATGCTTAGTTCCAAAGAACGACGAGGAATGGACAAACCTGGGTTTTATTCAACACTTACGGCTACAGCAGCAATATTCTCGGCTGTTCCTGAGTGACATGCACGGGTTTTATTCTTCACATTACTAAGTTGTCCCAACAATTCGAATTTTGTCACCAATTTCTGTATTGCGGGCCGACCAGGTGCTTCACGACGACCCCAAAATGTTCGAGTTTTACGAACCGTCTCCGTTAAATTTTCACCATTTTTATAGTGAATTTATTAATTTCGATGCGTTTGGAAGCGTGTATTGTTTTTACTAATGGCGTAACTTTTACTTGTCAAATGTTAAAAAGTGACAGCTTCAAAAGTGACATCTACCGAAATGGCGGGCTATTCAAAATTACACCTCATATTGGAAAACCCTTTAAAAGGGGGTGTGCTACCTCGGCGGAAGAGGGTGTTAAGATCCGTCGAGATTGGTTTTATCTGCGGACGCGTGAATGCACTTGCAGGCTAGCGTTACGGTGTTGTAGGGCGGGTCCTTTCACCCTTGCATAAGGACCCACTACAAAAATATTTCGCATTACTGAATTAACAGGTCAACATACCGATCGACTGGTGTCGAGGCCGAGGTAACCTACTAAGGGTTGCTAAGTTTGTTCGAGAAACTAATTGTGCCGCACAATAACGTACGGACTGCGGAGACTTCGTCGTCCTCCGACGATTGTTATAGCCGACAAATAAGAGTGGGGCATCCAGGTGGAGGTGGTGCCCCCTCGCACCCTCCCAACCGGACCAAGATCCAAACGTAGACGTAGCCATGTGTTTCCCATTTGAGTGAAAAACTCATACAAAAGCACTTTGTATGACTCTTTCCCTCAAATGAGAAGCACAAACTTAACCAATTTATGCTATAGAGTTATGCAATGAAATCACATTACCCTTTATCATAAAAGGGCACGTGAGCGTAAAGCCACTCTGCCTGGCAAGAGCCCCTACTAAACCAAAAACGGTGGAGCGTGCCCGATGGCTAGTCCATTTTAGAGGAGGAGCCTTCCATGGATGCGGATCCTATACTCGGTCATGTATGACGGAATGGAAAGATCGGGTTTGAATATTTAACAATTAATTGTGTTTTAACTTGTAGCAAAAACATTTAACAGGGCCATTTTGTTATTTCAAATTGTTAATATAAAAGGAAAAGAAGAAATATTACAAGTCTATACACAAAAAGAAACGTTCATTTACTTGCAATTTTAAATACCTTACTATTATCATAGGACGTTTGGCAAGGCGAGATAATTCTGCCAATTAACGGCGGGTTGAAGGTTTGGTCTATGCAATTTGAAGATATAAAAAAAAAATATTTTTTTTTAAGTCTATAAATTAATTAGGTTTTAGTGGGTTCCTCTGCTCATACAAACTTTGTATGGATTTGTCTTCTTACAACACAAAAAGTTTAGATTTGGCATTTTTTCAATCAAAACAAAAATAAGGGGGAAAACAAGGGAGTAGAATAGCCAGTAATATGAGTGAGAATGAAAAATTATTTGTATCAGGTAAATTTTATTATGGTTTTCATTCTCTTTATCGCCCTTATCTATTTGATAAAATTTTGCATGATTGTCTTTGTTGTCCCTCTCCAGATTTATTTAACAATTGTTTCAAAGGAGTTAATCCCAGTTATTCTTGAATTCGCTGTACTATAACCTCCAACTTCTTCGCTTTTAGTTTTGCCAAATGAAATGTCATTGTCGAAAAGTGATTGTAGCATAGGTTCGAATAAGGAGGATTTTCTTAAAAAGAGTAGGAATTTGAATGTATAATTAGCGATTCACTGCCGGGGAGTTAGTTTTTACCAACTGGAAATATAAATGTTCGCAATCCGTGGTCTTAAAACCACTAAGTTTGATAAAAAAATAAGTTTGTTCGGGCATCGTCACATATACACCGATACACGCTTCCGAATTGATGGCTTTGAACATGAACGCCCTTGGCTAAGGACTTTTCGCTATGATATCTTACAGCAAAAGCGAATTAAAAACGGTAACTCATCAGTTCTCGTTGAAAACACGACTGTAACTACGATGAATTCCATCGTGTCCCCATTTACGTCAATACTCGCCGATTTTGAAGAGCTTTTTGCAAAGAAACTTTAAGGTACTAAATGTAGTTATCTTTGCAAAATTTAAAGTGTTCACAAGGAAATCAGAAAACTATACTTAGAAGCTATCTTATCTTGGAATATGTTTAGCAAATTAACCATTTCCAGATTTTGGGTTTTAAACACGCGAATTAACAGAATACAGGACAAAATATCAAAAGCTGGCAAGTAGATTCTTTAGTTAATCAAAGAAAATGAGACAACAAGAATCTAATCGCGATTTTTAATCCAAAAATTGTTGTATGCTTTTTCAAACTAATTGGAAACAGTCACTCGCCCAACAGGCTTTTTTTTGGAATCTATTAAAGTACAATATTCATGGTCATCCGTTGTTCGTCAGTGATTAGTTGAACTTCGGAACCGGCAAGACCCTTGCACAACTCTGCATCGAAAATCACATAGCACAGCACTCCTTACATTTGTTCCCAGTTTCACTAAGTTCTTGATAAAATAACACTTCTTAATTGCTCGTCACTTTTGTTACTCCCTTCAAACCGCAGGTAGCCTCGCACTCTCTTGTTCTTTCCGCAGCGCGCCATGACCGCCGTGAAGGTGCATCACCGACTCCGTCTCTATTTTCAATCCAGCCGAGTCTGCATCCCACAACGGTGGTTTTCTACACCCAAGCAGATTTTTCTATTATCTTATCGTGACGATGTTACAGTAGATGAAGACGAGTGGCATGCTGTATTATAGCAGCGTTCCCATACTCAAAATTCCATGTGCAGATGTAACATTTTTTAAAACAAAATTTAACTGAAGTAAAGAAAAAGAAGATTTTAAATAAGAATAAAAGTTAAATCTCATGACGAATATAATTAAAGGGAAACATTTAAATTTTAATATAATGGAAAATTCATATAAAATAACATTTAATGTAAAGGAAATTTGATATGAAATGACATTCAAGAAAACTAATAAAAAGAAAATGTATTCTACAAATTACGAATACGAATAGAAATAATTACATATTTTTGCCAAATCTGCCACATAAAATTTGAGTAGCGGATAGGAAAGTTTTCGAGCAGTTTGCTTGTATTACTGCTCGATTAATACATATGCGTGCACAATTTTAAATTTTAAGAGCATCAGCTTGGGGAAAAGAGTTGTGAATAGTCCTCTCAAGTTCTTCATAAAAAGCACTCCAAAATTAAAAGAATATCGAAATGATCTCGAACATTTCGAATTGATTCCCTTTCCTTATTTGACAACAAGAAAAATTTCAGCTTTCTTTTAATAACTGCGCAGTTTTAGCAAATAAAGGAAATCAACCTACATTTTCCATGCGTGCATAAATCCAAAATTATCAAATATGCAAACTTCAAATCGTTTATTTTTTCATGTTTTTGTTTTTTTTTTCAAATAAAAATCCAAAAAAAATTGCACGCAGTCTTAAATAGTAATATTATTATCCAACTGCAGATATTTTATTGGATTTTCCAAGCAATAAAACTTCAACTAAGCTTTCGAAGAATTTTTGAAAAAACGTGAACTAAAAGCGGCAGCTTCCTGTAGAATACCTTTTATTAACTTTTTATACATTCCTATTAACTACTAGATAGGGTTAAATTTAAATAGAAATAGCAAATAGTTCTTTAATCCCATGACTCATTAGTAGCATCTTTCTCAGCTGCGCTGAGATGAAACAGACAGTTGGGAACTAGCGTGAGGATATGGTCTGCTAAATCTTTTGCCAATAGATGAGATGTCCATCTTCTCGGCACGAAGCCGCTAAAGTTAGTCGATGCGATTATAGTTTCTGGCCAAGAGATTGCACCTAAGTACTCGACGAGTCGTCAGTGATCAATCTTTTCTTATTCCAAACCCGAAGTTTACTTTGCCACGGCCATTAATCAGAGCTGTCGTCTGTTTAAGCCAGAGCAAACATTCACGATGACGTTAATCTTTAAATGAACCCAAAAAGCAGACGTCATTAGGCCAAGAGAGTTTGCCCTGTGGGAAACATGATATTGTCCATCGGAGCTGGGCTGAATCTTCTTCTTCTACTCCAAGTGTAGCTTATGGCCCATTCATCCATCTACCAACACAGAGTGCCAGCCAGTCAGTAAGTCGGCCAGCAATCCATCCATCCAACCATTCAGGCGTGCTTTCACTTATCCTCATGCTTGTTTCATCCACTCGTCATTGTGCTGGGACGATAACGAACACGATATCCGAAAAAAACCCTTTCCATATTCCTCACTGATTAAAAACTTATCTGAGCAATTATGATGAGGAATGAGCATCACAGATTGTTGTTCGTTTTGTTTATTGGGGTGGTGGTGATGTTTACATCAATGTCATCGTATATTTTCGCCGGCAACATGATTTTATAGCATGTCACCCATATGTTATAGGGTTAATCGCGTATAGATTTCAGACAAATGCCGACCCGAGGTCAACGATAAATTATAGCGCCCTCAACAGAAGATGTGAATTTAATAAGAAAGAAAAGATATGTTAATTGAATTGTTGTGTAGTTTATGTGGTCGGTGCTTACTTTGGGGGATTTTTTGAATAGTTGAGTCGGAATTGACGTGATACTACTTATATATGCGAGTACACACACTTTTATATAATTTATTTTTCTAGGTATGGAATGCTTTGAGTTTTTTTCAATACTACCCTAATTAGAATATTAAAAGAAAGTAGAACATTAAAAATATGTACATACATTTAACAGGTTCCCTGTCCAATGTATCACATTTGATACATGACGCATTTTTTGTACCAAGTATACCAAGTCCATGTATCATATGTGAGCAAAATTATAGATTATTTCAAATAATTGTTTTAAATGGGCGTAGCAGTACAAATTTAATTTTTGTTTTAAGGACACATAGGGTACATTGTCTACTCTAGAAAAAAATAAAAATTCATGGTGATTTATGTCTGAGTTTTTTTTCAGATGCATTAATATTTTCTTACTAAAGTTTTTAAGCAAAACAAAAATATAGCACTTATTCATTTATTTAGCACATTAGATACACAGTTACACAAAAAATAAAGCAGAAATCAAACAATTTTTTTTTCTACAGCTTATTATGGACCTCATCGTAACATTGCAAACAATAGCCTTTGCCACATTCCAGGCATTCTGTGTTTACCTGTTTGGCTTTTAAAGGATTTCCTTCCTGTTTTTTCTTGGCGTAACAGTGAACACAACGACGTCGTATGACTTTACCATCTCGCCGTGGTATTTCGGAAAGGTGATGTCGTCCTGGAGGAGTTTTTGGCAAGTTTGATGGTCTTGCTTGTTATTTTTTCTCAACTACTTCACCAAGCCAATGACGAATCATAGCCTCTTGAATCTCCAAAATACTTACGGAAGATCCATTTGCCTCATGAAAAATTACTCGGGTATTGACAAGTGCTGTTTGGAAGAGTAAATCAACTGCAATTTTCTTATACCACGACAGACTTTTTCTCAGTGGTGAGTAGTAGCTACTCAGCTGATCGGCGACATCAATCCCTTTTTTTGCTTCGTTGTAATCTATAACCATATTTGGTTTTGATGATTCCCCTCTCCAAGAGGAAACATTTGTCATTCCGTTGTCGTGGCACGTCGATATCATCAAGACGTCTCGCTTGTCATGCCACTTCAAAACAGTCACAAAACAATTCATCTGTCTTGCCACAACATCGCCACGTTTGAGCATTTTCTTTGTGGCTGCTTCAGGAAGATTTTTTCTTGTTTTTTCGCAAAGTTCCGCATAAATCCGTGTTTTTATCTTTTAAATATTTTGCAAGAGCAATTCCAGTGTAGTAATTGTCTACTACAATCAGTCTGCCTTCATTTAGAAGTGGCAAATATAGTTTCACCACAATAGATCCAGGTTTGTCAAGACCTTCTATAAAAGTTCCTGATCCCGCATGTATTACGTAAGACCATGTGTAGCAATTGTCAGAACACATTTTATATATTTTTATCCCATATTTGTGGGTTTTTGATGGATTATAGCTCTTAATTCGCAGTCGACCTTGGTGATTGATTTGCGATTCGTCAACGACAATTGTATCACCTGGCACATATAATTCACGAAACTTGCTGATCAGTTGGTCTACTAGTGGCTGAATTCGGTACAAAACATCATCATTATCAGGCTGCACATCTACAAAATGCCAGCAACGCAGTATAGTACTAAATCTATTGTAGGAAAGAGATATTTTGTGGATGAAAGGAGTATAATACAAAGGGTCCATTTTCCAATAATGTTCAATAGAAGGTTTCTTATCTATTCCCATATAAAGTATTACTGCAAAAAATTTCTTCATTTCTTCTTGGTCAACGTCAACCCAACGTGATACTCTCGAGAATCGTTTTGTGCGTATCTGCTTCAACTGCTCAGTGTATGCATTTGTTTTTTCTACCATATTGTGAATGATATCGTCATCTATGAAGTACTCGACTATCTTTGCAATGGTGACAGCACCTTCTTCATTTGAAATAGCCTGTATGTTTCGAATTCCGGAATTACCTATAAAAGCTTGCCTTCCAATCGGAAGAGTGTCTTCCACTAATTGCTCATGTTCTGTATCACCAAATTCTGGTGGATCATACTCGAACTCGCCTTCAGATACACTCGGCCTACGGCACCACACCGGACCTCTGAATGATCACAGAATTAATGTCAAATAAAGATTGCGATGAGTTTTTACCTGTGATTGTTCTCGACACCCACGTGTTTGTAGACTCGACACTTCTCGTTCAACATCTCTTATCGCCTCTTCTTGATCCTCTTCTTCAGTTTCAGACTCCTCATCAGGTTGATACATTTCATCACTGCCATCACTGAAATCACTTTCCTCTTCACTTTCCTCAAGTGCTCGTCGTATCTCTTCACCTGTTAACTTTTCCCGAGAACACATTTTTTTCGCTAACGTGGAGTTCAACTAACAACTATACTTCTCCAAAGGAACCCGGTCTTGCAACTAACAATTATAATTCTAGACTGTAACTGTCTATAATTATTCCTTTTTAGGGTTTTGTAAAATAATTTTTTCTGTCCGTCTGTCCGTCTGTCCGTCTGTCTGTCCGTCCGTCCGTCCGTCCGTGTGTCACAGCAGTTTTTCTCGGAAACTACTGAAGCTAGAAGCATCAAATTTTGTATATAGGTGTAAAGTGGTGATCTCTTCAAAGTTCAATTACTAAAAAATTTTATAAGGCATTTAAGGGGGGTCTCCCCATGTAGGGGAGTGACCCCCCGAAAAAAAAATTTCATTGAAGGTAGCCGATATGGGTATCAAATGAAAGGTCTTGATGAGAACTTTTCAACACAGGTCTTAGTTTGGCAAAGTTTGCTTCGAGGGGCGCACAGGGAGGGGAAATACACGAAAAATTTGTGTGTCCCCCCCTCGCGATTGGACACCTGTGATCCGAAAAATCTGAAAAAAATCACGAATTTAGGCCTTGATGAGTACAACAACAACAAATACATGAGAAGTCGCAATTCACTCAACTTTGTTAGTAATAGTATGATTTATCGATTTTATGTTTTCTTGAATTAAATCTTGACGGTACCCTTAAATTCAATGAAATTCAGTACACAGATGTCTATTTATAAGATTGATCAACCCTGCAAGTTTCATAAAGATTGCATCATATTTAGCGAAGTTATAGCGGTTTGAATTTTCCTGTGTTACTATGGAACAATATGCGCTGCATGTATTACTATGGCAACATATGGCTATGGAACAACATGCGCTTTTTACCGACTCAGACACTACAGTCTTGCTATTATTTGCATGAAAATTTCAGGAATGATAGGTGTCATGAATAACTTTGAGAATCAGTTCAGCTAGTGGTATCAGTAATCGTAAAACAAAATAGTGGCTGTTTTAAATGCGAAGATTGAATAACTTTGAGTTATTTTTTCCCAACTTCAACGTTTAAGGCGCATGCTTTGAACACTTGATTCAATTTAATGAATGACTGAAGCTGAGTACCTACAATTAATACTCATAAGTGAAACAAGTCAAGGAGGCGGGAGGGAGCTTCTAACAAAAGGGCTTTGTAACAACTCTAGGATTCGAAAAAATTGGCTATTAATCGATGACAACAGTACAGGAGAGTGGCCCCTGAAAAAAAATTCATCAAACGTAGCCGATATGAGTATGAAATGATAGCTTTCATGGGAGCTTTTCAAAACAGTTCTTAAACTGTCAGTTTTTGCTTCAGTGGGGGCACAGGGGGGAAATACATGAAAAATGTGTTTCCTCCGTCGCGAATGGACATCTGAAATAATTATCAAGGGAGATATTTATGAGTAGAACAATAACAAAAACCTCAGAAGTCGAAATTCTTTCAACTTTGTTAATAATAGTATGGTCTTCGAATTTCATAGTTTCTCCAATAAAATCGTCATTGATATGCTTCTTGACTTTATACAATCTGGTGACTGCATTTTGAAAATTGAATACAAAACTCTTCTGACATGAGCGTAGGTCTGTTTACCCAACTTGTTTCTTCTAAATAAAAAAAGAAATCATTTGTGAACATGGACGCTGTGAGTTGAATTTAATCTGCGCACATCAAATGAATCACAAATGATACATACCATATATGATACAAAGGGCGTATAGAGCTAAAATATGTAACGCTGCGCTCATATATCATACCTGATACATTTTTTTTAACCCTTTGGCGTGGCCTAAATTAGTACAAGTACCTTGAAAATATATTCACTCCCTCTAAAAACACTAATGAAAATCAAATCAAGAAAAAATCTGCAGGACGTGTGACATCTCAAAGTCACCGTTGTATGGGGACAGGGAACCTTTAATAAAGTGATGTGGTAGTCGTGAATTATTTGAATAAGTCTTCCTCTTGATGATGCAACACTTCCGGTTCGAGAAACTCTCTTTTAATTAACATATATTCTTGGACTGAGTATTGTAGCACATGTATGAAGTACTGAAATGTGTTTAGTTAACAAGAATAATCAATGATATTAAGAAATAAGATGTACAGTTAAAAAAATAATATTCTGTAAGTTGTAATGTAACCACCTTTGATAGAGCAAGAAGAAAACTTAATCAAAAGAATAAAAAAGAAAGAATAATTTCACAAACAGAAATGACAACACACTTTTAACTAAACTTTAATTTTACGTTTCGTACGCTTAGAGTATCGGTTACAGACTGAGGGTGACGTCGTGGATACGGTTTGCCTAATTAGTATAATTTTATTGACACGTTGTCTGGATTAGACATTTGTCGTCTTAGAAATGATCTCGTTGCATTTTCCATAATTAGGTAAATGCAACGTCTGCAAAAGTTCTTCAATCGTTTTGTGAGAATTATTTGTTAACGTATACATGACTCCTCCCCCCTTTACTTTAAAATTCTCCTGGATTTTATTACTATTTTCGTTTATATGATTTAGAGATTTTACTAAGCTTTTATTTTTTTTTTTGAAAACAATAAGTATCCAAATTGTGAAACTCAAAATAATAATCGAGGTAATGCCTATCGTAATGTAATTTATATTTGAGTATAATTCCAAGTGATTTATGCGTTTCAGGTTTTCAAAATAATATCATCGAAGCTTAATTTTTCGGAAAAATTATAAGATTCATTATCAATATAAAAGTATCGGTCTACAAATTCAACACGATAAACCAAAATTTTGGTTTATCATGTTTTTACATCTTATTGTAGCATCATCTATTTTTCTAATTTCATTTTCTTTGCTGTTGACCAGTTTACAATTAATTTGGGAAATACAATTGTTTAATGGTTTTAGTTCAATTTCAAATAAAATTTCTTCGTTTCACAGATATTTTGTGAAGTTTGATTCAACAATGTACTGTCTTCAAGGTAGATTTCAAGATTATTTTCATTAGGCATTGCCACTATAACTTTAAAATCGATTAATTTATATGTGTCGGGAATTTTAATAGCAAGAATAATTGCGTCATTGTTATGTTTCGGTAGTCCAGTTCGTACATGCTTTAGTTTGTAAAAGTCAACGTTCGTATGCCTGATTTCTGTTGCTGTCAATAAACTAGGATGTACGATTCCGTGTCTGATTAGTCCTATACTGTCGATAGGTTGGTCCAATTTTTTCTTCAACTCCATTTGGAGAATCTGATCGAGTTTTATAGGTGTTTAATAATTTTCTTTTCATTTTCAGTAGTTTTTTGATATGTTCTAATTATCCTATTCCTATCTGATTCAATGATTTGCTTTAAATTCCTGAGAGATTCGTTCAAAAAGGAATTTATTTCAATTTGTTTGTTAAAGTTATTTAATTCTTCGTCTTGTTTCTTTTCAATCGTGTTCAAAGTATTTAAAATTGTTTGTCGATCATCATCGCTCATTGTACCGGAAAGGAAGTTTTCTGCGGTCCCAACGAGATTGATAAGTCCTCTCCTTTGCCTAACTCTGGGATCAATAGCTGATAACTTTGCGTGAATGTTCTCTCATTCATTTTGGATAAATGGATCGTTTATAATTCCTTATTTCTGAATGTTTTCTTCAATAGCGTGTATCGTACTTTTGATTTCATTGATACTGATTATATTAAGGATGGTTTTAGTAGTCGTTATGATTTTCGTTTTTCCAAGGTTAATAGTTGTGTATCCATTTTTGGATACTATTGGATTCAATGTAAGAACCGCCGTTGTTGATTGGATAAGTACGGTTAAGATGAGAAATATTGACATGAGGGGCTGAAAAATGTATAGGGATAAAAGATAATACGTTAGAAAAGCCGTGCTTGAGCTTTTTCGATAATCAGCTTTTGTCTAAAATAAGGCATATTTGATTGTGTGAAATCAATTTTTTGGGTTTTGCTAATTGTTGAAATACATTTCCATAACACTTTAAAATTGCAGTACTAGTTTTAAAATTCCTTTGCTTTTCTCTCTCACTTCTATTACATGTATATCAGATTACTGCATTGTCATTACTTTGTGTTCTTTTGTAAAAGGAATAAGTCGCACTGAATATACTGCCTGAGCAGGATACGCAGATTTTTACTGCTGTTAATCTAACTAACCGCAACTGTAATATAGCGAGCAAACATACAACTGAATACTCCACAATCACTTACGTTAGGTTGAAGTGGAATATTGCTGGCATGTTCTTTTGTAAATTCTGTTATATCTAAGGTCTGTTTTAATTTATCTAATGATTCTTGCGCCAAATAATCTTCTAATTTAGTTAGTACTATAGGGTTTTAATTACCCAACGAATCGTAGTATTTTATAGATTTTTGTTTAATGTTAATTATTGCCATGCACCAATAGTTATTATTAACGTGTATCGGAATTAATATTATATCGAATGAAAATAAATTGACTTTTCTGGTCCATCTGCACACTGAATTATATCCAGCCTCGTGAAAAGAAGAAAGTATTCATAGCATAAACTTTTAACGGGTTTTAGACATCTTGTTGCACACTTTTCTCTATTATTAAATTTAGATAAAAGTTAATGATATTATCATTTAACCAATTTAATCCGTTTGATATCTGAATAGCAACTCCGCCATAGACGGTCCCAAGCCCGTTTGAGAAAGGAGGAGGGAACCCCTTGTTTCCCCAACTCATAGCTTCCATGATTCCTCATCCCAAACCCCCCCAATTAAACGGTAGTAAATGCTCTCGGGGTGCACATTGGGTTCACTGGTTCCCCAATAATGTAACATTAAGTGTCGAGAAATGCTCATAACTGTGAATACATCTACAGCTCTGCTACTAAATCCTACTTACACCTCCTTTGTAAGGACGTAAGAGGGTGAAGGCGAATCTTCCGCGCCTGATACAGGAATCGACGTAATAACCATGCCGCCGGAATGGAGGTTGGGCGACGGGCTAACTCCCCGTCCCTGGAAAACCTTTAATTGTTTCGAAACCTGCAGATAGGCCTCGGAATGGATTGGACTCACGGCAACGACATCGCAAACGAAAAAAGGACTATGGCATTTGATCCTGGAATGTCAGATCACTCAATCACCCTGGCGCTGTTAAGGACGTTTATAACAGGCCAGTCAATATCAATTAAAAATACTGGCAGTCCAAGAAACGCACTGGACTGGAAACGAAATTCAAAACATGAGATCGCACACAATATTTAAAAGGGGAAGCCTACTGGAAAACGAGAATTTGGAGTGGCCTTCATTGTGGATAGAGAGTTCAAATCGCACGTTATTGATTTTAAGGCAGTCAATGAACGGTTGTGTGCAATCCGTATAAAAGCGAAATTCTTTAAAATCTTGCTGATTAATGTTCACGCTCCGACCGAAGAAAAAGATGAAGAAACAAAGGAATTGCTTTACAACCACCTGGAAAGACTGGTCGACTCATTGCCCACAAATGACACAAAAATTATTCTGGGTGATTTTAACGCGAAGGTTGGCAATGAGCTATCATGTTCTGATCCAACAACGTTGGGCCTCGAGCATACTTGACGCCCGTACATACCAAGGAGCCAATTGTAATTCAGATCATTACTAGATCAAATTAACCTATCGATATCGTATGTCAAAGGCATATTCAGCGGAGACCAGTCCGCTACAAAAATTTGACATTGAAAGGCTCCAAACGGCGTCTGTGGCCGAAAATTTCACGGAGACCCTCGACAACCAGCTGGCTCCCATCTTATCAGATGCATTGTTAAAGACGAGCAACGAGCTCTGGATGGAAGTGAAAGCGGCTATCAGAACCGTGGCAGAACAGACGATCGGAAATCAAGCCTGGCGCAAGAGGAATGATTGGGTCAATGATGGGTGCCAAAATGCGTTAGATAAAAAGAATCAGGCGTACAAAGAATACGTGGGTAGGAAAACCATTACGAAGAATGAACACTACGAAAGTCTCAGAAGAGTAGCGGATAAGATAATTAGGATTAAGAAAAGAAAATATTATGACGACCAATTGAGAGGTATAGATGTAAGTCAAGCGAGCAATAACACAAGACAAGCATGCAAAGTAGTGAAAAGCCTGAATCGTGGTTATCAGACAAAACCACGCTCCGTCGTGATGACAGCGGCAATATCATCGCTGATGAAATCAAGATTAAGGAAAGATGGGCATCATATTTCAAGAACTTCCTTAATCCTCCGCACAGCTCCAGACCACCGGAGCGTATAGATGTCTGCGGAGAGCTTTCATTGGCCCCACCAACTCTGGATGAAGTTTGTTCCATCATCAAAGCCCAAAATAATAATAAAGCACCGGGCATTGATGAGATTCCAGTGGAGCTCATCAAATATGGTGGCAGTCGTGTTCACCAAGCTATTCACAAAGTCATCCAGTACATTTGGCAATAAGAACATATGCCGAAAGAGTGGAGCCAATCAATTATATTCCCTATCCACAAAAAAGGTGACAAACTACAGTGCGAAAATTATAGAGGCATATCACTACTTCGTACGGCGTATAAAATATTTTCTAAAATTTTAGAAAATAAAATCGGATCATACGCCAACAGTATTAGTGGGGAGTATCAAGGTGGTTTTAGGGCAGGTAGATCAACAACAGACCAACTGTTCACAGTCAAGCAGATACTTGAAAAATCCTGGGAATTCAACATAGACGTACACCAAATTTTCGTTGACTTCAAGCAAACATACGAAAGTATTGATTGCAACGTACTGTACCAAATAATGCTTGGTTTTGGCATCTCAGGGAAATGAGTCCGTCTTACCAGAATGACAATGACATCGACAACCTCCCAAGTACGCATCAATAACCAACTCACCGATGCCTTTGACACAAATACCGGACTAAAGCAGGGAGATGGGCTGGCGTCATACAGAAGCTACCTGTCGATACGCGAGGTATATTACTATACAAGTCGAGCCAAGTAGTGGCCTATGTGGACGTTATCAACATTCTGTCACGTTCACTAACAACTGCCAAATAACTCTTCCTGAAACTCGATAGCGAAGCAAAACTACTAGGGCTACAAATCAACGAAAATAAAACAAAGCTCATGACGCAGTCGAGGAAAAATATCCCAAATACGTAAAATATCACACTTGGCGAATACAGTATCGAACATGTTAGCGCGCCAAAATAACGAGAACGGGCAATGAAAGAGACGAAATACGCCGAAGAATACAGCTCGCAAATAAAATATTTTATTCAGTATGGACGATCTTGAAGACCAGCTGCATACACAGAAAAATAAAGCTCCAAGTATACAAATCTGTGATAAGACCTGTGTTATGATATGGGTGTGAAACATGGACCCTAACCCAAGCATCCGCAAATATGTTGAACGCCTTTGAGCGACGGGTCCTAAGGCGAAAATCGGAGCAAAGCTAGACGGGGACCAACGGCGAATTCGATACAACCATGAGCTGTATGAAATTTTTGACGAACCGGAGGTCTCAAGGATTGTAAGACTGCGGAAGCTGCCATGGGCTGGACACATGAATCGTATGGACGAACAACGGATACCGAAGAAGGTATTCGTTGGTAGAACTGAAGGCCGGCGGCCAGTGGGGAAACCGAGGAAACGCTGGTCTGACTCGGTCGATGAAGACAGTTCATCGCTGCTCGGATTTCGGAATTGGAAGACGTGGTCAACGGACCGAGACAGTTGGAGGCGCTGTTTGCAGGAAGCAAAGGCCCGAAAGGGGCTGTAGTGTTAAGAAGAAGATTGTCTGAATAGCACTTCTTGGGATATTAATATTATATTTTGAAACTATGATTTAGTCAGGAGGGCCGTTTTTAGTTGATTTTTCTAGAATAAGTTTTTGGCCTTCATTAAAAATCTTGCTATTAGTGTTATGGTTAGTTACTTTAACTTTCATTGGTTTACAACTGAACTCTTCTATATTTTTTCTTTGGTCTGCATATTTTAGTTCTTTCTTAATGTTTGTCGGATGAACATTATCCAGTTTTGATTTCCTATATTTTGGGAGGTTTTCACGTCTTGCAGCTTTATAGTTTTTGATGAAACCTGTAGATCTGGTCTCATTGTAATCTTCTCTATATTGGTTGAGTTTATTCAGGTATTTGCTCTTAGTTTCTTCAGTGTTTGCCTCTATTTTCTCAAAATTTGCTTGACCACTTTGCACTTCTTTTGGGGTGCATTTTGTTGTCAAGTGATACCTTTCATTATGTTAAAGATTCTGATAGCCTTTTGAATTTTACTTCTCTCAGAGATTTTCGTTTTATCAATTGCTTCAGTTCTGAATTTTTCAAGTATAGTATTATGTAGCCTTTCAACATCATCTATTCTTGTGTGACTATTAGGTTTAGTTAAGTGTAAGATTATATCTTCAGACTGTGAAAAATCTTCCAATAAAACACCACTAAACTCATTCCCTGCAATAATTTTCTTTGGCTTACCAATTTTCGCAAAATGATCTTCTAATTGTTAAATAATTGTTACATGGTTTCTGTCGCTTAGATAATAAGCAGCTCCAAATTTAGAAAATTTATCTATTATGGTTAAAAAACTATGCTTCATTATTATAAAAATATCTACGTGGACTATTTCGTTCATATTTGTAGGGGTTTCAGTGTTTTTAAATTTTGGTTTATTACAATTGTTAAATTACACTTACAATTATTACAATTGTTAAAAGCTCAAGGAGTTTCTGGAAATAAATTTTATTCTTCAACGCTGCGTAAGATTCCTGTATTCTAGAGTGAATACTTTCTCTTACATGATAAAATGCAATATGTTTGACAGCTTCGGTTCCTGTTTCGATATCTTTGGCTCTTAGTGAACATCTGAAAAATTTTACTGAACTCTTGCCTAGGAATAATTCCCTAATTTTTTGCTGTTCAATATTGTACTTACTATCATCTAATTCAGTGTAGATGCTTTGTACATTTGTTTACATAAGTCTTAAGAATATGATTTAAATTTTCAAAATCATGTTCGAATATATATATTATTCGTTCACTATGGATGATTTCGAGCTCCATGGTTTTATTGTTTGTAAGGATAAATTGTGTCTTATATTTGTTGATAATTTCCTCTTATATTGGGATGTGATCTAGTAATTCCTATAGTTTCTGAGGAAACTAGCTGTAACGCACGGACATACGGATGGACGGACGGACGGACAGACAGGTCGCAAAACTAGTAGGTCTTTGTAAAAAAATTTTTTACAAACACCTTAAAAAAGAAATTTCATCAACAGAAATGATAGCACACTTTTCACACCTTTAACTAAACTTTTATTTGACGTTTCGTACGCTTAGAGTACCGGTTACAGACTGGGGAACGTCGTGGATACGGTTTCCCTAAATAGTCTAATTTTGCTGACACTATGTCTGGATTAGACATGTGTCGTTTTAGAAATGATCTCGTTGTATTTTCCATAATTAGGTAAATGCAACGTCTGTAAAAGTTCTTCAATAGTTTTGTGGGAATTATTTGTTACCGTATATATGACTGGGCTGATGTTTTGCTAAACCGCTACAGTTACTGCCAATTCTGATGGTCACAGACCAATGTTTAGTTATAATTTTGGTTGTAATTGATATGATGTGAATTTGGTGTACAAATGGATACCGGAAATATGCAGTTTCTAAAAGAGGTTATCATAAGCCTATCAATTAAAGCCTTTTCGACTCTTTAGTGTAGACAATTCATAATACCTAAACTAGTGTAACGATGTTGTAAACAACGAATTGCTGTGCAATACATGTTCAGCTTAACTAGTGCAACAAAGCTCAGTTTCGTAAAATATTCACTTAGTTACATAATAGCTTAAAGAAATATTTGAATTTGGCCTGTACAAAATGCTAAGGCAAGGATATATAAGCTTTGACATGGGCAAAATTAAGAAGAACCCAGGATAGAAACATAGAAATCGGTGGTTGAAGGAAAATCCATGTCTATCCCCCTAGACACGATATTAGACAATATTCTCATGCAAAATACGCGATGCGATCATTTCGAATCTACGGTTCATCAACTTCAAGCTAGGTGTGCCATCTTCTTTATATAGCAAGGTTTTTGATAAGGAAATTCGGCCCATTTCTATAAAATTGAGCCTGTTTATCACATATGATAAGCCAAAAAACGTAAATAAATCTCGAACGACTCTTCCTCCACAACATACGGAAGAGACTTTATTGCACTCTCCCCAACCTGGGCTGGATCTTTCTCAGACATCACTTCAACCAGAAACAATAAAGCGTTCTCTTCGCCCAAAAAACAAATAATTATCTCTTCAAATTCTTCGACATCTGCTATGAATAAAATTGAAGTCACGGCTTTATCTTCACTGAGGACCTACTCCATCTACTATCAAAATGCTGGTGGTTTCCAAACAAAAAATCGCAGTTATTACTCGCTTCACATCTGCGTGAATATGATATTATTGTTCTGACCGAAACATGGCTTCCCGATAGTATTTCGACTGCAAAAATTTTTAAGTAGTTATTACCGTTGCGATCGACGCCCACTTGCTACTGGACTTGTGAGAGGTGTAGGTGTTTTAATTGCCGTGCGAGCTGATCTCAATAGTTCAATCGTTCAGCTACATATAAATAATGCTACCGTTGAACAACTTTGCGTTCGCCTAAATTTCAATGAAAAGCATGCCGTAGTTGTTTGTGTTTCTTATATTCCTCCAAATAGTCATATAAGTGTATACAAGAGTCATTTGGATAACTTAGAGTTTATAGTGAATTCATTAGATTTAAATATTCATTGTATTGTTCTTGGAGACTTTAATTTAGGTAATGTATTATGGGCTCATGGTGATGGAATTTTATTGCCTCTAAATATTAAATCAGATATTGTATCCATGGTAATGGGCTATTTCTTATCTAATGATTTTCAGCAGATCAATAGTACTATAAATGACTTAAATAGAATCTTGGATTTAATATACAGGGTGGGCCAGAAAGAATTGCGAACTTGAAAAAATCATTAAAAAACTGAGTACAATTCACATACAAATTTTTATTTCTATAAAAATTGACATCTGGGGAATTCATTTCTTAAAAATAACGTCATCCAGGTGTGCACCATCCCACTGCAAACATTCTTCGAATCTGACCCTCAAATTGGTAAAACCTCGCTGGCACATTGCACGGGGGATAGCTGCCATTTCCTCCCGGATATTGGTCTTCAACTGGTTAATTGTGGCTGGGTTATTAGTGTAGACTCTACTTTTTAGGTATTCCCACAAAAAAAAGTCCGGTGGCGTCAGATCTGGACTTCTAGGAGGCCATGCAATGTCACCTCGGCGCGATATCAGTTTCCCAGCAAACATCTCGTTTACGACCGCCAAAGAGGCATTAGCTGTACGACATGTCACGCCATCTTGTTGAAACCATGTCACACGATTATAGGCTTCAAATTGTTGCAGTTGTGGTAAGAAAAAATTCCTTAACATGGCTATGTATCGGTCAGAATTTACAGTGACAGATTGTCCTTGTTTTTTCGAAGAAGTAGGGTCCGATAATTCCGTTCTTGTTGACCTTGGGCGTCCTGCAGGCTTCTGTTTGAGAGACGAACCAGTCTCTTTGAACTTTCTGACCCACGATCGAATCACACTTTCTTTCGGACACTGATTTAGGTCATGTAATCCAAACTCACGCCGAAATAAACGCCGAACAATAGCGCACGAATTGTGATTTTTAATAATGTTTAACGCAGAATGCACGTTGCGCTCCGGTGAAGTGATCCATCGCGACTAAATTTCCGAGAACCGAGCTACTTAACCCCACCACCCGCGCAGTCCCCTCTCTAAAGCTTCAAACGCAAGAGTGTTTTTAAAATCGTACGTCTTTCTAGCCCACCTTGTATATTACAAATGATTTAAAATGTTCTTGCGAGCGCAACTTATCACCAATATTCAATAACAGTATGCATCACACAGCACTTACAGTAAAATTCGAGTTTTATAAATTTGATGAAACTAGCGATGATGATATTTTTGATCAACTTGATTTTTCAAAAGCAAAGTTTGAAAAGATTATTGAAATGTTTAAAACCGTTGACTGGTCGGTTTTAGATTCTTTCGATGACCCAAATGATGCTTACAAATTTATTTGCGATAAGTTCTCTCATGCTATTTCTAATTTTGTCCTTAAAAAACATAAAGTATTAAGGAATAAACCTCCTTGGTTTAATTCACACTTAGCCAACTTAAAAAATGTAAAAAACAAAGCATTCAAAAAATTTAAAAGATCTAACTCTGACGAAGATAGATTATACTTTTTTCAAGAACGAAACGAATTCGATTATTTATTTAAGATTGAGAGTAATTTGAAGGCAAATCCTTCATCTTTTTGGCATTATATCAATTCTAATCGCAAAACAAATGGATTCACGTCGAGCATGGAGTTTAATGGCGATAAGTCTAATAATTCACTTGAGTCATGTAATCTTTTTGCTAGGTTTTCTCAGACTGTCTTTGAAAACTATGATGGGTTGCCTTCCACTAATTCAATAGCTAGTTTTGAGTATCCTAACGTCGGTATCTTAGACAGTGTTGATGTTTGTACTGAGGATGTACTTTGCGCTATATCAAATTTAAAACCTAGTTTTAAGTTTGAACGTGGTGACTTCCCCCCAATATTTTTCAAACGTTGTGCTGACGTTAAAGTTAAGCCCATTGCTTTTCTATTCAATCTTTGCTTTAAATCAGGTATTTTCTTAGAGTCTTGGAAAACTTGTTATGTTATTTCGATTTTGAAATCTGGTGACCGTAATATCATAACTAATTCTAGAGCCATTGTCAAACAATGTACTTTTCCGAAATTATTTGATCATATAATTAAGAACAAATTATTTGATCACGTTAAAAATGCAATATGTGACTGCCAACATGGATTCTTGCCGGGAAAGTCAACTTATGCTAATTTTGCATTAATCTCAGGCGACATTGTTGATGCATTAGAATGCTATATGCAATTAGACGTTGTCTATACTGATTTCTCCGAAGCCTTTGATAAAGTTGATCACAATATTCTACTTTTAAAATTAAGTAAATTGGGCTTGTCTGATGTTTGGCTTAGATTTATAAAAAGCTTTTTAGTTAACAGAAAACTTGTCGTGAAAATAGGTCAAAACAACTTCTGAGATTTTGATAGATGCCACCTCTGGCATTCCTCAAGGCAAACATTGTGGACCACTCCTTTTTCTGATTTTCATTAATGATTTACCAAAATGTTTTAAATTCTCCAAATGTTTAATGTTTGCTGATGATGTGAAACTCTTCCTTAAAATTGCACAATCATCTGATTGCCACAAACTTCAGAGTGACCTAACGCGCTTCCTTGATTGGTGTACTCTTAATAATCTTACTCTAAGTTTCAACAAGTGCTCTGTTGTAACATTTTCTAAAAGCATAAAGTTTATTTCCTATAATTACATGCTCGGCGATATCGCATTAATACGCAAGCAAGAAATGAAAGACTTAGGTGTATTATTCCACTCTAATTTTAGTTTTAACTTTCACGGTGATTATATTATTTCGAAATCTTATGCTATGATCGGGTTCATAAAGAGAAACACGCAAAACTTTAAGGACCCAATGACAATCAAATCACTTTATGTAGCATTGGTTCGCAGCGTCATTGAATATTGTTCCATCATTTGGAACTCTTTTTATGTTGAATATTCGAATCGGATTGAACGAGTTCAACGGAATTTAACTAGATACGCTCTCAAAAAGATGTATTGGCCCAATTATCTCCCAGCTTATGATGCTCGACGTAAGCTTCTTGGTTTGCAATCTTTAACTGACAGACGAACCTCTTATTCTCTATTATCCGTTTATAATGTTCTTTCAGGTAAAATAAATTGTAGTGAATTACCAGATCGTTTCGTTTTTTATGAGTCTCCTAGATCACTGAGGACTAATAGACTGTTCGACATTAAAATTCATAAAACTAATTATGCGGCCAATGAGCCTATCAATAGATGCATTCATCTTTGTAATAACTTTGCAAAAGATCTTGATTTTAATTTAAACGAATACCGTTTTAAAATAAATCTGCTGGCTTTGTTTAATTAATTTATGTATCAGTTATGATATTTTTGTATAGTCTGTAAGATATTGTAATCCGTAGACCGCATAATAATAAATAAAAAAATACTACAAGTTTCTACTTGGCGGAAACTACACAATGGCAGCTACAAGACGAGGCTAAAACTTAGACCGTCAAATAAAAATTGTGCTCCCAGTAAGCGATCTAAGCTGGAAATCTGCGCAAAAAAAAATCCACGTGTTCTACAAAGAGCCATTTCTATGCCTCCTACATGCTAGATAATGTGTCTAAAATATTTTCCGACCACAAAAATACCAAATAAATAAACAAATTAAAAATTCACAGAGGAATCTTTTGAAATTTGCACGTGTCACGTTTCGAATCCAAAGACTGAAAGATGCTATTATCAAGCTGATGAAACTGACATAAGTCATCTACGAGTATTTCAGAAAATTATACATTATCAGGACAGATTAAATAAGTTGCAGAGAAAAAAATATCTAGAGCTACATTATTTCAACTAGTTCAGCCTGGGTAATACCACTTTGATAAAATATCAAACCCCCATATTTCGATTTGAAGTGTGGAAAAATGTTCTCTAAATTCATGGTATTTATCATTTTGAATGCATACACTTAAATACTATCAATATACATAGCAATAAAAAGGGTTATAAGGGTTTAAGCTTTTTTAGTGTCAAATAAATAAAATATCAACTTGATATCGCATACCATACCTGGCTAACCAGTTTGACAAGAGTGAGTTTTGTTCAAGAAATCTCAAGATTACTTTGAAGATTAACCAGACGCCACCAAATGCTGCTGCTGAGACAATAGTGATAAAACAAGCATAATTCTTAAGCCCTTCAATTGTAATGCTCCTTTTGGTCTGTTTACTTGCTTTCATTTCATTTTACATTTGAAATATTATAAGCTTTTAAGGGTACCATTTAAAAATTATACTTTTTTACTTCCATTTCCAAGAAATGCTGATTATTAATCCAACCAAAATAGTGCAATGAGAAACTTCTTGGAAAAATGTACTAAGTGGCTGAGATTGAGCTTATGCTAACCCGTGAATAAAATCTAAACATCAACACAATGTGTCTGCCCATTCAGCTTGACGTGATAAGGTTAAACCAATGCAAACATTAAAATTCAACTCACACTTATCCACGTTTTCTTAGTCTTTAGGATTATTCTTGACGATATCCATCGAGGAATTAATCTTTTAAAGTCGGTTTGCTTCAGCATTAACAAATCCTACGTTTCTATTTGATGAACAGGACCAAATTAATCTTTTACTATTTAGACAAAATTATTACTACATAACTTCTTCTGCAGTCACGATGATCTGTAATAGAATTTCTGGGCACATGCTGCCTAAATCACTAAAAGACATAATAGGTGCATTGTCCCAGGTAATTTTGCATTCGTAACAGCTCCAATTGCATACGGCCCACGTACGATCCACCTTCGCAGCTATGGTATGCTACGTTGCTTCGCTAGACGCCAATTCAGTGCATTTTCTAATATTGCACATTATGGCGCTCATAACGAAGTTGGTAAAGTTTTATGTACGAGTATATATTTGCACACGTTTACACTAATCACTAATCAATTAAGCTCTTGTGCTCCATTACGACTCTCATAATCGATATGATCCTGGAACGTACTCGTAAATGGAAATGAATGCGAAACCGCCCACACATTAAAATAAATTCTGCGGATTTATTAATGGAATTTGTGCAGAAACAAATGCGAACCTTTGGTCAGCCCTCCGTTGTGTTCTCTTAGATATTTGAACGGTGCGATAAAGTTAATGGAGACGCGCCGGGAACGCATGCTGCAAAACGTAATTGCAATTTTGTAAATGTTATTGCAGGTTATGCATTTAACGATGACAACCTGATGCGCTTTATGACACCAGCATTTGCTAAATGATGTTTTATGGTGCATGAGATTGGATACGCAACAAATTGGAATGAAGGAGTTGCAAATCATTCATATTGTTGTGTTATAAGTGAATAGAAAAGTTCGAATTATTATTTTACGTTAAATAAATTTCTGGTAATTTAAGGGTTCTATGAGTATAATGCTGCTTTGTAAACTTGAGTATACTGTGGGTTTTGGGAAATATAACTCCGCCATAGACGATCCCAAAAGTGGGAAGCCTACTGGAAAACGAAAAATCGGAGTGGCCTTCATTGTGGATAGGGAGTTCAAATCACACGTTATTTATTTTAAGGCAATAAACGAACGGTTGTGTGCGATCCGTATAAAAGCGAAATTCTTCAAAATCTGGCTGTTTAATGTTCACCCCCAACTAAAGAAAAGGACGAGGAAACAAAGGGAACGTTCTATCGTCACCTGGAAAGGCTGGTCGACTCATTGCCTACAAACGACACAAAAATAATTCTGGGTGATTTCAACGCTAAGGTTGGCAATGAGCTATCTCATCAGGGACCGACTGGAGAATATAGCCTCCACAGCGAAACAAACGAAAACGGCCAGTGCCTGATTGACTTGGAATGTAGCAGAAATCTAGTCATACGTTTGACTTGCTTCCCACATCCATGCATTCATAAAATGACCTGGGTATCACCGGATGGCAACACACAAAACCAGACCAATCATGTTCTGATCCAACAAAGTTGGGTCTCGAGCATACTTGACGTCCGTACATACCGAGGAGCCAATTGTAACTCAGATCATTGCTTGATCAAATTAAACTGTCGATGTCGTATGTGCTCCTTAATCCTCGCCACAGCTCCAGAGCATCGGAGCCTATAGATGCATGCAGAGAACGTCCACTGGCTCCACCAACTCTGGATGAAGTTTGCTCCGCCATCAAAGCCCAAAAATATAAAGCGCCGGGCATTGATGAGATTCTAGTGGAGCTCACCAAATACAGTGGCAGCAGCGTTCTTCAAGCTATTCACAAAGTCATCGAGCACCTTTGGCAACAAGAACATATGTCAAAAGAGTGGAATCAATCAATTATATTCCCTATCTACAAAAAAGGTGACAAGCTCCAGTGCGAAAATTAAAGAGGCATATCACTACTTTGTACGGCGGATCATACACCAACAGTATTATTGGGGAGTATCAAGGTGGTTTCAGAGCGGGCAGATCGACGAAAGACCAATTGCGTACAGTCAAGCAGGTACTTGAAAAGTGCTGGGAATGTTGAACTTCCAGCACTTTTCAAGTACCTGCTTGACTGTAAGCAATTGGTCTATGGACGCACACGAAATTTTCGTTGACTTTAAGCAAGCATACGACAGTATTGATCGGAGCTTACTGTACCAAATAATGGTTTGCTTTGGCATCCCAGCCAAATTAGTCAGTCTTACCGAAATGACAATGACGTCAACGTACTCCCAACTCCGCATCAACAACGAACTCACCGATGCCTTTGACACTATAGCAGGAAGTTGGGCTGGCCCCATTGCTATTCAATTTGGCTCTGGAGTACGTCATAAGGAAGTCAACGAAATAAAACAAAGCTCATGACGCAGTTGAGGAAAAATACCTCAAGTACACAAAATATCACACTTGGCGATTGCAGTATCGAAAAGTTTAGCAAATTCATGTATTTAGGCGCCAAAATAACGAAATTGGGCAAGGAAAGAGACGAAATATGCCGAAAAATACAGCTCGCGAAAGAAATATTTTATTTAGTTTGGACGATCTTGAAAACCAGCTGCATACACAGGAAAACAAAGCTCCAAGTATACAAATCTGTGATAAGGCCTATGTTATGCTATGTGGTTGAAAGATGGACCCTAACCCAAGCATCCGCCAATATATTGAACGCCTTTGAGCGACGGGTCCTGAGGCGAATTATCGGAGCGAAGCTAGACGGGGACCAATGGGAAATTCGATACAACCATGAGCTGTATGAAATTTTTGACGAAATGGAGGTCTTAACGATTGTAAGATTGCGGAAGCTGCAATGGGCTGGACACATGAATCGTATGGACGACCAACGGATACCCCAAACCGAGGAAACGCTAATCTGACTTACTCGGCGAAGACAGTTCATCGCTCGAAATTGGAGGACGTGGTCAATGGGCCGAGACAGTTGGAGGACCTATTCGCAGGAAGCGAAGGCCCGAATGATGCTGTAGTGCAAAGAAGTAGATTGGGAAATATTGCCGAATGGTTCAGTCAAAGTTCAAGTTTCAGGATAGATACACTTTTTATTGTTTAAACGATAGGTTGATTTTATTTTTACTAAATATCACACTTGCTGAATTGATTGAATTCTAGCACTGAAAATGAGCAAGGGAGAAACACAAAATATGAAATTTATCGAGGAAAATATTCATTCTACTGCTTTGCATTAGTTGAAACATCACAAAGCATATGCTTGCTGATTTAGTCAATATTATTTTGAAGTACTTGACAAATTAAATTTTCTCAAATGTCGCCGCCACAATACTGTCTTTCTCGATTTGAAAATATAGGGGAAGTACGGACAAAATGACAGGGTGTTTTGTTTTTTAATAATATTAATTTATTTAATGGTATTATAATCGGCTTCAATCGTTTTTACTCATTTTAAGTTCATTGACTATTAGTAGCGCAGTCAGGAACTATAATGAAATACATATTAAGAAAAAATGTAACTAATCACAAAAACCATTTTGTCCATATAGTACGGACAAAATAACATAAAAGGTAAGGACATAATGACATACTTATTTTTAAGATACCAGTTTACAAATAAATCGTTTGGTCCTCTTCAGGACATCTGCACATGACGCATGAGCCCAAAGAGAACAAGTCATACATTGTGACCAGCATTCGCCGGGCATAGAACGGGAAAAGAGGTCATTGCAATAAATCCAAGCGCAGTCACTTTCATCGTCTTGTGTGGCGCATAAGAAATCTTCACTTCCTGAGCTATCATATATCAGAGCAGTTGTATGCTGCCTCGATGCTCTCAATCTCTTCTCTGATGGTAGAGCGTTTTTGGAAGCAGGAATATTTATTTCATCCTCATCGAAAATTGTTCTTTTAACCTGTCTCTTCTTTTTCACCAGTAGATCCTTCGGTCTGTTTTTAGCAATAATTTCTTGTATACTTGGAGTAGAAGTTAAAAGCCAATCACCTTTGACAGGTTTCAATTTTCTTTTTCCTTTGCCTCGAATGAAGTGCCCCTGTGGTGCTGGCGAAATAGTAGCAACTGAATATGTCAGTAATTGCTTTGATTGACAAGATCGCACACTGTCATCGTACACTGCTCCAGCTACCTCAACTGTATCAGACTCCTCTTCACATGTTTCTGCACTCAGGTCCATCATATCAGATACAACAACTTCAATATCATTATTGGTGGTGGCTTGCGTTGTGTTTTGTGAAGAATCTACTTCATCGTCATTTGTTGCTGATGGATTTAAAATAGATGCAACATCGAGGTGTTGATACATTTAGTTGATGGGAAATGTGAGCTGGGAAGTTTAAGTGTACTGTTTGCAATATCCTCCTGATTTAACGGAATATTTGTGGTCTCTGTCGGTTCATACATGTAGTCTGGAAAAATATCAGGATTTAGGGGCCAGATGCCTGTCTTTTTCAAAGCCATTACTTGCATTCTGACCAGTTTCGGCTTTTCCATACGCTTCATTAAACAAATACCCGATTTGTAAATGGGTAACAACGCGCCCTGGATGATTTATTAGCCACTTAAAAACTTGTTGATTGAAATAAGTTTTTAGTGCTCCATAGATACAAACATCCAAGGGCTGTATTCTATGGGTACAATGTAAACACAACATATAAATACCATTTTCTTTGGTATAACTCAAACATTCAATGCTTTTATGACTTGAGTGACCATCACAAATAAGTAGAACCAGATCGTCTTTGCTAGATTTCGTATGTGCATGAAAATGTTTTAACCATTTTACAAACACCTTTTTGCTCATCCATCCTGATTCTTCTGCTAGTCCAAAAGTGCCGGTGGGAGCCTCATCAACTAGTTCATTTTTCATGTTCTTCCTAAGAAAATATCATACATGGCGGAATAAATAAACCGATGGTATTCCTACAACACACTACTGTCACATTCGAACCTCTCTCAGCACTGGTGAGACAGCCGACTTGTTTCCTGCCTTTGGTGGCCAGACATTTTTGTGATTTCTGGACTTTAGTGAGTCCGGTTTCATCCATATAGAAATTCGGTAAGGTCCGAAGTTGCGAGTCTTCAAAAATTCTTCATATATACGGTAAAATTCAGCTACCTGTGGTTTATTAAACGTTTGCGCTCTTACAGCAGAAGTTGGTTCTGGGGTGTGCAGTGAAATATCCTTATTTCTCCTCAGGAAACCGTCAAGCCATCCTTGTCCAGCCCGTTTCATGTCCTTGTTGAAAGGATGATCGATGGCATTTTTTCGGCTAGTTTAAAGTGATGTACGCGTGAAACCAAAAAGTCGTGTTTCTAGAAACTTTATGTGTTCTACTAACTCCTGCTAAATTTCAGTTGAAAATGTTTTCTTGAATCTCCCTAATCCTTTAGAGTTAGAGTTCAAGGTTTTGTTCATATTGAGTATGAGTCTTCTAAGCATCGCTTGAGGAACACCGAATGTTTTTGCGGCCAATTTCCATTCCATTTTTTTTTTGCTTCCATGCTTCAATAGCTTTATTCATGGATTCTTGGCTCCAAGACTGCCGATTAGTTTTTCTTTCGTATTTTCGCGGCATATCACCTAAACAAAATAATAAATGTAAATTAACATAAACTCTACGGGCAAAATGACATACCATGTCGTTTTGTCCATTGTATATGTATGTCATTTTCTCCAAATGTGAACAAAAATGAAAAAAAAAAATCGAAATTTTGTCAAGCACCTAACAATTGCAATAAAATTAATCAAAATCACTGGATACTGGCGTAAGTTCATTGATTTTAATAGAAATGATTACAAATAACCACAATTAACTCACCAGAAAACAGGAGAAAACCATCAATAAAATAAACTTTTGAAGGCGCGAAACACGTTTGAACTGGTTACTGTGACGCAACTGTGACAATGACGCTCAACATCTGACAGGATTTTGAATATGGCTGCCGTCACGTGATACAGTCACGGAGACGTTACTAGAACCCGCCAATTTTTTGATAAGGTGACTATGTCATTTTGTCCATACTTCACCTACTCGTATATACTTACGAGGATAGTCCCAAAAGTGCCCGACCTGACTTATGAATACAGGTAATTTTAAACGAGTTGAGTAAGCAAGAGAGTGCTCCTACCAGAAGGTCTTTGTAAACATTCTAGGGTTAGAAACAAGTTTTCTAATATTGCGAATCGATAACTTGAACTATTCATCCAATACTTTGATATGAAATCGTTCAAATTTCTGCAAAAGGTGCACAGTTTATTTCATAAGCACAATGCAGCCGCCATTTTGATCCAGCTTAAATGATTTTGCTGAATGCTCGGTCGATTGAACCTATTCAAGTTAAACACTATTTGTTAAATTTTCATGCAAATTGAAAGAAAATAGAAATGCCTAGGTCAATTTGAAATCTGTAGTAACCATAAATACGTGTTATTGTTGTTGTAACTCCATACAATTGAAATGGCTATAACTACTTTGATTATGATTCGATCTGAATTAAATTTTGTGGGGAGAAATATCTTATATCAGTCTATATACTTCCAGAAAGTTTAAAGGGACCCGTTTTGATTTTATGGGCGAAAATGTATAATCTACAAATCATACTATTTTGAATAAAGTTGAGTGAATTTCAATTTCTGAGGTATTTGTTGCCCCTGTACTCATAAAGTCCCACAGGGACACAAATTTTTAGTACATTTTGCCTTCCCCTCGAGCCCCTAATTCATAAAATGACTTTTTTATTACCTTTGATTAAAAAATTTTTTAAGGGCTCATTCGTTATAAGTTTTGAAATTTTGGTAAGACCTAAACTTTTGAACACGTGCGTTGGAAATTTTATTTGCTTTTTGTTTTGTTTCTTGAGCGTACCATGCCTAGGCTCAGGTGTCGTGCCCTGGATCAGCTGACGTGCCCCTGGGAAAATTCAAAAAGTGCGCAACACAGAGTAAATGAAAGGTGTGGGCACTAGGTGAATGTACTATGCTTTAAATGGCGGCAAACCTTCGGCGAGCATGCATACCTAAGTTTCTTTGTACCATGGCTAAAATCAATGAGTTGAAGTTTGAATTGCTTCCTCACGCACCCTATTTACAAGACCTGGCCCCTTCGGATTATATTTTATTCTGAATTTGAAAAAATGGCTCGGCGGCGAAAGATTTGCCAACAATGGAGAGGTAGAGTCTGCGGCTGATAGCTATTTTGAGGAACTTGACGGTTCCTGCTATAAAGCGAATAACGAAGCTATTGAAAATCGTTGAGAAAAGTGTATCGAGCTGAAAGGAGAATATGTTGAAAAGTAGAAAACACTTTCGCAATTTTTTTACTGTTTTTTTTGTCGGATCGGGTACTTTTGGGACTGCCCTCGCAGCATCGTGGCCTTGACCATGGGAATTAGTTTTGTTGGGACGCCAAAGCCAAGCGTTATTTTGTACAGCGCATTTATGTCGTATGCATGTTTGAAATCTAAATAGACTTAATGCACATCGACATTATATTCCCAGCACTTCTTGAGCATCTGCTTTACTGAGAATATTTGGTCTATTGTAGACCATCCACTTCGAAAGCCTCCCTGATACTCTCCTATAATATTTCTGCCTCTATAATTTTCACGCCTTAGTTGGTCCCCTTTTTTGAGTACAGGACATATTATACTTTTTTGCCAGTACTCTGATTACTGCTCTTCTGATCATATTCTGCACATTAGTCGACGCGGAACGTTATTAAGATGGGGATTCGCAGTCTATAGCAGTTTTGCTGGTATTCCATTTATTCCAAGAGCTTTATTTTTCTGTGATCCCCTACTGCTGCCTGTACTTTATCTCTGGTTGCTAGTGAGACTGGGAACTCTTGCCCTGCTTCTGGAATTCTCACAGCTTCAGTCTTTCTTGATGACACTGTGAACAGCTTCTGCAAATATTGCAGCCATCTGTTTACCAATGATTGCTCCTTGCACATTTTTTCAAATACTTGTTTGTGGATAGAAGCCGTCTCTTAACATAGTTGTATGATAGATGCATACGCTGATCTGACTTCATTTAGAGCCAAGTTTTCGTTTATCTGTTGAATGTTGGTGACAAAACGCGCCAGTCATTTCTTCCCTCAGCACATTTTTAAGATTGACGTCGAAGGCTTTTATATTTTTCTTCTTTGGCGCAAGTTGGTCGCTGGATGTATTCTTTGTGTACCTTATTGCTATTTTTAATCGCTTCCTTGTATTCTCCATCGTACCAGTCATTCCTATTTTTAACCGACTTCCAAACGAAAGAAGGTTATCAATTCATCGGGTATATTTTATTTTTGCTTATTTTTTTGTATGTTCACGCATAACCTTGAAACGGAGATCGATAAAAGAGTCCTTTTTTTGGTAAATGATACGTCTTTCTTTCAGTTAGGTCCCGTTTAAAGGATAAGAACTTCAAGTAACGGTAAAGCATTTTTACCGTTAAAACTAAAAAAATTCCGACTTTCACCCCGATTTTTCAGCATAACTGATCGACGCGTGTAAGGATTTTGATTATAGAGGTTTCAAATCAAGGGAAACATACTGGTATAAAATGTATCGGAACAGAATTGTAATCCTTCCGAAGACTCTGCAGATATTAACAGATAAATATGATACATTGATGTCGAGAAATTGAATTTAAATGATATTTCGCACGAAAAGTGCCAATTAGTTGGCACTCTGCAAGGATTTATTAGAGATAACGAGCCCTTTGGTGACGGATGGTGAAAATGATCAGTATCCTTAATTTTCTGTATAAACGGTACATTTTAGTACATCATTTCTACCGGAAATAACCAATAAATTAATTCTAAATGTGGCAGAAATACAATTCAACAATAGTTAAAGGAAACATTTCAGGATGCTTTTCTCTTCCGCATTCATTATATGCTTACCAATGAGCTTGGTATAGGATCCTTCTTACTTCCTCAGATGTAAACGTTACATCAAGGGTTATAAAATTCCCGAAAGAAATAATAAGGATTGAGTGATTGCAAATTAAAGAGTTGATTCGTTACTTTCCAGTTAATATTATATGTACATTACAGCATATGCCAAGAAATCTAAAATTAGTGGTTCCCATACTAAAAACTGGCGAGAATCGCAACCTTGAAAAGAAATACGTTTCCTGCTATAATTGATCATAACTTTACAGATGAAGATGAAAATGCATAGCCGAGTTTTCATTGAACTATATGGTATGATTTTCTTGAAACTTTCATGAAAATGAGGTGCCACAGCTAACTAAAAACGAAGGCGATGGGTATCAAATAAACGTGAACGAATGATGCGGTTAAGAAGGATATTTTTAAGTAAATTTCATGAGATTGATTGCGGAGTGAACTTTATGTTACCTTATTAAAAAAAGATATGTCTATATATATATATATATATATATATATATATATATATATATATATATATATATATATATATAATATATATATATATATATATATATATATATATATATATATATATATATATATATATATATATATATATATATATATATATATACTTACTACATGCTCGCAATGCGCAGGCACCTACCTTGTGCCCAACTTGCAAACAATTTACACACAACCGGTGTTTTTGTACACACTGCAATCTGGTTGCGGCCGACATCTGCAAGAACTGTTTGCAAGCGTTTAATGGATGTACTGCTTGCTGAAAAATTATGCACGATGTCCTTCCCTTGTTAGGTGTTGTTGACGTTAGTGCCTTTGCAGTGCTTGATTTTTCCTTCTGATCTATTGCCTCAAGCGATTGGAATCGAAACTCTAAGAATTCCAGAAAAGATCGTATAGATTGGTTTTCCTTAGGCTTCTTGATGGATTACTCATATAACGTGTGGCTTCGTCGGTCCAACTTTTTGATGAGAAAGTGAAGAAGCAGTGGATCCCAGGACGAGACATCTACTCTCAGGTTGCTTAACGCTAAAAGACTCTCGTGAATGGTGTCGTGAAGGTTCTTCACAGCTGAGGATGATGGGATCTCAGTAACTATAGCTGGAGTACTCATAATCTTGGAGATTATGGCTGATGTCAATACTCTGATGTTATTGTAGCGCTCTTGAATCAGATTCCAGGCTGAGGCATAGTTTTGCTCTGTTAGAGCCAGATGTCGTATTCGTTTTTCAGCTTCACCAGATAGACTCGTCTTGAGATACCACATTTTTTGAATGGCGGGTATTGATTGGTTGCGGACCATTGGGGTGAACATATCACAAAACTGGCCTCACTTCAGGTGGTCACAATCAAAAATTGGGAAAGTAACTTGGGAAGTCTTACAGGAGGGCTGATTGTTGCACAAGAAGCCTGACCTTGATGTGTAGACTGCAGCGCAGCTGTCCTTAAGTGGTTTTCTTGCACCACTTTCTCCATGTCCATGAATAAGTCCTGATGGTTATCGCTGAGTTCCAGGATGGAATAGTGCAGATTTTCAATTTGATCCCATAATTTGGCGATGCTGCTGGTGGTCACGCGTACAGATTGGGGATTCACCTCATCTGAAATACTGGCTAAATGGCGCTGGATGGTGGCAATCATGGCCGTTTGTCATCGAATTATGGTTGCTACTTGTACTGGTTCTGGCTTCTGGAAAGGCTGGTCCTTAAAAGATGCAATTGGGATTGTTTCATGCAATTCACTTGGCTCTGTGGCAGCCTGGACCTTGGCGTCCTTCTCCATTATCTGAGACAACGTTTCTTCAAATATTTTTTGATAGTTGTGAACCAGATCTGAAATTTCCTTATAATATTCCGATCGGAAGTATAGATGATCGATATGAACAGTCTCAAGCGTGTGGATCTTGTTGTCAGTGGCGTCAAACCGATCCCAAGCACTGGATAATTCGTGAAGCCTTTTTTCCAAATAGGCTTTTGTTCTGCGAGTATCACCATCCTTTTTGTAATTTCGGATAACCAATTGAATCCTTGTTTGCCCTGTGGCGTGCTGCTCCATTCGAAATGATTAACTTGGCTGCTGCCAAATCCTAGTTAGAAGTCGTCTCTGATATCTGCACTGGCCTCCCAAGTTGAAGCACTTGGTCGTGAACAAGGATGCTTACAGAATCCACAGGCACTGAAAAATCATGGTGATGTGAATAAGGATCACGTCGGGGTCACCAAAATGTTGCGTAATGGGCAACGTGGATCAGCAATGTGCACCACTGAATATTGGCCAAAAGATGCCTTGATCAATTAAGATCCTCGATGTTTAGGCCCTTGGCGCCACAATGCGGATCAATCCAATAAAAATGCCAACAACAACAATATACGCTGATATCAAATCAGGTAGGTTTGCGCGAATCACCTGAAGCTCAATCAACACTTTGATTAATTGAGCTTGCAGAACGATAATGATCACGACAATTCATGCACTTAGTCCACTGCACAGCACTGCACACAAACTTAGTCCGCTGCAACTGCACCGCACATAAACCAGCAAAGTTCACAGTATTAATGAAGTTAGATCAATGAGTGCTTCACTCATAAATCTTCACTGACACTTTAATGATACAAACACACTTGCTTCTGAAGACCAACTGAACTTTTATTCATAGTCATTAATATATTCGTACAAAATGAAAACATGCTTACCATACAAATTCCACATGATGATCGTCGTTGCACACTTAAGAAATTTAATATTTGATGGAAAGAAAATGCTGACATTCGTCTGCATGTGGAACTTGCATGGTTTAAGTGGTTTACAGTTTCAAATTAAACAAGATACATTGTATTTTGTTCGAGCAAGCAAAATTCAAATCAAATATGACACATTGTACGATTGAACCAAAATACATTCTATCGTATGGAATTTAATAAATTGATTTCAACTTTATGCAATGAATTTTGTGATGTATTTGTACAGGGACTATATCGACAGTGCCTTCCAGTGTCCTGGAAATACATCCTTGATTACCTCTTTCTTGTTTTCTGTGGGAACGTGAAGTTGTCTACGCAGACATTAAAAAAATTTCGTCTTGGTACGAATCGGACAGAGCCTTCCGTTGTCGGGCTTAAAGTGGGTAAAAATTTGTTCAAACGTACTGCCAACAATGAAAGCCACTCGAAACTCATGGCCCCCTTGCAGTTTTCCGCTTTTGAAAATGGTGGGCGTTCGCATGTCAAATATGTCTTCACTATGCCATCTGGTTTCTTGCACTGTGAGGATGTTGACTTTGTATTTCTTTATTTCATCCAGAAGTTGTCATAATGCATCTGATCCATTTAATGATCTAACGTTTCAAGTTCCAAACAAATAGTTTTTTATACGTTGCGATAGTCGTTGTAGTTTATCCAGGCCAATTCAAGGCTGTTGTCCTGGTTCCACGACAAATAAATACTAAGAGGAGCGTTGTCAGCGCTTCTACTTAGTCGGTTTTGGTCCACGAGCGGTATTTTATTTCCAACATATCCGCAAGCTAGCTGGTTTGGGCACTCTCTATCTGCTAACTGAGGACGCGTCCGAGGAGGACCGAAAGCCCTACATGGAGATCGAAGTTGTTTTCGCGTATAAAACCAAAAGAGGACCATAAAATTGCATAAAACTAGAGCCTGAAGTTCTTAGTAGAAAGTGAATGTGATCTGAAAGTTTCACAATAATCAAACGATAAGCAGCTAAGCTACAGCCGATTAAATATCTAAGAATTTCAACAATACGTGGCACTGTGGAGATATACGTTTGCAGTGGACCTACAGATATTTTAAAATATTGATGAAAATTTTGACAATGGTTTATAATATTGATATCTTATCATTTTAGTTTTTTGAACTCAATTTATGGAATCTGAAAATGTTGTATGCTTTGATATTCACAAGACGTTGTTTGGTTTATTAATTGGCTTACAAAGCTCTTCGAGGGGGAAGTGCTCTCCTGCTTCTTCAAATTTTCTACTCTGGTGACAGCTGAATGGGTAATGCGTTTATATACTAAATTTTCCTACATTGATGCACCACTGTTAAGTTTTTTGTATCTTAAATCTTTATCTAATAGATTTTTGTACAGTCTAAAGGCATGCCTTGAATGGTGAGGTCTATTTAAAATTTAACAACTAAATAACATGAAATTCAAACAATCAATAGCACCGTTATTTTGCCTTAACACATTCAAATTCGAATCAAGAGCATATCAACTAACAACAGCGAGTCACCTCCGTAGGCATAAATCGTTATTTCCACTGTAATTTGAATTTGAAGATTAGAGGCATAGTGGATATATATGTTTTGTTCCCAATAAACATCACAATCCCGTCTTAATTGGCCTTCGCGTAGAGGGAACAGCTAGGATATTTCTAGGCTACTGATTTATATATCGCTTCCAGTAGGGATGTATGTTGATTTGTTCAGATGGTATTTTAAGGTAAGAGTATAGTGAGGACTATTGATTGCTTAGAACCACCACGCAATGGACAGAAATTCCTTAGGTATTTATTACTAATGACTACCATATTCAAAGTTTATTTTACTGATTTTAAAAGAGAACACCAATACTATCTCTAATGTTTCCAATAACGTCCTAAATCTTCTCTGAACTTATCGAAATTAAACAGCTTTCTCCGTACCTCTAGAGCGATCGTTGTGGTACCCTTACATTTAGCTCCGATTTCCAACTACTGGGTGGTTATTTATGGTGATTCAATTGCGTTCCTATTTGAAAGGAGCTGCTCCACTTGTCCATCGTGGTCTGCTTTTTCTGATATCTGCAACCGAAGGTACAATTAATATGTTAATACTGACATAGCCTAACATAGTATCCTCGACTCTGATAGCAAAACAATAAATAATGCAAATTATTGTGCCTTGATCTCAGCTGCAGTCTGGCTATTACTATTGACCGATGAAACTGCCGTGGAGTGTTTACCAGCGTACAAAGAAGAATTGCAGACTACAAACGATCTTTGCATAGTGCGTAGGCCTTGGGTAAGACAAGAAATGTATAGTTTTGCAAATAGTAGCTTTCAGTAGCTATTGGTATCAATATTGGGTCGATATGTTTTGCATTGATGAAGCCGCCTTTCAAAAGACCATACATGGTTGCGATATCGCAAAAGAAAATACGATCACTGTAGAAATGACTTTAATTACAAACATGCTCAATTTGTAATGTCCAGAAGCGTCGTGTGTGTGCTTCCTCTTTGAAATTGAGATGCAGTTCTCAATTACACATGAAATGATTGCCAATTAATCAGCTCCAGGGTCAAATTATTTGAACATGTCTTTAATTGCATTTTTCTTATGTTCTTATCTGTGGCATGTGCAGATCTGGTTGAAAATTTTTTTAATACTCCGCAAGACATGGGCTTTTTCGACCATATGTATGTACAAATGTCCAAGAGTCATTTACTGAGTGTAATTGCGGGAATGCATTCTCTAATTGCATAATTACTTACTTATGAAACTGATACTTAGAGCTCAGTTTTGATATCATTAAAGTTCTCTTGGGCTCCTTAAAAAAATTTATAATTATAAAAGCATGATAAAACAAAGTAGTAATTGCTAAGGTATCCAATCGCCAAAGATAGGATGTTTATTTTTTCCACTGTAAATTACGCAGTATTGCTGTTAAGTTTCATGTCTTCATCCTTTTCAGCCAAGAGATTCCATTTAAACTTAAGATTTCGAATCCATCTATTACGATTTAATATGGTTTAATGAAACTTCATAGAGATGAAAATCCTCTGAGACAGGTGGCAGCATCTTGTCGGGCCCCACGCAAGCGTTATCCAAACATTTAGCTAAATTGATTCCGGATAGAGTCGGGTTTACTTCAACGTATGCGATTAAAAAAACTCATATGAACTAGTAGAAAAACTTAACAACCTTAAGCTCCTTCAAAACGCAAAACATGTGTCGTTTGATGTATGCAATTTATGTTTTTCTATTCCCGTTAAAAACTAAACAAGTTGGGTAGACAGACCTATGCTCATGTCAGAAGGGTTTTGTACTCAACTTACAAAATGCAGTAACCAGCAACGAATAAAATCAAGAAACACGTCATGTTCGAGGATCATACTATTATTAACAAAGTTGAAAGAATTTTGACTTTTGAGGTATTTGTTATAGTTATACCCATAAATATCTCCCTTGACAATTTTTTCAGATTTTTTAGATCACGGGTGTTCATTCGTGAGGGAGGAAACACATTTTTCATATACTGCCCCCCCTGTTCCCCCACTGAAGACAAAACTGTCAGTTTAAGAACTGTTTTGAAAAGCTCTCATAGAGAACTTTCAGTTGATACTCATATCGGCTACACCTCATGAAATTTTTTTTCAGGGGCCACTCCTATGTACTCTAATCATCGATTTATGGCCTATTTTTTCGAATCCTAGAATGGCTACAAGGCCCTTTTGCTAGGCGCTTTCTCCTGCCTCTTCGACTTGTTTCAATTGGATGTATTCATCTTCATGCTACCTATCATTCCTGACATTTTCATGCAAATCCTGGCAAAGCTGTAGTGTCTAAGTCGGTAAAAAGCGCATATGGCTCCATAGCCATATGTTTCCATAGTAATACAGGGCATATTGCTCCATAGTAATACACGAAAATTCCTGTAACTTCGTTAAATACAATTTGATCTTTATGAAACTTTCAGAAAAGATCAATCACATAAGTGGTCATCTGTTTGCCAAATTTTATTGAATTTAAGGGTACCGTTTAGATTTTATTCAAGAAAACATAAAATCGACAAATCATACTATTACTAACAAAGTTGAGTGAATTTCGACTTCTCATGTATTTTTTGTTAATGTACTCATTAAGGCCTACATTCATGATTTTTTTCAGATTTTTCGGATGGAAGGTGTCCAATCGCGAGGGGGGTACGCGAATAGTTCGTACATTTCCCCTTCCCCTTCCCTTGCCCCCTTCGGTACTCGCAAGGCAATTTTAAGACTTGTTTTGAAAAGATCTCATTGAGACCTTTCCAATGCCACCCTACTCGACTACCAATGGTGAAAAAAATGTTTAAGGGGTCACCTCCCTATATGGGGAGACCCCCCTCAAAAACCTTTGAGCAATTTTGCCACCATCGAATTTTCAAGAAGTCACCACTTCTGACCTTTCCAAAAAGTTTCATGGCTGTAGCCTCTATAGTTTCGGAGAAAAAGTGCTGTGACATACAGACGGACGGACGGATAGACGGACACAGGTCGTGATTGCAATAGGGTTTTGTATTTTAGTACAAAACCCTAAAAATAGCTTATTTGAAGATAGAACAAGTTGAAGTAGCAGGAGAGCGCTCCTGCCAGAAGGGTTTTGTAAAACAATTAGTAAATCAAACAATGTATTCTGCATATCAAAACTTGAGTGATATACAGATTCCATAAATTGAGTTCAAAAAACTAAATCCTGGTTATTATGTTTTTAAATTCGCCGCAATTTTGTTTCAAGTGCTTTGACCCCCTCACTCAGTTAGTCATGATAACACATCACTATTACAAACCATTTGTAAAATTTTTATCAAAATTTCGACATATTTTTAGTGTCTAGGTCCGTTGCAAACGTGTATCTCCCAAGTATCACGTGTTAATTGTGTTGTGACTGTTAAATATTCAATCGGCTGTAACTCAGCTGCTTTGTGTTCAATTATTGCGAAATTTTGAGAATGTATGTAATTGTTTTCAGAAAACTCAAATTTTAGCTTTTGAGAAATTTATGGTTACCGTTATGATTTTATAGGCAAAAATATAAAATTTATTAGATGTACTATTATTGACAAAGTTGGTCGGGTTTTGACTTCTGAGGTATTTGTTGCCCTTGCAGATCAGATTTTTCGGAATTTTGGAAGGGGAGATACAAAATTTTCGTACATTACCTCTTTCCCTGCATCCGTCAAAGCAAAATTTGTCATTTTAAGACCGGTTTTGAAAAGTTCCCATCAAGACCTTTCACTTGATACCCATATTGCCTACATGTGATGAAATTCTTTCTTCAGGGGCCACTCCTCTATATGAGGAGGGCCCCACTATGGATGCGACATCGATGCCGATGTTTTCAAAACATCGATGTTTTCTTCAATCATCGACTCTTTTCAACATCGATGTTTCCAAGACGATATTTTTCTCACATCGATATTTTTGCGCCGATGTCCCAACCCAATCGATGTTTTTTGTCTGTCATTTCATCTATCTTCGGTTTTCTTCTGCCTACTTATGTACCGTGCCAATGCACTGGTGTTGAAACTTGCATCGAATTTTTCACCGTTTGTTTACTTTTCAAGGTTTTTCCTCTGTCCATATCAATACGCTGGACTCAGCCTGTTCGATTTAATTTTTAATTTTTTGCCACTGTTGCAAACAAGAGAGAGCTTGATGTTGATATTCATCATTCGCAATTTACCTTCACTTCGTATCGTCAAGCGTTTAAGAGTGCAAGTGCATGTGAACGTGAACTTCGATTCGAATTTGGAATACGTTTGCAGTTGCATTTACTAGTCGTGCGTGTACTGTGCGAGCAAGTGTATGTTTTCTTTATGATTCTTTGGAAACTTCATTATTTTGGTTCCGTGATGCCTCCCAAAAGCCAAGTGTGGAAATTTTTCGAGAAAATTGATGACAAGTCGGGGCAGTGCTCGTTGTGCCCAAAAATTATTAAAACGAGTGGAAACACATCAAATCTTATAGGAAAAATGAGCAGCAAACACAGAGTGCTTTTGATATAAGCTTTTGCAATAAATCTGGGCCATCTACTGTGCAGAGCACGCAAGTCACTTTAGTAAGTTACTGCTATTATTAATTAAATAATAAAGATAAATAACTTTTAGCGTGACTGTTTCTAAGGCCGAATGGAAAGTCCGACCACTTCGGTTTCACCAAGCACGTTAATCGTGGCATTATCGCCAACTCCTTCAAGTTCCACAATGGAAGTAGGGTCATGCCAAGGCAATGAAAATAGTGAATGCTCTGGAGCTAGAAATTTGAATCCTGATACTCAAACTCATTCAAGAGGGTTGGGTCTCTCCAAGCAGAAAACGTTGCAAGAAACTATTAGGAAAATAAGTTCGTTCAAAGAAGGAGGCGACAAGTATGGCCAAGTCACCGAGGCAATTGTTTTCATGATATGTAGCGATAGCCAACCCATTTTACTTGTGGAAGATGAGGGATTTAGGCAGCTTTTGAAAGTTGTAACTCCGCTTTATAACGTTCCTTCAAGAAGGACTATAGCTTCCATGATTGATAGAAAATATGAGGCAATAAAAGCCATATATGAGAAGGGTTTGTCAAGCATTCAATATGTGTGCCTTACTATAGACATTTGGACCGAAACTCATCAAATGAGAAGCTTTCTTGCCGTGACATGTCATTTCACATCGCTCTCGGAAATGGGAGTTTGAATACAAAAATGAGACTAGAGACTGTGACACTAGGAGTATACGAATTAAATGAGAGCCATACTGATGAAAATTTAGTGAAAAAACTGTTAGAAGTGTGTTCAGATTGGGGCCTTAAACCCGAGTGTATAACAGCTGTTGTTACAGATGGAGAAAACAATATCATTAGTGCATTAGAGAAAACATTCGGTAAAGAAAAACACACTTATTGGTTTGCTCACTTGTTAAATTTAATGGCTCAAAAATCAATTGATGCAATACCAGAGGTAGTGAAAATTATTAACGATGTTAAAGCCATAGTTAAATGGCTTAAGAAAAGCGTAAATGCAAGTGAAGAGCTGCGCAAAAAAACAGATCAGTATGGAAAAAAGAAGCTAGTGCAGTCTGTCTCTACAAGGTGGAACTCGACATACTTTATGGTTGAGAGGTTTTTTCTTTTGAGAGAAATTGTTGCGAGCATCGTAAATTTCAATACATCAGCCCCGCGAATGCCTTCAGCAAGAGACCTTGATTTTATGAAGGAGTTTTGTACTTTATTTCGACCAATTGAATTTGCCACAAAAGAAGCCTCCGGTGATCAATTCGTAACTGCCAGCATCGTACTTTCTATAGTGAAATTAATGCAAAATAAAATCTCTGAAGCTGTTTGTGAATCTAGCTTGGCAAGAAAACTAAAAGGAAGTATTAGCTAAACTTTTTAATTGGATCATTTCACCCTTTTCACATCAATTTAATGTAAATCTATACGACAAATTTGCTCTACATTTGAAGCTTTATCTAACGTCGCGCGGATATCGATCACTCTTTCGGATGGCTCCGATAGCTTTTTAAATTACTTTTTATGGAATTGTTTGCAGCTACATATAAATGAGTTGCATATTTTGAATAATAATTTTTCTGAAAAATTATTAGAGAAGAAAAATGTTAGAAGAAGGTGGTTTCGACGTGTGCACTAATTCTCCTCAGGCCATCACACTTAGATACACACCGGTGATGGCGACCACCATGCTACTCCCTCACCTCTGAGCATGGTGGTCGCCATCACCGGTGTGTATCTAAGTGTGATGGCCTGAGGAGAATTAGTGCACACGTCGAAACCACCTTCTTCTAACATTTTTCTTCTCTAATAATTTTTCAGAAAAATTATTATTCAAAATATGCAACTCATTTATATGTAGCTGCAAACAATTCCATAAAAAGTAATTTAAAAGGAAGTGTTTTGACAGAATACAAGAAGCGTTTTTGCGATCTGGAAAGTAACGATTTTCTTGCCACTGCCACCATTCTCGATCCCCGTTTTAAAAATATTCACTTTGAAGATAAGGTTGCATTGGGGAATGCAATTAGAAAACTAGCATTAGAAATAAAGCAAGATATAGCTGACTCTTCAGAATCCGAGAGTGGAGCAACAGCTGATTCCTCTCCTCATTCTATTGAAGGTAAGCAAATATCAACTTAATTAACTTAACGTTTCAACTTTATTTCAACTCTGTAGTGTGAAACGTACTGTAAAATGTGTCTCGTTGTATTACAGAACGAGAATTTAACCTATGGGAGGGCCATCTTAAACTCGTAGAAGACAATTGGAAAGCCAGGAAAAGGTCAAGGGTAATTGAGGAATTCGATACTTTAAGTACGATGGCACCAGAGCTATCAGTATACTTGAAAGGCCCGTTGGCTAAACTTAAAGATGATCCACTTGAGTATTGGAATGAATCAACCTTATCCAAGGAAAGTTTTGATAAATTAATAAATCTTGTTTGACGATTTGACCCAATGCAAGGATGATTAAAAATGTTCATGCTTCAGGATTCTTCAATGATGAAAATGGCCAAAAAATATCTCTGTGTCATGGCAACTTCTTTCTCCACCACTAGCGATATCGTTTCTGACAAAAGAAACCGATTGAAGAGTGAAAACCTCAAAAAATTACTATATCTGCAGACTATAGATAGGAGGTTCTGGTGCTTGTGAAAATTATATTATTGCTACAACATGTGGCGATATATTGTAATTGCTAGAATATATCTGACGTGCACTGTGAAGAAGAAAATTTAAAATGCATTCTCTTGCCCATCTTAAATATGACTTTCGTTAACGAATAATGATGTGAATTACTTTAACGAATAATGATGTGAATTAATCGAATAACAATTTGATTTCAAATAAAATGTGCAAACATTGACTTGAGGTCATGTGCTGTAAATTTCTTTTTGTGTTGAAACTTTGAAGAGGGCATCACTTTGCTCCTATCTACAAAATCTTATGTTTCTAGCTTATGTAGTTTCCGAGAAAAAGTGATGTGACACACGGACGGACAGATAGGATGATTTTGCAAAACCCTAAAAACTAAAATTGATTCTGTGGACCAGACAAATGACCTGATAAACCTGACGGATACATGCCCAAACCAAAATTATTTCTATTTTAATGGGAAGGTTTACATCCAAAAAGAAGGTCTTGCAGTGAAAAATTCAGCATCTTCATTCTTGGCTGAATATTTCATGTCATATTTTAAAAACAAGCAATTCTCTGTAGTAAATATTTTATTAAATGATCACCTAGTTTGTTTAAGGTACGTAGATATTTTTTTGCATATGGACGCGCTTACAACGCCAATTGTCAGTTTTCCTGGATAGTGCATATTCTAAATAATTTAGAAGAAAATATATAATTCACGGAATGAATTAGAAATAATGAAATTCTTTGCTTAGACCTTTCTTTAACCCTAGATTCATAAACCTTCGTCTGACAGACCGCGCAAATTACGTGAACGCGTGTTACTTTAAAAGAGAAAGAGATAGGGAAAAGAGCTGCAAAGCACCTTCGGGGATTGTTCAGCGGCTAGTTTTGCTAATGTTTCAGATCAGAGTGCACTAATGAAAGTTGAAGACTTTTCAGCAAAAAGGGGGCAGATCCAAATTTTTATCATTTACCGTTTTTTTGGCAACAAGTTGAAAAAAAATTAGGGCCATCGTTTGATGCATGAACGGGGCAGATTAGATTAAAAACAAGCGCGCTGTAACAAAGTTAGTTTGTGCCACCCTATCTGGACCTGCCTCCCTTTTGCAACAAGCGATTCGATTGCATCATCTGTGACAATACAGTGCATGATTCGAGCTCGGCCTAAACGGACGTAAGTTTTGTTTTGTATTTTATTTATACTTTGAATGTGTCAAGTGTGCGTAAAATGAGTGAGCCCGAACCGTTTAGTAGTGGATCATCTGATATTTACCACCCTCCTGAACACGATTCACGTTCAAGTGGTGATAGATGTGATCGTGATTTATCAACGATAAAGGTATGAATATCTCGGACGAATCTGATGTAAAGCATCCATGCCCATCAAGGAGTGATGTAATCTAAAAAGAAAAGCTGCAAATATTTCACAATGAAAACGCAGTGTTAGAAAGAAGGCTATTGCTACTGGGAAAAGCTATTTAAACTATAAAGGCCCTGAAAAGGAGAAAGAAAAACAAGACCGGATTGCTGTTGCAAAAAGTATAAATGTTTTGTTCAAATTAATGAAAAAATGCGAAAAATAATATTGAAAAATTTTAATGAATTAGGAGAAACTTATGTGCAAAACGTATATTCAGGAAGTCTTATTAAAACTGGAAATGTTGAAAGGGAAAGAACTAAAACTGGTACGACGAAGAAACGGAGTTGTTCACATAAGTGTTTTGTTGTATTTGGAAATAGAAACATACAAGCTTATCGAAATGGCTTTGCATCTATCTATGGAATCTCTAAAAAGCAAGTAAACAATATTTTTAAGGAGTGTCGTGACCCTACTGTAAACATACCAGCTGAATCTGATCGTGGAAAATATTAAAGTCGATCAAATCGTATTTGGAGTGATTGGGTTTTCAAAGTTGACTCTCATATTAGAAGTTTTCCAACACGTGAGTCTGACTACAGCAGAAATAAAAGCTCTCGTTATTGTCTATCACCTGAGTTATATGTTAAAAGGATGTACGATTTATATTTGAAGCAAAATGAGCCTAGTCTCGAAGCACCTGCTAAGCCAATAGTATCCTTCGATTTTTACTACAGATACTACAAACAAAATTTTAAATACAGCTTTGGGTCACCATGTTAAAATACATGCAAGAAGTGCGACATGTTGAACAACAAAATAAAAGAATAAGACATCAGATAATAATGAAACCCGGCAAATACAGGTAGAAAAGAGTCTCTAGTAAGCCAAAGCTGAAACCGCTATTGTTGATTTAAAAGAGAAGAGTCAACTTGCTATGTTAATAACGAGTGTGAGCTGTTAACTTTTGACTATCAGCAGAACATGCTATTCCCTAAAATTCCACCAGGCGAAGTATTTTACAAACGTCAACTTTGGGCATATAATTTTTGTATCCACTCAGCTATAAACAGGCATTGTTCATTTTTATTTATACGATGAAACCATAGCTCGAAAATCACCAAACGAAGTCGTATCTTTCATAAATCACTACATAGATAACATTTTACTAAGCACAGTTAAAATACTGTATTTATTCACGGATAATGCAGCAGCACAAAATAAGAACTCGACATTAGTTCAGTATCTGTATACTCTTATGAGGTGTTCAACCAGGACACAGCTTTTTGCCATGTGATCGGTGTTTTGGCTTAAAAGATAAGTTCAATAGAAAGCAAGACTACATTTTTACAACTTCTGAATATTCCGATTCCATTAAGCAAGCATCTAAAAATTTTGAAGTTGTTAATGCGGATCAAAACATAATTCTCAACTTTAGTAAGCATTTTGAAAGTCATTTTAAAAAAGTTATAACAAATGTAGAGAAGACGCGGTTCAAAATATCTCAATATCGAATTTTTGAATACAGTAAGGACAAAGTATTGCAGTTAGTATTACTACTGGAACGCCTATGTTTTATCATTTTTCCTTAATGATAAATGAACAAGCCAACCTATCGATTCTGTCTCAGCAATGGTTGTATGACAGTGCATTGCCGTTGAAAACGGTTAAGTACAAAGATATTATGTAGCTGGTAAAGAACTATGTTCCACCAAACAAACTATATTCCACCAACGCCCTTAAAAGTGAAACTGTTGGAGCGAATGATGATATTTCTAGCGAAGACGACGGCGATCAAGCTGAATTTGACTTATAAATTCATAATTTTTGTTAAGCATTTGTTTTTTTTTTGTTTTTCTTTAAATTGTTTTATTTTCCACGTGCTGAGTAATAGTTCTTGAATTAAAACAAGTTGAGTAAGCAGGAGAGTGCTCCCACCAGAAGGTCTTTGTAAACATTCTAGGGTTAGAAACAAGTTTTCTAATAGCGTGAATCGATAATTTGAACTATTCATTCAATACTTGGATAAGAAAAAAAGGCACAGTTTCTTTCATAGGCACAGTGCAGCCGCCATTTTGATCTAGCTTAAATGATTTTTCTGAATGCTCGGCCGATTGAACATATTCAAGTTAAACACTATTCCTTACATTTTCATGAAAATTGAAAGAAAATAAAAGTGCCCTTGTCAATTTGAAATATATATCAACCATAAACACGTGTTACTGTTGTTCTAATTCCACATAATTGAAATGGCTATAACTCACTTGATTAAAACTCGACTACCTTTGATTAAAAATTTTTTTTAGGAATACTTCGTTATAAGGGTGGACCCCCCTTTAAACACTTTTTAGATTTTTGGTAAAACCTTAATTTTTTAGAAACTTTCCCTTCTGACCTTTTCACAAAGTTTGAGCATTTTAGCTTCTATAGTTTCTGAGAAAATTACCTTTGACGCACGGACAGGCGGACAGACGAACAGACGGGCAGACGGACAGATGGACAGACGGACAGACAGCTCACGAAACTAGTAGGTCTTTGTAAAAAAAATTTTCCAAAGACATAAAAAGAGCAGGCATCAGTAGCCGACTAGTGGAAATTATGAGAACTGAAAAAACGTATGCCATCCAACTATATATTTCTGGGTGAATGTTTTGTGCCCAGCAAGTGATGAGGAACAACATTGACTTATAACCTCTTATTATTTATTAAAAATACTGGAAATCAATGTTTTCCATACTATATCGATTTTTTCATCAACTCAGGGTCCAACCTTTGGTGTTATTATTGAGGGATGGATAAAAAGGATCGACAGATCGCACTCCTGCTTGAGCAAGTCAATCAAGCAAATGCGATCCGAAAGCAGTTAGAAGAAGTACTTACTGAGCGAAAACACACATACCAACAGCTCAAAGAGGCTCAAAATGAGTTAAAGAAGCAACGTCAGAAGAATGGAAAAACTTATGGCTGAGCTCTTGGTAAATAGTCTGGGTTCCCCGAGATAAAAATCCTGCAGAAAAAGGAAAGCTACGGGTTCACCATCTCCTGAATCTGAATCGTCTTCGGAAGAAGCTACAGAGTCTAATCAGGATATGGAGGGCTCATACAAAAATTTACGAGAATTTCAGGCTCCGCCACTTCCAAATTGACCAGTTCTTTCTCAGAAATGGCATCCGAAAATCCCTCACAAGCTTTGCTCCCCACACCATCGACATCCCCATAATCCTTCGCGAACCCGAAAAGTGCACAAAACTGGTTGTGCTTATGAGTCAGCCAAATATCAAGTACGAGTCTGCCAAACGCAGATATCTGGGCATCCAGATTATACCTCAATCCTTCACAGATCACAGAAAAATAATGGAGCTATTAACTGATCAAAACTTGCAGTATCATACGTTCTTTCTCTTTAAAGATAAAAAACTAAACGTAATAATTGGCGGTCTTCGTGGACTATCGGTGAAATAAATTAAAATGGACCTTCAGCAGCAAGGTTTCTACCTTATTGAAGTATTCTATGTAAAACTTCAATCTAGCCATTACAAATTGGTAAAAGTCCTCTTGTCAGAAGCAGAAACTGAAATATACAACGTCAGATCGATCTGCCATCTTATCTGCCAAGTCGAATCAATGAAACCACGTAGTGGGCAAGCTATGTGACATTATTGTCAACAATTTTCCCACTCATCGAGCAACTGCTACGCTCAAGCTCGCTGTGTAAAAAGCGATGGCCTTCGTCGCCTTACACACTGCACAAAAAAAACACCGAAAAACCTAAATGCATAAATAGTGGGGGAGAATACACCGGCAACTACGGAGGATATCCCAAAAACTCAAAAAATGCTAGGAAAATTTTGTGCAAGTTACCGCCCAAGACAAACAAAAACCCAGTGAAAACCCTCCAAAACTAAATACCATCAAGACCACTACAGCTCCTGTCCAGCCACAAACCACATTCACTCCACCAAATATGCAGCAATTTTTCGTGAAAATGCTGTCAGAGATGTAATTGATGATGCAAAAAAGATTGCCATGATAATGCAGGATTTATTCGCGCCAAAAAAGCAAGCTAAAAACACCCAATGACTACCCCATGAATCACATTTCCATACTCACGTGGAATGCAAACTCCCTGTAACAACGGACTGGTGAGCTTAGGCAGTTTATAGTAGAGCAATAATTTAATAGATTCTCATCCAACAGACCTTTCTAATGCTGGCAACCTATCTTTGCTTCCCTAACTATAATCTATATAGAAATGATAGACTGACAGGAAGGGGAAGCAAAATCTTGGGCGAAGAAATGTGAATCACCATTTGATTTGAACCCCACAATTACAACGCGTAGAGGCGATAGCAATTGAAATAAAAACAAACTTGTTTCAATTTTTAATCATATGACTGAACAACCCTTCTCAAAGTGGGATTTTCTATCAGGTCCCTCTTCGAGTTGGAAGGTTCTGTCCTAGTGATAAGTGATTTCAAAGCCTATTATAATTCCTGGGGTGCTCTGAGAAGCAATCGAGCAGGAGCTGAGCTTAACAGTTTCATCACAGCCATAGATAGAAAACTTCATGCGCCAAGTGAACCAACACACTATGGCGGAGCTTCTGGTAACATCCTTTACTTTGGAATTTCACGAGATTTTCATCACAATATCCGAACAACGGTTCTCGATGAGCTCTCTTCTGATTCAAAATTGCTGCACTTTTAATCAAAGAATTGTTCATAGATGAATCTCAAAGGTAAAGACGATTACAAATTGGCAAGCTTTTAGAGATATCCTGGCCTCAGAAAGCCTCACTCGGCTGTTAAATTTAGCCAATGATAAAAACATTGAACAACTTACCAGCAAAATCCTACTTACCAAGGAAAATAATACAGTCCAAACTCCAGTGAGGGAACGCACCCCCAATGAACTCCCTCAGAATATTAGGCTCCTGATAAGGAGGAGGAATCGAATACAGAGACGAGCTGTGACGACGGGTGACCCTGGGTTGAAAAGCAAAGCCAACCGGTTAACTAGCAAAATACATGATCAAATTCACGAATTTCGCAACACCATATAGGAGGGGTTTTTGCAGTAGCACTACAGCCCCTCTTGGGCTTTGGCTCTTGCAACATGTTCGATAAGTCCTACCTCGAACCTTGTGATAATAATTTTTGGTGTCTCTCAAAACATTTTATGTTCAAATCTTGCTAAATGTCTCTCCCATTCACGGGCCAAATGGCCTTAAATACGACAGCACAGGAAAAGTTGAAGCATTTGCAGACACTCTTGAAGTGCAATTCCATGAGAAAAATTCCACTCAGGAGAGCCCTGAATCTAAAAAAGAAATTGAGTTCTCTGTGGAAAGACTGCTAGCTTCCCAGACGGCAGACAATAACAAAATCCGTCCACTAGACTTACCCAAATTAAAAGAAATGATAAGAATCCTAAACAAACCTTGATTTGTAGATGAATACCATGCTGAAATATGTTGCGGATTCTTGCACACCTTCACTCTCCCATTCGCAACCCTCCTATTCGCAACATCTTCGCCTCCGTAACATCTTCACCTTCTTTTGGGCACATTAACTTACCTACCGGGGGTCCACCGGAACCCTGGGTTCAAGGCCTCCCGAGCGCAGGAAAACGCTCTTTTGGGATATTGGCAAAAGCAATTATTTCCGTGGATATGACGATTTGCATGTGAACAAATGCTATCATTGTTATGCAAATCGCCATATATGCTAAATGGAAATTGTTGGGTTGGTCGATATGGAATAGATGTGTGGGTGACGGAATAGAAGTGTATTGAACTTCAATTACGATACCTCGATGTGGTAGCGGGAATTGAGGAAAAAAGATTGCGGGATTGTTCTTTTGAGTTGGACAGTCAGTCTGTACTTGGGTTTAAAATAAGAGAAAAGTGCTTTTGGCCGTGTCAGGATAAAAGTCAATTTCGAATTCGGGGAGAAAAAAGTCTGGACTTGTATTTGAACCGAATTGAGTTTCTTGGTGACTGAAGAAGAAATGAAAAAAACTTGAATTGATTGCGAAGTTTAGTAGCGGTAGTTTTCGTGTGGGAAAGAAAAAAAAACACGAAAAACTTCATTTGATGTGGAATAAATAAAAATTCGCTCGTAAATACGAGTGAAGGAAAGGAATTTTCGTTTTCGCCTTCATGAATAAAATTTATTGCATTTGGATTTTAAAGGGAACAGCAAAGCGAAAAGCTCGAATAAAGCGCTATTAGTTTGACATTGTGGTAAGTGTTTCAGAAGTAGGAAAATAAAAATGAACCAGCAGTGGGTATTTTAGGAGTAAAGTAAAAAAAATAAGAACATAAAGAAGATGTAAATGTGTTCGTGACTCTAACCACCAACATTGTGTCGAAAGTAGATGAAGTTTGAAGTAAATATCAATTAATTTTAGAGACTGCTTGTTGCTATATTGAGAAGGCAAAGTGCTAGATTTTGGAATTTCTTACAAATTAAATTACCCAGAAAAAATTGTTGGGCAGTGCATGGTAGTGAGATAAGTGGCCGTTGCGAATTCTATTGATTTTGTTTGTTTAACGTTTCGGAGTAATTTATAACCTAACTTACGTTGGCCCCACACTCTCTTTTTGTCTTTCGCCGAGCGTTCGGAGTTCAACAAGGAAGAAGTGAATACTTATTTGGTTTTTCTATTTATAATACAGTTGATTCATATTATTGAGCTCATTTTTTGTTATCTTTTATGAAAGCAAAAATTTTATTTGTCTGTTTTTACATAAACTTTTAAAGAGGCTTTCTTATTGGAATTGAAATTTGTGAATTTTTTTTTATAGAATTTTTTTGTTGCATTGAATAAAATGGAAATGCCTCTTTAAAATAATAATTTTTGATTTCTCAAAATGAACTCCCCCTTTCCCATCCTTTTCCCTTCGTGTTAGTTTTTGTGTGTAGGATTGCTTAGCATAAGCTGAGGGTGCCCCGGAAAACCCACAACATGACTGAGTGCTAGCCAGCCTCAGAATACCACCCTGGGCTACGGCTCCCTCTGCTCAAACTTAATGTCTGCAACTGCGGTGACTTCAACGGTTGTTACAGACGGCTACCAGACAACATCCGACGAGCCCTGATGGACATCTTCAGCATCATCTTTTGCCTATGCGAATTCCCCTAATTGTGGAAAACGGCAATTATCATGGTCGTTCTGAAACCTAAGATCTTCTTCTTCGTAGCACTACCGCCCCTCTTGGACCTTCGCTTCCTGCAAATAGCACCTCCACCTGTCTCGGTCAAGCGACTCCGTCCTCCGATTTTGAAACCGGAGTAGCTATGAACTGTTTTCCTCGACCGAGTCAGACCAGCGGTTCTCCGATTTCCACACTCGTGTCTGCCCTAAAGTTCTCCCACCAAATACCTTTTTGGGTATCCGATGTTCATCCATGCGATTCTTGTGTCCAGTCCATTGCAGCTTCCGCAGTCTTACAAACGTTGAGACCTCCGATTCTTCAAAAATTTCATACAGCTCATGTTTGTATCGAGTTCACCATTGGTCCTCCTCTAGCTTCGCTCCGATTATTCGTCTCAGAATCCGTCGCTCAAAGGAGTTCAATATATTTGCGGATGCTTGAGTGAGGGCCCATCTTTCACACCCATAGCAAAACACAGGTCTTATCACAGATTTGAATGCTTGGAGCTTTGTTTTCCTGTGCAAGCAGCTAGTCTTCAAGATCGTCAAAACCGAAAAAAAATTTTATTTGCGAGCTGTATTCTTCGGCGTTTTTCATCTCTTTCATTACCCGTTTTCATAATTTTGGCGCCTTGATACCCAAATTCGGGACAATTTTTGATACTGCATTCGCCAAGTGCAATATTTTGTGCATTTAAGATATTTTTTCTTTGCTTTATTTTCATTGATTGGTACCCCTCATAGTTCTGCTTTGCTGTTGAGTTTCAGGAAGAGTTTTTTTGGCGGTTGTTAATGATCGTGACAAAATATTGATGTCGTCCGCATAGGCTTCTTCTTGGCTCGACTTGTATAGTAATGTATCGCGTCTATTGACAGGTAGCTTTCTTATTATGTCCACTAGAGTCAAATTGAATAGCAATGGTGGCCCGTCTTCCTGCTTTAGTCCGATATTTAAGTCTTCTCTAAACTTACAAAAAAAGGTACTTTTAACTCGGTTACCCGAATATATTGAAGACAAGAAAAGTATTCCATATGAGCACAATGGCTTTCGAGCTGAACACTTCACCAAATTCCAGCTAACAAGGTTGGTCCAACATATCAGAAATGGGTTGAATCGCAAAAAGTCAATAGGCCTAGTTATGCTTGACATAGCAAAAGCCTTTGACGAAGTCTGGCATGCTGGGCTATTCTTTATAATACATGAATATTTCATTCCACTAACTTTGATAAAAATTATCTACTCTTTTCTTTAGTGCAGATCTTGTCACTGCCAGATTGACGTCATAATATCCAACATTAACCGATTTAAGCTGGGAGTTCACAAGGATCGCTACTCTCCCCATTCATCTACACCCTATGCACTGCAGACTTTGCACATCTGCCTAACAGCATTCAAATTTCTTTATATACCGACGACGCTTGTATATATTACACCTCGTGACAAGCAGAAGCCGTATTGGGATCGATCCTCTGAAAGGTGAAGATAAAAATTAATCCTGGCGAGACACAAACCATCTTCATCAAAAGAAGATTACGATAACAACCTCCTGAACTACCAATTAACTCAAACACAATACCATGAAATAGAGCAGCAAAATTCCTAAGACTAAAGTTTGAAAATATACTTACATGGACTTACCACATACGTGACAAGAGACAATACTAATTAGGTATACTATTCTGCTTGTACCCCATCTTAAGATCAGGAAGACTGAGCATAAAAAAACTCCTCATCTAAAAACAAGTTACAAGGCCCTCCCAGCAAAACACCTAGGACTAAAATTTGATAATACACTTACATGGACTGACTACATACGTCATAAGGGACAACACTGTTTAGGTATACTATCCTTCTTGTACCATATGTTAAGATCAGGAAAATTGGGCGTTAATAATAAACTCCTCATCTACAAACAAGTTATAAGACCCTGTCTCCTCTATGGCTGTATAGCCTTCTGTCAGAACTCGAAATCCAATAGAAAAGCACTTCAAACACTGCAAAATAAGGCCCTTAGGAGAATTTTAGAACTCCCTGGTACACTAAGAGCATTGACATTCACAAAGATTTCGAACCAGACGCAATTGACAAAGATATACTAGACTCCGCCGTAGACGGTCCCAACCCCGTTTGAGAAAAGAGGAGGGAGCCCCCTTGTTTCCCCGACCCACAGCTTCAATGATTCCTCATTCCAATCCCCCCAGTTAAATGGCAGTAAATGCTCTCGGGGTCGAATATTGGGTTTACTGGTTCCCCAATAATGGGACAAAACTTGTTGAGAAATGCAAATAACTGTAGATACATCAGAACCTCATCGTCAGAGGGTGAGGGCGAATCTCCCGTGCCTGATAACAGAATTGACGTAATAACCATGCCGTCGGAATAGAGGTTAGTGGACGGGCTAACTTCCCGTCCCTGGAAAACGTTACAATGATTCGAAACCTGCAGAAGGGCCTCAGAATAGATTGGAATCACGGCAGAGACCTCGTAATCCGAAAAAGGACTATGGCATTGGACCCTGGAATGTCAGATCACTCAATTACTCTGGCACTGTTAAGAACCTTTTACAACAGGCCAGTCAATATCAACTAACAATACTGGCAATCCAGGAAACGAACTGGACTATTAATGATTTTCAAGACATGAGATTGCACACAATATTCAAAAGTAGGAAGCCTACTGGAAAACGAGGATTCGGAGTGGCCTTCATTGTGGCCACCAAATTTTCGTTGACTTTGAGCAAGTATACGACAATATTGATCGTAACGTATTGTACCAAATAATGCTTTCCTTTGGCATCCCAGTCTAATTAATCCATCTTACCAAAATGACAATGACGTCGACGACCTTCCAGGTCCGCGCCAATAACGAACTCACCGATGCCTTTGACACAAATATCGGACTAAAACAGATTGCCCATTGCTATTCAATTTGGCTCTAGAATGCGTCATAAGGAAGCTATTGGTTGATACACGAGGTATATTACTATACAAGTTGAGCCAAGAATTAACGTATGCAGATGACATCAACATTTTGTCACGGTCATTAACAACTGCCAAAAAATTCTTGCTGAAACTCGACAGCGTAGCAAAACTAGTAGGGCTAAAAATCAGTACAAATACAAGTAGGGCAGATAAAAATAAGCTCATGTTAAAAGGGTTTTGTACTTAATTCAAGGAAAACTTTTATGACATGCTAAATAATAATCGTATAGTCTGTAAAAGAACTCCATTTTAACCAGTCAACATTTTGTTCCAACATCACTGAAATCATTGACTGGCCTGAATGTGAAATGAATTTTTGTTATTCATCTTACTTGAGAATTTGGAGAAGATTCAATCAAAAATGTAGGATCTGGTTTGATGGAAATCCCATGTCGAAGAAAAATCCTACATGATTGTTGGTATCGGAGGAAATTCAAATAGCTATAATGTGGGTTAAATTTTATTGAAACTTATAGAATAAAATGATATTTTTGCATGTTATTGTTCGCGGCCGACATGTTTAATGTCCCGGGAAAGTGAAAACGCTTTTTCTATTAAATTAAGTTCAAAGAAATTATTTGCACAATAATTAATTCCACTATTTTACTAATAACATTTTAATTAACATTTCACTTTTCTAGAAATTTATGTTTCAACTATCTTCAAATGTATCACGAAGATCTTTTACTTCACTATCACTCAATATCGCCTTCAATTTGCGCTCCATACTTATCTCAGTTTTGACTATTGTCGTGTTACTAACATTCCTACCCCCATCCATTCAGTTCGGCTTTATATAAGGTCTCTAGTCATTCAATCCATTTCTCGTACATTGGCGAATGTTCTGACGAGAACTACCTGGAATATTTGAGCGATTCTGAATACTCGCAGTGACATCACTTTTGAATATTAATCATGGATCTACTTGGTCCATTCTAGTGCTTTCGATTATTCGTTTACTTTTTCGGTTGCTTCTTTTTGATCAATATTGATAATGATGTTATTCATAGTTCCGACAACAATTGCGACAGTAGCTCGCAGAATTGTTTGGACATGTAACAATAAATATATATGTATATATATATTTATACGTATATATATATATATATATATATATATATATATACATATTTACATATATATATATACATATACATATATATATATATATATATATATATATATATATATATATATATATATATATATATATATATATATATATATATATATATATTTGATAGTCTTGAGCCTCTTCTGTCACTAGATGGTATTCGTTGTTTTTTTAATTTTTTTTCCTTATCAGATAAGAAATGGCGTACTACAACATCACTCAAGAAATCAAGAGACATGCTGTCATCGTCGCTAAATGTGCGAACCATACTACAGATTTCGAAATCTCTAATTTTCTTAATTGCACCCGTTCATACGTGCATAAAGTTCGGCGTGAATTGGAAGAATCAGGAGGCGATACAGAATCGGTTGCAAAACGCAAAAAGCACGAAAAACGTTCTGAAACTGCCCAATCTGCAGCATTTTTAGAGCAAGTGCAAGTGATTATAGACGAGGACCCTTCAAAATCAATGATTTCCTTGCGAGTGAGATTCAGGTTTCTGGGCACCTTATTCGTAGAGCTGTCCACAAAGACCTTCGGTATGAGTCTTACGTGATGCGCAGAAGACATTTCTTGTCAGAACGAACACGAGAATAGAGAGTTATTCGATCAAAACGTCTTTCAAACAAAATCAAACACCCTGAGGCACCAAAAATGTTATGGTTTTTTTCCGACGAAAAAAATTTTGACCAAGATCAAAAGACAAATCGTAGAAATGACCGATGGCTATGTTTAAATCCTACGGAGGTTCCTGTTGTTATGCACAAAAAATTTTCTAGCCTTTGTTATGGTTTCAGGTGTTGTCAGCAACGAAAGACATGTTATGCCACCACACTTTGTTATTCAAGGACTTCGGGTGAACTCTGCTGCATACATCGAGGTTTTGGAGACGGTAGTAAAACACACGGTAGACAATGTAAGCGCCGACCAAACATTTTTCAACAAGAGTTGCTCCCTCACACAATGTGATGGCGACACAAGATTGGATGGCTGAAAATTTTCATGACCACATAACACCGAACCTAGCTCCCCAGACTTTAATCCTTTGGATTGTTACGTATGGGTCGTAGTTGAGCGTGAGACCAATAGTCGTCTTCATAATACCACTTCTTTGCTGAAGACAAGGAGCATTTGATTCGGGCATATTGTCGTTTCCGGTCCCGGATCAAAGAGGTTATTGCTGCTAATAGCGATTTTATTGAATAACTTTAAAGTCATATATTAATTTAACGTTGCATAAAAAATTCCTGAAATATCATTGAATTTTGTTAAAAACACAAGCTAATTAATTTTACTCTCAAGTTGTCCTCAAATACCGTACGGACCCTGTATATCGGGCAGTACTAATCAGATCGATTCAAACTGACATGCGTTTGAAAGATAATATTCCAGTCTACAATTTTCATATGGGCAGTTTTGTATTTCGTCATTCGTGTTGAAACGTATATTTATTTAAAAATGAGTGTTGTTTCTGAAAAAAAAATCGCTCTATTTTACAATATCACTACGATCAAGGTGAGAGTGCATCGCAGGATCGCGAAAAAAAGTTGTGTTGTCTACAGTTAAGATACTTTTCAAAAACCACAGCCAAGAGATGGTTCCCTCGCTTTCATTCTGGAAATTTTGATGTCGAAATGCACCTCGCTTAGGTCGACGAATCATTGAAAAAGTCGATGAAATCTAAAAAAAATTGAAGAAGACCCACACATAAGCAGGCATGACATTGCTAAGGAATTGAATGTTTATTAACAAATAGTTTTGAACCATTTGCGTAAGGCTGGATGCACAAAGAAGCTCGACGTTGATCGACATGAATGATCGACCGAACACCCTTTTGCAAAATGCTGATAAAACGCAAAGAAATCGAGTAATTTTTGAAGCAAATCACTACTGGCGATGAAAAATGGGTAAGATAAGGGAATTTCATTCGAAAATGATCACGGTCAAAACAGGTGAATCATCACAAACAACTTCAAAGCCAAGATTGACACCAAATGAGGTTATGCTGTATTTATGGTGGAGTTGGAAGGGAATTGTTTATCATGAGGTGCAAGAACCTGGCTAAATGCTCAATTTGGCTCTGTACTGTCAGCAATTAACCAGATTGCAACAAGCAATTTAAAGAAAAACCTGCCAGAATTGATCAATAGGCACGGCGTTGTCTTCTATCATGACAATGCCAGACCAAACTCATTTTTGAAGACCCGGCAAAAATTGACAGAGCCTGGCTGGGAGGTTTGAATCCAGACCTTTTACCATCAGACTACTATTTGTTTCGGTCCTTGCATAACTTCCTAAATGAAAAGAAATTCACTTCAAAATGGCTTGTGAAAATCACTTAGCCAAGTTTTTCACCGATAAACCACAGAAGCTCTACACAGATGGAATAATGGGTCTGCTCAAAAAATGGCAAAAGGTCACAGATAATGATGGACAATATGTACTTAAATAAAATTCATTTTAAATGAAAAAAATGTTCAATTGAAAAATGACAAAAAAATGCGCAATACTTTTTAGACTTACCAATATATTTCTCTCAAGGAATTTACCTTTAAAGATGTAGTGGTTAGAGCACTTACCCCGAAAGCCGAATGTTCCTAGTTTGACTCTGGTTGGCAAGATTTAGTTTAAGTTATTTTCGGGTGGATTGTAAGCCTGCTGATTTAAAATCAGATCGTATCGCAGCTAAGTGGATGGACACAGGGCCAAAGCTTGATACTGACCATATAACCTTGTAGAGTTGCCGAAAAATTTTACCAAGATAATAATATACTCCTATGATCCCTAAGCAAAGGCCCGAAAGGGGTTGTAGTGCTTAAATTTTTATTTTTTTTGCAAAATATTGGGCATTTTTCGTACAAAAAGTCATTAAATCTATATTTTTCTTCATCATTATACCATATTGAAATGAGTCCTTAAAAGAATTGCAATTCTGCACCAATACTTTCTAGTTCTATGTGTTGTCTTTCATTTGATACCCCTACAATCAAAGTCCTTTTATGCGTCGATCAGTTACGCTGAAAAATCGGGGTGATATTCGGAAATATTTCAGTTTTAACGGTAAAAATCCTCTACAGTTAATTGCTTTTCTTGTCTTTTGAACGGTACTTAAAAGATAAAAAGATTTATCATTTGCCGGAAACAGGACTCTTCTATCTATCTCTGTTCAAACGTTATGAGTGAAACTACATAGAAAAAGTTAGGTAGATAACCCTACGCTCATGTCAGAAGGGTCTTGTACCCAATTTCTCAGAAATGCAGTCACCAGCAACAACGAAAGTCAAGAAATATGTCAAAGAAATGTATACGTTTATAAGAAAATCCATTGTTTTTCTATTTTCAACGGTCGCCAGCAACAAAAACCACTCAAATTATGAATTCATCAAAAGATTGATGCTATTGACCTCATTTGAAAATTTTAAGAAGATGAAATCAAAACTGCAGTTACTTCTTCTTCTTCTTAGCACTACAGCCCCTGGTCAATTGACCGCGTCCTTCAATTTCGAAATATGAGCAGCGAGAAACTGTCTTCGTCGACCGAGTCAGACCAGCGTTTCCTCGGTTATCCTACTGGCCTCCGGCCTTCAGTTCTCCCAACTAATACCTTTTTGGGTATCCTTTGTTCATCCATACGATTCATGTGGCCAGCCCATTGCAGCTTCCGCAGTCTTATAATCGTTGAGACCTCCGGGTCGTCAAAAATTTCATACAGCTCATGTTTGTATCGAATTCGCCATTGGTCCCCATCTAGCTTCGCTCCAATTACTCGCCTCAGGATGCGTCGCTCAAAGGCGTTCTATAAATTTGCGAATGCTTGGGTTAGGGTCCAGTGACTTATTTGATGGAAAATCCATAAAATATCAAAAATTATGTGGTATTGTTGTTGTAGTTAAAGAAATTTCAAATGGCTGTAACTTCCGTCTATATCATTCGATTTTCATCAAACTTACAAAATTTAAGGACCTTCTGTGGGACTACTTAAATATTGAATTTCGTTCAGTTTAAGGGTACATATACGATTTAATTGGGGAAAGTGTGAAATTTGAGGATATACTATTGTTCACAAAAATGAGTGAATTTAGACTTCTAACGTATTTGTTGTTGTTGTTGTACTGATGAACACCTACCTCCATAATTTTTTTCAGATTTTTTGAGGGGGACACAAATGTTTCGTTCATTCCCCCTCCCTGCGCCCTTTCAATTGATACCCATATCGGCTACCTTTGGTGAACTGTTTTATTTTTTGGTGACATTTCCCTTTATGGGGAGACCCCCTTAAATACCTTACAAAATTTTTTTGCAATTGAATTTTTAAGAGAGCACCACTTTACACCTGCATACAAAATTTGATGTTTCTAGCTGAAGTAGTTTGCGAGAAAAAGTGCTGCGCCACACGGACGGACGGACGAACAGACAGGGCGCGATTTTAGTAGGGTTTTGTAAAATTATTATACAAAACTCTTAAACTTAACAGAAAAATATACGTGCTAAACTTGTGGCGCCTCTACCGCGTCATACGAAAATGACGAGAAAACCGCGCAAACACACACTCGTTCCAAGAGAGATCTTTTCGATCGGGACATCGCAAAACATCGAAAAAGAAAAAGGAAGTTTCATTCTATATAGGCCTGTCCGAGACACCAACTCTATCGCGTGCTTTTCAACAACGCTTTGACTGACGACACCATTAAGCAGTAGAGCATTATTTTACATACGCGATCATTCCGATGCGAATATCGAAATCAATGTGAATTCTATTTTATGTTTTGTTAGTTGTTATCCGTGAATAAAGACATTGCGTTGTAATTAGCCGTGATTTTATATTTTAATGTAATGCCGGGCGCACAACAAGGATTCTGAATCCACGCGCCACAAGTTCGTACACTGGTGACCCAGTTTTTCTTGGAAAGTGCGGCAATCTAAAACTATACAACAATCGTAATATAGTGTTGTGATAAGTAATTATTGCTTGATCGAAAACCGAATCCACAATCGTAAGTATTGTTTTGAGTTCTCCACGATGGCAAACCAAGAAGGTGACATGTCACGCTTAGAAGCCCAAACAAAGGCCGCCGCATCGAGCATCATAGCTGCCGCTGCACCGAGTTCAAACAATAGTCATCTCGCAAGTCAGATGAATATTGTGGGGTAATGCAAGCTTCCACCATTTTGGCATGAGATATGTGGTTTTTGCAAATCGAATCACACTTTCAAATGCACCGAATCACACAAGACTCTACAAAGTACCATTTGGTCGTAGCAACGTTGGATCACGACACAATATCAGAGGTGTCCGACATTATTCGCTCGCCTCCGATAGCATAGAAATACGCTGCTTTGAAAAAAGCCATCCTTGCTCGTCTCACAGACTCACCGGACGCACAGCTCCACAAGCTTCTAACGGGAGTGGAACTCGGAGAACAAAGACCCTCACAGCTATTGCGTCACATGCGCTCATTAGCCAGCACACGTGTTAGCGACGACGTTCTACGAATCAAATGGCTGGATTTACTTCCGCAACACACTAAACGCATGTTGTTATAAAAGGGCAAACGCTTGAAGAGCTTGCAGCAGTCGCCAATGAGGTACACGATTTCGGACTGTCAGTCTTAGTCACGTCACATCAGACAGAGCAAAACTACACAGCGTTCACACCGTCTACGGGAGCGACCGACCACATCACGCAAGAGCTTGCCGCTTTACGCCTGGCGATCTTTCAGCTGTTAAACCTGACACGCGATGCGTTGCAACGTTCGCAACATAACTCTGATCAGTACCGACGCTCTCCATCACGCAACAACCAGCATCCACGCAGCCGTTCAATTACACCTGGAGCAACTTCTCGTTCCAAATATTGTTGGCTCCATAAAAAAAACGGAGCCCTCGCCGTGAACTGCAGGCAACCGTGCACGTTCACCTCAGCAACATCGACAACCCCGACGGGAAACTAAACCTGCCGGCGGCCTATGCGGCAGCTGCCACCGGCGCATCGTATGAATGCCGCCTATACATAAAAGATGGAAATACAGCGACACGATTCCTCGTCGACTCAGGATCGGTTGTTCCATCATACCAAAACGTATCATTTCGAAGCCACTATTTAAACAACCGCTTACATTACGAGCAGCGAATGGCACACCAATCACCACATACGGAACACAAGAACTTACTTTAAATCTCGGCCTACGTCGGCCCTTCAGGTGGAAGTTTGTAATAGCTGACGTGCAAATGGCTATACTTGGCGCAGATGCCCTCAAACACCATGAACTGCTCATTGACTTGCATGGACAGCGATTACTCGACGGAGTTACAAGTCTATTTACACCATGCATTATTGGACCAGAACCAAACGTACACGCTGTCAACATAATATTACAATGTTCCTTGCCGGCAGACACTATCGGTGAGAGTTACAAGCAACTCATCAGCAGATTTGCGTGTGCATCTGCAGTTTCCGGTCAAATGGCTACAATCTCAGATTTACCGATTAACCACCATATTACAACAAAAGGCCCACCTGTGTTCTCTCGACCACGCCATCTCGTAGGTGATCGACTTGCAGCCGCAAAATAAGAATTCGACACATTAGCCGAACGAGGTGTTGTTTGCCCATCCTCCAGCCAATGGGCCAGCCCATTACACATGGTTCCGAAACCGAACGGTGGAAGGCGTTCGACAGGAGACTATCGCCAATCAAATCTCATCACATGTGCAGGCCGATACCCACTTCCAATAATAGAGGATCTTCTTCAAGAGGTCAAAGGCACAGTGTTTTCCGTGATAGACCTAAAAAAGGCGTTTTACCAGATCCCAGTCGCTCCAGCTGACGTACCCAAAACTGCAGTGACAACACCCTTTGGGTTGTATGAATTTGTTGGCATGCCAATGGGACTCCGAAAAGCAGCACAAACAATGCAACGAGTCATGAACCATATCCTCAGGAAACTAGCTTTCGCTCAAAGCTATCAGGACGATATCCTCGTATTATCCACGGACCGCAAGCAGCACCAGAATCATCTTCAACAGCTATTCAAGGTCTTGCAAGAAGCCAATTAACAAATAAACTGGAGCAAATGCCAGATCGGACTAACCGAAATCACTTTCGCAGGCTATAAAGTTTCTGAAACAGGTTTTCGTCCACCAAAATCAAAAACTGAAGCAATTATCGAGTTTCCACGAACAGAACACTCCACTCAACTCAGGCGCTTCATAGGAATGTTGAACTATTATAGACGCTGTATTCCACACGCAGCCGATATTTAAGCACCGTTGAACGACATGTTAAAGGTTCTAACGAAAAAGATAGCCAAGCTGTCATGATCAACTGAATCAGAAGCCGCATTCGAATTGTGCAAACAAAGCATAGCTTCAGCAGAAGCAACCATTGCTTTTAAACACGGATGCTTCAAATGTAGCAATCGGAGCATCATTAGATCAGCAGCACCCTAATGGAGCCTGGATTCCATTAGGATTTTTCTCGAGAAAATTGTCGGAAACCGAGAAGCGTTATTCTACTTACGATCGAGAGCTTCTTGCAGTTTTTGCAGCTGTAAAACACTTTCAGCGCATCCTGGAAGGCAGAGAGTTTACTATATGCTCCGAGTCCCGACCTCTCTCATTCGCTCTCTCCCAATGTTTCGACAAAGCATCGCCTCGGCAATGCAAACAACTCGATTTCATAGCCCAATTTGATGCCCAAATTACATACGAACCCGGAGATGAAAATGTCGTCGCAGACGCTCTATCACAAGTTGAAACAATTGATGTACCTTCAACCATCAACATCGAGGCCATCAGCCAAGCACATCTTTCTGACGAACAATTGCCGTTCCTCATGAACAACCCCCGCTTCAAACTACGTCGTTTAGATGTCGAGGGACAACCACGAGAACGACGACAGCATTAAACCGTATCTGCCCGTCATTCTTCGTCGCCAAGCTTTCAACGCCGTCCACGAACTATCACACCCAGGAGGAAGAGCCACAGCCAAACGCTTGGAAACGAAGTATTTTTGGCCGGGTCTCCGATAGATATCCTCCGATGGGCAAAATAATGCTTACCTTGCCAGCGCTCAAAAGTACATCGCCACAACCGTGCAGAGCTCGGAGATTTTAAACTGCCAGACAGCCGTTTCGATCATATCCACATCGATCTGATAAAGCTGCCACTATGTCAAGGTTATGAGAACTATTTGACAATCATCGACCGATACACCCGCTGGCCGCAAGCCATCCCAGTTATTGACACCAAAGCCTCTACAGTTGCGCGTGCTCTCTTTGATCAATGGATAGCTATTTTCGGAACACCTCTAACACTTTCTTCGGATCAAGGACCGCAATACGAAGCCAACTCAATGCAACAATGCAGTCGCCTTTTTGGTACACAACATATCCACACGAAGCTCTACCACCCGCAAGCAAATGGCATGGTAGAGCATATGCATAGAACGCTCAAAGCAGCCCTCAAATGCACACCCGAAACGCCATGGATTCATGCTCTCCCAGCAGTTCTATTAGGCATGCGAACAACGTTCAAGAAGGATCTACAAGCTTCACCAGCCGAAATGCTTTTCGGAACTTCTCTTCAAATTCCTGGTGAATTTCTCGACACAAACAAAACGATTTCAACCAGCCCACAAGATTTCGTCGCAGAACTCCGACGACTCCTCAGAGCCAGTCGTCCTGTACCTGGAGCCAGACATGTGAATCACCGCCCGTTCGTTTTCAAGGATCTACGCACTTGCGAATACGTTTTTCGCCGTGTCGATGCAGACGCAAACCATTGGAGCCACCTTATACCGGACCCCATCGCGTCATAAAAAGGTTAGACTACAGGAATTTCATAATAGACGTCAACGGAGCCATCAAGACAATCTCCACAAATCAGCTGAAACCAGCATATCTCTCTCCAGAAGACGAACGCTCACAACAACACGAACGAAATCAATCGCATTTGCCACGAACACGAGCACCGGAAACCCAAACGCAAATTATACCACCAACTCCGCCACAAGAGGAAATGCCTTTCGCATCCAACGAAAATCAAGCAGCTGTCAAATCGAAGTATGTGACATTTTCATTCCCTTCGCAGAGCACGAAGGTCATTGGAGAGGGGGTAGCTGTGGCGCCTCTACCGCGTCATCCAAAAATAACGAGAAAACCGTGCAAACAAACACTTGTCCCAAGAGAGATCTTTTCGATCGGGACATCGCAAAACATCGAAAAAGGAACAAAGGAAGTTTCATTCTATACAGTCCTGTCCGGGACGCCAACTCTATCGTGTGCTTTTCAACAACGCTTCGACTGACGACGCTATTAAGCAGTAGAACATTATTTTACATACGCGATCATTCCGATGCGAATATCGAAATCAATGTAAATTCGATTTTATGTTTTGTTAGTTGTTATCCGTGAATAAAGACATTACGTTGTATTTAGCCGTGATTTTATATTTTAATGTAACGCCGGGCGCACAATAAGGATTCTGAATCCACGCGCCACAAGCTCGTACAAACTGATAACCTTCTTTCAGCCGTATCCTTAAATTCATGGATTCATTGTTATTTACTACAACAACGCAGTATCAAAAACTAGCGAGTCAATCGTTTGACCACCAAATACTATTTCAGTCTAAGGTAATATGATAATCAGTGATAAATGGTATATGTTCACTTTTGCCTATTCCTAATAATAGCATTTGCATTTATCTGAAACCCAGCCAAAGTAACAATTAAGCAGATAATTTAGTCTTTATTAAACACTTGTTCGCCTGGGAGCGCCAACACATCTACTTTACTGCACTTTGTAACCAAAATACGAGCATTATAGAACAGCAATTTCGCCAATATGCAATTACCTGGGGATCAGGGGGAGCCACACAACATCATAATCATAAATTCCAGCTATTTCACAGCCCAGTTCAGATACAAGTATCGATAGGCATATAATTGGTTCATTTTATTGCGATTACACCTCTCGCGTGTTTCTTTCCGGCTTGCATAGAATTAAAGGCTACGCTCGATGAAACTATAGACTAGATCTCACTAATATCTATCTATTAAAACCGTATTCCCCTCAAGGTGAAAATTAGCGCTAATATTCGTAGTGAGCCGTAGAATGCTGGTCGGAGTCGGAATAGCGCAAATTTCTTCTTGCGCGCCATGACATGGGCATACCTGTCGTTGTAATGTCGCACAACATATGGTCGATAATTTTGCAAATTAATCGCGTCTTCATTAATTATGTTGACTCAAGCTGTCGATGACCAAAAGGTGTTGTCACGCTCAACACTTTGCAGTCTCGGCTTCGACGTTTCGATTATGCTGCAGAGGACTATAAAAGATTGTCCAGAATAGATAGATTGCTCCACATTGTAGTTAACCATATAAGGAAAGATCAGTATTTTAATCCTGTTCGTATTGAGACTCATCATAGCTCATTAATTAATCAGCGCTCGCACTTCTGCAACCCCACGTTGGGCGCTAGAATATTTTATCGCAAGGAACATCTCTAGAACCATAATTAATCATAAATGTGCCCATTGCTTACACTTAGGTAACACCTTTGGCAGCCAACAATAAATCAAAATTAAAAATAATCTCATTAGTAAGAATACTTTTGAAATCCTACTACATGCATTAACGCACCTATCCGTTTCGCCCATCAGCAATCCTTGTGGTTGCTTTGACTTATATTTGTCGAATTCAGCCATTTAATATTATTCAGAGTAAAATTAATATCGGATCAAACTTGACGTTGACTAAAATTTGCAACCGGCGCATGTAGGATGGAAGCCGACCAAGCAATTGGACAAGAACACGTTTCGCCGTGGGCACCAACTAGTCCTCAACTTCTTTAAATGTTAATTATCTCAAAGGCATATTTTTACATTGACAGGCAATTTTATTAGTCGTATTGAGTACGCCGATTTGATATTGAGACGAAGAAATCAATTTTTTTATATGCCCTCTCTGTCCTGTTGTTTCGCCAAACCGTTGACGACTGTGACTGAAATTGTGGCCGGACTATTCAACTGCAGTCGTCGTGTGGGACGACAGGTATTTCAGATTCGCATTTCAAGAGAAACTCAATACAATCCTTGCAATCTGTGGAATATTTTGGCCTATAGGCATTCCACGTCATGCCATGTGGTCAAAAGTTATTGATAAGATCTTCGGCTGTGGCTTTTATTTGGCGAAAGCCTAAGTTTTGATGCCCAAGGTTGAGTTAGAAGCAATAATTCAATAAATTTTTTCCTGTTTTTAAAGTACATAAGTCGTTAGGGGAAAAACACGTGTTTCAAAATGAGAATTTTGTATTCATCCTCGAAAACTTTTACATTCTTCCAATACGATTTATTAAAAATTTTTTTTGGCATCTATAATTAAATTTAACAAGCTTGCATTAGATTAAGCAGCCGCCACATTGTTTTTGCGTTTTAGTAACATTAGTTGAACAGAACTTCTGACTAAAAGTATTAATGCTACTTTTTTATGTTGCCAATGTACTGTTGAATTAGATTGAACTTAAATTTTAGGATTACAATCGCAAAAAGGCATATTGCTGATGTATTCAAAAAAAAAATTCAAGCATATCATACTCAGGCTATGAAAGTTCACATTTGTGATACTTGAAATTTTTGAGGACGAATACAGGGTTATCCATTTCGTGGTTGGGAGAGTATAACCCTGCCGTTTGACATCTGTCAGCATTAAATGTCATCCAAAGCATGTTTTTTTTAGATGAAGTTTTGCCATTTAGAAATATGGATCGTTAAACAGTCGAAGAATGCGTTAAAATTATTAATTTTTATTATAAAAATGATGATTTTGCTGTATCAACATTAAGGGCTTTATGAACCATTACGATCGACCTACACAGCAAACAATTTCGAACACAGTGAGAAAATTTGAAGAGACTGGATCAGTTATTGATATTGCAAGGCCTGTGCATCATCGTAACATTCGTTCTGCTGAAAATATCGCTGTCGTTGCTCAAAGTGTGGAGGAAGACCCAAATTTGTCGATTCCTCGACGTGCTCAACATTTGGGCCTATCTTACGGCTCATTGTGGTGGATTTTGCATTTGGATTTGCATCTTCATCCGTACAAAATCCAACTCACTCAAGAACTTAAGCCTCAAGACCATACACAACGCAGAATGTATGCGAATTGGGTAATTGAACAATAAGCCATTGATAACGATTTTTCGAACAAAATTTTCTTTACATATAGGGCTGATTTTTCGCTCAGTGGTTGCGTTAATAAACAGAATTGCCACATATGGGGCTCTCAAAATCTTCACGTGATCGCAGAAAGGCCTTTGCATCCGGAAAATGTGACCGCTTGGTGTGCATTATGATCTGGTGGTGTTATTGGCCCGTATTTTTTTGAAAATGATCAAGGAAGAGCCATTACAGTCAATTCTGACCGCTATGGACGGATGTTAACCGATAATTTTTGGAAAGAAATCGAAGATTATGATCTGGAGAACATGTGGTTCCAATGGGACCCAGTAACAAGCCACACAACACCGGCTAATCCAGCGCTTTTGCAAGAGAAATTTCCAGGATGCGTAATTTCGAGATTGAGTGATGTCAATTGGCCCACAAGATCCTGCGACCTAACACCTTTGGATTTCTTTTCATGGAGCTATACAAAAGATCGTGTTTACGCGAACAATCCTCAAAATCTTGAGCAATTGAAAACCAATATTCGTGAAGTTATGGCCGAGATATTGCCAGAAATGTGCCGAAAAGTCATTGAAAATGACCCCAAAAGGATTGAGGCCTGTAAGATGCCCCGTGGAAAACATTTGAATGATGTTGTATTTCATGCCTAAAGGCCAGGTTTAGTCTTTATATTGAATAAAAATTTTTGTTTCTGTCTGAATACTATGTATTTTCTTAAGCTTTACTTTCCCAAGCATAAAATGGATAATCCTATATAATTCCTATTTGATTTGTTTTTCTAACAAATATAGTCAAGGCGCGATACAGTGCCGCATTTCTTTTGGTAAATTTAAATTTAATTAAATTATTATAATTTCCATTGAAATTATATACGTGTGAATGGAAAGTATAAATTTACTTTTAAATATAATAATAATTTCTATGTAAGGCCCCCAAGATAAAATTAACATACGAAAGAGCAAATAGTTTAAGCTTTTGTAATTACATGCTGATAAAATAGAGGTACAACGAATTAGTAGCAATTTTCAATGAGCGGTCAGTCTTTCAGCTTCTGGAGATTTCAAATTTGGATTATGAAAGACTAGAAATCCGCGTTGAATTTTGAAATCGGAATGGCTTGAAAATTTAGATGAATTTTTAGCCGCGATCACTTTTTCCTCGTGAACGCCGCGCCATGCAGTGGCTTTGAGTATATGTAATGGCTGTTTGTGCAATACACGCAGATGTTCAGTGCTCCTGACATGAAGATTTTACTTATTGACGTAACCGTTTAAGTGGAAAGCGCCTCGTCGTTCATGATGGTTTTCGATACAAAATCTTCCTCTTCGTTGTCTAGAGTGAGGATGGGTTGACAGTAATTCACAGGCGACTGCTTGCACTTTATACGGGAACATGTGTAAGTCTTTCATTAAAATTCGCTGTATGGTCCGTCTCGCGATGCCCGATTGTGTGGTCTATCGTCTGGTTGATGTTCCATCGTTCTCAGCGACATAAGCAGCCACAGCCGTGATATTCTCGCTTGAATGAAAGGGCAGCTCTGGTCTCAATCTGTTCGATTTAAGCAGCTAAGCGCCGGATTGTTTACCCAGTTGGCACGACGTGATTCGGCAATCGACATCAAAATTCTCGCTACGCCTTCACGACCGACCGATTATTGGTCGGAAAATCTACACGATTAGCATGTGGAGTATAGCACTACATTGCCCGTTTGTTTGTATACTACAACTGTCAAGTTCACAAATATAAAATATGATTCACGTACGATGCTATTTGCAAAAGCTATAACATCTTCCCTTAGGATGGTTAATTTTACGCCACCCTGTACTAGATACAAAAAATTAATACTTCGTGGAATAGGTAGTCGAATTTGGTAGTTATGTGCAATTTGACATACTTGACAGCTTTATTGGGTTCTAATCAGTCCCTATTTTAATTTGAGAATTCAATCAAAAAGGACTTCATCCACATTCTTCTATTGTGATATTACTTTTCAGGCAAAAAAAAACAATCACTTTGTTCAAGCCATGCAAATTCTATTCGATTATTCTAAAAGACTATAAAATATAAATATAATTTCAATACGGATTGAAATCATTATCGTTTGATCAACTAAATATTTGAATAAACTGCTTTTAAGTCACGTAAGAGAGGCGGCAATTGAAGGCTCATATATATGTATCAATGGCTTCGAATAATCCACTTTGATAATTACTACTGCACTGTATATGAATTTTAAAAATCATTGCCTTACTTCCCCCGTTTTTTCCAGCAAATTGAAAGGATTTATAATTGACGACAGCACAATTTGTAAAAGAGAAAACTAGTTGCTCGTACCTTTTCAATAAATTTCAACTTGTCTTTCTATTCACTGTGTAGAAGTCTAGAGAATTCATTAAACTCGACTCTGGCTATGACTAGTTCTAGAAGTTTTGTTCACAAAATTTTGATCGCTTGGTCATCAAAAAACTTAAATACATTTTCACGTTAGCAAAATGTACCAGAATAGATAAATATTTCACTGCTGAGGTAAAGATTATATCTGGTGCTAATTTTATGAACTTTTCGTTGCCGCAAAAAAATGTATTGTTATTTGCCGATCGTAGTCGCTTGTAGAAAGAAATTGTGTAGGCGAGAATTTCCCCACTTGAATCACATTCCTACTCGACTTGCGGTATCTTCATCAGCCTGTTTGAGGTAATGGTAAAAATTCCACCTGTCTTCACATTGCTTGGTATGTACATTTCAATTGAACTCGGCTGCGTTTATTTTTCCTGCTAGAGATTGCCTATTCCTAATTCTCTTAAATTTTATGTAGGAATAGAAAAAATGAAAGCTTTTCCCGATTCCGGAAACAAACCTGTCATTCAGCCACTTGTCATCGTCTGATTGGAGTCGCCATAGTGCCAAATGCCAGGTCCCTCTCCGAGATTGAGCCAGCAAGTTATCACATACATATTGTTCTGGAAAGTAAAAACTCTGAAATGAAACGCACTTGTTACAATATCTTACCAGAGTGACTTTATTGTTCAAATCTCTTCGTATTTATACATTACATTTTACTTTAAATATTTTGCTGACCAAAAATTACTATGAAATTAATTGGATCAATGGAAATTTCGATGATGGTGCAGTTCGTGCGGTATTGATGCATTTGGTGTTAATAACCATGCTGACATGCGTACTCGTGCGAAGTTCAATCATCCTAATTGTTATTGATGGTTGTCGCTGGTGGATATGCTGACATGCGTAATCGTGTGAAGTTCAATATCCTAATTGTTATTGATGTTTGTCGCTGGTGGATATGCTGATATGCGTAATCGTGTGAAGTTCAATATCCTAATTGTTATTGATGTTTGTCGCTGGTGGATATGCTGATATGCGTAATCGTGTGAAGTTCAATATGCCGATACAGGTATCTGGTGTTGATTAAAGGTGATTTGGGTTGGTGACCTCGGAAATAATGTTGTGTGTGGATTTTTAAATTATAGATGATGGTGAGCATTCATGGGAGTTTAATTTGGATGTATCTTGCACATTACCGCCCGCCATGAACCGTCCGAGGTTCTTAGTTCTTAGAATTTGTCGACATTTCGTACCACGTAGTCCTTTGCTGGTTTGGTGTTATTTGGACCTTTTTGCGACGATATCGAATCAGAAGAAAACAAGCTGACGTAATAATCAAGGTTATTAAGACAGACAGGCTGATGTTTGTCCCGTGGTGACCAATGGTTGACCAAGAGGTAGTTTCGTTTTCTTCAATGATGTTCTGCTCTTGTTGAATGTAAGCTCCAAAGGATTCTTCGGATTTAATGATTTTTGGCGCTGAAAGATTAGGAATAGTTTGTTGGCTTATTGTCTGATCGAGGACAGGTGGGTGTGGAAGCATGTATACGGAAAGGTTCCGCGTAGCGGCTTTCCAAGAGGCAGTGAACAGAGAATTTTCAACTCTAAGACTACAGTCCTGCGACAGTCTTATGATCCCAGTGTTATTAAGGATTACATTTTGGCGGTCACCTTGACAAATGGCTTGCGCTGGGGTTGCTGATGGCGTCGTGAATAACCAGGTATTTGGGTCGTGCAGTTGTTTCCATACTATACGTTTTATTTTGAAAGTGTGTACTGCACACGGGTCTCTGCCGAATACCTTGTGTATCTCATTGATCAAGCAATTTGGTTTCGAATTCACGTCATGGAGTATACTGATGTCTACTAGATATTGATTGGCTGCGATCCTGGAGAGGTCGTCACTGGAAGCTTCAAAATACTGCTGCAAGTTATAGTTTACGCCTAAAATCGTTGATGGTATGTCAAATGTTCGGAATGTGTTGTTCCCGATGCATTCTGGAACTGGTGTGGCTTTTATCAAGTTGTACGGGCGGTTGTCGATAATGGGAAGGAATGCCAGTAAGTTGATATAAGTATCATCAACATTGATTTGAATGGGTTCGATTGCTTGATATAAGATCTGCATGTGATCTGGGAGCAGCGTTTGTGTGTGGTTGATGTCTTGAAGGGCATCATTTGTTCTGATGCATTCCCAGATGCTTGTTGGTGAAACGAGAGTAGATAGTAGACTAGAATACTTCTGGTGAACTTCTTGCAGGTAGTTTTCTGCTTGCTGGTACGTAGCCAAAAGGTGAATGCTGATTTTATTGTGATCGATGGTTTTGTACCAGCGGCCTAGTTCGTTGACTCGTTCTATACCTCTTTGTAGCTGAGCTTGAAATCGTTTTAGCTGGGTATCGATTCTACCTGAGGTGCTGTTGAGGGTTTTCACTGCCTTTAGCATGAGTTTGTCTTGACTGTTCATAGATCGTATGATTTTCTTTTGATTGTCAGATAAACTGTTGATGTCCTTGTAGGCCTCGTCATTTATTCCGAAAACAGCGGTTAATAGAGTTCCAAGCGCACCTCTTCGCCTTCTGTGATGCAACAACTTTAAAGTAAGCATTTTATGGACAATTTCTTCTTTAAGCTCTTTTAAATGGTGGACTAGTTCAAAGCTACCGATTTCAGTTGATATACTAGAGCTAGATTGGCACAGTCCATGAAATTTTGCCACGACCGCTTCTATGTTCTTTTGATCGTATACAAGATTAGTCCAAGGTAGTTGCAGTTGTATTTTGAACGCTCCTCTGTGGATTTGTGCGGCTCCGAGGTGCTCGATGTAAAACCCAGTCGTAAGTTGCGTGATATTAACATCGCAATTCATTTGTGGAAACACACAGAAAACTACTAGGAGGGAGTATAGTAATTTCGATGCTATTCCTGCGGTTCGTACCTTCGTTGGAGTGGGGTCTATAGGTTCAGATTTGGATTTTTTGGAGTAGGTTGATAGATACTTCGACCACGTGTTTCCAATAGGTGCGATTTTGGGTCGTTTCCTTTTACTCGGTTCTGCCGTCGCTAACAGCGTAGCCGATTTTGGTTGTTCTGTAGGAGGCTCTGGACTTGTGTTAGTGAACGGTAGACGGCAAATCTTGGTGATAGGGCGTCTAGTGACTCTACCGTAAAACTTGACGGACACAACGCGGACAATACCATCTGACCCAGGATGTACGTCCGTCACTCTTGCGAGTGGCCAATGCGTGGATGGAAAGTTGTCGGTTTTCACGAGAACAAGATCTCCAACCTGGAGGTTGGGTCAAATCGTCATCCATTTTGGCCTTTGTTGCAGTCGGCTGAGATATTCAAGCTTCCACCGATTCCAGAAATGTGTCTTAATTCTTTGAACTGATTCCCATTTAGCATTGATGGATTTACTTGATGGGAGGGATGGTATCTCGAACAAGTTGTATCCCGTCAAGAAATGCCCAGGAGTAATCGCTGTATGGTCGTTGGGGTCGCTGCTTACCTCACATAAGGGCCTCGAGTTTAGGCAGGCCTCTATTTGCGCTAAGAGGGTGTATAACTCTTCGATTGTTAGTAACTGTTGCCCGACTGTCCTTATCAAGTGTCGTTTCATGGATTTTACTCCAGCTTCCCAGAGTCCACCAAAGTGTGGGCTGCCAGGAGGAATGAATTTCCAGTGCATCTCTTCATTAATAAGAAGTTCCTCACAGTTCTTCGTGGCTTCCTTGAATGCCTCCTTTAACTGCCTTTCACTGCCTAGGAAATTTGTGCCGCAGTCGCTGTATATGGTGTGACATTTGCCTCTTCGGGCGATAAATCGTCGAACTGCCGCGACGCATGCCGGTGTCGATAGTTCACTAACGGCTTCCAGATGGAAGGCTTTAGTTGCCATGCAGACGAAGACGGCAATGTACGCTTTGCTTGTTTTACTTCCCCGTCCACCATTCCATTTAATGGTTATCGGCCCGGCGTAATCTAGCCCTGTCTGTGCAAAGGGTTTCTCCATTTGAAACCTGGGTGGAGGAAGTTGTCCCATTAACTGATTTTCTGGACGTGCTATGGATTTAAAACAGGTGAGGCAACCCCTTAGTATGCGCTTAACGAAAGATTGCGCATTCAGAATCCAGTATTGTTGTCGTACGACTGCCAGAACCAGTTGTATTCCTCCGTGTAATGTTGTCAAGTGCTGTTGCTTCACTATCAGTGTTGCGAATGAGTCGCGAGAAATTATTGCGGGATGTTTGGCTTCCTCATGGATTGGTGCATGTTGCAATCTTCCTCCAACCCTGATGATTCCATGGGCGTCAATCCATGGATTTAGCGTCTTAATGCTGCTGCAGTTGGATATTTCGTTGTTGTTGCGTAGAGCATGTATTTCTTGTGGGAAGGCGTGCTGTTGGGATAGGCGTATGCATTTAATTTTCGCTTCTTGTAGTTCTTCGAAAGCTAAAGAACCTGTCCGCTTGTGGTTTGGATGAGATGCATTATAAGTGAATCGACGTATGTAGGCCATAACTTTAAGAAGTTTTGGAAGCGACGAGTATCTCCCGAGTATTTCTGGCTCTGGCGTGGGTTCAGTTGCTACTATCGCTACTGACCGTGTTTCATCCGTAACAACTTCCTGTTCAATTGCTGTCAACGTTAAGTTGTTTGTTGTAGGAATTACTGGACTGGTGAGCCAGCCTGGCCCTTCCCACCATAGAGAGGATGCAAGCAACTGTTCCGGACGAATTCCTCTTGAAGCCAGATCAGCTGGGTTGTCATTCGTAGAAACGTGATGCCAATCATTAGGTACTGACTCATCATGTATAAGGCTTACACGATTTGCCACAAAAACCTTCCAAGTTACTGCAGGTTTTTGAATCCAAGCCAAGGCAACTTTTGAGTCGGTCCAATAGTATGTTTTAATATTCGTCCACTTACATGCTTGTTTTACATGTTTCATTGTTTCTAACAGGAGAACCGCACTGCTGAGCTCGAGCCTCGGTATAGATATCGTCTTTAATGGCGCAACTCTGGATTTTGCGCTGAGCAAGCTAGTAGATATGCACCCCTTTGCGTCCAAAACTCGTACGTAAACTACAGCTGCGTAAGCTGCATTTGAGGCATCGCAGAAACCATGTAGCTCTATGGGTGCGTGGCTTGTGTAGTTATTCCATCTAGGGATGCGAAGTTTCTCGAGCACTAGTAGTTGCTTGCGTGTGTTATTCCAATCCTTCGCTGCGGTTAGAGGTACCTCGTCATCCCATCCTAATTTAAGTAGCCATAATTTCTGCATGGTAATTTTTCCTGTGATTATGCACGGTTGTAGCCAACCCAATGGATCAAATAGTCTCGCTACCTCTGAAAGTATAGAACGCTTTGTTAGCTTTTGTTCTTCTATAAGCCGGACTTGGAATGAAAACACATCTTGCGCCGGATGCCATTGTAATCCAAGCGTTTTAATTTCTTCCGAAAGAGCTATGTCTAACGGTTTTTGATTTTCGCGATCTTCCTCTGGAATAGCTTCTAAAAGGTCTTGGTGATTGGCTGACCATTTTCGAAGACGGAAGCCCCCTTTGCGCAGCACTACTCTAAGTTCGGCTTGCAAGTGTTTTAGGTGACCTAAATCATTTGAGCCAGTCAAAAGATCATCGACATAAAAATCCTGGAGTATCGTTTCAGTGGTTTCTGGGTGGGTGACACGTTCATCAATTGCCAGTTGTTGAAGAGTCCGTATTGCTAAAAATGGTGCACAGGCTGTACCGTATGTCACTGTGTTCAATCTGTAGTGACTAATTGGGTCTTTATTAGAGAACCTCCACAATATGCGCTGGTAGTCGCGATCGCTATCATGAACTCGTATTTGCCTATACATTTTTTCTATGTCGGCAGCAACGACGTACTGGTAGTTTCGCCATCTCAGTAGTAGATGCAGAAGATTAGTTTGTATTGTAGGACCAACGTGTAACAAATCATTCAGCGATTTTCCACCTAATGACCTCTGCGAGGCATTGAAGACCACCCGTAACCTTGTCGTGGAGCTCGTCTCCTTAATAACCTCATGGTGTGGAAGGTAATAGCAATCGGTATTCTGGACTAAATTATCCGGCACTTTTTCCATGTGGCCAAGGTTCAAATATTCCTCCATGAATGCATGGTATTCCTTTTTTCGTTCCGGATGACTTGAAAGCCGCTGCTCCAGCTGTCGGAATCTAATATGTGCGATGCGAACAGATTCCTTCAGTTCTTCTCTGTGCTCACGATTGGATTTAAATGGCAACATAACTGTGTATGTTCCATCTACGTTTCTACACGTATTTTCAGAGTAGTGTCTTTCAACTTGAGCATCCTCTGGTGCTGGTTGTATTGTAGTTGAAGGTTCTTCGATCTCCCAAAAACGCCTGAGAGTTTTGTCCAGTTCTTCGGATGCTACGAACGATAGAGAGCTTTTGTCGGTTCGCATGCTGGCAGTTGATCCAAAAAGAACCCATCCGAGTTTTGTGTTCTGTGCGCATGGTTGACCATGAACGAACCCGTTGGCTAGTAAGCTGCCATAGATGTCTGCTCCAAGAAGTAGGTCGATGTGGGATGGCCGGTTGAAACCGGGATCTGCCAACTTTAATTTCTTGAGTCGTGGAGGTAGAGCAACATTGATGCTTACGGCGGGAAGTATTGCCGTAATTTTGGGAATTATTAATGCCGAGAAACTCAAAAGAGTCTCGTCTTCCTTATTTCCGATCAATGCTGTGATTTCAACTACTCCCCTAGATGTTATGGCTTCTGAACACCCAATGCCTCCTATTGACGTTTTCGAGTGTTTGCGCGTTAGCCCTAATAATTGGACGGCAGATTCTGTGATGAAGGATCTTTGTGAGCCGATATCCAATAATGCTCGTAGCGTAACAGCTGCACCTTCACTAGTTTTTACAGTTATAAGTGCTGTGGCAAGCAGCACTTGAGTGTTACAAAGCAAGGCATTATGTGCTTGGGTCTGAAAGGTAGTTGGTTTGGACAGAGGTAATTCCGTTGGCTGTGACCTCTCATCTCCAGCGTGCAGTAGAGTATTATGACGCTTGCAGCAGTTTTTACACGTTCTCTTTGATTTGCATTGCTTCACTGTATGTTGTTCCGATAGACAATTGAAACATAATTTTTTGTTCTTTACCAATTCACGGCGTGAGTCCACGGCTGCTTTCTTGAACCGTTCGCATTCGAACAACCGATGGGGATTGGTGCACATAGCGCACCGTAATGTTGCCACTTGTGTAGTGTGCGTAGTAATCCTTTTTGGTGGTCTTGGTTCTGAGTATGGCTTTGACAATGTTAATGATTCTAGCATAGTGAATCTTTGGGTAAGGAAAGTTATAAACTTCTTTAGCGTTGGTACTTCTGTGCTCTCGCTTATTAGTTTTTGCCATTCCGCTCTAGACTCTTTATCGAGCTTGCTGTTCAGAATAAATACTATGGCGAGATCAAACCCATCGATCTTCAGCGTTTTCAGGCTTGCTATAAGTTGATTGGTGGTGTTTACCATATCTCGAAGCCCTATTGCATGGTTTGTCTGATTTGAACCTGCGCTCCACCAACGTTGCATAAGCTCCTGCGCTATGATCTTCATATTATCATATCTCTCACATAATATTGACCATGCGGCATCATAATTGTCGCTCACTATGTTTAGGTGGCTAACAAGCTTTTCTGCTTCACCTTTAATATTGCTGCGTAGATACTGCATCTTCTGAACATGTGACAAAGCTGCATTCTCGTGAATCATGCATCTAAATAGATCACGAAACGCTATCCAACTCCCGTAGTTCCCATCAAATGTAGGAATTTTAATCCGCTCCAACTGTAGGTTGTCACTTGTATTTGCAGCTGGTTGTGGTTGCCCTGAGGTACCAGCACGATATTTGTAGGTACCTTCCTTGAAGATCGTCTTGTGTTCCAACACTAGATCCTCGATACATGCATAATCTTCAATGTACTTTTCCAATAAGCCTTTTTCCTTTTCCTCCTGCAAATGCACATAGGTCTGAGCATGTAATTCTTCACATGCCTTCCATTGTTCTTCAAGACGAGCTAACCTTGTCTCGAAGTATGCCAACGAGTGTCTACTGGCTCCATCCTTCCTGAAGTTGGAGATGACCCGATTGATGCTGTCAAAATTTAGTTTTTGTGCTGCGATTGGAGTAGCCATCGTATTCTAGCTGTTACTGCCCTCTAACTCTTCCAATTGAACCTGCGACTGGTTGCGGTGCTGTTTGCTACGTTGAACTATCCCGCTCAAACTCCTCCAGTTGTACCTGCGATTGGTTGCGGTGCTGTTTGCTACGTTGAACTATCCCGCTCAAACTCCTCCAATTGTACCTGCGATTGGTTGCGGTGCTGGTTGCTGGTTTGAACTATCCAGTTCAAACTCCTCCAATTGTATCTGCGATTGATGCGGTGTTGTTTGCCAAGCTAAACAATCCGGCTAAAAATCCTCCAATTGAACTTGCGATTCGTGGCGGTGTTGTTTGCCAAGTTAAACAATCCGGCTGAAATTCCTCCAATTGAACTTGCGATTGGTTGCGGTGTTGGTTGCTAGTTTGAACATTCCAGTTCAAACTCCTCCAATTGTATCTGCGATTGATGCGGTTGTTTGCCAGGTTAAACTATCCGGCTCGACGGACCAATGTTCTGGAAAGTAAAAACTCTGAAATGAAACGCACTTGTTACAATATCTTACCAGAGTGACTTTATTGTTCAAATCTCTTCGTATTTATACATTACATTTTACTTTAAATATTTTGCTGACCAAAAATTACTATGAAATTAATTGGATCAATGGAAATTTCGATGATGGTGCAGTTCGTGCGGTATTGATGCATTTGGTGTTAATAACCATGCTGACATGCGTACTCGTGCGAAGTTCAATCATCCTAATTGTTATTGATGGTTGTCGCTGGTGGATATGCTGACATGCGTAATCGTGTGAAGTTCAATATCCTAATTGTTATTGATGTTTGTCGCTGGTGGATATGCTGATATGCGTAATCGTGTGAAGTTCAATATCCTAATTGTTATTGATGTTTGTCGCTGGTGGATATGCTGATATGCGTAATCGTGTGAAGTTCAATATGCCGATACAGGTATCTGGTGTTGATTAAAGGTGATTTGGGTTGGTGACCTCGGAAATAATGTTGTGTGTGGATTTTTAAATTATAGATGATGGTGAGCATTCATGGGAGTTTAATTTGGATGTATCTTGCACACATATAATACAAGATTTTAGTCACTATTCATAACGCCTTTGCTTATTCATCTATTCTCTTATGTCAATATTTTCCAATGTAAAGGGTTCTTAATTGGACAGAAAATTTATTCTCATCAGGACTCTATATTAATATGAGTAACAGCTGGATTCTGTAGACTAGGGACCATCTAATAAGTTTTTTATGGATTCTAAAATTCTGATTCACAAAGTATTCAAAAAAGTTTATTAAAGTAAATCAGGTCATTCAGAAACTCATTCAAAATGCTACAAACATTTGTCAATATTTATGATTCTTTTAATTTCTCTATACTCTGGCACTGGTATGCAATTTACTATCTATTGACCTAAATTAAAAGTTGAAAAGTAGGGAACAAATATTTTTAAGTAATAATGGATTTCATTAGAAAATGTATGGCCTTCAAATACGAATATCTGATTATTAATATCGATTTCTGACTTTAGTAATTCGAAGTTCGTAGAATCAATTGGTTTCATTATTTACCTTTTTCACTTGAAGAGCCAAATAAACAAAAATTGGAAAAATCTGTGCTGATAATTGGCAAAATCTATGGAATCATGAAAGCATTCATTATAATAAATATAATTTTTAATTTATTCAGTGAGTATCGAGTTGCATCAAAACTTATTTTAGAATTTATATGACTGTATCTTTCTCAAAACCGTAATACAATATGAAACCTGCCCTGTATATTCTTTATTAAACCACAAAGTACATCGAAATTTTTTGATTGCTTTATACATTTCATGATGGAACTCTATGCAGAAACAGTTCAACGATGGTAATTAATTAATTTAAATAGTGACACATAACGTACCTGTAAGCAGTTGATGCATGTTGGTTGAGAGTAAATAACATACCTGAACCGAAAAGTTAATTAACAGAATAAATCGATCGCGTCTGACCTAATTTGAATAATTAATTAAATCGGTTAGCTTTCATTGAACATGAGAGGATGTTGGTTCTTGCCGCAATTAAAAGAATGTAATTGGGTATTTTGTTTCTACACATATAATTGATTCCCCAACATGAAAGGTATTAAAATTCACATGATAAGATTTTTATCTTGCACGAGTATATTATTTTCTTTCTTTATTCTATTCATGGCTGGTACTAATCTTCCAACGGCAATATGTACTAAGCAAGGACTTTTCATAAACGATTTTGCATTTATGTCATCGGGTATTGGTTCACCCGGTTGTAGCTTCTATTTATTTTGCTTCAGCTTCCACCCTCGCGAAGAAAGCATTCAAATTTATTGAATAATTCATAAAAAATTAATTAGTTCTTATATCCATTTTTCAGAATTTTCTAAAATAGGGTAATAACATAGCTTTATATCAATAGATTTCATTCCAATCTATAATTAATAATTATAATAAAGTTGGGCAGACAGAAGGATTTTGTAATCAATCCATACCATACAGACAGCAATAATGAATAAACTCCAGAGAAATTTTAATGACACGTATATTAAGTACTTGCTTACAGGGACAACCCATTCTTACTCTAATTGAACTTGCTGCCAAAATTTTCCTTAATCACTAAGAACATTAATTTAATGGGATCTTATATATAAAGTAGTACCTCGTTATAATCAACGAATAAAAGCCGGCCTTGTTGCTTATACTGGGGAGTGCTCCTATACCGAGTCATATTTTTGGCTTTTTTATGTTGCTAAATCAGAACCTCACTGTCAAAGAAAACACAACATTGATATGATTTTTATTGTTTGTTCCATTCTACTACATATTTTTTTAAAAGTAATATATATGGTCCTCAGATTCAAATTCAATATAAGTGTCTATTACGTCTGTTAATTAAGGTAATCATTCCCTGGTGCACTATCGATATGGTCTACTATAAAAATTTGTTGAAGTTCTTTGTCGCTAAAAATGGACTGTACTCACTTCTTCTTATATCGGACGTATTTTTTATCGCCAGCTGAACGATCCACCCGTACCATGAACTGTTGACCACGCACACGCGTGACCATCCGACATGGCGAGTGGAGGTCTTATCATGCGACTCAATACGCTCCTGAGATCAACATTGCAACTCAAGTACAATTAACTGAGGAAATCGCTGCATTACCTGAATATACAGGTACAGTTGTATTAATCGCTGACAATGTTGCAACCCTAGTGTTGCCGCCACATTACTCCTCCCACATTGGCTTGGCCACGATACCATCATTTGAATCGTACGGATGACCGGATCTTGCACTTACTGCGCAGGGTTGTCGTTGGTGAGGGGTCTCGCCGTCATAGCAGATTCAGGCGTGAGGAATGCAGGTTTTAGTCTGTCGATTGAAAGTGAGGTAGGATGTCCATTGACGCTAGCGTTGAAATATTTGTCTTTCCTGCTCAGAACAGAGTACGGACCGTCATATGGTGGTGTGAGCGATGATTTAACTTTCTCGTTCCATATGAAGACGTGCATACTGCTGCCTAGTGCTCGGTGTACGAAAGTCAGGACGGTGGTGTGGTGCGCGGTACCTTGAGGTCACAGTTTTGTCATGCGTGACCTAGGATCGCGCAGGAAGTCCATTTCGTTGATGCTTGGCTACGATGCGGTGAAGAATTCCCCTGGAAGCTGTTTTCCTTTAATGCGGCGCGCAGGCCTAGAAGCACAAGAGGAAGCACTTTCATTCATTCAACTATATCGTTGCAACGGATCTCAGCTTTGATTGTAAGATACCATCTTTCGATGATTCTGTCAGCGGCAGAATGGTATGGGGTGGTCCACAGGTGGTTAATAACCGGAATACGGGTCATTTTAGCGAAGATCTGGCTTTCCAACTGAAGTCTTAGGTTAGTAGTGATTCTTGCTGGCACCCAAAGCGGCCAATCCATGCATTGATTAGCGCCTCAGCGACTATTGTTACGGTGATATTCTGGAGTGGAATAGCCTTGTGCCAAAGTGTGAATCTATGAATAATGGCTAGGCAATAGCAGCAACCATTATTCGGGGACAGTAGTCCAGTGAGGTCTATGTTAATATGTTCGAATCTGATATCCGTCGGGGTGTGTTGTTGGAGCGGTGACTTGACGTGACGTCCGATCTTGCTGCATTGGCAGGCCATGCAGTCTCGTACAAACCTCTTAATCAACGATGGAATTATTCCGGCCCGAATGTGGCGAATGCCAACTGTGAACTAGAAAATGAAGTCCGGTTTACGTTGTTGCCTCGGTGATGCTTTTTCTGGTCACTGCTGGAACGCAAACAGCAATGGCTTGTCGGAAAAGACTGTAAAGGCTCTGCCTTGCAGCATGTAGTAGAAGTGCTTGATGGCTTCGTGAATAGCTAGCAACTCTCGGTCGTATGTGATGTAGCGTCGCTGGGTGTTATTCAGCTTGCGTGAGAAAAATCCAAAAGATACCGGTCCAGTGCTTGTTGCCTGGTGTAGGACAGCTCCGAGTCCATTTTCTGAGGTGTCCAAAGTTAGGGACCATATAGCTGCTGGCTCAGGATGCGCAAGTGACGGAACCCTGTTCAGTTCTGACTTGCGCATTTCGAATGCTGCTGATACCTCGTCAGTCCACTTAAGCTCCGTTTTATCTCACCTTCTGTTTCCTTATATTAGCTGTTGGAGCAGATGCTGATTTTAGGCAGCGTGTGGCAGGAATCGTCTACAGAAGTTAATCATTCCTTGGAATGACTTAAGCAATAGTGCTATTCTGGGCTTTGAGGTCGTGGAGATGCCTTATAGCTTCTCAGGTGAAGGTTTTAATCCACCCGATGAAATTGTATGACCCAATAATTGCACTTCATCTAGTCCATATTGGCACTTCTCTATGTTGGTCGAGAGTCCGTATTGGTGCACACGATTCAACACCCCTGATACATGCTGTTGATGATTCTGCTAGTCCAGCGAGAACGCTAATATATTGTTACATGTACAAATAATTACATGTACAAATAATTCTGCGAGCTACTGTCGCAATTGTTTTCACAGTCATTAAGAACGTCAACAAATGAATTTACTTGAACCCACGAGAACCCAACAAGCATTATCAACATCTGAAAGTGAGTCACTGCCCATTCATGCTGGAATGTTCCCGCTTATTCACCAATGTACCAGAACTGAGTTGAATGATTAGAGACCCTATATAAAGGCGAGCTGAATAAATGGTGGCATTCATTCGACCGCGATAAAAACTTGCGATAGTGTATGGAAAGCGAATTGAAAAGCAATCAAGTAATAGTGAAGTGATTTTGAGAAGAAAATTGCGATAAGAAATTTATGGACAAGTGTTAGAATTTTAATAGTGAAAATTAAAATTAGTGAAAGTTTTAAATTGATCATTGTGCACTTTTGTAATTAAATAAACTCTTTTAACTTAAATTAAAAGACATTGCGTTTTCACTTTCCCGGAACATTAAAATTATTATTGGCCGCGAACCGAAAATACGCGACAATATCATCTATGTAGACGAATACGCTGCCGAGTCCTCTTAGCACTTCACGCATAAGCCGCTGGAAGGCCTGGCCCACGTTGCATAGGCCAAAAGTCATGTAAACGAACTTGTACAGTCCAAACGGCATGATAATTGCCGTCTTCGGAACATAACTTGGCTCGACTGGAGTTTGATGAAATGCTTTCTGTAGATCAATTACAGTGAAGACTTTCATGTTATGTACGGCAGTAGCACCGTCTTACCGTGAGTGCATTGAGTGTCCGATGGTCTCCGTTGGCTTTATGTACCCTATGCAGAGGACTTCTCCATGCACTCTTGAATGGTCAACAGATTTCCAGTTGCGCCAAATTGTCGAACTCGGCTTTTGCAGCGGTGAGTTTGTCGAGAGGAAACCGGCGTGCTTTCGGGTTGATTAGAGGGCCTTTTGTCACAATGTGATGTGTCATTGGGCAATTAACGTTGCGACGAGTTGCTGTCGAAGTGATTGTTGGAAACTCTGCTAGAATTGCAGTGTATTCACTTTTGCTCATTGAGAATGTCGATAGGACTGCGAGTGATTGGTTCTTGGATGGAATTCTCACCTTAGCAGCAGTTACAATTGATCTTTCGATAAGCCTTTGTCCTCTGATATCAACAAGTAGTCCATGATTCCCCAAAAAATCGGCTCCGATGATTGGGGAGCTAATGTTTGCTATGATGAACGTCCAAGTATCAGGCTTCAGGAGCCCGAGATTTATTGTTAACTTCTTCTTCCCGTAGTAGTAGTTCTTGCGGAGAGGATGGCTTCAGTTTTTTTTATGTTTAACATGCTTGCATGGCGGTTGGTATTTCGTGGTGTCTGGTCCATAATGAGAGTGGTATCAGCAGGCGTTAGTTAGAGGTTTGGGCAACTTTGGGCGTGACTTTGACGGCGCTCATGGTTTTCCGGCTTATCGTTGCACGAGCACGTCTTTGAGCTAGGCTTTTATGATCCTTGTCAATTCAGTGTGCCAGATTTTCAACCTCTTTAGTCAGCTTCTTAACCTCTGACAGAATCTTCGTTGCTGGTAGAGTAGCTCCCGCAGAGTCATGGTTCGAGATCGATTCGACGGGTTATGGCTTGGATCCTTTCGTAACATCGTGGACCCAGTCAGCAATCATTGTTAGCTTCTGCAGTGAGACGTCGTTTGCTGACAAGATGCTGTGCAACGTAATGTTTAGCCGGTTTAGCCACATCTGCTTTAGTGTCTCTTCAGCAATGCTGTCAGCGGCAAGTGTTCGCATTTGGTTTGACAGCTGTAATGGTCACTGATCGCCCCATTTGACCTCGGACAACCGTTTTTAAATACGTTGCTGGGAGGACTCAGCAAAAGTCTTGATTACTTCCTCCTTGAATGGCGGAATCCAGAAAGTAGCGTTCTTCATACCGCTTGCCTCTACGGCTTCGGGCTTCTCCTTATCGTGAGCGGTGGCCGGAATGTCAACTTTGCCTTCATCTGGCATTTCGATTTTTAATGTCGAGCTTGGGGGAGGCTCACTTGCACGCGCCTCTTTACACCAAGGAAGTAATCACTGTACAAAATGTACACTAAGGATGTGATATTTACCGCGAGCATGCACAATAGTGTCACCTCGATGCGGTCACTTTGCACTGTGAGGGCTGAATTTATCACCAAAGTGTTCGTAATTTCATCTTTCACTTCTTTCATTGGCTGGTTTTTCATTCACATGGACGTGGAAAACGGAGCTCTATACACCTAGGAACTTCCGTGATGTAACACGGAGCGCTATTTTTAAGCTCGCGTAGGGCAGGATTGCCAATAATGGTCCTCAGATTCAAACACGATATAAGTGTCTATTTATTAAGTTATTATTAGGTTAATCTATTCCCTGGTGCACTATTGATATGGTCAACTATAAAAAATTGTTTAAGTTCGTTGTCCCTCACGATCGACTGTACTCACTTTTTTGTATCTTGGACGTATTATTTGTTCCTGGCTAAACGCTCCACCTATATTATGAAGTGCTGACCACGCACCCGCGTCACCACGAGACACTGCGAGTGGAGTTCTTGCCATGCGACACGATACGTGCCTGAGATCAACGTTGTAACTCGAGTACAATCAACCGAGGAAATTGCTGCCTTGGCTGAACACAACGTGTTATTGATCGTGGACGATGTTGCAATGCTAGTGTTTCCACCACATATATGTTTATCATTTCATTGAAAAGTAATTTCAAATTTTCCTTAGCGTGAATTTACCCTGTTGGATTTGATTAACTACCATTTGTTTGATATTGTAAAGTGACATTAAATCGTTCGTTGGCGCTGAATTGTCGTTGGCCCATTGAATAACCGTTTGAAGACTTTTTGACCGTTGGTTAAGCTCAACTTTTGGTTGTGGACTCAGGATCTTATCTTGAATATCTTCCTCGATCCCAAGTCCTTCGGCTTGGTTGGTTGCTCAAGGATTCAAGTTGGTTTTCGCAATCCACTCTTCAATTTCTTCCCGAGTAAAATTTTGATTTATTGCGTGGACCAACATCACTTAAGTTTAATCAGAGGAAAGTCTTCATCTTTGTATTCGTTGTTGTCTTACATCTTTTAATTTGCGAGGATAGTATGTCCTTCCATGCTTTAGCTAAGAAGAACACAGCATGCTTGAAATTAATTTCTTTAGCCTTTTTGTTAATGTCTTCACTCGTCACCATCAACCAAATGTGTCAATAAATACTTCTTCTAGTTCTGTTTCGTTAAATTTATAACGTTTTGATCCATTGGTTGTAAGATTGCAGTACAGTTTGGCAAAAATACAAAACAATTAGGGAAGCACCACGACTTCTCAGTTCACCATCCTTTGGATGGCAAGGAGCGTTGTTGAGCAAGAGCAAAGATTTTGTTGGCACATTTTTTAATTAAAGATAACGTCTAACTTTTGGTTCAAATGTTTGGTGGAACCAATGTTCAAAAAGCACTTATGTTATCCAGGCATTCTTATTTCCCCTATATATTACTCGTATTGATGAAAATGTTTTAAAAATTCTGGGATTCGAAGCTTTGCCAATCACAAAAGATTTGATTTTATGTTCGCCAGAGGCGTTAGGACAAGCTAAGAATGTAATGGACTCTTTTGAAACTTTTCTACCTGGAGCTGATGCCTCATTAAAAGTTACAAAGGTTTTACCTGGGAGCATCCTCCAAAATAAGCCAGTCTCATCTGCATTGTAAATTTGATCTAATTCCTGGACCTTCTTGTTGAATTTTTTGAGGAATGGAGCAATTGCCTCTGTATTGTTCGATGTTTTTTCGCTACATGTTTTAAACGTCTAATGCAATAACACCTTTTGATATTAGTGAACCATCCGTTGCTTGGATTGAAGCCACTCTCATTTTCTTGCATTTTTTCATAAAGGAAGATAGCTTTTTTCTTTAGTAAGTTTGCAGAAAATGGCAAATTGTTAACGCGTTAATTAACAAACTATTTGTCTAAAGCGTCTTCCATTTTTGGGTATCTGGATACCCTTAATCGCTTTCTCTTACCGCTGTCAGACTCAGTTTTTGCTACGAAAGATCGAATATTGTTTTCTTTCTTTTTTAGTTGGAACACTGTCGCCTTATTAATTTTATATTTTTCTGCTAGACTTTTGTACAATACGCCTGATTTGATTAAGTTTGGAATCTCACTTTTGTCTTTAATTGATAAATTGTTCATTTTTTGCGTTTATTGGGGCCATTTTTGTTGAATTTCACAGCTAAAATAAAAGTACAAAGTTTTTAACCAAAAAGTTCTTGGGAGAAACTAATCAATCGAATTTCCAAACATTACAAAAAGGATAAATTTATCATATGCAAAGTTATTGGAAAAACGATTAAACTTTGAATTGAAACTTCTGCAAAGCAAAAAGGCACCTTGAAGTACATTACCTTAAATTTGTCTATATTGTAGTGATTGAAGGATGATCATTGTCCGTTCAAGACTGCAGCGATGATCTGCTGCCTGGGCGAGCGAATATATTATTGCTCGCTGGAATTGGCCTTGTGTGGGGATAAGTGAATGCGCTGACAGGCTAGCATTACGGTGCCGTGGGGCAGGTTTTTTCCCGAGCACAAGGGCTCACTACAAAAAAAAATCGCATTCACGAATTAAAAGATAAAACGTCTTGGTTTGACGGTATCGAGGCCAAGGTAGCATTTCAAAGAAATGAACTAATAAAAAGCGACAGACTAAGCCTGATTAATGCGTGCGGGATGCGATAGCACTTCGTCGTTACAATTGCCACTGACTACCCCCAAATAAGAGTGGGGCATACAGGTGGAAGTGGTGCTCTCTCGCACTTCTCCATCCGGATCAAGATTCATTGTGGACGTGGCCATATATTTTTGATTTCAATGAAAAATCTATACAAACGAAATTTGCATAAACTTTCCCTTAAATAAAAATTACAAATGTTTCAGATATATGTTAAAGTGGTATATGATTGAATCATATAAAACTTTACCATAAATAAGAAAAGAAGGCAACTCTTCCCTACAAGAGTACCCACAACAACAAAGAAAAAGGGGTGAGCTTACCCGGTGCCTAGCTCATGAATGGAGGGGCCGGCCAACGTGGCGGGTCCCATACCCGGTCAAGGTTCGAATGAAATGAAAAGATCAAGTTTTTCTTCTATTTATCTTTTCATCAATTTCTCAATTAAATCTCTAGAGCACGTGTCAATAACGAAAACGAAACAACAACAGCTTTTATCCTTTTTTTTCATACAAACATATGGCACCATCAATAATATCATCTCTACTTTGCAAAATTTTTTTTTTGTTGCAAATAAAATCTATCATCAAAAATTCAACTTATAAATTTAATTTACATTTCTACTAAAATCATAAATTCGAAATGGCTACAAATTATTAGGTAACTATTCGATATTTATATTAACTTAAACAGATAAGATTCAAAACCGGACTTCCCATTTATTCTAATGGAAAAACATTAAATTCAAAAAGGTGCAAAGAGCTCTATTTGCTCGAAAATTGCAATTTGTCAAGAAGGGATACTTACCTAGTCCTCTTCCGACAAGCGCCTAATTTAAAAAAAAAAAAAAGTTTATTGAACGAGTCTAAAACTTTATGGTCACTTAGGAAAGAAAACACTACCAATAAGATGTTGTTAATTAAGGTCGTATTTGGGTTGACCAACAATCTCAGGTCCTTAACAAGTTGATAGGTAAAATAGTAGGAATTAACGTTCTTGTAGGTTCTTTAACACCCGGTATGCGTACAAGTTAAGTTCCCGATCGTTGAGCCATACTCCGCTAACTATTGCACTTCTGTCATCAAACTGTTGTACTTTGCCATTTTCCGTGACTTTGTGGCGGTCACGACATACGACCACCAGATGTCACTGACCACAGCAGCGGTGTTGCAAAATCGCTGTCAACACTCTTCCACTAGATCCGATCGAGCCCGAACGTACCTAACGTACACCGTAACAATTAGTACAAATGGCACCAGCCATCTTTAATTTGCCTTTATAGTCAGTTTGCAGTTATTGAGTAAATAAAGTTTTAACCAGTTAACGACGCTCTTATTGTATTGTGTTATACCTACAATTGGTGACCCCAAGTGCAGTGACACGCGAAATTTCATCGGCATTCAATACTTGATTATGTCGAATCACGTGCCCGACAGCGTAGTTGCATTTGCATGGACGATCTCGCACGACCTCGCATGCCCGCCCTCGCACCAGGCCGCATGCCCGATCTCACTTATCATTTCAAGAATCTGATTGTTTTGGTTTTGTATAATGGGTGAGGGTTTGTATCTTCTTTTGTGGTGGCTTGTAATCAGCAGAATTTGTTGTATACCCAAGAAAGTTAGCTTCGTTGTTCACGGAAGCACACTTATTGTAATTTATCCTGATCCCGTTGTTTTTCAGCCTTTGAAAGATGGTTCGTAAATGTTTCATGTGCTTTTCGTGAGTGTCAGAAAATACAATGAAATCGTCAACGTAGTAAAAAATGTTATCGAGGTCACGAAAAATTGAATCAATCCAGCGTTGAAATGTTGGGGTGGTGTTTCGAAAGCCAAATGGGGTGTAACGATGGCTGTTTTCAGTATATCTTCTTCGGCCATGGATATTTGATGGTAGGCCTTCACAAGATCAATTGTGAAAAACAAATTTTTGTTGAAAATCTTAGGAAAAGATCTTGTATCAGCGGCGGCGTGTATCGGTCGTGTATTTAGCTTTCGAATATCACCACAGGGGTGCCAATTGCCAGTTTTCTTTTGTTGCATGTGCAGCGGAGATGACCATTGACTTTTTGAAGGCCTTATGTAGGCGGCTTCGAGCATGGCTACAATTTCGGTTTCTGCGCTTTGTCGTTTTTCCCCCACGAGTTTGCGTGCTCTTTCAACAACAGGGGGTCCTTCAGTGATGATATGATGCACGGCGTGACAGTTTCGTGTTATTGCCTTTTTTATTGATGGTTTCGTTAAGCCAGAGAATTCTTGCATCAGTTTCGCAAATTCCATGTTTTCGTTTTCTGTTGTTATAATGGTCGATATTCCGTGCTCTAATGTGATTTTGATTTTTCCTGTTGTCAAGGGAGAGACGTTTGTGGGTTGGTTAGGTGTTGTTTCTTCAGATCAACTAGAAGTCCGTAATGGTAGATGAGATCGGCTCCTATGATGCCCGTCTTGACTTGATGAATGAAAATGGCATGTTTCGGCACAGTCGTAAATCCAAACTTAATAGTCGCTGGCCATATGTGTGGATTACTGAGGAATTAGCTGCGTAGAGTTTCAGTGGGGATTGTTTGAGCTTCGTTTTGGACCATATGCGTGGAACGACTGATATACAAGAACGAGAGCCTACCAAGTATTGTTGTCCTGTTTTATCTTGCAAATGTAGGCGGTGTTCATTTTTCATGTTTTTGCTTTCGTCTTCCGCCTTTGATGTTGTTGATGTAGAAGATAGCTTATTTAGTTTCCCGGATTTTCTCTTTTATTATAGGAGCATGGCGCGCGGCACTTTCGCGCGGCTTCCCCGAAATGTTCGTGATAGTAGCACAAGTCTGAAATCGATTTTTGTTCTTCGGGGTCGTATTTCCTCTGGTAATAATTTTCTCTTTTTCGCAAGTTTGATCTCGAGCGCTCCGATTTTCGTGAATTCATTTGTTTTTCAAATCCTCAAGCTCTCGGGAGATTTTTACAATGTGATCTCGTGGTTCTGTGAGCGGGCTGGTTTTACTTTTTGAAATCACCGCAATCTCAAATCCATTGACTTTTGACACCTCTCGAATTTTGTTGGCTTGCACCGCAAGTTTGCACAGATCTTGGACTTCACTTATCAACTTGGACTTCACTAATTGTTCTAGGAAAAGCGTTTTTAAAATCTAGTCGTTGCATTGTCTGCCAGCAAGATTTTTTGTAGGATTAAGGATGGCTTCCCATTTGTAATTTCTAAGCTCCAGAGGAGGCGTCTGAGTTTTGATTCATTTGTTTCGCCGAGAGTTTCGATGATTCTTTGCTTTATTACATCGAATTTGTTCATTTCGGGTGGTGTAGAGATGATATCCGAAACCAGAGGGAGAGTCTTTGTGTCGAGGTTGGGGACCACATGTTGAAATTTTGTTTTGTCGGCAGTGATTTTCAAAATGAAAAATGCTGCCTCTACTTGCACGAACTAAAGCGCTGGGTGGTCTCTCCAGAATGCGGGTTTTTTGACATGATTGTTGTTGATCATTTCCACTTTGGCTTCCGTATTCCCGTGCGAAGTTTCATTATGATTTGTTGACATTTCTCTGAGTTGCTGCATTTGATTGTGGATTCGTTGTTCCATAGCCTCAAGCTCCACTTTAGTTTCTTCCAGAGTCATTGTAATATTTTCTGATTTATAATTTCACCTTTTATTTGAACTATTTTGCGTTTGTTTGTTTCGTTCGAAGTATTTTCACTTTTCACTGGTTTTTGTTCAAAAGATTTTCTCCTTTTTGTTTTATTTGCACTTTGTTTATTTGGGGAATCACCAATGTGGATATTCATTCGAAGACAGAACCCAACTCCTTCGTAGTTGACACAACCACGCACTCACGCACTTGTTATGGGAATTTTTCAGGTGCAAACTAAACCGTTTCAAGCAATGAATGGACGATTTTCCTCTCATCAAAGAGCAGCCGGACATGTGATCAAGGACTGTTTTGGGAAAAAGAAGCAACATGTGTACTTTCATCACTGTTATTACACTTTTAATTGTTCCCCAAAACTACAAGTAAATTACATTTAACTTCACTGGTTTCACTTCTTCAGTTCATTTTTATTAAATAAAACTCCAATTCTGGCTTCCGATTTGAATTAAAATATATTCCAGCAATCGTAGTCATATATTTATAACCATTTTACCAGCAAACAATGCGGTCCATGGACGATATTAGTAAATAGAACTCCGTCCGGCTTCAAATCATATTTCCGTGCATCCCTGGGATGTTCATGAAATCATGTCAGTGCTTTTAGATTCTAAGTCAACTGTCACAAATTATATCCTCTCACAGTATGAATTTATTTCTAATTAGTGCAACCCTCCCTGCATTTCAGCCTTGAGTGCAGGGCGTAGCCGTTGCTGTCGTTTCTCCACTTGTGGCGTTCAATTTATCCAATTTTCCGCTTGGTCTTCCATTCAGTGAAACTGCAGTTCAGTGGACATAATTTGCCTCTCGTCAGATATTTCAGAAATTTCTTTTCAACAGATGAGATCACTCGCAAAAAAAACAACAGAAATGCACTTGGAAAGAATGATAGAAGATACGGCAGAACCACTAATCGTGATTTTTTGAACACTCTTAACGGGGCACAGTTTTAAACACCATATAAATTAATTTCACTAAGTAGCAATTAAGTGGACCGAAAAGATACTTTTTGATCGTTGCTGTAAGATCCCGCAAAGGCCATTTGATGTCATATGGATAAGCTATAGTCATGTATTTATTTTAATCGCGTGATTCTTAGATTCACTGTTAGGTGCACCACTTTTGATTAAATCACTATAGAGAATAACCGCACGAGAAACAAAAACTTAAGCTATACAGTCAGTACCTTCGTTTGCAAATCATTTTATACAAGTCAAGAACTTAATCATCTGATTCTTGGTGCTGATGATTCTACTTCACTCACTAACGCGGCATTATTCCGCTTGTTGTTCAAAATCGAGTCTCGCTTTGTATCCATTCCGTTTACCACCTCCATCGATGAGCCTCTTCATGGCGGTAATGGCAGATTCTCGTTTCAATGAAACTCGCAATTGCTTCGCTAGAATGTGTAGCAAAGGTGTTGCCATTCCCAATTTTATTTGTTAGTTTCTTTTAATTTTTTTTTCTTCGGAAAAAACTTTTTACCGAGAATGGTAGCGGTGAACGTGGCGGGGTTTATTTTGGGTTAGTAATTATAATTCGGTTTGTAATTATAATATTGCGTATCTAATTGCTCCGCACTTATTGCGTTTTTATTATTATGTGATTGCCTTTTCTCGTGAAGGTCCCTCGAGAAGTTTGCCTTGGTGGGCTTCTCGATTACTACAATATGTATTTTATAGGTTGAAACTGGCACACTAAGCGTCACAAACAAAATTTATTTCTTTGCATAGAACGCAAAACTAGCTTAACCTTGAATTGTGCATTAAGAAAGAAATATGGGGCTTTGTTCTTCTTCATAAACTGCAGTTGAGAATAAACAAAAATTTAGAATCACTTTTTTTCGAAAGTTGCATATATTGTATAAAGTCACCAATATAATAAAGTAGGGTGTTGCTTATACTGAAGAGTTGCCCATAACGAACGTTACATATACCGAGATATTACTGTATTTATCCTATTCGTCCTGGAAATTTTAGGAAGAAAGCCCATAGAGTAGGAAAATTCTATATTCTTGTTAATTTAATTGGAAAAAATATAAACGGCTATAACCTCTGTAAATTCAATTTCAATGATACTCACCAAATGGAAGGACTATGCAAAGATTCACTTGAATATCGAACTACATTGAATTTAAGGGCACTTAGATGATTTCAATGAAAAAAATAAGAAATTTGCTAATCCTTCTATTACCAGCAAAGTTATATGAATTTCGACTTTTAAGGCATATTTTGTTGTTGTACTCATGAACCGCTATCTCCATGATTTTTCTCAGATTTCTCAGATCACAGGTACTCAAACGCAAGGGGAGGGGACTACACCAATTTTTATACATGTCTCCTCCCCCGCATCCTTCGAAACGAAAATTGTAAGTCTAAGACTCTTTTTTTGGAAAGCTCTCATCAAGACCTTTCATTTGATTCCCCCCCATGATGAAAAAAAAATTGTTTAACGGTCCCCTTTCATAAATTGGGAGATCACCTTAAGGACCTTTGAATTTTATTCATCCGAACTTTCAAGAGCACGTAACTTTACATTTACTTACTATGTTTGGTCTTTGTTGCAATGATAATTTCTGAGAAAAAGTGCAGTGGCACACGGACGGACAGACAGGTGACGATTTCAATAGGAGTATAAGTCAGCACAAAGCTTTGAAATTTAGTAATAAATCCGTCTTGAATGGATGATATGATCAGGAAAATAATCAGCAATGTCGAGGAACTCTAAGGCAATACTTTCTTCATTGACTCAAGTGAATGCTACAAATTTTTTTATAGACTTCATTTAGGCTTAAGTACCGCAAATGTAATCCTAAGCAAATTATTTTTACTCTACTGAATACGATTAATGTTTTTCCCACATATGAATATTACATTTGCACATTTTTCACGCTTAAATGAAATTTCGCTTGGTGCATGTTTGTAGGCTTAGAGATTAAATTATAATCCGAGTTCCCATTTGCTCGATCATTAAGAAACGATAGAATCTTCTACAAAATCCAAGCACTTATGCATCCATACATGTTTGCATCTTCCAGAAGATATAAAATAATCGATGACATTCTTGTAAAGCTAATTTTTGTTAGCAACATAAATTTGTTTCCTTATACCTTCGGATGCGGCCATGTTCACTGCAACAGTGTCATCTTTCACGGTGTCTCGCTTGGCACTAGTAGATGTTAATTTAATATACTGATTATTTATTACTGTCAAGAAAGTCTACCGAAACATTTTTATGTGAAGGTAGGAGGACATCGATAACATGCCATGGCCATATGTGAACTTTTTTCATGGTTGAAGTTGCAAGATAGTGCGGTTATAAATAGATAGTAGTTGGTTACACTTGCACACGGAGGTACTCATAAATGACTGTAACAAAAATTTATTGATGTTGCGACATTGTAAAGGCGGTTGTTAAAATTAGAAAATATTGATCCTGGCGCTAGTCACACTCTGTTTTTGCTTATCGTTTAAACATATGTACATTAAATAAAAGGAGAATAAGAGTAGGTAAGGTTTTTCAACAGAGAAGTAGATGTGTTGTTGCCATAAATTATCATTTAGTAACAAATTACCAATTTTATTACAGCTTTCTAAATATTGTTTTAATTAAAGTTATGTTTACGGTTTTGAACAAGTTTTCTCGTTTGGGATTTCAAACTCTTTGCAACAATTGATCTTTGGTGAAAATATAAAATTTGATTTGTTTCCGTTTTTCAGTTGCAAAACATTAAAGAGACTTTTTTTAGGGTTTTGTAAAATAATTTTACAAAACCCTTCTAAAATCGCGTCCTGTCTGTCCGTCCGTGTGTCACAGCGGTTTTTCTCGGAAACTACTTAAGCTAGAAGCATCAAATTTTGTATGTAGGTGTAAAGTGGTGTTCTCTTCAAAGTTCAACTGCAAAAAAATTTTATAAGGTATTTTAAAGGGGTCTCCCCATGTAGGGAGTGATCCCCCTAAAAAAAATTTCATTGAAGGTAGCCGATATGGGTATCAAATGAAAGGTCTTGATGAGAACTTTTCAAAACAGGTCTTAGTTTGGCAAAGTTTTCTTCGAGGGGCGCACAGGGAGGGGAAATACACGCGATTGGACACCTGTGATCCGAAAAATCTGAAAAAAATCAAGAATGTAGGCCTTGATGAGTACAACAACAACAAATACGTGAGAAGTCGCAATTCACTCAACTTTGTTCGTAATAGTATGATTTATCGATTTTATGTTTTCTTTAATAAAATCTTAACGGTACCCTTAAATTCAATGAAATTCAGCACGCAGATGACTTTTTATAAGGTTGATTAACCCTGCAAGTTTCATAAAGATTGAATCACATTTAGCGAAGTTATAGCGGTTTGAATTTTCCTGTATTACTATGGAACAATATGCGCTGCATATATTACTATGGCAACATATGGCTATGGAACAACATGCGCGTTTTACCGACTCAGACACTACAGTTTTGCTCGGATTTGCATGAAAATTTCAGGAATGATAGGTGTCATGAATATATTTGAGCTAGTGGTATCAGTAATTGTAAAACAAAATAGTGGCTGTTTTAAATGCGAAGATTGAATAATTTTGAGTTATTTTGCCCCAATTTCAACGTTTAAGGTGCATGCTTTGTACACTTGATTCAATTTAATGAATGACTGAAGATGAGTACCGACAGTTAATACTCATAAGTGAAACAAGTCAAGGAGGCAGGAGAGAGCTCCTAGCAAAAGGGTTTTGTAACAACTCTAGGGTTCGAAAAAGTTGGCTATTAATCGATGATAACAGTACAGCAGAGTGGCCCCTGAAAAAAAATTCATCAAACGTAGCTGATATGAGTATAAAATGAAAGTTTTCATGGGAGCTTTTCAAAACAGTTCTTAAACTGTCAGTTTTTGCTTCAGTAGGGCACAGGGGGGAAATACATGAAAAATGTGTTTCCTCCCTCGCGAATGGTCATCTGAAATAATTATCAAGGGAGATATTTATGAGTATAACAATACCAAAAATCACAGAAGTCGAAATTCGTTCAACTTTGTTAATAATAGTATGATCTTCGAGTTTCATAGTTTCTCCAATAAAATCGTCATTGACATGCTTCTGGACTTTATTGAATCTGGTGACTGCATTTTGAAAATTGAATACAAAACCCTTCTGACATGAGCGTACGTCTGTTTACCCAACTTGTTTTCATTCATATCATGGCTTGGTAGATCTTTCTAGAGTATTACTTAAGGAAAAGTATAGTGAATAGACAGAACAAGTAGAGAAACCAGAAAAGTGTTCCTACTAGAAGGTCTTTGTAATCATCATATGTTGAAAGACAACTTTCATGAGGACAAGAATCAATGACTTGAGTTACGAATCCATTGAACATACAACAAATTATTCGATGATAGATGAACGATTCAAGGTTTTTTCATAAAAACAAAACAGACACAACTTTGCCCATCTTTGATAAATTATCTAAATACTTGTCCAATCAATCATATCCACATAAAATACGATTCTTCAAATTTTCACGCGAACCTGAAGAAAATTGTAGTGTTTGCGTTAGTTTGAAATCTACCAATACCAAACATCCCAGATGTTGTTGCTCTTTTTCTACATAATTGAACTGGCTATATTTCACTTGATTGTGATTCAATTTCAACGAAATTCTGTCTACGCTAGGATCCTAGTAAAATTTTTGGAATATTTTGCTTTGGTCTGATGCACAAAATTATTTTTTAGTTTCAGATGCTAAAGAAACCTTCCATTTAATACTCGACTTGACTAATTTTGATAACTAAATTTTTGAAAGACCACCACTTATGACCTTTAAAAAAGTTTGAGCTTTCAGACTTTTATAGTTTCTTTGGATACATGCTGTTATGCAGGGACAGACAGACCGAGTGAAAGACAGGACGCGAAAGTAGTTGGCATTTGTAAAAATGTCTTACAAAGTCCTAAAAATGTTAAGGGTCACTTCAGTGTAAGGGGGATCCCCTAATTAATATTCAAATTTTCCAACAAAACATCGACTTTTGAGAGACTACCACTTCTGACCTTTCAACAAAGTTTGAGAAAGCTTGCCATGAAATACAGTTAGATATGATGCAAAATAAGAAGCCTCTTGTCAAATTCGTTTTATAAAGGTCTAAAAAAAGGCATAATTATATATAAGTTAAGGCAAAATTATAAATAATTTTAAGCAAATTACGCAAAACCACACTGAGCCAAAGATGTTCAAAATTTTTATTGTATGAATAATACTACGAGGGCGGTCCCGGAACTACCCGACCCGACAAAAACAGTAAAAAAATTGCGAAAATGTTTTTTATTTTTCAGCATATTCTCGTTTCAGCTCGATACAATTTTCCCAACGATATTCAATAGCTTTGATACTCGCTTTATAGTAGGAACCTTCGAGCTCCTCAAAATAGCTATTCACCGCAGACTAGGGCTCATGATTTCTCAAGCTTTTCGATTTCTCGGATCTCGAGAATTCTCGAGGCTTCTCAGGTTTTCAAGAAATCTACATTTACGTACGTTTTCTCATATTATTTGGTTCCAATAACGACAACAAATTCAGTGCTTTTCCTCTCAAATAAAAGTATCAAATTAATTATAAATCTTTTATTGATTATATTCAAAAACATTAATCTTATGAATAAGCTTTTAAAAAAAATACAGAAATAATATTATTCATACTCATAATTAAAATGACAGCACCATTTTTGGCTGGTTATTTAGAACTTGTAAACAAAAGTAGCTTCTATTAAATGAAACAAAAAATCAACACGAAAGAAAACGTTAATATCTTTACTTATAATTAAAATCACAGCACCATTTATGGTATGTTAATTAGAATAAAAACAAATGAAAACTTTGCAAGATCAATGGAACATCTCACGCTGAGGAGCTGAACATACAGACAGACAGATACATAACAATTAGGTCAGCTTACTCTGTCTGATGAAATATGCCTTTAGAAAAACTAAAGCATTTATAGCTTTATCAGACAGGCGGTTTCTTATTTTATTAACTATATTTCCTGAAATTGAAAACACCCTTTCATTTTCAGTTGAAGTAGGCTTAACTGAAAGCAATGCTTTGTACATCGATTATAAATTTGGTAATTTCTTCCCAGTCATATCAAAAAAGTAAAAACTCTTTCTTTACTAAAGATTTTGAAAGTGCCACTGCACTTGCCTCCTCATTTGCTGAAATGCCTTTAATTGATTTTTCTAATTAAATTTGGAAGCTTTTAGGTTCAGGTTCTGATGGGCTTACTTCTTCTACCACTCCCGACTCATTTTCTGTCAAAGTTGTGATGGCAGGGTATAAGCGATTATATTCTCTTTCAGCGTTTTCGATCAAAAATGTCTTATTGTTATCAATGAAGTAGTTACTTTTATTGTAACTGAAATTGTCAGGGCTGTTCAAGTATTTTAGCAGCGATATTAAAGACGTATTACGGTGGTCTGATATTTTCAACTTAAGTGAATCTCCTAATTTGAGGGCCAAAGGATCATTTATACTTTTTAATTGTTTAAGTAATACGTCTATTAAAGCCTCTGCAATCAATAAATTGGCATCTTGCCTACTCAACGCCTCTACTGCAAGTTTTGTTGGTATTAATATTATCTGAAGTTTTTGTAGCACAGTAATATTATCTTCATTCCATTTTTGTGAGCTATCTAAATCTATCAATGCCTTTTTGATTGCAGTTTTTAATTTCAAGAAACGTTCAATCATTGTCGGCATTGAATTCCATCTAGTTCTGACATCGAGTAACAGAACTAGTCCTACTCCGAATCCGGCTACTACATGTTTCTGCAGTGTGATTGATTTTAGAGGACTCTTTCTGAAAAATCTTATAATCGATTGGGTCTCAGTCATAACATTGTTTATGTCATCAATTATTTGCGGTCTAGGTTCTTCATTAGATATTTAAGATTTATCATCGTTATTAATGCTGCTGGTTTCATCGGAGCTGCTGTGTTCATCGGAGCTGCTGTGTTCATCGGAGCTGCTGTGTTCATCGGAGCTGCTGTGTTCGTCATCGAACTTCTAGCTGTTTTTTGCAAAATGTGTCAAGAATAGCTCAATGGATGGCATGATTTACATGCAGAGCCATTTAACAGGAGTTTTCTCTGCCAAATTTTTTCATTATTATTGGCCCATCACTTGTTACGGCAATAACATCACTCTTAAATTTCACTCCAAAATGTTTCAAGCGTTCCTCCACTATTTGTCTTACAGGTACTTCAATGGCCCCACATTTACCGGGTATATAGACTAACCCCAAATTATAATGTGTTGTTTCTGTAGTATTACAAATAACACTAAAAAAGCGTTCGTTACGTATGCTTGTCCACTCGTCAATACTCCAACTTAGCCGGTTACCTGAAGAACAAATATCTGAAAGTTCTTTTATCATTTGTTTTTCCTTATCCTCATAGTATTTAAGTATTAGATTCATAGCATCAATAACACACATGGGCAGTTTATATCCTTTAGCAGAAAGTGAATCACGAATGTATTCACTTTTTGTGATTCCATTTATGGTGAAGCCGTCTTTTGCAGCCAGCCTCGCCAATATTTCACCCAATGATTGTATCGGTGGAGTTTTGAAGTTCATACCCAGGCCTGCTTTTTTTTCTGTGCACATACACCTGAACTTGTAGTTGCTTCAGATTCGGATTCTTCTTGGGGTTAGTAATATTGATTTTATGCACATGTGCTAAATGTCTCACTAACCCGCTAGTATTCGAACCTTTGCAAGCAATGGTTTTTGGACACTTTAGGCATGGCACATTTGCAGATTGCTTTTTTTTTAAAATATTTCCATACTTTTCATGCTTCCATCTTTACTGTCATAGTGACATTAGAAATCTGGATCAAACGCAATTCAAATTAATAATAAGCCCTTGGATTAATATGTGATACACACACAACACAATTGGCAATTGTCGTCTCACAAATTTAAAATGACACATCAATTAATTTCAAATTACTTACATAAGAAAAACATATCAGAATAATTAAAAACTAAGCTTGTGTGTTGTTGTTTTACAAAAATAGGAAATATAACTAGACTAAGTAGTATAATTAATGTATTGTTAGTTATTTTATGCATTAAAGTTTGACTAAAAAATAAAAGAAAAAAAAAGTATTCATACCTAGTAAAATTTAAGATCATATTTAGATTAAATTATTGATAAAAATAATATGAATAATAAAGCCATGATGTGTCGATGAAAATGAAAAGACTTACCTGTTTGATTTCAATTTATCACGTAATCTGTAAGACACTCACTACGTAAATTATAGTTGGCTAGATTCTAAACACGAATGAACGAGTAAAAATGAGGCCGCAGAGTGCTTGCAGTGAGACCAGAAGGTGCCGCTGCGCTTTGGCCCGCGCTGCCACGCAACACAACAAACGGCGATTTAATTTCTATATAGGTTCACGATTTCTCGAGTTCTCGACATTTCTCAAGCTTAATTTCCCGGGAATAAGGCCCGACAATTTCCCAGAAATTCTCGGCTTGAGAATTCCCGGGAATGAACCCTACCCCAGACTCTACCTCTCCATTGTTGGCAAATATTTTGCCGCCGAGCCATTTTTCAAATTTGGAAAAAGAAAATAATCCGACGGAGCTAGGTCTAGCGAATAGGGTGCGTGAAGTTCGAACTTCAACTCATTGATTTTAGCCATCGCAATGACGCACGTTTGGACTGGTCCGTTGTCGCGATGAAACAACACTTTCTTTTTCATCAGATGAGGCCGTTTTTTCTTGATTTTATCACTCAAATGCTGCAATAAGGCTGCATGGTATGCGCCGTTGATTATTTTTTCTTTTTCGAGATAATCAATAAATATTATTCCACGCGCATCCTAGGAAACGGATGCCATGACCTTGCCAGCTGACTGAACTGTCTTTGCTTTCTTCGGAGCCCGTTCTTCCTTTTCCGTCCACTGCTTTGACTGTTCCTTGGTCTCAGGTGTAAAATGGTGGACCCATGTTTCGTCCATGGTTATGAATCGACGCAAAAACTCGGCTTTATTCCTGCGAAACATTGTCAAACATTCGATGGAAACATCCTCACGTTGCTGTTTGTCCTCCATGATGAACAAACGTGGCACCCATGTTGCGCACAGCTTTCTCATGTCCAAATTTTCGGTCAAAATGCGATGCACATCTTTTTTTGAAATGCTTGCCATGTCTGCCATCTAGCGCACTTTTAGTCGACGCTCATCCAATACCATTTTGTGGATTTTCTTCACATTTTCTGACGTAGTGACATCACTTGATCGACCACTGCGGTGTTCATCTTGGCAACTCGTACGACCTCGCTTAAAGTCAGCTACCCAATATGTGACTGTAAAATTTGCACTTACTATTGATGCAAATACTTCATACTTTTATTTAATTCTAATCAATCTACGGTTGCATGGAGCTTCTTGTTATACTTAACAATAAATAGGTTAATAAATAATAATTCAATTAAATCAAATTTATTTGAAATAACGGAACATTACATGACTTTAAATTTTAGGCATTTGTTACACATTAAATCATTACTGAACATCAAATCTGAACTAAACTGAATAAACTGAATCCTCCACAAAAAAAATCCATGCATTTATACAAAATTTCACTCGTCATGGCAAACTGAAACTATTCATTGCCAGGTATCAAATTGGCAAAATGCAAAGTGTGAAATATAAAAATGTACATAAATGTCGCCACATTACTCCCCCTTCAGTGAAACGATAAATTTTCTAGTCCATGTCAAATTATGTATTATTTGATAAACGGACTAGAGTGCTGCTCGGTTATGACAGGTTCAGCTGCATAAGGCAATGCTAGGTTGTGTCAGGTCGAGTAAAAAAATTGAAGTAGTAGTAGTAGGAAATATGTAGCGGGGCTCAGTTGTGGCCGGTTCAGCCACATATTGCAAATCCTGGTTATGGCCGGTCGAACCCTGTATTGTTATGTAGTGAATATGTGTAGTGTTTGCCATGACAAGTTAAAAGAACTACCAAAAATATTAATTTAAAATTAAAAATATTTCTGCTGATTGCTGATACTGTCGATAAAACTCTTTTGCCGCAGAAATTTGTCAGGTATCATTATTAAAGTTGACGTAGAACCGTAAATTGTTGTTGGAATATCGATTTCCGTTAAGGGCCTGGTAACAGCCGTTGTGATGCTTTCGGTTGAAAACTAATATCCCTTAGAATTGATGTGGCTAGTGCCGATGATGATGTCAGTCATGTTGAAGCTGCTGTTGAGATGCTTCATGCCGTATTTAAGTTAACTAAGGAATTTGGATCCATTTGTTTTAGCGTGCAAATCACTGGAACTTTCCTCAAATCACTAGAGAAGTAAATGTTAAAGCCGACTTCTTGATTGCTGAGGTCTTTGTAAGAAGATGACAATGACTAGTTTATATAGCTTCGTTCTTCGTTGCACGGTAGATGGTAAGCTCACCATTTTAGAGTTGATGGTATTGCTTGCTACTGTTGAAATCATTGTGCATTAGGCCACAGTCGTTTGAAAGATGTGGAATCTGGTTATAACAATAAATAAAGGCCCTTTTTGACTGAGATTGACGTGGACTACGAATATACTTGCAGATAAGTAGAAGAATTGCTATTGGTATTTGATGTGGTTGCTTCTGCTGCCAGTTTGACATCGGATTGCTGGAACAATAGGTCATAGTTTATTTTGACTGTAAAAGCTGATGTGCACTAAAATTAACGAAGTTGATATTGACAGCAACTGTAATGAAGGTGCTGTATGGAAACAGCGGCAGAAGACTGATTTGGTCTTGAATTTGAACTGTCTGATTGTTGCAGTAATTATAATCGAGCTTAGATAGCGTGGTACTGCTCGTCCTTCTTAAAAGTTACGACAACTTTCGTTGTAAGTCCACGTGTTGAAAAAGAACTGGATTTTCAATCAGAGGCGCTTGTGCCTATCGGGGTCACCAATTGACAAGTAGAGGTAACCGAAGTAATTTTGTTTTATTTTTAATCAATCGACGGTTGCACGGAGCTTCTTGTTATACTTAACGATAAATAGGCTAATAAATGATGATTTAATTAAATTAAATTTATTTGAAACAACGGAACATTACATGACCTTAAATTTTAGGCATTTGTTAAACATTAAATCATTACTGAACATCAAATCTGAACTAAACTGAATACACTGAAAATCCATGTATTTATACAAAATTTCACTCGTCATGGCAAACTGAAATTATACATTGCCAGGTGTCAAATTGGCAAAATGCAAAGTGTGAAATATAAAAATGTACATAAATGTCGCCACATGACCATTGTAAACAAAGGAGCAGACTTCCTCAGAGTAGAATCCAACTCGGCGTTGATATTGGTTGGACTTAAACCTTTCAAATGTAAGTATTGTATCACATAACGATGCCCGATTTTTTCCATATTTACAAATTCGCTGAGAGCGTTCACTTTGAATGTCTGTAAAAAAATAATAATAAACTTACCGTCATGAATTTTTCAGATTAAGTTATTGAAAGGTGGTATAGTCAAGCGCAGTAATTGTTTTTCTTTTAAACTACCTGTACTCATAAGTCAAATTGGGTACTTTTCGGGCTACCCTCGTAAGTTAGCAAGATATACAGCTCGTGACTTTTGTAGATGATTAAACTTAGGATTAGAATAGAAGTCCGGATTTTAAATAAGAATATTATTTATTCATTCAATCGCTTTTAATTTCAGAAGAACAAAAGCAAGTTTTAAAGCATTAAATTACTCAAAAGCTTAAAAATCCCCATAGCACCCTAAATTTAAACAATAATCAATCAAACAAATAAGTCAGTAAACAATATTTTATGTTTTCAAGTGAAAATTTAAAAAATATTATCAATTAATTGGATAAGCCGAGCAAAAACCAATAAAGTATATTACAAATTATTGTACATTTAACTAACTAATACAACGAGCGAATTTTCAGCGTAAAACTTATATGTCACAGTTATATTCTTATACATGTTACTGAATGACTTTAACTAAACTATTTAATTATTAAAAGTAACGAATTCAAACAAATTAAAATACCAAGTAACCTAGGAATAATGAGCTAAAAAAAAACAAACAAAATCCACGAATAATCACTGACAATCACGAATAATTTAGTAATCACCACCTAGTCACCAAAACCTAGAATGCTCCGTCTCAGTTCAACCAGCCTGAGCAAACCTCGCAAATGAGTATCTTCAGGGAAACCGATGACCCCACAAGCTCAAATTCGAAGAACTATATATGATATATAATTGAAACATCACCCAAATCCAACTCATACCGACTCATATCCAAATACACGAATTTTGGATGTATGAAGGCAGTGGTGAGACCGATCCCAATATACCGGTTGATAGGTGGGAATGGCTGCAGAATCCAAGGATTGTCGCGCACAACCATAGACTTTGCGGTATTGTGTCGAACAAACTTAAAAATGAGCGTAACGACTCTCATCAGTTTGGCAGTTTAAAAAATTCTTCAATTCGATTCAAAGTGTTTCCAATTCACCTCAGGCTTTTTGTACAGACGAGTGCATGTGCGAAGATACTTATTGTCAAAAACTGATAATATTTTCACTGTGCTTGTACTCTAATTATACATGATCCGATATATACTCTTATACCACATGTATGTCAAAACCTTGCAAGAGATAACTTTAACTTTTTGATCAATAAATCCGGAATGAAAGAGTCATCGAAGGGACATGAAGACTTTACATGCTTTGCTGCACATGATTATAGTAAAGGTCTAAATAAACACCGAGGTATCAAACAAAAAGTTTATGTGAAACCTGTTTTGAGCTACCCTCACCAACTATACGAGTATTGTAGAAATCATTAAAATTACGCGTCAGGTTTCCACTTGCCAGACGCAACGTTTTCCAAAGCAACATTGTTTTGTATTTTTGCACATTAAGTTTCGTTTGCCAAATGTTTTTGTAGGCCTGCACATATATTTTGAAGGTTCCTTTGAGCAACTGATACCTTTCCGCTTCCCGTACAACTGACCAGATCATCAGCAACTGCCACTAATAATTGCGTAGACAACATGATAAAATGAAAACCGTACAATATGTTGCAAATGAATATGGAGAAAAGCAGAGGTGAACTTATTGTTCCTCGCCGTAAACAATTCAAGACCATAAAAGCGGATGGTGTCATTTGATTTCCATCAGTTACAAGGATCAATTTTCTAAAAACATATAACACATCTATAAATATAAGGATATAACACATCATTATGACATGGTGCCTAGGGAACTTTTCAAGAAAGAGCTTAAATATAAGTCCATTTAACCGAGCCGCATCGAAGGTTTACTTTGTACTGATGAAAAATGCTCAAACAGATTCTCTATTGCTTAGTTTCCAACATGTCTGAGATTACTTTTGTTACCGTATGTATGGTCGAATGTCTGGCATTAAAACCAAACTGGTAACTAGGCATTAGCTCATATTTCTCAAAATGATCATTTGATGCTTGCTTTGCTATCACTTCAAGCACCTTGTTGATATTAGGTAGCAAGCTGATCGGACAGGAACCTTCAGGGCTTGAAAACTCCTTTTCGTTCTTCAAGATCGGAAGGGCTTTGCGATTTCTTCACTGATTTGGAAAATATGAATCGTTCAACAACAACATGTTGAACAATATGCAATAATTTCTAATAGCAACTTCGAGCAAATGCCGTGGTTCTATGTACAAAATACCGTCAATACCACAAGATTGCCAAATATGAGACAAAAGTCCTCATAATCGAACGAATAATTGAAGTGAAGTAGGTGTACATAAAAGCCCGTGTAGGACTGCAGCGATGGCCTGCTGCCTCGGTGAGAGAGAATGGTGGGATTTACCGAGATTGGCCTTGTCTGAGGACGTATGAATGCGCTAGAAGGCTAGTATTGCGGCATTGTGGGGTGGATTCTTTTCTCCAGCACAAGGATCCACTACAAAAGAAATTTTGCATCCACGAATTTCAAGGTTCAAATGAATATCAACCGAAGTCGAGCCTGAGGTAACCTACTAAGGGTCAAAAATTGCTATGACAGATCGGGCCGGGCGAAAACAGACGGACTTAAGAGGAATTCATTGTTACCAACGATACTCACGGCCCCCAAATAAGAGTAGGGCATCCAGGTGGAAGCAGTGCCCCTGGCACCCCTCCAGCCGGATCAAGATCCAATGCAAGAATGGCCATATATTTTCCATTTAAGTGACAACTCATACAAACGTAATTTGCATGAAATTTTCCCTTAAATGAAAAATATAAATGTGGCAAATTTATGCTTTAGAATTATATGAGGGAACTGCATAACCCTATACCATAAATAGACCACCCTACCTTGCAAGAGCGCCTGTAAACACATCGAGAAGGGGTAAGCTCACCCGATGGGTAGCTCATTATAGTGGCGGGTCCCATACCCCGTCAGGTTCAAATGAAAAGCAAAAGGCCTAGGTTATAGTTTAATGATTCATCTTCAAATTTTTCACTCTATCCAGTATATACTGATATTCAATATACGAGTGCATTACAAACGAAATAAAACAAAACTATCCTTGCCTATTATATTTTTGGATTATCATAAACTATTTAAATATTAGAAAAGGCCAACTTAACAGGTATGGATATGCTAAATTGGTACAATGAAAAATCCACTATTGAACAACAGAAGATAAATTCAAATGAATAAAATGAAAAAAAAGTGTCATTTTTCTTATATATATGCGACACCTAAAATGCCACACAAACTTATAAAGCATGTAGCGACCTCGAATATTTTAGGGTGATTGAGTAATAACTGACTCGCAAGACTAAATGTATTTGTGGCGTGCTATCATTAATAGTTGAACATCAGCTAAAACACTTTAATTTTTGTTAAGAGTCAATGATTAACTTAAAAATAAATCTAATTCTAAAAGAATCATATGCCATAATTAACGTTTAGCCTGTTGTTTCTAGTATACCGTCGAAAATTTGCAATAATGTTCTACGTAAGCCAAAAAAGATGCAAGTATCAATTTAAGCTTAAAAAACAAATTTTACAACAAGCACTAGTTCGAAAAAAATTTCGGTTACTAATAGTAAGTATAGTGTTGCACTTTTTGTAACAAAATAAATCAAAAGTAATTTTTAATAAAAAGAAAATAGCGATACTCACCCAACATCCTCGCTGGGCGCCCGCTGATAATGTGAATGATGCCTGAAAATTTTCAAGTACGTTACAAGTACTTGAACAAAAATCATTATTTTTCTTCCCAAATCACACTTTTATGTATATAAATCATCTTCCTTATGGTTATTAAAAAGTATTTATCATTTAAACCTTTTACTAGTTTGACAAAAAGGAGACCAAAGGATAACTGTGCGTTCAGTACTAATAGTATATAGTAAAGTCACATAGTCGTATCGGGTCCTTTAAGGTAGTGTACCATTTATTCAAAACGATCTTTTTGCTCTTGGTTCCTGTTTGATCTGCAATCAGTTTCCTGAGGTCATCGATGGTATCATCAAGGTTGCACTTCACTCGTTGCACGTTATTTCGATCGTTTTCGTGATAATAGGATTTATCTTCTCTGGATTGTGCGTAGGCGAGAGAAAATGAAAAGGGGTCTATAGTTAGCAGCTTGAGCTCATAGTCTGCCTGAAGCGAGTAGCTTCAGACCAATCGACAGACTTCCGAATCGATTGATCGATTGGCCCCAGAAACAGCGATACTGATAACTTAGGTTGTGATTCGTGTGAATAATTAACTTTTGATGGTGGTGCGTCGTCGACTACCTGTCACAATAATTCATACTTGTTGGTGACTGTGAGATGTTGAGTTCCGTGTGGAAATGGATTGTAAAGAAACACTCAAAAGACTCGCGACTGGGGAACGCACGACCCATAATTGATATGAAATTCGAAAGGCTGGTTGTTGCATCAACGTCTGAAATTTGGTTGCTGCTATCATTTTTCTTGCATCACTCGACAATGAGCTGGTGGGACCGGGCAATTGTCACGTTTGGTCCACTGAAACTACACTTTCCTTGCCGTAGGTGAATGTCATTTTCCGTTGTAATTTGTCTTCCTTGCAGAAGAGCAAGCGTCTTGGTCGGTGGGATTTTGTTGAAAATTTCGATTTTGTGCGTGATTGGGCCAATTTTATTCTTATTTCTTCGTCTTGTCTTTGTCGATATCGCAATTGTTTTCTTGTCCCTTTCAATTATACGCGAAACAGTGGCGAGAAATTTGGTCTGTTGGTGGTGTTCGTACTGTCAGGTTAATGGAAGTGGAACTCTTTGTTGTAGGCATATAAGAAAAGATAGACTGGATCAAGCTGGCAGATTTTTCTACTTTAAATAATCCTAATCCACACAAATTGCATCTAATTGCATCGTATCTTATCCGGAACATGAAATTTGACGAAACGGCAATTTAAATAATCTGAAAATAGCACACATTTTACTACCAAATTGAAATCCCAATATAATATTTTTTCCGCAACGCATTGTCTTGGGAAATAATGAGATTATATTCCCCGACGTGATCGCTGTGGCGATCCAAAGCAGACCCCTTGATCCGCCCAAGCAGATCTCTTATATTCTTCTTACCGCCACTGTACTGCAAACGCCACAACGGATATTTGTAACGACCCTCTTGCTCATCCACTGTGAATTGCAGTCGGTAATGCAATTCGTGGATGAGCTGCATTATAAAGGTGTTGCCATATCCAAATTTTAATTGCAGATTTGAATGATTGAAGTTATTTAAATCATAATAAAAGGATAAATATCATAAAGAATATAAATGTAAAGAGAAAAATAAATTTAATACAATATATAAAAAAAACAACATAAAATTTATATGTATAAAAAATATTTAATTTTTTTTTCATAAATTTAATAATTTACAAAACTATAAATTTGACCAATAAATTTTTTCCAAATCTTCAATTAAAATTTAAATTAAAAATTAAAATTTCAACCGATGCAATGCCAGTTTTTTAACCGTTTTGCTTAGGCACCCACTCGATTACTACATAACCAAGAAGAATTCCGCTTTGTATGAGGCCGGTCAGTTTTTATAGAAATGAAGAATGAATTCATAATTCAAGTTTGATTTAAAGTCAAATGCCTTTACTCTAACAATTCAAGCCCCTCTCTCAGGGTTTGGTGGATGAGACAAATCAAAATGAGTTCCAATCCAAGCAAGCTTCTATAAACAGTTACATACAATTCGACTTTCATCTGTAATCAGAGTTGTATTATTGATCTCGATACCAGCCCTATTTAAAAGATTTATTTCAGTTCTACTTTTTCGTAGCACTACAACCCCTCTAGAGCCTTCGCTTCCTGCAATAAGCGCCACCAACTTTCTTTGTCCACTGATCACCTCCTCCAATTTTGGAATCTGAGCAGCGATGAACTATCTTCTTCGACTGAGTTGGACTAGCTTTTCTACGATTTACCCACTGGTCTCCGGCCTTCAGTTCACGCGACGAATACTTTTTGGTTATCCATTGTTCGTCCATACGATTCATGTGGCCAGTCCATTGTAGCTTCCGCAGTCTTACAATCGTTGAGGCCTCTGGCTTATCAACAGTTTTATGCAGCTCATGGTTTTATTAAATTTGCTTTTGGTCCTTGTCTTTCGCTCCAATTATTTACCTCATGACCAGTTTTTCAAAGGCATCCAATACGTTTGCAGATGCTTGGGTCAGGTCTTATCACCGATTTGTATACTTGGTCTTATCACCGATGGGTATACTTTCACCGATTTGTATACTTGGAGCTTTGTATCCCTGTGTAAGCAGCTGGCCTTTAAGATTGTCAAAGCTGAATAAAATAATTTACTTATGCGATGTATTCTGCGACATATCAGATACTCGTAGAAAATTGTTTTAAAGCGCACTTCTCAACATCGAAATTTGCAAAATTTGTCGAATAAAGCGGCAGTGGCGATCCCGGTTAGATAAGTGTTATGCGATGATGCATCTCAGTAGTGAGGAATCGGTTGCTTACTGTCCAGGCTTCCTAGTCCCACTTATCTCTAAGTCTTTGAGCAAAAATTTACTTTACTTTACTTACTTACTATTATTACTATTTTTAAGTTTAATACATTTTCAAGAAGGAAAAATAAAGGAATAAAATTAAAATAATGATCCTTATCGGCTCTTCACCTCATGGAGTGGTCTATGAAAACGTGTCATATGTACTCAACGTTGACGCCGGAGTACAAGGGATCCTTTTCAGCCATGAAAATTGTTATCTCCAATCAAAAATAAAAATAATATGGCAAAACGCACAACCCATTGGATATATATTGTCGTCTCTAAGCAAAACAAAAAAAACATCACACAACACACATGATCAGCTCAAGTGAGCTCAAGATTTCGATCATACGGCGCACGACCTGCTCATGGCTAAATTAAATAAACAATAACATGATAAATCTTCAACGAGTCAAAGCAGCCAAATAACGTTTGCACGTATCACCAGCACTTCAACAAAGTCAATTAAAATGCAATCAACTGTTCTCTACAAGAAAAGTAAATCCTTTTTCAATTCCCGGAAGAAATGTTGCGAACGCCTCATGTTGCCACCAGCCAATGGTATCAATGCTTAAAAAGAATGATCAGCATGATACAATATGTAGCAGGTATGCGGTGGTGGTTAAGAGATGGCTGTGACATGTATCTTACAGCCAAGAATGAAAGTAAATGAGCCAGGTAAAAGCACCAGAGAGGAGAATAGCGAAGAAAAAGAAGAAGGAAAAGATAGCAGCTTGCAAGCAATCCAAGAAAAAACTCCAAAAAGAAGAAAGCTGCAATAGCTTAAAAGCTCTCTTTGCTCTGCTGCAAGTCTGAAGAGCCTCCGTGGAATGGGAGTTCACATGTTTGCATATTCGGCAAATTTTGGGGAAATTTGTAGTAAGAGCTCCCTCTATGAATAAATTTACACACTTGTTGGAGTACTGTCAGTTCAGTTGGTGTTTTCAGTCTTCTAAGGAGCGTGTTTCTACCCAGTCATCAGTTTCAACGTACAAGTAGTTGTGTGACATCCACGATTTAAGTTTTAGACAGAAGTATTGTTTGGCAATCAACTAAATGGTAAAGGATAAGGTGTTGGCTTGAGCCGTGAACCTCAACCGGCCTTTTGGCATTCACACCGTGTTGCCACCCCGATCCAAAAGCTTCCTGGTTCTCTCTGCAGTTGACGTTCACATGGAATGCACTACAAGTCCCGCTGACCTCAAGTGAATATCAAGCCAAAGTCAAAAGCACTTCAGCGAATATCGATCTTTGTAACTTTCTAAAGAACAAACATAAACTTCAACAATGTATAACAACAGCATTAACAAATAAACAAAATTAAATACTTTTAACTAAACTCTTGTTTTTATTGATCTAGTTTAGATGGGTACAGTATGAGATAAGTGCCATTCAGGAAGATCTCCCCCTGTCCGGGAGCCTTGATGATGTACAGAGGATACGCATCAAGTCGAGCTCCCAGTTCATGCCAGTATACATAAGGTATGCTGATTATGTAATAAGGCTGAAAGATATATTGGTTTAGTCAAGGATTCTCTTTACAAAACGCAAACTATGAACGTTACTCTATGACAAGATCTACATAAATTTTTGAAGCAGTATGAAAGAGCCCCTTATTCTACAACTGGAAACTCTACTGCACAGCTGTTTCTTGGTAGAAACATTTGAACTTGCTTAGGTCTGGTGCGCCTTGAAAACATTTATACACGACGAATAGCTGAGAAACAACAATCTTAATTCAAACTAAACTTTTGACAATTCCAGGCCGGACAGATAGTCTATTTCGTGTTTAATAATCCCAAAATGAATACGTGGATCTACGGAGTTGTTTCTACAGCTTGGGGAGCTGCACTATCAAATCAGTTACAATGGGGAAAACCTTCAAACAACATGTTGATTAAATGCGAAGCTTTCGCTCACTTGATCAAGAACAAAACAAACTGGAATCCAAGAAGAACAAATAGACAGTTTCATTCCTATGGAAATCACGAATAACCAATAACTGTAGATTTTGTTGATTAACCAGCTTAAGAGGTATAACGAGATCAAGCAGCTCCAGTACAATTTTCATCTGCCCGTGTACCGCCAGTTGTCGGCAATTACCAGCCAAATGCAGTTCTACGAAAATCAGTGCGACAACGTTGACTACCAAGTTTCTGCTAATCAACTTGAGGATCAAAAATTCTCTCAAAGAGTTAGAAAATGTTATATTCAAAATGAACATATCATTTATTTAAATCTCGTTACTTTTAAGTTACTCACTTCCATTACAAATTTTCATAGTATCTGATAGTGGCAGCACTTGTGAAACTTAGTTATTATTCTTGTCTATGCGTTGGAGTATCCATTCTCGTGCCATGCCCTACACATCACCATGTGACTTTAAGTTAAGCAAAACTAACATGAATTTAACGAATTAAACTACTTTATCTTCCCCTAAATGTGTGTTCTTAATATTCACACCCTCACGATATAATATGTTCAATTAGCCGAGCATTCATGAAAACCATTTAAGCTGGAGCAAAATAGCAGCCGTAATGTGCTAATGAAAGGAACTTTGCATCTTTTAGATAAAATTAAACAATTTCTTATAAAATTATTGAAAAAATAATTCAAGTCATCGGCTCAAAACATCAGAAAACTAGCTTCAAGCCCTAGAATGTTACAAAGCTCTTCTGATAGAAGCATTCTCCTATTTCTTCTCTTTCTTCGTAGTACTACAGGCCCTCTCGGGCCTTCGCTTACTGCAAAAAGTGCCTTCAACTGTCTCGGTCCATTGACTGTGTCCTCCAATTTTGAAATCCAAGCAGTGATGAACTGTCTCCATTGACCGAGTCAGACTAGTGTTTCCTCAGTATCCGTACTGGTCTCCAGCCTACAGTTCTCCCATCGAATACCTTTTTGGGTAACCGTTGTTCATCCATAAGATGCATATGTCCGGCACATTGCAGCATCTGCAGTCTTACAATCGTTGAGACCTCAGGCCTTCAAAAATTGCATACAGCTTATGTTTGTGTCGAGTTCACTATTGGTCTCCGTCTAGCTTCGCTCCAATTATCCACCCCAGAACCCGTCGCTCAAAGGCATTCAATATATTTGCGGATGCTTGAATTAGGGTCCATGTTTCACTCCCATAGCATAACACATGCCTTACCATAGATTTGTATACTTGGAGCTTAGTTTTCTGTGTACACAGGTAGTTTTCAAGATCGATCGAGTAAAAATATTTTATTTGCGAACTATATTCTTCGGCGTATTTCGTCTCTTTCCTTACCGGTTCTCATTATTTTGGCGCCTAAAAATACACATTTTCGATACTGTGTTCACTAAGTGTGATATTTTGTGTGCTTGAGGTATTTTTTTTTTGACTGCGTCATGAGCTTTGTTCTATTTTCATTGATTTCTAGCCCAACTAGTTTTACTTCGCTATTAAGTTTCAGGAAGAGTGTTTTGGCAGTCGTTAATGACCATGACAAAATGTTTATGTCGTCTGCATAGACTACTACTTGGCTCGACTTGTATAGTAATGTACCTCGTATATCGACAGGTAACTTCCTCATGACGTACTCCAGAGCCAAATTGAATAGCAATGAGGCAGCCCACCTCCTTGCTTAAATCCGATGTTTGTGTCAAAGCCATCTGTGAGTTGGTTATTAATGCAGACTTCGGAGGTCGTCGACGTCGTGGTCATTTTGGCAAGACGGACTTATTTGACTGGGATGCCAAAGCCAAGCATTATTTGGTACAGTACGTCATGATCAATACTGTCCTGTGCTTATTTAAAGTCAACGAAAATAATTCTATGTTGAACTCCCAGTATTTTTCAAGTACCTGCTTGACTGTGAACAGTTGGTCTATTGTCTAATCTACCTGCTCTAAACTACTTTGATATTCCCCCATAATACTGTTGGCGTATGATCCGATTTTAATTTCTACGATCTTTGAGAACATTTTGTACGCCGTACAAAGTAGTCATGTGCCTCATTAATTTTCGCAATTTGTGGTTAGGGAATATAATTGATTGGCTCTGAAGAGTATGCGCTTACTATTGATGCAAATACTCTTCTTTTTATTTATTCTAATCAATCGACGGTTGCACGGAGCTTCTTGTTATACTTAACAATAAACAGATTAATAAATAATAATTTAATTAAATTTAAATTTATTTGAAATAACGGAACATTAAATGAACTTAACTAACTGTTTTAACTGAATCAACTGAACTATATGAACATTAAATCTTAACTGAAATTCTCCATAAAAGTTCATGCATTATATACAATTTCACTCGTCATGGCAAACTAAAACTATACATTGCCAGGTGTCAAATTGGCAAAATGCAAAGTGTGAAATGTACAGAAATGTCGCTACATTACTCCCCCTTCAGTGAAACGATAAATTTTCTAGTCCATGTCAAATTATGTATTATTTGATAAACGGACTAGAGTGCTGCTCGGTTATGACAGGTTCAGCTGCATAAGGCAATGGCAAGTTGTGTCCGATCGAGTAAAAAAATTGAAGTAGTAGTAGAAAATATGTAGCGGGGATCAGTTGTGGCCGGTTCAGCCGTACATCGCAAAGCTGGGTTGTGGCCGGTCGAACCCTGTATTGTTATGTAGTGAATATGTGTAGTGTTTGCCATGACAAGTTAAAAGAACTACCAAAAATATTAATTTAAAGTCAAAATTAAAAATATTTCTGCTAATTGCTGAAACTGTCGATAAAACTCTTTTGTCACAGAAATTTGTCAGGTATCATTATTAAAGTTGACGTAGAACCGTAAATTGTTGTTGGAATATCGATTTCCGTTAAGGGCCTGGTAACAGCCGTTGTGATGCTTTTGGTTGAAAACTAATATCCCTTAGAATTAATGTGGCTAGTGCTGATAATGATGTCAGTCATGTTGAAGCTGTTGTTGAGATGCTTCACGCCGAATTCAAGTTAACTTAGGGATTTGGATCCATTCGTTTTAGCGTGCAAATCACTGGAACTTCCTTCAAACCGCTAGAGAAGTAAATGTTAAAGCCAACTTCTTAATTGCTGAGGTCTTTGTAAGAAAGACTTTAGAGTTGATGGTATTGCTTGCTACTGTTGAAATCATTGTGCATTAGGCCACAGTCGTTTGAAAGGTGTGGATTTTGTAGATAAGCAGAAGAATTGTTCTTGAAATTGATGTGGTTGCTTCTGCTACCAGTTTGACATCGATATTGCTGGAACACCAGGTCATCGTTTATTTTGACTGTAAAAGCTGATGTGCACTAAAATTAACGAAGTTGGTACTGACAGTAACTATAATGAAGGTACTGTATGGAAACAGCGGCAGGATACTGATTTGGCCAATGTTTTGATCCAACGATAAGGCGCTGTTGTAGCGGTTGGTGTGGTTGGAGTTGATGTTGACATTGAGGAGTTGCAGTGCAATTACAATGAAGAGAAGCGCTTATTGGTGAGGAATGGTGAACTAAAACGATAATAATAACAAGACATATCGCATTGATGACGTTGATTTCAGTGCTATTCCAAAACAAACTTTCAGTTGCAAAGAAGTTGAAACGTCCTTCATCGACTTTTATTACAAAAAATATCATATTCGTATTCGTGATCAAATTCAACCATTGTTGTTATCGCAATCAAAAGAGCGGCAAATTCGTGGTGGACAAAATAAGCTGGTAACCCTCATCCCAGAGTTATGTCGTGCAACTGGATTAAGTGATTCAATGCGTTCCAACTTCCAATTGATGCGTGCCATGTCTGAACATACACGTTTAAATCTGGAACGTCGTATTGAACGTTTACGAACATTTAACCGTCGTTCACAACAAACAGAAGCCAATATGAAAGTTCTCCAAGAGTGGCAAATGTCCCTTGATCCTAATCTAGTTGAGTTTACTGGACGCTGTTTGAAAGTTGAAAATATTGTCTTCGGCCGCGCAAGGTAAACTCCAGTAGGTGATAATGCTGATTGGACGCGTCACTTGGGAGATAATGAAATGTTTATCAATTGAGGTGTTGCGCGTATAATTGAATTTTTTTCGAAGGCGCTTGTGTCTTATTGAGGTCACCAATTGAAGAGTAGCGCTTACTATTGATGCAAATACTCTTCCTTTTATTTATTCTAATCAATCGACGCTTGCACGGAGCTTCTTGTCATACTTAACAATAAACAGGTTAATAAATAATAATTTAATTGAATTAAATTTATTTGAAATAACGGAACATTAAATGAACTTAACTAACTGTTTTAACTGAATCAACTGAACTATATGAACATTAAATCTTAACTGAACTTCTCCACAAAAATTCATGCATTTATATACAATTTCACTCGTCATGGCAAACTAAAACTATACATTGCCAGATGTCAAATTGGCAAAATGCAAAGTGTGAAATGTAAAAAAATGTCGCTACAGCTCCACTTGTTTGGCATATGCTCTTCTTTCCAAATGTACTGGATGACTTTGTGAATAGCTTTATGAATACTGCTGCCACCATATTTGATTATCTCTACTGGAATCTCATCGATGCCCGGTGCTTTATTATACTTTCGGGCTTTGATGATGGAACACACTTCATCGAGAGCTGGTAGAGCCAATAAAAGCTCTCCACCGACATCTACAGGCTCCAATGTTTCCTTAATCTTGGTTTTATCAGCGATGATATTGCCTATATCATCACGACAGAGCGTGGTTTTGGGCTGATAACCACGTTCCAGGCTTTTCGCTTCTTTGTATGCTTGTCTTGTGTTGCTGTTATAGTATTTTCTTTTCTTAATACTGATCATCTTATCCGTACTCTTCTAAGATTTTCATGGTATTCTCTTTTCACCCTGGTTGTCCGAGCTATGTAATTTTTATATGCCTGATTCTTTTTGTCTAACGCATTCTGGCACTCATCATTGAACCAATCATTTCTCTTGCGCCTTGCTTGATGTCGGATCTCCTATTTACTTGACTTATTTTGAATTACAATAAGAATCCCCAAGGGAAGATTCTCATGTGGAAAACGACCTCAGGTAAAATTTCCGATAAAATGTGCATTTCGAGTAATTCTGCAAAACATTAAATACAGTCATAAATTATTTGCTAGCATGAAATTACTTACCAATGATTCGGGCAAGTATCCATGTCTTCCGCAAAATTTCACTTAGCTACGTTTATGAAGTCTACATGCTCATAAATCTTTACATTCCCATAATGCACATTATATCGTGGATGCAGTGCTAAGGGCGGGGACGAAACAATTTTCTAGCTCTAAATTTCCCTTTAATTTAATTGTAGCCGAAGAACGTGTGCAATACTTCCCAACCAATAACTGCTTTTACTACTCATTGGATCTGTAAACAAGTTAAGCCGGCGCCTAGTCATCATTTCCAGAAGACAAAAATTTATAGCACACCACTTGAGACAGTAAATAAGGAGTGGTTCAGAATAAGAAGGTGACTACAGTTCAGTGGGTATTTCGCTAAAGATATAGGTACTTTTATGTTTAAACAGTTCTTCGGTACAGCAGTAACGGTTTGCTTAGGTGTCGATAAAAATGCACTTAAATCTAAGGGTGGATTTTGGTGAAAGTATTGCCAATACCATAAGATATCAATTCATACTTCATCTGCACTTTAATTATTTTTATTAAAAATTGGATTAAAGGAAATGCAAATTAATTTGGCTTCATATTATTCTAAAATTAAGGTTATTTCAGGCTTTTTTCTATTATACGAGTATATATCGCTTCCCACAAATACTCTAACTGCTCCGTTCAACATATTCTTGCTCCCGCATCTTCACAAAAAAAAAACACTAAATATCAACGAACACAAAAACTCAGCCACCGTGAACAGTAGTTCTGTGTGGTAGAAATATCATCAAAAGAATCGGAAGAACATCATGTTCGTGCTAATTAAAAGAATCCTACGCTAATTGCTTCATGTGTAATGAAGTTTCGGTTGTAAAACTTCATGTCGTCCATCCATCATCGAATGCTGCGAAATGGAAAGTTGACTAGGCTCCGGTGTTACGATGTGGGAAGTAAATCTGAAGGTTTGTTTAATTGCTAGTTTTATGGAAACTACATTTAGCAATTGGTCCTTATTTGCAGTGGGATTGCTACATTTTATAGGTTAGAACGGAGGAGCACATCTCATGCAATTAATTCTCCTTAATTAATGAGATTTCTAATTGCATCAATCTTTGAAGCTATTAAGATTGAAATATAGTGTTTTCGCTTGATCATACGAGTGGGAGATATTCTATTTGAGTGTATTTTTGTTTCAATATTCTATGTCTGTCTGAATTTCAAGTTTCAAAGTAAGCTATTTTATGACCAATAGAAGTTTCATTAGGGGTTGATTGAGGTTTCTTTATGCTGCAAAAATACTCCAATATCTATTAGATGTAAGAATTTATCAAGTTATGCCATTCATCAAAATAAACTACTACAGTAATCAAAGTATAGATAATACGAGTATTTTGATGCGATTTTAAATTACATATGTCAAGATCGTAAAATAAGTACGAAAATGCATTTTCCAAAAATTTTCCGACTTGCTACTGAATAAAAGTGTCGCTCCGTAGAGTCTTATATTTGATAAAAAAAATGTATTTCCCTCGGAGTTTGCAAATTTAAAGTCCATTTTTAACCAGCATCTCTAGTTATTGAGATCTGATGGTGGGAAACTTTTACAAAAATAAGCAATTCACAAGTTACAATATATTTTTCTCGTAGAGCTTTCGCGTGCTAGTTTTTCGAGTAAACAAATACATTTTGACTTCTTTGAGTCATCTTCAGTGTTTAAAGGATGTGTGGAAGGAAACGACTTTGTGCAAATATAATATGGGCTAATCATGTCGGTCCGGTTAGCCCACGTAAAGTGATATTCGAATTTTGATATACAAAATTAAATTTTCCAATAACGAAAATTAAAAAACAATAAAACAGACAAAAAGCGTTGTGTAGTTATAAAGCATATATATATATATATATATATATATATATATATATATATATATATATATATATATATATATATATATATATATATATATATATATATATATATATATATATATATATATATATATATATATATATATATATATATATATATATAATATATATATATATATATTTATATATATATATATATATATATATATATATATATATATATAAATATATATATATATATTTCGAGGTTAAATATTCCCTCTTCATCAGTGTCCTATTCTATGACCTAGTAAAAATATTACCTCACTCAAATACCTAAACATTTTAACTCCTGTAATTAGTACACCTAGCTTAATATACTCACTAATCGTTCTACTTATTGAAACTTAACCCTATTATCTAAGAAAATTTGATTATCTTTTTTTAACTCACTTAAACTAATTACATAACTTGTCCCGTTGTTTCCTCAGAACTTATCCTAACAAATGTTACTAAAATTACTAATACCCTTAACAAATATTACTTATCCCTAATTACCTCTAAAATCTTGGAATAGCCGTTACCTAAATCATCGTTCAGCCGTAGACTTTCTGGTTGTCTCAATATCTATAGACTTTCGTAAGCGTCTAATTTTCTGACACTGTTCACCTCCTGTACGACTTGCAGATCTTCCAAATCAATCTATTCGATACGATGTGCCTCGCCACCGATGATTTGATTGCTTCAACAGGTCCTTGTTTAGAAATGAACTTCTTCGCTTCCTTAATGTGCTCATTAAATCTCGTTGTAACTGAGCGCCTTGTTTGTCCTTTATAGTTTTTTGGCATGCTTGGCACGTGGTCTTATAAATTCCGCATTTTTCCTCCTTGAGCCTCTTGTCCTTCGTTGTGCCTAATCTTGTTCCAAGTTTTGAGTTTTTACTGGTTGGTATTGCCGCGATGTTCACCGTCTTCAACATTTTTTTGATCCACCCAAAAAACGTTGGAGTATGTTATTGCTGCTCTCTGAGTGTTCTCCAATTTTTGTTCTGTGCGAATAACGTTGACAAAGATTCCGCTTTTAATCTCCTTTCCATTTCGCTCATGATAAAAGGTCAACAATCCCGTATCGTATCCATTGATTTTCGCCGTATCAAGTATGAGCTTACGGCCCTGACCATACCATTCCTTAGTTAGAGGGGTAGTTAACATCCTGTGTATCCAGCGGTTGTAGGTTGCCATTTTAGTTGCGTGAGAGTGGTACGATGTTGCTGGTAATATTCTCCGTGTATTGATTGATTTTCGGTAGATGTCAAATTCTACACCGTTCATCGCCCTGATGGTTCTTAGGTCCAAAAAAGCTAATCAATTCCCTCCTATCCTTCACTGAATGACTGCTCCAAGGATTTCCCCATTTGCTGCATTCCTCTGTAAGCCACTTTCCGATTCGGCTTGTCGGCACATTAGGGGCGGTGATGATCTCTCGCATCTCATTGCCAGGCTTATGGATCTTCGTTAGTCATTTTATCCGTGGAAGCACTGAGTTCGTGACATGAAGCGTGATCTTTTTGGGTATGACGTCCTTGCAGTTGGTGAGAGCATTTTCCATTCTTCGAACTGAATCTGGTAGAGGATTGTGTTCTTAACTCGTAGTACTCTCTGTTGTTCAATCTCTCCAGCACTAGTTCATAGTTATTTCCCTTATCCATGATGACTACCTTATTACCTTTACAGCTTTAAGGTAAAATACTGGTTCCTCCTTAAGCTGCTTAACCAGTTGATGTTCACTCCTTCGTTGGTTGACTTTCGCTGCTTTGATGGTCCAAATAGTCTCCTTCCTTATCGCTAGCTTCTCCTCTTGAAGTACGAATTTAATGGCTCCTTCGCCCATCACTATATCTTTCTTCGGTAGGTTCCCATTGGGGACAGCAAAGTTTAAGTCGTTATTCAGTAGAACAAACTATTCCTTAGTGAACGATTCCGTTGATAAGTTCACCACAAAGTCACTTATCACTTCGAGTCTTTTTTTCTGTTTGTGTTAAAGCACTTGCTTTATTTGAGGATTGGCTAATATCTAACAGTACAGACGGCATCCAAAAGAAAAAAGCAAGACTATTATATAAACTCGCCGTTTTGTGTATGTCAGAAACTTACTTTTCTTCAGGGGACGATTTTATAAGCACAAAACGGGAATGGCGATGGGAAACCCACTTTCCCCCCTCATTCGCGAGATTTTCATGAGCTGGCTAGAACAGAGGATTATGGAGGAAAATTTGCTTCCAAGAGCATGGATCTGGTATGTTGATGACGTATTCGCAATCGTGAAGAAAAATGAACTAGACAGCATATTGAGTAAGATCGCGGAGGTCCACAAAAATATTTCATTCTCTATAGAGGAGTAAAAGGGGAATCAAATAGCTTTTTTGGATCCAAGAATCATCAGAGAGATGAACGGTGTAGAATTTGACATCTACCGAAAATCAACCAATACACGGAGAACAACACCAGCGACATCGTACCACTCTCACGCAACTAAAATGGAAACCTGCACAGGATGTTAACTACCCCTCTAACTAAGGAACGGTTTGGTCAGGGGCGTAAGCTCATACTTGATACTGCGAAAATCAATGGATACGATACGGGATTGGTGACCTCCATCATGAGCGAAATGGAAAGGAGATTAAAAGCGGAATCTTTGTCAACGTTATTCGCACAGAACAAAAAATTGGAGAACACTCAGAGAGCAACAATAACATACTCCAACGTTTTTTGGGTGGATCTAAAAAATGTTGAAGACGGTGAACATCGCGGCAATACCAACCAGTAAAAACTCAAAACTTGGAACAAGATTAGGCACAACGAAGGACAAGAGGCTCAAGGAGGAAAAATGCGGAATTTATAAGATCACGTGCCAAGGATGCCAAAAAACTATATAGGACAAACAAGGCGCTCAGTTAAAACGAGATTTAATGAGCACATTAAGGAAGCAAAGAAGTTCATTTCTAAACAAGGACCTGTTGAAGCAATCAAATCGTCGGTGGCGAGGCACACCGTATTGAATAATCATAAGATTGATTGGGAAGATCTGCAAGTCGTACAGGAGGTGAACAGTGTCAGAAAATTAGACGCTTACGAAAGTTTATAGATATTGAGACAACCAGAAAGTCTACGGCTGAACGATGATTTAGGAAACGGCTATTCCAAGATTTTAGAGGTAATTAGGGAAAAGTAATATTTGTTAAGGGTAATAGTAATTTTAGTAACATTTGTTAGGATAAGTTCTGAGGAAACAACTGGACAATTTATGTAATTGGTTTAAATGAGTTAAAAAAAGATAATCAAATTTTCTTAGATAATAAGATTAACTTTAAATAAGTAGAATGGTTAGTGAGTATATTAAGCTAGGTATACTAATTACAGGAGTTAAAATAGGATTAAGTCTAAATAAGTAGGAGGATTAGTGACTATATTAAGCTAGGTATACAAATTACAGGAGTTGAAATGTTTAGATATTTAAGTGAGGTAATATTTTTACTAGGTCATAGAGTAGGACACTGATGAAGAGGGAACACTTACCCTCGAAATATATATATATGCTTTATAACTACTTCACGCTTTTTGTTTTTGTTTTATTGTTTGTTCTATTTCCTAACAGGAAAATTTAATTTTGTAATACATTTTCAGAAAGTGCATATACAGTGAGAATTCAAATAATTGTTCAATTTTTTTCTGATTTTTTGGATATCCGTTTGTTCTGGTTTGTCACGTTTTCATTTTCATCGGGGAAAATTGCGTCAAAATTCGCAAGAAGTTTTTCGTCGCTAATATTGCTGTCTGTTTGTCTATGTGCATATATTATAAGTCTTTCTAGGATGTCAAGTCTCGATCCTCTGCTTTTTTATGTAACACTGTCGCTGTATTACTATGGAAACATTTATGGCTGTGTAACAATATGTGCTTGTTACAGGCTAAGACTCTACAGGTTTACTAGGATTTGCATAAAAGGAATGATGAGTGGTATCATGAATACCTTTAAGGATTGGTACTGCTAATGACATCAGTAATCGTAAAACAAAATGATGGCTGTTTCAAACGAGAAAATTGAATAAATTTGAGCTCAACAACATTTAAGGTACATGTTATTAACGCTTGACTCGATTTATTAATGACTGAAGATGAGTTCCTACTATTTATACGTGAAACAAATCAAGAAGGTAGGAGATACCTCCTAACAGAAAGGTTTTGTAGCCATCCTGGGATTACCTGATGCCATGAATCGATGACCTTAATTACTCATCCAATACTTGTGTAAGAAATCGTTCAAATTTATCCAAAAGATGCTAAATTCATTCCATAAGAACATAAAAGCCACAATATTTCTCAACACACATTCAAGTAAAACATTATTCCTTAAATTTTCATGAAAATCCGAAGCAAATAAGAGTGCCTAGGTCGACTTAAGATAAGTAACAACAACCAACACTTGTTTTGTTGTTGCAGTTCCATACAATTGAAATGGCGATAGCTTACTTGATTATGAGTGGATTTCCACAAAATTTTGTAGACGTAATGTTAAAGTTATAAGAAGCTCAATGGCACTGTTGCGGCTTTTGGGGGAAAAAATAAAATTTACAAATTATACTATACTATTATTAACAGACCTGAGTGAATTTTGATTTTTGGGGTGAATTCTGACGAAATTTTCTCAGTACAAGACCACACACCAACAAAAGTGGAAATGAAATGAAACAGAACGATCGGATATCCAACAACCCAAAAAATAAAAACCGAATATGCCTCTATCGCATTTAGTACTTACTTGCCTAATTCATCCTACGGCTTTAACAAATTAATTCCTTCTATACATCCTTTAGGCACTGAAGATGACTCACGAGAGTCAAAACCCGTCTGCCCATCCAACAAAGCAAGGCCGGACGGCTTTTCAGGAAAAAAACTATCCTTAACCCTTAATCACCCGCGTGGAGTCAGACTGACTCCAGATCATATTTTCATGTATATAAATATTGAAGTGATTAAGTTATAAATAAACCAGTCCAAGAAGCTTCTTAACTTCGCCGTAGATGGTCCCAAGCCTGTTTGAGAAAGGAGGAAGGAACCTCTTGTTTCCCCAACCCATAACTTCTATGATTCCTCATCCCGAAAACCTCAATTAAATGGTAGTAAATGCTCTCGGGGTCGCACATTGAGTTTACTAGTTCCCTTATGATGGCACGTTAAATGCCGAGAAATCAAAATAACTATAAATGCATCTAAAGCTCTGCTACTACATACTACCTACAACTCCTTTGTGGGGACGTAAGAGGGTGAAAGCGAGTCTTCGGCGCCTGATAACGGGATTGACATTATAAATATCCTGCTCGAATGGAGGTTGGGCAACGGGCTAACTCCCCGTCTCTGGAAAACCTTAAAATGTTTCGAAACGTGCAGATGGGCCTCGGAATGGATTCATGGCAACGACCTCGCAAACAGAAAAAAGACTATAGCTTCGGATCCTGGAATGTCAGATCACTCAATCACCCTGACACTATTAAGAACCTTTTAAAACGGGCCAGTCAATATAAATTTAAAAGATTGGCAGTCTAGGAAATGAACTGGACTGTAAACGACATTCAAGAAATGAGATCGCACACAATATTCAAAAGTGGGAAGCCTTCTGGAAAACGAGAATTCGGAGTGGCTTTCATTGTGGATAGGGAGTTCAGGTGCACGTTATTGATTTTAAGCCAGGTAATGAACGATTGAAAGTGATCTGTTTAAAAAAGAAATTCTTCAAAATCTAGCTGAATAACGTTCACGCCCCGCCGAAAAAAAGGACTCAGAAATGAAGGAAACGTTCTACAAACACCTAGAAAGACTAGTTGACTTATTGCCTACAAACAATACAAAAATAATTCTGGGTGATTTCAACGCTAACGCTGGCAATGAACTATCTCATCGGGAAACAACTGGAGGATAAAGCCTCCACGATGAAACAAATGACAACGGCCAGCGCCAAATTGACTTTGCATGTAGCAGAAATCTAGTCATATGTTCGGATTGCTTCCCACATCAACGCATTCATAAAATGACCTGAGTATCACCGGATGGTAGTAAACATAACCAGATCGACCATGTTCTAATCCAACATAAACGGGCCTCGGACATGCTTGACGTCCGTACACACCGAGGAGCCAATTATAACTCAGATCATTACTTTATCAAATCAACCTATCGATGGCGTATGTCAAAGGCATGTTCAGTGAAGACCAGCTCGCTACAAAATTTTGGCATCGAAAGGCTCTGTGGCCAAAAATTTCACGGAGACCCTCAACAACCAACTGGCTCCCATCTTATCAGACGCATCGTTAAAGACGAGCAACGATCTCTGAATGGAAAAGAAAGCGGCAATTAAGACAGATGATCGAATATCAAACCCAGCGCATAATAAATGCATGATTTGATGATAAGTGCGAGAGTGCGTTAGACAAAAGAATCAGGCATACAAGGAGTACATAGTTAGGAAAACCAGGACGAAGAGAGAACACTATAAAAATCTCAGAAGAGTAGCGAATAAGATAATTACCGTTAAGAAAAGAAAATTCTATGACGATGAATCGAGAAGCATAGATGTAAGTTTAGTGAGCAACACCACAAGACAAACATACAAAGTAGTGAAAAGCCTAAGACGTGGTTATCAGCCCAAACTCACGCTCTGTCATCATGAAATCAGCAATATCATCGCTGATGAAATCAAGATTAAGGAAAGATGGGCTTCATTTTTCAAGAACCTCCTTAATCTTCCGCACAGCTCCACAGCGTTGGAGCCTATAGATGTCTGCGAAGAGCTTCCATTGGCCCCACCAATTCCGGATAAAGTGGGTTCCATTATCAAAGCCCAAAAGAATAATAAAGCGCCGGTAATCGATGAGACTCCAGTAGAGCTCACCAAATATGGTAGTAGCAGTGTTCATAAAGCTATTCACAAAGTCATCCAGCACATTTGGCAACAAGAACGTATGCCAAAAGAGTGGAGCCAATCAATGATATTCCGTATCCACATCAAAGGTGACAAACTACAGTTTGAAAATTATAGAGGCATATCACTACTTTGTACGGCGTACAAAATATTTTCGAAAATCTTAGAAAATAAACTTGGATCATTTACCAGCAGTATTATTGAGGAGTATCAAGGTAGTTTTAGAGTAGGTAGATCGGCAAAAGACCAATTGTTCACAGTCAAGTAGGTACTTGAAAAACACCAAATGTTCGTTGACTTTAAGCAAGCATACGACAGTATTGATCGTGACATACTGTACCATATAATGCTTTGCCTTAGCATTGCAGTCAAACCAATCCGTCTTATCAAAATGACAATGACGTCGACGACCTCCCAAGTCCTCATCAATAACCAACTCACCGATGCCTTTGACACAAATATCGGACTAAAACAGGGAGATAGGCTGGCCCCATTGCTATTCAATTTGGCTCTAGAGTATGTCATAGGGAAGTTATCTTTTGATACATGAAGTACATTTCTATACAAGTAGAGCCAACTTGCGAATGATATTAACATTTTGTCACGGTCATTAACAACCACCAAAGACCTCTTCCTAAAACTCGACAGCGAAGCAAAACTAATAGGGCTACACATCAATGAAAATAAAACAAAGCTCATGACGCAGTCGAGGAAAAATTTCTCAAATACACAAAATATCACATTTGGTGAATACAGTATAGGAAATATGAACAAATTTCTGTATATCGCCATCAAGATAACAAGAACCAGTAATGAAAGGGACGAGATACGCCGAAGAATACAGCTCGCAAATAAAATATTTTATTCAGTTTTGACGATCTTGAAAACCAGCTGCATACACAGGAAAACAAACCTCCAAATATACAAATCTGTGATAAGAAATGTGTTGTGCTATGGGTGTGAAACATTGACCGTAATCTAAGCACCCGCAAATATATTGAACGCCTTTGAGCGACGGGCCCTGAGGCAAATAATCGGAGCGAAGTTAGACGGGGACTAATGGTGAATTCAATACAACTATGAGCATGCAATTTTTGACGGACCGGACGTCTCAACGATTGCATAACTGCGGAAGCTGCAATAGGCTGGACACATGAATCATATGGACGAACAGCGGATACCCAAGAAGGTAGGAGGTAGGGAAGTTGGTTTTTTATGATAGTACCGGGGTCAATTTATTCCCACGCGAATATTTGTGTTAGTTTTTTTAATGGGCTTCTTTTCTTAAAAACAAAATAAGGTTAGCAGATTTTTGATTTTTAAGGATTATTATTACGTTGAAGTTATAATAATGATTCACAAATAGTTAAATATAAGTAATCTTTAATCATCTTGCCAAAAATTCAACATTTTCTTGCTTGCCGATATGTCGCGGATTCAGCTAGGGGTTTTCTGCTTAATTTCAGGTAATGAGTCAACTCAACGGCTCAGACATCCTTCTGTTAATACGAGAAGAAGAAAAGAGCACGATAATTCTGAGAATTATAGCTTTTCTGATGAAGAGGTAAACATACAAGAACTTGAACAAAATGATCGGCAGCAGTAGCGAACTATCTAGTTGCTTTTCTGGTAAAGATACAAAATCATTTTGATTCATTTTGCTTCCTTCTAGACCCCCTGAGGCACAAAATGACAATTTTATTTCAGATTCGAAAAATTCTAATCAAGACCTTTTATTTGATACCGTACTCGACTCTCTTTGATTTAAAAAAAATATTTAAGGTCTACTTCGATATAAGGGGGCCCCCTTAAAAATAAATTTAAATTTCTTGTAAGACCTAAACTTTTGAGAGACCATCACTTCTGACCTTTTCACTCAGTTTCAGCATTCTTGCTTCTACAGTTTCTGAGGAAACTTGCTGTGACGCACGGACAGGCCAATGGACAGGCAGGTCACGAAACTAGCAGTTCTTCGTAAAAATTTGTTTACAAAGAACTGAAAATCTGAATCTGCAAGTTGGAAGATTGGAAAACTCAGGACGTGAAAAACGCAGAAGGAACAAATTATTAACAGTTCAACTTCAGGTTCAATGTCGCCAAATTGGTACGTTGAAGGCGATACTCGGACGTGATTCAGTTGAAAAGAAGTAGGATTTATTAAGATTAATGTCGGATGCGATTTCACTCAGGTTTTGAAAATATAAATATGAAAAATAAAAAAAAATAAAAAATTTTAGGCAGTGAATAAAAAAGGAATGAAATTTTTCGTGGAAGTGTTTGGTTGGTTTTTTTTGTACGGAAGCAGAACAGCATGATGTTTTAGAATACGAAAATGTTCAGATTTCAGTATTTACTTGAGATTTTCTGTGGGCATTTCATGGCGCCCTGAAAGCACAATTTTCAGCGGACGCATTTCTGTACGTTGAAACGTGAAGTAGTTGACTTTTTTAAGAGTTTAAGTGCTTTTAGAAATCTTCAATATTCATGAGGAGGAGTTATTTTAGCAGTTAAGCTTCTTCATGTATAACAAGCTTAAAATTGTATACTAGAATACACAAAGTATCAAAAATAAATCATTAGAAGCATTCAATTTTAGCACTAAAAACCATATACTTGTAGATGTTTTTGCTATTACCGAAACTTAGCGAAGAACGCAAGACAAGCTCTCTCATCCTAATTATGTAATTAATAGAAAAAATAAAATAGGAAAAGTTAGGGGTGGGGTAGCACTTGCCATAAATAAATCTCTGAGCCATCGCATTTTTCCTGCCTTTGATTCAGCACTAATCGAAAGCATTGGTGTTCTGATTCAAGACATAAATATAAAAATTTATTCTGTTTATTTTCCAGGCACTAAGATGACCAATGAAAAACTAGAACAATCCAAAAGAGATCTAAAAAGCTTTGTTATCAACAACGATAGATATCTCCTTTGTGGCGACTTGAATGCTTTGCATCAGCAATAAAACTGTGTGCGTTCGAAACAGACCGTCCAAGCTCTTTATAATCTAATGATTGAACGTAACATTTTTGTACATTCAATAAGCGACCCAACTTATTACTTTCATCGAGGAGTTGGTTCAACTTTGGACATTTTACTCAGCGATGGAAGCTCTAATATTTATGTCTGGCACGCTCTTTCCTCTCCACAGTTACCTGTAGTCTTTTAAATAAAAAGTAGCGAATGTGTTGAAAGACAACATAAAACAATATCACTATAAAAAATAGAATTGGCTTAGGTACAAGATGTCCATAAACGATAGCATTTCTTTGACTCCAAGCAGTGCAACCCCCATGAAAACTATTGCTGAAGTACATACACAAATATCTGAACTTAACAATATTATTTGGGAAGCAATCAAATGTCGCACACCTACGAAAACAGCACACGCTACAAATCCATAGAATTGGATGCAGAAACATACGGCCTGATAGAAACAAGAGGTCCATACATTACCCAAGGTGTTAACAGCTTAACGGTAGCCATAAGACTAAAAATATGGAACCTACGCAACAAATTCAATGCTTGGCAAGCTTAAATATAATACTCAAAATATTTGTAGGCCAAGCCAAACCTTTAAGGGGTGCCGAAGTCAACTTCCACATGAACTTGAAATAAGTAATGACACTTATGAATACTCTAACTTGGAAAAAGCTGAGCTCCTCACTGACTCATTCCATTTGTACTCCAACATCACTTAAGGTATGCATATTATTATCACAGATTTTGTGGTTGCTAATAGTCTGAAATCTTTACCTCTATTGAGCTCTCTTCGTGCCCCTAATATGGTTTAACCAACCGAATTAATAAAAATTCTAAAGAAACTGAAAAACAACAAGGCACCTGGCATTGACAATATACCAAACATTACCCCAAAAAACATGCCTTAAAAAAGCTATCATGTTAATGTGCCACATTTTTAATATCTGTCTCAACACTTGCTACTTTCCTTCGCTATGGAAAAAGGCGATGTAAGTCCCCGTTCACAAACCAGGCAAGAATCAACTACTCCTTATAAGTTAGAGACCTATTAGCTTATTAGCATCTGTTGCGAGCAAACAAATACCACATATATGGAATGGGAGCTCACATGTCGCATATTCGTCAAATTTTGGCGAAATATGGAACAAAAGCTCGTTTCGTGACCATTTATAAATAGTTCATGGAGTACATTCAGTCAGTGTGTGTTCAAGTCCACTAAGGGAGCGCGTTACCATCCAATAATTTGTAATGATTAATTATTCGCGATTAAAATTTTAAACGGAAGTATAGTCAAAGAGTACGACGAAGTGGTGATGGGTGAGGTGTTGGCTTGCGCCGTGAACTTCAATCGGCCTTTTGGCGTTCCACGCCGTGTGGCCACCCCGAACTATTAGCAAGTCATGTTAATTCCCTCTGCAAGCTGGCGCTCACCTGTGAAGCGCCACAAGTCAAGTAGAAAGCGCTTCACTTATTACTAATATAAGTTTTCAATAATTTAAAATATGGAATGTAATTTTGGAAAAACAAATGAACAATAAAATAAAAACAATTATTAAAAGAAACGTTTGACTTTGTTGATTTGGTTTAAATGGATAGAGTAGCAGGTAAGTGGTGTACAGTGAGATCTATCCCAAGGAGGCGTGATGTTGTATATAGGATACACATCAAGTGAGCTCTCAGTTCATACCAGTGTACATAGGGTATACTGGTTATGCAACACATCCATAGGCAAACTGTTCGAAAAAAACAATACTGAACTGGATCAATAAATTTGTTGAATTGAATAACGTGATATCAAACTTCCATGCATAAGCATTCGACCGAACTACAGCTCTATCGTGTCACACAAGATGTATATTGGGCACATAGACAAAAATTATTCGTAGGAATTGTTTCTCTTGACATTGAAAAAGGGTTTGACACAGTTTGGTATGATGTACTTCTATTCAAATTAATTGACATAAGAGTCCCAACATACCTAATTATTATCACCCAGTCTTTCTTAAAGTATAGGCAGTTTTCAGTTGAAACGAAACCGACCCAATTCAAAAAGCGTCATGTAACAGCAGGAGTCCCTCAAAGTTCTTGCCTCAGCTCACCGCTCTTTAATATATTTACCCACGACACGCCTATGCCTGCCAACTGTAAGATGGCTACGTTTGCAGACAGAGCTGTTGAGAGGGAGGGAGATGGGGGAATTCTCCCAGACCTGGCCTTTCTAAAGACGCCCGTAGGTCTTATACACCAATAAAAAATTTGGTATTTTCTTCTCCTGAAATTCTTACCACTTGGAAAAACTCCTAAAAATCGTAAACTCGCAAATAATAACTGAATTTAGAACCAAAAATGAGAAATTGTTTAGAATTTTTTTCAAATTTGGAGTGTTGATTTTACCATGCTGCTTGCATCGCAGTTGAATGCGTGAGTTTACACGTGGCTGTAATTATGTTTGCGACCAGTGGTCGCAAACAAATTAGCTGGATACTGTCTCAGGTCTACCAGCCTAAACATGCTACCATTTATCTATGTTTGCATATCATACTCATTCTATTGCCATCTATCGTCAAGTACAGATGACCTACGCACTGCCACACAGCATTGTCACGAGTTTTTCACCAGGACCAAGCAAACATTTCTCATCTGCTATACACGATTTGCATGATCTTTCCCCTTGAACTATCGCTGGATGAATGATTAAAAATGTCTGAGGTGAAGTTGATGGGCATACATTTGTTGTAGATCATGCTGCTTGTTTGTTTTGACATTTTGGCTTCTCTCGACGTCACGTTCCTTTTGTCTAAAGCCCGGTTCAGACGCTACGTCTTTCACTACATTTTACCTGCGCGAACCAAAATGTTGCGTGTGGACGAAAAAATGCAACATTTTAGAACTGTGCAGTGGCAACAATATTTGAGCTGGTAGGGCTTAAATATCCGTGAAATGCGCGAAGAAGTTGGTAAGGTGCATAGGATACTTAAATAGTAACCACACTCCATCAACCCTCCGGAAAAATCCGAATACAAGCCGAACAGCAAGCCATAAATCTTCGGTAGCAGGTAGATGGTAAACGCTGATGCGAGGAATGGCGCGAATACAAACATACGCTTCGATGAGAGATTTCAGGGCTACCAGAGCTTAAAAAATCAATAACATTGCAGAAAAACAAATTCGTTCCATGCAATCTTTTAGTTTTTTATTAGGATCTGGCAGCTCTCCTATGTTCTGAAATGCGTAAAAGAACACGTGCGTCGGAAATTTTATCTGCATTTTGCTTTGTTTCTTGAGCGCGCAAAAAATGGATCAGCTGTAATGCCCCGGATCAGCTGTAATGCCCCTGGGAAAATTCAAAAAGTGTGCAACACAGGGTAAATGAAAGGTGTGGCTACTTTTTGAGTATACTATGGTAAGGTGTGCACCGTCTGGACGCTCTTTTAATTTTGCTACGTTTTGACTGCGCAGCCAAAACGTTGTGCAAGACGTAGCGTCTGGACCGGGCTTAAGAAAACATAATTAACCTGTTTGTAACTGTTAGCGCGCTGAAGTGTGTGAACTTGCACAATGTAGGCGCTACTCATGATTATTGGCTACAATCGCAGTGCATCTGATATTCTAACAGAAGTTTTGGCCCATACTGCAACACTTTGTAATTGTTTGTCGTTTGTCCTATCTATCCTGAAATTTTCATGCAAATCCTAGCAAAGCTGTAGTCTCTGTGTCGGTAAAAAGCGCATATTGTTCCATAGCCATATGTTTCCATAGTAATACAGCGCATATTGTTCCATAGTTACCCATCAAAATTTAAATCACTATAACTTCGTCAAATACCATTCGATCTTTATGAAACTTTCAGGACAGATTAATCTTATAAATAGCCATCTGTATACTGAATTTAAGGACATCATTAAGATTGTATTCAAGAAAACATTAAATCTATAAATCATACTATTACTAACAAAGTTGAATGTATTTTGACTTCTCATGTATTTGTTGTTATTTTACTCATAAAGGCCTACATCCATGATTTTTTTTCAGATTTTTCCAATGAAAGGTGTCCAATCACGAGGGGGGGGGGGGGGTGAGTGATGTACGCGAAAAGTTCGTACATTTTCCCTTCCCCTGCCACTCTCGGTACCGATAAGGGAATTTTAAAACTCGTTTTGAAAAGATCTCATTGGGACCTTTCCAATGATATCCTACTCGACTACCAATGGTGAACATTTTTTTTAAAAAGTCACCTCCCTGTATGGGGGGACCCCTCTTAAACCCCTTTGAAAACATTTTCCACCCCAAAACTTTCAAGAAGTCACTACTTCTGACCTTTTCACAAAGTTTCATTGCTGTAGCTTCAATAGTTTCGGAGAAAAAGTGCTGTGACATACAGATGGACGGACAGACGGACACAGGTCGTGATTGCAATAGGGTTTTGTATTTTAGTACAAAACCCTAAAAATGATGACCTGAACATGTTATAGTTTGGATGCTTGATTGTTTTTGATTTTGTTATTGATTACATGAAAATGATGACCTAAACAGTAGCAATATTTTGGTTTTGAATAAGACGAAGCTCTTGACAAGTGTACACTTAGCTCGGTGGAAAGGAACATTTTCATTGATTCCTTTTTTTTCTTCATGTCTGGGTTGGTTTGGAATCTTGAATAAAGGACAACCAGATTATACAGAAGTGAGGCAATTTTTAACTACAATATTGCTAGTGCTGTTGAAAACTGCTGCTTGTTCAGACGGGTATCACAGGGAAAAATTGAACGACTGGCACCATATCTTAAATTTATTGAATGGAGTCTACCTTGAACCCGTCTCGCAGAGTCGGTCGGGTCCTCTAAAAGGTTTTTTTCCAACGGAAATAAGCCAAAGTTGATATTTTTAGGACGTGATTTTTATTAATGACTTTCCTTGAGCCTGACAGTTTTCTGAGCTTAAAAAGCTGATTACTAACATTTTTAAAAGAATTATTTTTGCTTTCCCGTTTTCAAGTGACTAAAATTTTGACAGAATATTGTGGGCTCTATCCACTACTACACATAAACGAGAAGTTCTGATATTCATATATAACTTTTTTTCTAACATCTCATCATTGCGTTAATTTAAGAGCGTGAACACATTGCATGTTGCAAGATCATATTATTTCAGGAACCATAGTTTTCAATCCACATAATTTGTAAAGCAAAGTTGTTGCTATTCTCAATTATAACGAATAAACAATCACAGAAAAAGTTAATTAAGCTATAAAACAATTTTTCAGCTCCACCTTCATAGCAATTAAATCGAACGTAGTTGTTATGTTATCATATTAGTGTTCAGGCTTTTCACTTTAAGCATGTAGCATATGTTGATGGAATTGAGTGGAGCCTATTACTAGACAAAATTTACATTTTAATTTAAAATAAAATATCGGTTTTCATTAAATTTTCATAAATACGTGTAATTTGCAATAAATATTATTTACGACTACATTTTACATGCTCTCCGTTAATAAAGTACCTTAAAAGCCTGCAAAAACTTTAACGCAATGGAACTCCACTTTTCATTTCAGCCGTTGTTGGTGCATTCATAACAACTCAGGTAAGGTTGAGCGTAGTTAAGTTAATGTTGTTACAATTATACCTGCAATGTTCATTGCGACAAAGCAGAGCGTCTAGGGGTGTGGAATATTGCATTATCAATTTTCACGGATTTTCCGTTTATTAAAAAATTTCACATTATCCGGATTATCGCAACTGGCAGAGCAGATTTGTTGTGGGTAACCACAAAGGGTAGAACACAACTTCCGAACTGCGGTTTCTGCACATGTGGAAGATGCAGGTGACGATACATCCAGAACGACGCCGTGCAAATGGCTGTCTGACTTGCATCGTCGCTCGTTGGTCATGAGTTGGGGATGGTGCTGAATAATTAATGGATAGATTGCACTTTCCCAATATTATAATTGAACTTTATCAAAAGTGGAAAACGGAGTCCCTATCGCACTAAAGAGACCCGAGAGGAATGATTTAATTAGCAGCAAAGGACAGTCTGCTAGTACTTCCTCGTCCTAATGGAACTGTTAATAAATTTATGCACTTTTACTGCAGACGATGAATGGCTGCCATGGATGCTCCAGACGGAAGGTTTGAATATTCACACCGAATAAATAGGCAATGGGTTATTAAGAGTGGTGAATAATAAATTTTGTTGCAGACGAAATTTTGCGGATTTCGAGTGTTGTTTAACTTCACATGGGTTTAGTGTCGTAAATAAATGCTATCCACGATGACAGCTATGATAAATTATTTTTAATCTGATCTATTTGTTTACGTTAAATATTATAATTTAAGATTCATGAATAATCCGCTTAATAAATTTGTATAATCGTGGATTTATCGGCTACAGCACGCAGATAGAAAATACTAATTTTCACCGAGAAATTTATATGATTTAATATTTTTCATGCCAGAGCATATTCATTTATGAGGTCATTCATGCATTAATTGAAGAATCTATTCAAACTGGTATCTAAACTACTGAAAAGAGAAGAATTCCGTTTAAGCTTCGTTTTTCACAGGCATATTTTAATCAAATTTCTTTAATAAAATCTTCATGAAGATACATCATTTCCATACTACCGTTCAAATTTGTAATATTCCTAGAATTTCCCGCGGCGTTTTTTCGATCGTGAGCGCAAAACCAAACCGTGAAGCATTCAACCAAAAGAATTCTCAACATTTTTCCGTATGCGAAGAAGATGCCAGTGCGACTATTAAATTCAAAATCAAAAAGGAGCTGCTAGGCGAATACCGAATAACGAAAAAAATCGCACTCTTAACGGATGAATTAATCGTAAAGTATTCACAATAGCCGCAAGGAATTGATACAGATCGCCAAAGAATACAAAGTCCGTGGTGACTGTAAAGAGTTGCGGATGGAATGGATGCAAGTCGCGAGAAGGAAGCACTCGTTTTGAGCTGCAAAATGCAAACGAGTCGAAAACATATGTACTCGGTTTGTAGGATATAACCGTAACAGAGGTTCTGATAAGATCTTCAAATTGCCTGGTCTAGAACTAAATATGCTTCCACTTCTTATACTTTGATACTATCTTAGACCGAAAACGGCGATGATGACGCGACCGCCTCGAATCGTACAAAGATGTTATGCCTAGATGCAGTTTGGCGGTTCCGTAAAGATACAGTACGTCTTAAAAGGAACTTGACACTTGAAGATGGACCATTTTTTCGCGTGCTGCTATTGGTTAAGTAAAAGTCATTTAAGGTAAGATGTCTTTAGACCCACTTTAATTTTGCACTTGAAAATAATGAATAAGGCAGCAAAAATAAAATCCTTTACCTTGCTGTCAGTATTTTTCATTCAAATACCTTTTAACAATTTTTTATTGATATTAACGAATTATTTGACAACCTTCACAAGGTAAGATGGTAGCCATTGATACAAAGAATCGAGATTTTCTAAAATACATATATGAGTATGATAATATTATTATGTACTTGGTGCCAGCCAGTTAAAACTATAGAAATAACCTTTATCATTTACAATGGTAACACAATCCATATTAGTTATGATTAATTAATTAATTCAACACATCGCAAAATCTTTAATTGTGTGAAAATTCCTGAATTTTGCAGCCATTCCACCCAACTGACAACTGACACTCAGATTTGTCTCACCTTTAATTGCATTTTAGGTTCAAATGCATATAAGAGGTGTTATTTTGATATTAAAAGAAAAGTGCCATTTTTTAATATAAACGATCGGATGCTTATTTCATTATAAAGAAAAAGGTATGCCGTTAATAGTGAAAAATAACATTAGGCAAATGACCACTACAACCACGCTTACCATATCCTTTTCATGAAATTTTCCATAACCAAATCTAATAAGAGGTGTTATTTTGATATTAAAAGAAAAATGCTATTTTTTAATACAAATGATCGGATATTTATTTCATTATAAAGAAGAACGTATGTTGTTAATAATAAAAAACAACATTATGCAAATGACCATACGACCATCATTACATGACCATATCCTTTTCATGAAATTTTCCATAACCAAATCGCAAAGTGGCTGCCCTATGTCCTCGATAGCCTCAGGAATTCCATCTTTGAGGTCTTGAATCGACGCTGGGCTATTGGCGTAGACCTTCTCTTTCCCGTGGCTCCAAAGAAAGAAGTCGCAAGGTGTTAAATCACAAGATCTCGGTGGCCAATTATGATCACCTCTTCGAGATATAACACGGTCCGGAAACGTTTCCCGTAAAAGATCAATGGTTTCGCTGCTTGTGTGGTACTAACGACGTCTTGTTGGAAGTAAACATTTTCAAGATCAATACCATCCAATTTTGGCCATAACAAATCATTAATCATCTCTCGATGACGCAATCCATTCACCGTAACTGTTGCATTAGCCTCATTTTCGAAAGGTCCAATGACTCCGCCGGACCATAAACTGCACCAACCAGTCATACGTGGAGGAGAGAGAAGCTTTTCAACAATAAGTCTTGTGTTTTCTGAGCCCCAGATGCGACAATTTTGCTTGTTGACAAAGCCACAGAAGTGGAAGTGGGCCTCATCACTCAAGATGATTTTTTGATGGAATTCCAGATCATTTTCATGCATTTCAAGGACACAATCAGCAAAGACACGACGTTATTGATGATCGACCGGCTTGAGTTCTTGTGTTAACTGAACTTTATAAGCCTTAAGGCCCAAATCTTAATGCGAAATACGTTGTAATGACGTTTGTGGAATACCTCATTCCAAAGAACGACGGGGAACGGACAAACCTGGGGTTTCTTCAGCACTTTTGGCTGCAGCAGCAATATTCTCGGCTGTTCTTGAGTGAAGTGCACGGGTTTCATTCTTCACATCACTTAGTTGTCCCAACAGTTCAAATTTTTTCACCAATTTCTGTATTGCGGTCCGACAAGGTGCTTCACGACAACCCAAAAATGTTCGAGTTTTACGAACCATCTCTGCCAAATTTACACTATTTTAAAAGTGAATTTTAATAATTTCAATGCGTTTTTGAAGAATGTATCGTTCTGTTTTTATTAATGGCGTAGTTTTTACTGTCAAATGTCAAAAAATGACAGCTTCAAAAGTGACATCAACTGAAATAGCGGGCTATTCAAAATAACACCTCTTTACAAACATAAACCAGATTTAAAACATTAAAATATTTAAAAATAAGTAATCAATGGCCCGCTTGGCACTCTAAATTTAAACAATATTACAATAAGAATTGATAAAGAAAAGAAGGAAACAATATCGTTTTAAGGGTTTTTAACTGTACCATATTAGCCCTTATATGCTCCTTTTTTTTTCATAGAAGACAGTACTTTTTTTTTTTTGATTTATTGTAAACCAAATGATGGTCTATGATAAGACCGAGATATTTAATTTCTAATACTCTTCGAAATTTTTCGCCATTAATATTTAGTTCGACATCTATGTCTCCTTTGTTGTTTTGCTTAAAAACAATATATCTTGTATTTGTAGTGTTCAATACTAGTTTGTTTTCGATTAACCACTGATGGAATTTTCCGAGATCCCTGTTGAAGGTATTATCAATTGCAGTTTTGACTCGTCGTGAATAAAGTAGAACTGTGTCATCAGCATATAATGTGTAATATCCCGTCAGCCCACATGTATTTGGATTATTTGTGTACAGCAGGAACAAAGTTGGGCCAAGTATTTATTGAGCCTTGGGGAACTTCTGTTTTCGTAGTTGCTCGATCGTTAGGACATTGTTGATTCAATTCTCTGCTATCTTCCTTCAAAGTAACTCTTAAACGACTGCTTAGGAACAAAAGGCCATGATCAACTGTATCAAATACTTTTTTCAAATCCAAAAAAATTTCGAAGACATATTCACCTCTGTCAAGTCCTATATTGATAAAACGTGTGACAGAATGTAGGGCATCCAAAGTACTCTTGTTTTTTTGAAAGCCCTACTGATGTTGGCTTGAGATAGTGTTTTCAACTAAGAATGATGTCAATCGATTGTTTAATATTTTTTTTCAAATATCTTACTAAATATCGTCAGCAGTGCAATCGGACGATCGTTATTCGGCTTAAGATGATCACCACCCTCAAATATAGGAACTATTTTTGCAAGTTTTCTTCTTCCAAAAATGACCCATTCCTAATCTGCACGTTTAAAAAATTTGCCATAAGCTCGGCTATGTCCTCCTTGATTATACTGATTTCATTCATTGTGATGCTAGCGATGCCTGGTGCCATACAAAATTCATTGATTAAATATAAGACTTCCCTTTTATTTGTTTGATGAATGTGAAGCATGGAATTTATTGAGATAGTTGTGGTATTTAAATTACTTTCTGCACTGGCAACGAATTCTTTAGTGATTCTTCCACCAATTGTTTAAGAAGAGTTATTAAATCAGTTCGCCGCGCTACGTGGACACGATGTATTAGAGGGCCCATCAGCATTCAGTTGAAAGTTTTGTGATATACCCCGGGGTGAAGAGTTATCTTTTACCTTATTTATTATTTCCCATAATTGTGACAGGTTTATCTTGATAAAATAATGAATGATAAGTATTAATTCTAAAGAATATTTATATATTGTAATATTTGTAGAAACAGAAATAAGAAAAAGTTTGAAATTTGGGTATGGGATGTTTCAAAAAAAAATTTGTATTGCAGCCTACATCACATGTTCGATGTTTCTTTGTAGTAATTTCATGGCACTGGGCACAACATATCTCGGTTGCACTAGAGACCATAATATGACCAGCCCCATCTAGACAAACATCTCCGCTTCCTTGAAATTGGTTATAATGGACGGCCTATAGAGCGAGCGGACCCATACCTTCCCAGATACGTTAAACCACAGACCTGATAAAAGCTAAGTAATCGAGATGCCCTTTCTCTTGTCCAGTTGGTTATTCACGGAAGCGTTCAAAGGGCACATCAAAAGTTGCCAATACTATTTTTTTTAATTTATGCTAATGCGACAACAACGTATATTTTGATCGAGACGTTCAACTCCACCCATGTATTTGTTATACATTTGTACACCCAACTTGTTTATTGTTGAACTGTTGCAAGCCCCACCAATCGAATGTGCCCAATGGTGCATGCGTGATGACTATCTCAAGCCAGTGTAAAAGGGGAGGGTGGGATGAAAGTGAAGTTAAACTGGACGTGCAGCATTTTTGTCGTCGTGAGGGTGCGGATCCAAAAGGGAAGTGCAGGGGAAGCCGGAGCAGTGGGAAAATCGGTGATAAGCAGAATTGACGCACAAAGGGGGGGATGAGTACCGAACGTACCAACGTGTGGAAAGACCAAAGGAGTAGATGGCCGAAATGAGAACTGGAACCAAGCGAAAGGAGTAGTGCACCTAGTAGCGCGAGGAGATGGAGACATAGAGGCGAGCTGGCTGATGTAAGTAGTAGAACCAGATGAACGGCGTCGCCTAGTAGGAAGGGAAAATGATGTACCTTGAGGCATGCTAGGTGGTATTCTATGGTAGCTGAAGGGAGAATTTGAATCGAGCCAAAAGAGCCAAAGCCTAGGAGCGAGGAGAAGCGGAGACACGGAGGTAAGGTAGCTGAAGGCAGAAATGGAGCCGATAGAATGGCGAAAGCTTAGTAGGGAGGTGAAGCGAGGGAACTGGAGGTGTAAAGATGTTTGACTGAGCTTGCAGTTAGCGGCTCGTGATACATCAGGAGTAGCATAACATCTATGAGACATTAAGAGAGGGTCAGGAGCTGTAGTCCATGACTAATTTTCTTGGCCATAAACTATAAGATGCTTGTCAGTTGAAACACGGTATGGGAACCATATAGGCAGTGTTACTCAGGCAGAGTGTCACAAACAACTGAGTAAAGCTTTGATTTATTTTGATTTATTTTACAAGAATAAATTCATGAAATTTCGAAGTTATAATAAGGCGATATTATGTATGCATAGTGTCGGACCTCCTCATGAATATTATGTGCTGAAAAGATTCTTAGTCAAACATTTAAATTTTTGTTCCTTATTAAAACTTTTAACATAGTTCGATTTCAAATTTAATAATATTGTTGTACGTTTGTGTGCTAACCTTCCTTTTTATATTTTATTTTTCATTATCATTTGATATCAGAACAATTGACATAGAAACATATACTGATTACAGCAAGCTTCAAATATAGGCCGGAGTAACTTCTAATACATACACGGCTAAAACATTTATTTGTACATGCAATAAGATAATTCGGGTTCAAATTTAATATATTTCAATTTCTAATTTAATTCTATTCCGAATTCAAATTCAACGTAACATTTTTTTGCAAACCCTCTTGTTTTGTGGTTTGTCTGTCCGTCTGTTCACCAAAGTGTTTTTCCGTGCTCTCTGCAAGTTTCTTCACAAACAGCAATAACTTGAATCCTTAAAATTGTCTGACAATGTAAGCCTATTAACCTCTTTAAATTTTAAGTGTTAAAAAAATTGTATGAGGTATTCAAGGGCCTCTCCATAAAAAGCCTTAAAAAATGTTTGTACCAAGTAACCCAATAAGGTCTTGGAGAAAACATTTAAACTAAAAAATTATTTAACTGATACTTTTGCTTCAAGAGGTATTGTTGGAGGAGAAATTTACATGAAATGTCCCCCTCTCCTTGTAATCATGGAAGCAAGGAATATATAGAAGTCATCTTCTTTTTTAATAATAAAATGTTTCATGAATTTCAACTTTTCTCTCCAATTTTTACATACATTAGTAACCAAGTTACTATAGGGTAATTATCTTTTAATTATTTAGTCTTATAGAGCATATCATCTGCTTGCTGTAAACCCTGTATTTCCCCTTCGGTAGGCACATGTAATGTTATGCTCTTCTGAGGTGGAGCAATCAGATTGAGTTCTAAGTAGAAGTTCAGCAATAACTTCCCCTGGCATTGATTAGTGTGCAAAAATATGTTTACAATTTTTGACAACTTTACGAGGGGGGGAGGGAGATGAAATACGTGATAAGAATTGATGGGGTAGTTTTTCAGAGAAGGGACAGAGCAATATCATTTTTTGATCCGTAATGAATTGGCAATAAATTATGCGAATGTTAAGGTTCCCTAATAAAGTGGATCATGTATTCTAGCTTAATATGAAGGAGGGGTAAGATACACGGTAGGTGTTGAAGGGGTGGTGTTGGGAGCTTGCTTGTTGTTAAGATTGATTGCAATGAATTAAGAACCTAATCGGTCACCTCAAAAAGGTCTCTATGCCTATTGCTTCTTGAGAAATGTAGCTTAAGTTTTAAGGCACGTTACCCGTATTCCCGGGGGAAGGGGTATAGCGATCAGATTGAGTTCTGCGAAGATGTTCAACAATAACTTCCCCTAGCTTTATTCAGGTCACAAAATATTTTGAACAACCCTTCATAGTTTCTCAGGAGTGAAATGCGCGGTAGGGATTGATGGGTTGGTTTTCCGGAGAAAGGGTGGAGCAATGAAATTTTTTGATGCGTAATAAAAAAGCAATGAAATATGCACCTATAATAAATGATTCCTAATAAAATGGATGATGTAAACAAGGTACGAGGTACATGTCTATACGAATTGAGCCAAGTAATAACCTCTGCAGACGACATTAACATTTTGTCACGGTCATCTACAACTTCCAAAGAATTCATCCTGAAACTTAGTAGCGAAGCAAAATCAACAAGGCTACAAATCAATGAAAATAAAACAGAGCTCATGACGCAGTCGAGGAAAAATATGTATTTAGGCGCCTAGATAGCGAGTACCAGTAATAAAAGAGACGAAATACGCGGAAGAATGCAGCTTGCAAAGAAAATATTTTTTCAATATTGACGATCTTGGAGGCCAGTTGGAAACAAAGTTCCAAGTATTCAAATCTGTGATAAGACCTGTGTTATGCTTTGGGTGTGAAACATGGACTCTAATCTAAGCATCTGCAAATACATATATTGAACGTCTTTGAGCGACGGGTTCTGAGGCGAATAATCGGAGCAAAGCTAGTTGGGGACCAACGGTGAACTCGATACAACCACAAGCCTAAGATCTCAACGATTGTAAGACTGTGGAAGCTGCAATGGGCTGGACACATGAATCGTATGTACGAACAACGGATACCCAAAAAGGTCTTTGTTGGAAAAACTGAAGACCAGAGACAGTGGGAAAACCGAGGAAACACTGGTCTGACTCGGTGGATGAAGACAGTTTATCGCTGCTCGGATTTCGAAATTGGAGGACTCGGTCAATGAACCGAGACAGTTGGAGGCGCTATTTGCAGGAAACAAAGGCCCAAGAGGGGGTGGTTTCGGGAACTTGCTTATTATTTGCATCGCCAGCAATATATTGGCAATAAAATATGCCTCCTCGGAAATATCTCTGTGGAAGTTTGTTCATTTATTGATACGGGAAAACTTCTTTTTCTGCAATGAAAGATAATTTCTCCGTTAGAAATTCATTTAACATTTATTTTATTTAATTATAAATCATAATGTAAATTAATTTAATATTTAAGGTTAACATTATCAATTGAAATTGTTGTACAACCGTTGTATACAGTAGCGTGAAAAATCTAACAAATATTAATTAAAAGAGTCAAAAAGTTTTTTACTTGAGTTACCCTTTTATTGGAATTGTATAATGTGTTAATATTTAAGTTGTTTCGAAAATGCGAAAAAAGTTGAATTAAAATTAAATTAGAAAAAATAAATAAAAAAGGCTTAATAAAGGAATCGCCACACACCCCGCTACCAGCAAGCTGTTAGGCTGCGTTGAAAGTGATGGTAATGAAACTAACGTGTCTTTTTGTTTGTTTTTTTTTAGTATCCTGTGTTATAAAAGATGTGTTAAAGGTGTTTGTATATGTGAAGAAGTATGCTGGTTTAAGTCGATCCACTGAAATTGATAAATTTTTATTTTTTATCTCAACAGTAAAAATTTTAGCGTTTCGACCAACAACAGGATATGGTCTATTCATAAGGTTGTATTAAGGAGGACTGAATAGGTGGTTTTTGGATTAAAACATGCGAACAAGAATTTAAATCTTTGAAAACAAAAGGTTTGTGTTTGTTGTGTGAAGTAACCTTTACAGGTTTTATGTTTTGAATAAAACGCCGTAGTTGGTTTACAAGAGTTTCGTTGGAAAGGTTGTTCTGTAATGGTTCTGTAAAGAATTCACCTGGAATGTGGATATTCTCACCGTACAACATCATTGCTGGTGTCAATTCGGATGGCTCGTAGGGAATGGTTCGAAGTCCGAGCAACACTATCGGTAATGCTTCGAACCAAGATTGCTGCTCTTGACAAAGAAGTGCTTCTTTCAGGGTACGATGGCATCATTCGAGTAAACCGTTAGTTTGCGGATGATATGGTGAAGATCGCTTACGTTTAAAATCAAGCTTGATGCTAAGTTCTTTGAAGAGCCGCGATTCAAATTGTGGACATTGGTCCGTTATTATGCATTTGGGAATACCGAAACATGCTAAGCAGTTTGATAAAAATGCTTGAACCATTGATTGGGATGAAGCGTCAATCATGGGAATGGCCTCCGTCCATTTAGTCATACGGTCAATAATTGTCAGGCAGTATTTGAACTGATTGACCATATTGTATCCATATGAATAACTTCGAAACTTTCCGTTGTTGTATCAAATGCACATGATGGGGAAGAGACATGACATGAAATTTTGGCTCTCTGGTAATAGAGACAAGCTTTGACTCTATTTTTAATGTCTGCTTTCATTTTGCTCCCAAGAAATTTTGATGTTAGTAGTTTGATCGTGGCTTTAATACTGGGATGGCGTAAATTGTGAAATCGACAGAAGAGCTGTTGCCTGAATTGTTTGAGTATAAAGGGTCTTACTGAATTTTGACTTTGATCACAGAGAATGTTAAAGGAAGAATTTGGAATGGGGACTTCTTTAAAACAAAACGATGGGTTTCGAAGGAGTGAATTTAGTTCAGCATCGTTTTGTTGAGCATGAGCAATTTTCTTAATGTCCAAGGTTGAAGACAACTCAATCAGTACTACTCTTGAAAGAGTATCGGCGACAACGTTGCTGTTGCCAGATATACATACATTGCATATCAGTTGAAAATTGAGCAATATAATTTAACTGCCGATTTTTAATTGAAGAAGCCTTATCTGGATTTTGTTGAAATGCGTTAATAAAAGGCTTGTGGTTAGTAAAGATTGTGAACTGACGACCTTCTACCAGGTGTCTGAAATGCTGAATAGAATAGTACATCGCAAGAAGCTCTCTATCATAAGCGCTGTATTTCATCAATGAGAGTTTAACTGAATAGAATCCCAGTGGTTGCCATTGATCATTGATTTTTTGCTGGACAACTCCACCTTTGGCGAAATTTGAAGCATCCACCACTGATGAAAGTCGAGAGTTTGAAGAAGGAAAATTAAGCAAAGTGGCTTGGGATAGCTGATATTTTGATTTTCCAAAAGCTTCTTCAGGGAGAGGGTCCCAATCAATTTTGCGATTCCCATCTTTTTTCATTCCCACTAAAAATTTATTCAAATGGCGATAGATATCTGCATCGTTTGGGATGAAAGTCGATAAAAGTTAATCGTCCTAAGAAATCGTCTCAATTGTTTAACAGTTTCAAGTTTGGGAAAATTTTTTATAGTAGAAACTCGTTCAGGACAAGGTTTTAAGCCTAGAGAGTTGACGAAGTGACCTCTGTTTTCATGAAGTTGCACTTCTCTAAGTTTATTGTTAAGCCAAACTCCCGAAGTCGTTCAAAAAGAGTTTTTAAATGAGCCAGAAGTTCATTTTCGTCTTTAGATGCTACAAGAATGTCGTCAAGGTAAACAAAACAGAAAGATAAATCTCTTAAAACGCTGTGAATAAATCTTTGAAATGTCTGAGCAGCGTTACATAATCCAAAGATCATTCGAGGAAATTCAAATAATCCGAAAGGTGGGCAAATTTCGGTTTTATCTATATCCGATTCTTCAACAGGAATTTGATGATAAGTCTTGACCAGATCTAGAGTGGAAAAGATTTAAGTTCCGAAAAGATAATTTGCAACACCGTGAATGTGAGGCAGTGGATAATTATCAGGAACGGTGATGCTATTTAGTCGTTTGTATTCAGACCATGGGATTTTTGAAGGACAGGAGATGCCAGCTGCTAGCATTTTGTTGAAATCTTTTTTTGCATCGGATAACCATTCGCCACTTAATCTGCTAACTTTTGAAAAAATCGGATGACCGAACGTAATAATTTTGTGAGTGATCGAATGTTTAATTGGCTTAAGAGTTCCATCATCAACGATACTATTGCTAAACTGTTTTAATAACTTATTCAACTTGAGATTGTTGGAAGCAGTTAATAAAATTGATAGAGATTCAAAAAGTTCTTGAGAAATTTCGGCTTTAAAGGCAATTTTCGTTAATGGGTCAATGAATGATTTTTCTTTAATGTCTACAATAAGACCAAATTTTTTTAGGAAGTCTGAAAATAGGTTTCATTACATCTGCAATGGTAAAACTCCAAGGAAAATTTCGTCCAAGAGCCAAATTGACTGTGATTTTTTTATAACGAAAAGTTTTAATGCGAGTTGCATTTGTAGCTGTAAGATAGAAATTGTCAGCATGAGTTTTAGTTTTATTGTTGCTACTTGGTAACACAAAAACCTCTGATCCTGTATCTATGAGGAAAGTCAACCTCGATAAGTGGTCAAAAATATCTAAACGGCTGTTACGGCTGTTTGTATCCGGGGCCGTTGACGAGGATACGCCCATTAGTTTAAACTTTGATTATGATTTAATAGGGCATGTGAAAATTTGCAAGGATGTTTGCATTTGCGTGCATTTGAACCAAAAGTTTTATGGTAGAAACATATATCAATAATGAAGCAATAACATTTGGTGTTATATAATAACTTAGCAATAAAATATGGGCTTATAATGAATGCTCCCTAATAAAGCGGATGGAGTAGCTTAATAGGCATCCGGGAACAGGCATTCCGGATGCTGTGGGATAGCAGCCCTCAATTTATTTGCATATTGGCTGATGACTTTACTCTAGTAGTATGAACGAATTAAGTTCCAGATATTTTTAAATTGTAATTTTTAGAACGCAGTCCAGAAATCGTTGATAGATAAATATTGTCGACGCCTATGGGAAGAACACTTTTCAATCTTTTCAATTTATGATGGTTGGTGTTTCATATCCTTTCGCATTGTTTCGATGTTTAATCTTGGGAGCTACTATCTCAATGAAGTTATAGTCTCTATCTAATATGGCCTAGTACTCCATAAAAAGAACCCATGATGAATATCCAGACTTTGAGGATGAAATCAATTTTGATATGCATACAAGGTTCAGTATCTGTAGCTGGAATGCTTGGGAGGAAAAATGCAATCATACATGGATGGATGCATAGACAGACATGTCGTGGTGTCAATACAAAACGTGAAGAAATTTACATAGTACAAAGCCAAGTGTAATACAAAATGAAACATTTGAGGAGAAATCTTAATGAAAATGGCTATGCTTCAACCAACGTACCTGTTTGACGCATCATGTTATAATTCGACATCTTTGAGTCAAAAAATCTGGATCAAAGAATTTTGAGGCCATGTTTTATGTGTTTTGTCCAAAAATATCTTAAGACGGACTGATTTGAAGAACTTGAATCAAAATTTCGGGACCCTGAAGTAAATCTGTAATTTTTACTGAAGTACGAGCATATTGATCTTAAAATTATATTGCACAAAAATAAAAATTTAATGATGCCAACCCACAAATGAATTTGCATAACAATTACTCTGCTTTGTAATTTAAAACGTTAATTTCCAATTCTTGGTACCTCCACATGAATTTCAACGTTACTCACTGTACAGAACATCATCAAATATTTCACTGATGCATAAGAAATCCTTAACGCGATGCAAGTATGTGCACTTGAAAAAGAATTTATTTTGTTCGATTGTCCCAACTCGTACAAAGTTGGTATATTAAGACGGCGAAAAAGCCGCGGAAAGTTGGTCGCTTAGGCGGAGGCTTTCTTTTCTTCTCCTCTTATACAATGGAGTGGTTGCACTCTTACAAATAAATACACACTCGCGTACTTCGCCTCGTATGCTCGCGGATTTCATGCAAAATATATGAGGAGGCTACTTGCAATGTTTACAATGGCTTCAAGTGGGCATATGTCAATGGTTGGAAGCAATGAATATGTGCAGTGGTCACTTCCTGAGATGCTTGAACCGTGTAATGATAATGTTGAGATGGTATCAAGAAAGCGAGTGAATACATGCATAAGGAACTCCTTGCTGGAGCTACGACGAATCATTCCGGACTGCAAGAAGGAGGAAATTGATTTTATCTGTGGTTTTGCGAATGTTGATTTAGTAGGTCGGCATTGTGAGAAATATAATTTTAATATCCATTTAGGTAGAGCTCTGGAAGTTGGAGCTGAAATAGATAGTAACTAATAGAATTTTACATTGCTTTGATTTAGAGACACTACTAAGGAATCTATTCTCATCGTTTGCTTGTTATTATAAATACATACGCAAGTGCCGATATAAGTTGGAGATCTGTAGAAAATGTTGTATCAGACTCTTAAGACTGAGCCTTTGAAGAACCTTATCAAGAAAGTTCATTAAATCAATCCTTTGATTTAAGGATAATATTACCTTGAACGATTTTTTCCACGCTCTTTCTCCAATTTCACTCAAGCTCAAACTAAATATTGAACTTATTATTGGCATCCAAAAATATGCAACCAGAGACATATATAAACAATAATTTCTACTCAAGTCAAACATGCTATGCAAACAAGTGAATGAGAAGAGACTCAATTTTCTGGCTTATTGGTTCCATGGGGGATTACATGAGACAAGTCAAACAGTCGAAAGCTGCACTCGCCTGTCTTCATATATTCGATAAATTTTGCCACCTAGACTTACTCCTTAAACTTCTCTCCACCACTCCTCACCGTCTCTGTTAACTTAACTGAGCACACACAATCCTTGGAAAAACGATACACGAGCAAAGGGAATGAAGAATATTTGCACAAGGATTATCTACTGTTTCCTAATTCATTCCTGTTGACAGAGTATCGATTAAGTCGATATAGTCAATGAAGGGTTGGTGAAGTTGAGCGTTTGAGTGAAATTACATTAATTTTCGGTATGGTCGATTTAATGGTCAAGTTCTGTACCCTCTGCTGATGGACAATATTGAATGGGTTAAGGATTATTGTTACATTATGGATATCCGGATGGGTAAAGTTTGTCCGGGCAGTTTGTCCGTTAGGGCAGTTACCCTTTTGTTTTTGATGGTGTGCATTTGGTGTGTATTTTTCTGTTTGCTATTGGATTGATCGATCGATCCTTAATTCAATTTGATTTAAAGGATTATATTTTCAGGGGGAGAAATGCATGTGGACAAATTATTGTCATGTCATCTGATGTCTTAATTCAAGAAAGAACATCTAAAACATTAAATGAAAATGAAATAACTTCTGACGATTGAAAACAATGAAGACATTTGAGGATGGAGCTCATATTGGATAGTGGATAGGGATACAGAGGAAGCTGTGTAATAGATTAAATGGTAACAGCTGCTCCTTCTTCCAGGAGTATTCAATCATATCGGAATTCAGGTAGCTTATGTTTAATCGTAGGGGAAGAGGGGCATGATGGGGTAGCTAAGGGAAATAACAAAAAAAGAGTAAAATCACTATGTTTATTGCTCTTATTAATTTATGCTACGTTATGTCATTAATCTAACTATGATTTGATACAGTCTTTGGAAAATCAAGGTATCACATTTTTTAAGAATTAGTCATTAATAGGAACATTATTTAAATGCATGTTGTCCCATACTATGGGGTATGATGGGGTAATTAAATTGGGGCATGATGGGGAAGGCTAATCATTCTCACAAAACAAACAAATGTGTATTTCCTACAGATCTTCATTGTCCACCCCAGCACAAGCATTGTAAGCTGGTTGCCGACTCAAGGTTCTGACGATGTCAGAAAATGGTGGTTAAGATCATTACAATATAAGGAAATGGCATCTTCACCATTGTTCTTTTGTGTTTTAACTGAATGTTTGGTCTTTGTTTGTTTTAAGCAATCCTTTTGAAGTGAGGATCATTAGGATTGGATGTTTTTCCCGGCTTTTTCAAATTTTCCAGCTCATTTTTATAAGGAATTGAGGAATTATGGCTGTTATTCCTCGCCGGTGTTATTTCCTTTTTTCAGTTCGTTGAACAGAAGGAATTGGTAAAATATAACTAGGGGATGCATTTCGAAGTTAGACGGCAGATCACGGCACGCTGCACGAATGGGAGGCTTAGAAGAATAAGAACCTCTAGGTTTATGTTCGGGGACGGGTGTTTTATCCACTATCGGTGTGACTGGTTCGTAACTCTGTTTCAGGTGAAGTGGAAAATGTTCTAGCTTCAAGTTCTGTTGCAAGAGTTTCAGTATGAGAAGTTATCCTGGCCGAATAAGATACAGTTGTGACTGTTGGTGTTAAAGAACAACATGTACTGCTCCAAATTGAAGACCTTCGGCTTCTGATACACTTTGTTGTTCTACATTTCACGAGTCTGCAATATTTTGTATGTTCGTAGTCTCAGCTGAAATGAAATCGGCATCAGCAAAATTTTTTTGTTTATATGGCCATATACCACATTTTCTGGATCCATTAATGGCGGTCCACATTTTAGTCACCTGAACGTAAGCATGACCAAATACAATATTTCATTTATCTGAAATACAGTTACCACACGTCCAGGATGTAATCTCAACCAGCCTGTATCAGCATGATCGTAAAAAGTGCTTAGTGGCTTCATAAATGCAACGTCTGCAGGCTGCACTTTATGTGTGCGGTGAGGAGGAGAGATAAGTATAATTCATTGATTTAGTTCGTGTGAATACACGAGCTAAATCAATCACTTTCAAATGTGTGACTCACATGACTATCTAGAAGCAGCAATACGTGGTTAGTAGGAGTAGATCCAGAAAATTTGATGAAGTTTTTGAACCATGTCAAAAATATTTCTGAAGTTATCCAACATCGAGGATTGTAAACTGCTATAGTACCTAATATTTAACAATTAGTATCACGTCTGGAATGCCTATCAAACAAAAAAGCCTTGAGTTTTAATCAAGGCTTTTTTGTTTGATAGGCATTCCATCGAACTTGATTTCAAAAATGTTTCAGTTTTATGTGGGTGTAAATAGGACCCGCTTTAATAAAAATAACATTTTCCTTAAACTGTGGAAATTTTTATTTATATGTTATATATATGTATTTCAGAGCTCAGTTGGCTCCTTTCTCAGTGGAATCTTCTAAAATACTGCCTTTGTTTGTTACTAGTATATGTATACATATATATATATATATATATATATATATATATATATGTATATATATATATATATTTATATATATATATATATTTATATATATATATATATATATATATATATATATATATATATATATATATATATATATATATATATATATGTAAATATTTATATATATATATATATATATATATATATATATATATATATATATATATGTACATATATATGTATATATATACATACATACATATATATATATATATATATACCTATATATATATATATATATATATCTATATCTATATCTATATATATATATATATATATATATATATATATATATATATATATATATATATATATATATATATATATACATATATGTATATATATATATATATATATATATATATACATATATATATATATATATATATATATATATATATATATATATATATATATATATATATATATATATATATATATATATATATATATATATTGGATATTCTTAAAAGTATTGAGCCTTTTTAGGTCTTTGTAAAAATTATTTTCGTTTCGTGACCTGTCTGTCCGTCCGTCCGTCTGTCCGTGCGTCACAGCTGGTTTCCCCAGAAACTATAGAAGCTAGAATGCTCAAATTTTGTGAGAAGGTCAAAAGTGATGGTTTCTCAAAAGTTTAGGACTTAACAAAAATTTTAAAAAAATTTAAGGGGCCCTTAAAAATTATTTTTAATCAAAGGTAGTCGAAAGGGGTATCAAATGAAAGGTCTTGATTAGAACTCTTATAATCTGAAATAAAAAAAATCATTTCATGAACTAGGGGGTCCAGGGGAAGGCAAAATGTAGGCAAAATTTGTGTCCCCCCCTCGCGATTGGACACCTTTCAGCCGAAAAATCTGAAAATTATCACAAACGTAGGTTTTTATGAGTACAAGGGCAACAAATACCTTAGAAATCCAAATTCGCTCAACTTTGTTAATGATTTGTAGATTTTACAGTTTTGCCCATAAAACCAAAACGGTACCTTTAAACTTCTTAAAATTTATATTATATAGACTGACATAAGATATATATGTTCACAAAATTTAATTGAGATCGAATCATAATCAAGTGAGTTATAGCCATTTCAATTATATGGAATTACAACGACAATAACACGTGTTTATGGTTGATATAAGGTTTTCCAATAAGAGGTGCTATTTTAATATTAAAAGAAAAATGCCATTTTTTAATATAAATGATTGGATCTTTATTTCATTGTAAAGAAGAAGATATGCCGTTAATAGGCAAATAACCACTACGACACGCTTACAGGACCATATCCTCCTCATGAAATTTTCCATAACCAAATCGCAAAGTGGCTGCCCTATGTCCTCGACAGCCTCATCTTTGAGATCTTGAATCGACGCTGGGCTATTGGCGTAGGCTTTCTCTATCACGTGGCTCCAAAGGAAGAAGTCGCAAGGTGTTAAATCACAAGATCTATTCAAAATAACACCTCTTATTGGAAAACCCTATATATATTTAAAATTAACTTAGGCACTTTTATTTTCTTTCAATTTTCATGAAAATTTAAGGAATAGTGTTTAACTTGAACATGTTCAATCGGCCGAGCATTCAGAAAAATAATTTAAACTAGATAAAAATGGCGGCTGCACCGTGCTCATGAAAGAAACTGTGCATCTTTTGTATAAATTTGAACGATTTCATATCCAAGTATTGGATGAATAATTCAAGTTATCGATTCACGCCATTAAAAAACTTGTTTCTAACCCTAGGATGGTTACAAACAACTGCTGGTAGGAGCACTCTCCTGCCTACTCAACTTGTTTGTCACTAGATAGTGTTCGTTGTCATATATCGGGCAATACTAATCAGATTGAGTCAAACTGACATGCGTTTGAAAGGTGACATTCTAGTCTATAATTTCCATACGGACAGTTTTGTATATCGTTAAATTTTACGATATCACTACGGTCAAGGGGAGAACGCATCGCAGGCTCGTGAAAAAATTCGTGGTGTCTACGGTCAAGACACTTTATCAAAAGCTACAGCTAAGAGATGGTTCGCACGCTTTCGTTCTGGAAATGTTGATGCCAAAGATGCACCTCGATCAGGTCGACCAATCATTGAAAAAGTCAATGAAATCTTATAAAAAATTGACTCACATTGCTAAAGAATAGTTTTGAACCATTTCTGTAAGGCTGGATACACAAAGAACCTCGACGTTTATGTGCCGCATGAATTAACACAAAAAAATTTAATCAACCGAATTTTCATTTGCGAAATGCTAATAAAACGCAACGAAATAGAGCCATTTTTGAAGCAAATCATTACGGGCGATGAAAAATGGGTAAGATACGAGAATGTCGTTTGAAAAAGATCATGGTAAAAAAAAGTGAGTCATCACAATCGACTTCAAAGCCAGGATTGACACCAAATAAGGTTATGCTGTGTGTATGGTGGGATTGGAAGGGAATTGTTTATCATGAGGTGCTAGAACCTGGCCAAACACTCAATGCAGCTCTGTACTGTCAGCAATCAACCAAATTGCAACAAGCAATTCGAGAACCGGCCAGAATTGATCAGTAGAAAGGGCGTTGTCTCCATCATGACAATGCGTGGTGAAAGTAGATGGATTAAATGTCCGTTCAGGACTGCAGCGATGGTCTGCTGCCTCGGCGAAAGAGGATAGTAAGATCTGCCGAGGTTGGCCTTGTCTGGGGATGCGTGAATGCCCTGGTAGGCTAGCGTTACGGTGTCGTAGGGTGGGTTCTTTTCCCCAGAACAAGGACCAACTACAAAAAAATTCCGCATCAACTTATTTCGGGGTCAAAGAAATATCGACCGAAGTCAAGAAGGAGGTAACCTAATAAGGGTCAAAGAATGTTGCTGACTCAGAAATCAAACTGGAGATGGTGAAAACAGACGGACTTAAGATGACTTCGTCGTTATCGGCGAGACTTATGGCCCACAAATAAGAGTGGGGCATCCAGATGGTAGCGGTGCCCCCTCATACCCTCCAACCGGATCAAGCTCAAAACATAGACGTGGCCATGTATTTCCCATTTGAGTGAAAAACTCATACAAAAGTACTTTGTATGACCTTTTTGATATTAAACTTCTCGTAAAAGTTTCCCTTTTTCCGGCAAGTTGCAATTTGTCAACAAAAATTGTATGTATAAAACTTGAGAAAAAAAATCTGGTAATTACTTTTTTGACATTTTTTAAGGACGTCAAAATAAAAACTGAAAAAAATATTTGTGGTACTGTTCATTAATTTCTATGTAATTGAGCATTTAACTCATATATACGCAGATACACGCCTCCGGCATCCGACGACTGAGCAACCACACATTACCAAAATCACAAAGGTTTTATAATAAAATTTAAGGCCAGTTAAAGTGATGAAATCCAGCAAATGCTTCGCTCTAATACATGCACTTGGTAAGGTATACACGTATGGTTGACTACTCCTGTCTAACTTATTGCGTTCCTGTACCATGCTTGTTTTTGAGAAGATCCTATCATCAGTCAAAACTACAATATGAACCATTCATCGTAATGCAAGAAACTGAAGCGAGTTTGGGGCTAAGGCCATGAAAAATCCATGAGAAGTTGATATCGAGTTTATTTCCTTGGTCAAGCGTGCCAATCTAATCACGTGGATATTAACATACGCATTTTGGCTTCCGAATTGACGACTTAGAACATGAACGCCCTCCCTAAGGACTTCTCCTAATGATATCCTGCGGCAAAATCGAATTAAAAGCGATCACTCGCCAGTTTTTGTGATGCATTCTACCGTGTCCCCATCTACGTCAAGGCTCACCGAATTTGAAGAGTTATTTGTAAACAAACTTTATATGGTTCCATCAAAAGTTTCCAATGAATTCGCCTTGCAGTGCTGTGCACTCAGGCACTTCAATTTTGGTATTCCTGTCTTAATTGCAGCAACCACAGTACAGTATTCCGTTCATTAAAGGGGAAAAGTAACACTGCTACATACTTCTACATAAAAAGTGACAAGTGCACGTTCTTGAAGTGCCAACCATATTACAATGTTCTCTTGGTACATTGGAGACTACCGTAAGCAAAATGGACAAGAAAACAACTATGGTAGCAACGGAAGATATCAAACTATACTTCAAATTTACTGAGAAATTAACTTCAATTTGTTTTGATTGATTTACTGCCGATGTTCACAGAACAATTCAACAACTCCAATAAATAATGATGGCACAACAGTCACCATTTACATACACTCGTACGGAAGGCGCTCGAGAAACGTTTTCGTTGGGGGTGTCTTGAAACTATACGGTTCACTCAATCCATTGCCTTTATGGAACCTCAACTATTAATTCGTTCGTAACAATTTCCCAACAAATATTCACTAAGAGGTGATGTTAATCCACTTCACACGGCACCGAATCAAATGGCCACAAAATTTATCGAATCGCAAAAGTGGCCCATTAATCAAAAATTCGCCGATTCGTCCGTGGTTTTTCACGATTTCTCGTCGTAAGCAAATGTTATTTCCCTTGGGAGCACTATTCCGCAGGGGGATGGTAATGTATTGGAGTTTAAAGGGTGAATGGTTGAATATTGTTTTATTTTAAACTTTTGAACTTACTACACGATTTTAAATGATTTTGACAGTTGACGGTTGGTCTTAAGATGAAATCTCAAGCAATCCGCTCATTCAATTGAAAAGGTAACACCACTATTCGCTTCTACACAAAAAGTGACATATGCACTACCATTCAAATGAGTTCCCGTCTTCTTTGCAATAGCTACCGTTCTAGAATTGTACCAGTACTATCGCCTTCCCCTAAAGCCCTTTAACTCATTACCGATACCTGCTATTATGCTGCTTCTCGGCTGAAGTTTTATTGCGATTCTAAGCACTTTTAACTATAGGAGGTGTGTTCAAAAAGTATCGTTAATTTTGAATTTTCGCGGGTTACGTATATTCGAATTTCGATTTTTTATTGGCGTTATGTTGGTACTCATGTCTGTCACTTATGCCGACAAGCTCGGCCATTTTGAATGTTCACTTAATTGGTGATAGCTGCTTTACTTGCACGTGTTTTCAATCGACTTCGATTTTTACTTATTCAAAAAAATGGATCAAAGAACGTGTATCAAATTTTGTGTGAAAAACGAAATTAAGTGCGCGGATGCATTCCGAATGTTGACTGTGGCATACGGAGAAGCTACCTTGGACCGAAGCAACATTTATCGGTGGTACAAAATGTTTTTAGAAGGCCGAGAAGATGTGAACGACGAAGAGCGTGCCGGACGCACGAGCACTTCAACAACAGACGAAGAAATTAATGAAGTGGAGAAAATGGTATTGGCCAATCGTCGAATCACCGTTAGAGAAGTTGCTGAGGACCTAAACAGATCGATTGGCTCGTGCCATTCGATTTTTATCAACGATTTGGGCATGAGACGGGTCGCCGCGAAATTCGTACCAAAATTGCTCAATTGCGACCAAAAACAGCAACGCATGAACATTGCTAATGAGATGTTAAACTCTGTCCGCGACGAACCAAATTTGCTCCAGAGGGTCATAACTGGTGACGAATTGTGGGTTTATGGTTATGACGTGGAAACCAAAGCTCAATCATCTCAATGGAAGCTGCCGCATGAACCAAGACCGAAAAAAGCGCGCCAAGTTCGGTCGAATGTGAAAGTTTTGCTGACAGTTTTCTTCGATTGCAGGGGCGTGGTGCATCATGAGTTCTTGCCACAGGGAAGAACGGTCAATAAGGAATATTACCTGCAAGTTATGCGCAATTTGCGCGAAGCAATCCGCCAGAAACGCCCGGATTTGTGGGAGAACAAAAATTGGCTTTTGCACCACGATAACGCCCCTGCTTACACATCGTTGCTTGTGCGCGACTTTTTGGCCAAAAGCAACACACTAATGATGCCGCAGCCACAGTATTCCCCAGATCTGGCCCCCTGTGACTTTTTCTTGTATCCTAAACTGAAGAGGCCCATGAAAGGACGACGTTACGCTACGCTTGACGAGATAAAGACAGCATCGAAGGAGGAGCTGAACAAGATTAAAAACAAGTTGGGTAGACAGACCTATGCTCATGTCAGAAGGGTTTTGTACTCAACTTACAAAATGTAGTAGCCAGCATCGAATAAAATCAAGAAACATGTCAAAGACGATTTTATTGGAGAAAATGTGAAATTCGAGGATCATACTATTATTAACAAAGTTGAAAGAATTTTGACTTCTGAGGTATTTGTTTTAGTTATACCCATAGATATCTCCCTTGATAATTTTTCCAGATTTTTTAGAAACACATTTTTCATGTTTTTACATGATCCCCCCCCCCCCCATTGGCCCCACTGAAGCTAAAACTGTCAGTTTAAGAACTGTTTTGAAAAGCTCTCATAGAGAACTTTCAGTTGAGATTTATATCGGCTACCTTTCATGAAATTTTTTTCAGGGCCCACTCCTCTGTACTGTAATCATCGATTCATGGCCTATTTCTTCGAATCCTAGAATGGTTACAAAGCCCTTTTGCTAGGAGCTCTCTCCTGCCTCTTCGACTTATTTCAATTGTATGTACTCATTTTCATGATATCTATGATTACTGAAATTTTCATGCAAATCCTAGCAAAGCTGTAGTGTCTAAATCGATAAAAAGCGCATATGGCTCCATAGCCATATGTTTCCATAGTAATACAGGGCATATTGTTCCATAGTAATACGGGAAAATTCAAATCGCTATAACTTCGTTAAATACTATTGGATCTTTATGAAACTTTCAGAAAAGATTTATCTAATAGAAAGTAATCTGTTTGTTAAATTTCATTGAATTTAAGGGTACCGTTTAGATTTTATTCAAGAAAACATAAAATCGATAAATCATACTATTACTAACAAAGTTGAGCGAATTTCGACTTCTCATGTATTTGTTGTTGTTGTACTCATTAAGGCCTACATTCATGATTTTTTTCAGAATTTTCGGATGGAAGGTTTCCAATCGCGAGGGGGGGGTACGCGAAAAGTTCGTATATTTCCCCTTCCCCTGCCCCCCTCGGTACTCAGAAGGCAATTTTAAGACTTGCTTTGAAAAGATCTCATTAAGACCTTTGCAATGACACCCTACTCGACTACCAATGGTGAAAATTTTTTTTTGAGGGGTCACCTCCCTATATGGGGAGACCCCCCTTAAACCCCTTTGAAAAATGTTTCCGCCCTTGAACTTTCAAGAAGTCACCACTTCTGACCTTTCCACAAAGTTTCATGGCTGTAGCCTCTATAGTTTCGGAGAAAAAGTGCTGTGACATACAGACGGACGGTCGGACGGACGGACGGACGGACAGACTGACACAGGTCGTGATTGCAATAGGGTTTTGTATTTTAGTACAAAACCCTAAAAATGATTTTTTGAAGTGCTTCGAAGATTGGAAAAACCGTTGGCACAAGTGTATAATATCTCATAGGGATTACTTTGAAGGGGACAAAATAGACATTCATGAATAAATAAATATTTTGAAAAAAAAACAAAATTCGCGTTATTTTTTGAACACACCTCGTACTTTCAATTAAGCACCGGGTGGATGCGTGGGCGAGCCGATCAAACACTTGAACACACGCGCTGTTCCTTAACAATTCCAAACGAAGTGAAAAGCCAAAAACTGGTAGACTCTCAGCGTTGAATTGTTTTCAACGAAATCCAAACTGTTCCGTTTAGACAAATAAGCCGACTTCACCAGATCCACTGGAAAATGAAAACCTTATTGCTTTTTGCCGAGCTCTTCATGATTACCCTTCCCTCGAGAATTCACCGCGAATATGTAGATCGATAGAATATTTGCGTTTTTGTTTCTCAGATGGACAAATGGAGCGGACGGAGTCGTGAAAACTCAAATTCAAGTTAAGGTTCGAACTTGAAACTTTGCGAACTGACTGAATTAGTTGGCGCAAGCATAAGAACGCTCATTCAGTGTCCACAATCGCGAGCTCTGTCTCAAGATTTGCACCGGACTACGACACAAGTCCAGTGCAAGAACTCTCATCGTTTGTACGTAGCTTCGAGCACACGAAAGGGTGAGATGCAATTTGAATTACGATGGCCGAGAGAATTTGGCTACTTTAAATGAGTTTACTTGGTTTTTTCGCCGGCGCGGTTTTCGCGACGAGCCCTATGCGTGGCGTTCTCCCGATGACTCTCCTCCTTCCAAATCTTATCGTTCTCCCGTTCCGTGTTGTAGCTGTAAATCGAATTAGCTGAGTTTGATTGCATTCGGCAACGAAATATGCCGTTGCGATGCACTAAATCAGTGCTCCCATGTCCGAAATTTTAATATAAAAACTTAAATTTTTCAAAAAGAAAATTAATTGAAGTAAAGAAAAATGAAAAAGAGCTTAAATATTAATAAAAATAAAATCTCATGAAGAATACAATTAAAGGGAAACGTTTACATTTAATATAAAGAAAAATTGATTAAAAAACATATAATAATAAGAAAAAACTATTTTACCTACTACAATTGTGAATGGAAGTAGTGCAATCTTTTTTTTGTCTAAATCTGCAATTAAAATTTTGGATAAGGGTGAGTAAGGTTTTTGAGCAGTTTGCTTGTATGACTGCTCGATTACTACAAATGCTAGACCACACACCTTTGATGACCCGGTAAAAATTGGCAGAGCTTGTCCGGGAAGTTTTGATGCACTATCTATACTATCTATAAGGTTGATTAACCCTGCAAGTTTCATAAAGATTGAATCATATTTAGCGAAGTTATAGCGGTTTGAATTTTCCTGTATTACTATGGAACAATATGCGCTGCATATATTACTATGGCAACATATGGCTATGGAACAACATGCGCGTTTTACCGACTCAGACACTACAGTTTTGCTGGGATTTGCATGAAAATTTCAGGAATGATAGGTGTCATGAATATATTTGAGAATTGGTTCAGCTAGTGGTATCAGTAATAGTAAAACAAAATAGTGGCTGTTTTAAATGCGTAGATTGAATAATTTTGAGTTATTTTGCCGCAATTTCAAAGTTTCAGGTGCATGCTTTGTACACTTGATTCAATTTAATGAATGACTGAAGATGAGTACCAACAATTAATACTCATAAGTGAAACAAGTCAAGGAGGCAGGAGAGAGCTCCTAGAAAAAGGGTTTTGTAACAACTCTAGGATTCGAAAAAGTTGGCTTTTAATCGATGATAACAGTACAGCAGAGTGGCCCCTGAAAAAAAATTCATCAAACGTAGCTGATATGAGTATGAAATGAAAGTTTTCATGGGAGCTTTTCAAAACAGTTCTTAAACTGTCAGTTTTTGCTTCAGTGGGGCACAGGGGGGGAAATACATGAAAAATGTGTTTCCTCCCTCGCGAATGGTCATCTGAAATAATTATCAAGGGAGATATTTATGAGTATAACAATACCAAAAACCTCAGAAGTCGAAATTCGTTCAACTTTGTTAATAATAGTATGATCTTCGAATTTCATAGTTTCTCCAATAAAATCTTCATTGACATGCTTCTTGACTTTATTCAATCTGGTGACTGCATTTTGAAAATTGAATACAAAACCTTTCTGACATGAGCGTAGGTCTGTTTACCCAACTTGTTTTCTTTTAAATTTACTCGTGCCTCGTGTATATCTGCCTACTGCGTGTGTTCCGGATTCAAGTTGAATATTCTGTGCGACAAGTGTTTATTTATTTATTTAATATCATAATCAACAGATAGTTAATCCAATTACAGATTAGATGAAATAATCAAACACAAATATATTGTAACAACAAGGGATGTAGACAAAGTGAACCATAATTTTACTACAAAGAAGGAGAACACGGATAGCTACACATTCCATTGGAGGAGAAGCATAGAAATCAGTGCATAGAGCACAATTGACGAATGTATGAATACTTAAAAGAATGCCACCTTCATCTAGTTTCCCACTGATTAACTGGTTACAATCACTACGGAATACAAAAAAGTTAGTTAGGATTTCATTGTCAGTCAGCCAAATTTCTGTTAAGAATATAATTTTGCCACTTTGAACAGAAGAAGCTACTCGCAGGCCACCTGTCTTGGTCCTCAAACCACGAACATTTTGATAGTAACATGAGGTCCAATGTTAATTAAATATATCAGAAGGTTCACTAAGGTGTAAGTCTGCTAATCTTCAGCTGTTTTTTCCTTTTTTTCAATCAAGTTTCGAATAATGATTTGACAGTCACTATTTAAAACAGCTATGCATAATGCAGTCTTATTCCTTTTTCCTTAGTTCGATGATCCATGAAATGGTGAGCATCCTATGTATCATCCCTTAGTACGATGCAACTTTTTGCAGGAATGTATGGGAGGACGTGCTCGAAATTGTTGGTTGAGTTTGTGTAGATTTTATGTAATCCCCAAAGCTAAACTTCCCATTTTAAGGTTACTTTAAAAAATTTTTTTTAGAAAGTAGTACTAGTTTTGCAACGTGTTTGTCCGTCTACCCGTCCGTCCGTTCGTCCGTCCATTCGTTCGTCCGTCCGTCTGTCGGTATGTCACAGCAAGTTTCCTCAGAAACTATAGATGCTAGTAAACTCAAACTTTGTGAAAAGGTCAGAAATGATGGTCTTTCAAAAATCACGGTCTTACCAAACATTACCAAATTTTTTAAGGGGGTCTCTCCTTATAGCAAAGTGGTCTTTAAACATTTTTTTTTTTAAATTAAAGCTAGTCGAACAGGGGATCAAATGAAATGTCTTGAATAGAATTTTTAGAATATGAATTTTAAAACCTATTTCGTGCAGCAGGGGGTCCGGGGGGTCAAAACTACCAACATTTTGTCCCCCCCCTTCACGATTCGACACCTTTGAGCCAAAAGAACGGAAAGAAGTCACGGAGGTAGGTCTTTATGAGTAAAAGGGCAACAAATACCTCAGAAATCGAAACTCATTCAACTTTGTTAATAATAATATGATTTGTAGATTTTACATTTTCAATCAAAATGGTACCTTTAAACTGCTTGAAATTCAGCAATTATATATACTGATATACATTTTTCATGTTTAAAAAATTGTATGGAAATCAACAACTCATAATCAAGTGAGTTATAGCCATTTCAATCGTATGGTATTACATCAACAATTACACGTGTTAATGGGTGATACATTTTTCAAATTGAACTAGGCACTTTTATTTCTTCCGATTTTCATGAAAATTTAAGGAAAAGTGCTTATTTTGAATATGTTTAACCGGCCGAGTATTCTGAAAAATGATTTAAGCTGGAACAAAATGGCGGTTGCAACGTGCTTATGAAGGTAGCTCTGCATCTTTTGCATGAATTTGAACGATTTATTACCCAAGGATGGGATGAATAATTAAAATCACCAATTCACACTATTAGAAAACTTGTTTCGAACCTTAGGATGGTGACAAAGACCTCCTGGTAGGAGCACTCTCCTAATTAATCAATTTGTTCATGTATATCTCCAGGTCTAAAAAAGCCAATTAATTTTTCTTTTCGGTTTTAACCGTGAATTTGATTTGTTTGCGAATCGAGTTGATATTCGGTAAAGAAATTGCTTCCAACTTTTCTATGGGGACTACCGCCAGGACGACGTCCAATACCGAGTCCAGAAACGGCGCATTAGTCCTGAATATTCAAATGTCATTCCCAGGTTGCTCATAAAGACGTGGCTGATGCAAGGTGAGAGGAGATTCTCATTGCTACCCCGTTTGTTCCTTTGAAATAACGTCATCTAAACATGAAGTAGTTTTTGTTCATGCAGAGAGCAGTGGATTTCAATAAGGACCGTAACTTTTTCTGATTTGTCTCACTATTAGGAATATCACCAATGCTTCCTTTACTCGGATACTCAGGAACAAAGTTTTGACATCAAATGATACCAGTCCTTCATTTTCGCGGAATTCGCCGAACCTCTGGAGCTTTTCTACGACTTCTTGGTTGTTTTTACAGTTGTCGGACAGGTTTTGGTGTCTAGGATGCTATTAATATATTGATTTAGCAGCGATTTTGGAATTTCGTGAGTGGATGAATTCACTGTAGCAATTATTTCTTGCATTTCGTTCTCAGATTACGGCAAGCAAGACTTTCAGAAGCTGCTGGCTATCCAAGATATGCTCGCATTCCTTCATAGTTGTGTTGTTCTCCTTAACAAATCCAGAAAGGGATCTTTCCTTAGTTCCAGATACAGCTTCTGAAAGTCTCCAATCCACGATGTGTATGTTTGAATAAAAACTTTCTATGGTTTAAGAAAAAGAATTGTTAGTGTTATTCAAGCTCATATTGCAGATATTTTAAGTAAAAACCTCTTTTGAAAACAAGACAAAGCCTTCGAAAAGAAGCTTCTCAACAAGCTCTAATATTTAACCTTTTCAAAATAGGCATGGTTGAAGTCCATCGTAGACTTTCCCAAGCTTGTTTGAGGAAGGAGGAGGGATCCCTTTGTTTCCCCAACCTGCAGTTTATATAATTCCACATTCTAGATTCCACAGCCAAATGGTAGTAAATGGTTGAACATTGGGCTCACTGGTTCCCCAATAAATAACTGCAAATACACCTTCTTTATAATGACTTAGATGGTGAAGGCAAGTTTTCCGAACCGGAAAATGGATTCAAAAATAATAAGCATGTCGCCGGAAGGGCAGTTGTGCAATGGGCTAACTCTCGGCCCATGGAAGACCTTACATTGTTTCGGAATCTGCAAAACAGCTTCGGCATGGATTGGACTTACAGTAACCTTGCAATCGAAAACAGGACGATGGCATTGGATTCTGAAGCGCCGTTCAGTACCTTTTACAACAGGCCAGTCAATATAAATTAAACGTATTGGCAATCCACGAAATGAATTGGACTGGAAGTGAGATTCAAGATATGGGTTCACATATAATATTCAAAAGTGGGAAGCCTACCCGGGAAGTGAGAGTTTGGAGTTGCATTCATAGTAGATAGGAAGCTCAAATCACACATTATGAATTTCAACGCAGTCAATGAGAAAATATGTGCAACCAGTATCAAAGCAAAGTTATTCGAGATTCGGCTGATAAACTTACATCCCCCAAGCAAGGAAAAGTACGAGGAAACAATGGGAAGAAAGACAATATTCCATGCCCATCAAGTGCCTCCTCCTTCCTTCTTTTATCCAGATCTGTTTCAGTTTAGCTAGACGCTATTCTTTTATTCATGTTTGATGGTGGGACTATCTGCGCGTGCCCTTGAGGTTTTACCTTCTGCTCGTCTTTAGATTTTAAGCAGCTCCCCCGGTAATATTTAGGCTTTAAAAGTGTAATTTAAGCGTCAATAAAATTAAATTTTGATTTGGGTAGTCAGAATCAGACATTCATAAGCTTCCCCTTATAGCTTTTATTTCTCTTCCTTTCATTATTTAAAACTTGTCTTATGATTAAAAATTGAATTAGCAATAATGCAAATCAGACATATCCAAACGCATTTTAGCTTCATTCTATACATTCAGTGAGTCGTGCAAATCAAAACAACTACAACGCGATAAAAACGCTATGATAATTGAAAATTGCATAGTTACTAACTTAAATGCAACCAAGTATGAAACGCCATCACTCTAATTTATCCACCGCAACAGCAGAGTTCCAGACAAAACAAGCCACCTTGTCTGTATCATATTTCCCTGCATACTCGTACAACCTAGTTTGGTTACTTGCCAAACAAAGGGATGTAGTGGATCATGTTGCAACTTTCTATGTTATCCGTTGCCCTATGCAAACAATCCTTTGGAAGTTTGTGAATGGTGTGTATGCAACAACTGAAAGACCATTAAAAACCCACGGCCCTATAATCATTAAAACTTTTTCCCGAATGGAGTGAAGGCGTTGCTCCGTTGCATACCTTTAACCAGCTGAAAACTACCCTTTTTGCACGGATCTTGGCTGCTAGTAACATTATTTCATAACTTGAACCTTCTGTTCAAGGTGATGTCTTGTTGGTGAAATTATGTGTTGTATATTTTTTTTCCTTGATAGTTGACGACAATCTTTTACGTTTTTGCGAATATGTGCACAAGTCCTCAGGTTATGTTTGTGTGTGTGCATGAATGTAATAAAGTACTCGAATTTTTATTACACTCTGTAGACAAGCTCCCAGACATCCCCAGGCAATAAACATTTTTCATCCTTCTCGATTTCGTATGGGGGAAAGGAAACAACTATTACAATAAAACACTATGAAAATGGCCAGTTTTCAAGGAATAAACTTGCTAGGTTAGGAATAGAAGGAAGTCGTTGGAAGGATAAGTTTAATATAATGGAGATGATGGTGTCCACATTAACGATGTAAGATAGTGGCTGGGGGCAGTGTGATGACATTTAAACTACGCGAAACATTAGTGTATGAAACCAAAAAGGACCGTTGAATCATCATGATTCAGGATGGGGTACTTAAGAAGCGATTTGAATGTCCTTATGGCAATTTTGTGGTTGTAGCTAACGTTCTAGGCTGGCAGCGAGGAAATAGCTTGGGCTTGTCTAGGATTAAATCTTGGTGTTTTTGTCGAAAAAGGTTCCATCCTTAAGAATTATCAAGGCAACAGCTCGATAAGCTTTAATCGATTTTGTTGAAAAATTTAAGAGAGGAAAAGCTGCATTCGCATATAAAGTATGGAAAGCGCTAAGTTTTGAATAAAATATACTTAAATATGTTAAAAGTAAATCAGAAGCAAGGAAAGCTTCCTTGACAGGTTTAAACTGAACTGGGCGTGAAATTCAAATGACAATAACTTCATAAAATGCAGGATCACAGATGTCCAATCGTGAAGGGGGTACAAATTTTTCGAAAATTTCCCTTTCTCCCACAACTGTAGATGCTAGTAACAATTCTAAGACATACTTTGGAAAGCTCTCATTAATACGTGAATTTTTCAAGTTGACTGAGCCTCACGTATATCCTAAGGATCCATCATGATACCACTTTAAATTATACGTGATATGGTAGAGCCTACATTTTTATTGTGGTAGAAGTTTCCTGATTAAACTCAAAGGTTCCAGTGGCCAATGTCAACTTCAGGATCTCCTACGTACCCTCTTGGCGAGGGTTAAACAATTTCATCGGGAATCTTCTACCATCTCTCTTCCCCTTCATTGCCAGCAGCTTCTGCATCTTTACTTGTTTCTATACGCGTGTGCTCCTAGGAGACAGTGGCTGATATAGAGGGTTCATGGAAGCCTTATAAGGAAATCAGTTTTCTTTTGATCATACCCGTTCTATATGTCTTATTATAGAGCTTCTATATGTCTGATTATAGAGCTAGTTGAATTCCCCTATCAAGGTGTAGCCAAGGTTGACAGCTTTTCGTTACGGAAAAGCATTACTCCGCCTATAGGTTTTAATACATTTACCAATAGACCGGAATACTCTTGGAGGCTGGCATTTTTGGGCAGTGTCACCCTCATGTACACGAGGAAATTCCTGCAGGGGAGCTCTGGCCGACAAAAATACTCTCGGAGGCTAGCATTATTTGTAGAGTACCGCCCTCACTGACCCAAGGATATAGAGGTTGCCGCAAGGTACTTCCTGCGATGACAAGTAATGATCCTGACTGAATCTGCGCTACGCTTTAGACAACGAACTAAAATTGGTTCTTTGGGCTGGCGGATATGATAGTTTGGACCTAGTTGCTTTGCATGATAGTACTGAAATGACACTTGTACATGAAGGGCTCCAATTCAACTATCATACCGTTTACATCCCGGTTAAACCTTGGCAAGGCTCGGAGTACGCTTGGAGTTCGCACCATTAGGTTGGTGGTGTAGGTTCGGTTAGGATGGACTCCCGATTAGTGCTGATCTGGCTTTGAGTACTTGTCCCCATAAGGGCTTATACCAACCCTTGCATGGTCTCCCTGCTCTGCAAAGATAACCATAGGACCAAAAAGGCGACTACACACACAAATGGAGGAAGCTGCTCCGAGGGGGAACTCAATAAAGCTGGAGCAACCAAAAACCCCAAAAAAGATTAAAAAAAAAAACCAAAAAAGAAAGCAAAATTAACTATAATGACGACGCTACCAGGGACTGTAGCCACGATGTTAATAGCACATCGGGAGCGATACTAATGATGAAAAAAACGACGATGAATACAAGGTCAGTGAAGACGGACAAAAAATGGAAAGCAACAGATAGTCTTATCCAGGCTGAGATTTCTGAGGCGTTTGCGCACAGAAAAAATCATGCAAACACCAGAGCGTCCTAAAAAGGAAAATTGGAAAACTCTGCAGAACGCGCCAGATGTTTGCGTGGTGGAGAACATTGAGAGTTCGATGGTCACTGCTGCTATCACTACAGATGTGACGGAAGCAAGGATCGCAAGTCCCAAAATACTAGTACACTATCCTGAAGTCCACAAGGAGATTACGGCAGGAAAAGGCAGGAGTGCCCAGACAATTAAAGAGCCGTTGTGTGATTTCATCGCCACAGTCGGAAATATGACGGAAGTAATGTACTAAGAAATGGAAGCCGATAACTTGCCCCAAGAAAGGTGGTCGTAAAGTACAATTGCCGCCTAGCGAAATGAAAGGCTAATCCAAAAAGTGGGGGTTGTTCTTAAAAGAACACAATCTGCATGCCATTTACCAAAAATCAACAAAGGAATAAAGATTGGGCTCCTTGAACTAGAGGAGCTCCTAGACGGCATAAGGCATTATCGAAGGCGCTGGTTAAAGGCCGAAGAGGACCAGAAGGCTAAAGAAGAGCAGAAGGCTAAAAAGGACTATGTCTAAAGGGCATGCGCAGAAAGCTTCATCGTCAAACATCAATAAAAAAATGGCGTCTAGTCCAATAAATGGAGATCTGGATGAAATAAGCAAGAAAGAGGTACCTGATAGGCATGGAATGCCAGATCAGGGGTTTCAGATAGTGCTAACAAAAGGATTGAAGAAAGCCACAAATAAACTTCTTCAAAAAGTGCCGGAAAATAAAGTTCGCAATGATGCCTAACGAGAAAGAAGACCTGATGCAAAACAAAAGGGAAAGAAGCCCCGCCTAGCTTCAGCAGTAGGCACTGCTCGTAAATCCCAAAGGAGCTAATCCTACGTGGAGATGCTGTGGGATATCAGGGAAAATGTAAGGCACGAAGATACCAACTTTGCCATTAAAGTAATACGACCAACGCGGTCAGGTCACATACTGGTCAAATTTGGAGCAGGCGCCGACAAAAGGGAAGCGTTTGGCGACTGTCGTTGGTGGCAACGAGATGTAGTTCAAATGATTCTTTGGACTGACTATAAACCTTTTCTGTCATGATACATGTTGCTTCAAAATTAAAACGTATCCTAGCTGGGTGGACGGACACACTGCCAAAACATGATAGTGACCATATCACCACCTTGAGTTGCCAACACATTCGATCAAGATAATGAGATACTCTAACTATATCTAAGCGAAGGCCTGAAAGAGACTGAAGTGCTTAAAAAAAATATTTGAGTTTTTTACAACAATCCGGGGTATTATCTCTAAGTATTTTCCTTGAATATAGGTATGTTGCCCTATCGATATAAACCTTAGTTTGATGGTCTCTCATATTTAGTCTCGATCCTTTTTTCAAAGTGTTCAAAACAACAAATAATATTTAAAGCTTGTATAACTACTTCTCCTAGGATTTTAAATATACATAGCTCAGGATTCTTCCAGGTCTGTGGTTTGTATTCAAGTTTGAGGCAACGTTTGAAAGTCACCCAGAACAAGGGAATAATAAAATCGATTGCTTTTTGCAGTATAGCTGGCATGGTTGCATACAGGTGGCTTATTTTTTCAAAGGGTCAATAGCCAACTCTTTGCCTGTATTTCATGGTTTTCCCCAAGAAAATTTTACTCTGCAACCTCCTACTCTCAAAAAAATATCGGGTTCTGGAGATGCATAGCCTAGTATATGAGTATTAAGTAGTGCTTATCATAATTTTCTCTATATGTGGGCAGCAAATTGCATTCTTGAGTAGGTACGTTAGAGCAGTATTTTTAAATACATTATTGTTTTGGCTGAGATAATTCCTCAAGCCATTTCGTTTGGCAGTTCTGATCTCCTTTTTGGAGTTCTTTAAAAAATCATTTTAACAATATCCAAATAAAATTGGTACTTTTTTGTCCGTCCGTTTATTAGACAGTGTGTTATGACCAATTTTCTCAGAAGCTAGAAAAGCAAGAGTCATCAAAACATTTGTAGAGCTCAGAAGTTATTGGGACTCTCTATTTAAGGATGGATCTTGGAAACAATTTGTTCGCCAAAGAGCCAATCGGAGTATCCAATGCAAGGTCTTGGTAAGATCTTTCAACATCTACTTTTACAATTATTACAGTGATGATAGGGTCAGTAGGAGAAATGGCGGTGATATCTGAGACTCTTGGCTAATTTCTCTGATAATCCACCAGGTTCATGCCCGGAACAGTGACTCTACCATTTCCAAAAGCTCTTCTACCTCCTAATCCCTTCCAATTTCTTGTTTCTCAGGGCATTTAATTTGACATCAAAAGGCTCCAAATGGCTTTGTGGCCAAAAACACAACCAACTGGCTTCCATCTTATCAGACGCATCGCTGAAAACAAGCAATGAGGACTGAATGGATGTGAAAGCAGCCATTTAGACCATGGTAGAACACACAATTGGATATCAAGCCCGCAAAAGAGATATTATTGGTTTGATGATGAGTTTCAGAATGCACTAGACAAAAAAAAAATTTACCATACAAAGAATACGTGGATATACCTATCCACCAGGGTGAAGAGAGAACATTAAATAAAATCTCAGAAGAGTAGCGAATAAGATAATTCAAAAAAAAAAAAAAAATACAACAATGACGTGGTTATCAGCCAAGCATAAAAAGATAACGTGGTTATCAGCACAAAACCACATTCTGGCGTGATAATATTGGCAATATAATTGCTGATGATACAAAGATCAGGGAAAGATGGGCATCATATTTCAATAACTGTTTTAATCCTCCGAACAGCTCCAGAACATCGAAGCCTATAGATGTTGCCACAAAGCTTCTATTGACCCCAACAACTCTGGATGATACCCAAAAGACCAATAAAGTGCCAGGCATGTATAAGATTCCAGTGGAGCTCATCAAATACATTGGCAGCAGTGTTCATGAAGCTATTCACATAGTCAAACAGCACATTTGCGAACAAAAACGTCTGCCAAAAGAGGGCAGCCAACAGTATTGATTATAATGTACTGTACCAAATAATCCTTTGCTTTGGTATCCTAACCAAATTAGTCCATTTTACCAAAATGACAATGTCATCGAAGACCTTCCAAGTTTGCGTCAATAACCAACTCAACGACGCTTTTGACACAAATATCGGACTAAAGCAGGGAGATGGGCTGGCCCCATTACTATTCAGTTTGGCTCTGGAGTTCGTCTTAAGAGGTGCATTACTATACAAGTCGGACCAAATAGTAGCTTATGCGGATGACATCAACATTTTTTCATGGTCATCGATAACTGCCAAAGAAGTCTTCCTGAAACTCGAGAGCAAACCGAAACAAGTAATGATTCAAATCAATGAGAATAAATCAAGCTCATGATGCAGTCAAGAAAAAATGTACTTTGCACATACAATATCAAAAATGTGAGAAAATTTGTGTATCAGGGCGCCAAAATAACGAGAACTGGTAATGACAGAGACGAAATACGCCAAAGAATATAGCTCGCAAATAAAATGTTTTTTTTCAGTTTTGTTCATCTTAAAGACCGGGCCGCTCATGGTTGTATCAAATTTGCCATTGGTCCCCGTCTAGCTTTGCTCCGATTATTTGCCTCAAGACCGGTCTTTCGAAGGCGATCACTATTTTTGCGTTAGATCCCATATTTTACACATACGAGGTGTGTCAATGAAGTAATGAGACCAATTCCATGAAAACCGTATATTTAAAAATTATTCTACAACTCTACCATCCCCTTCAAAGTAGTCCCCTTAAGTAGCGTTACAGCAATTTGAGCGCGTTTTAAATGCTTCGTAACGTTTCTGGAACGCTTTGACTGGGACGTCTACGAGTACCCTCGTCACGGTCGCCTGGATGTCCGTGATCGACTCAAAATGGATTCCTTTGACCACATATTTTATTCTAGGGAACAAAAAAAAAAAGCCACTGGTTGACATATCGGGCAAACAAGGCGGCTGTTGCAACACGACGATGCATTTAGAAGTTAAATACTGGGACACGCTGAGGACGGTGTGGCACAGCGCGTTGTTGTGATGAAGTATTCAGTTACGAGCAATGTCTGGGCGCACCCTGTTGACGCGTTTTCACAATTTGTCAAGTACTTGCCGATAGTTAGCTTCCTAAAAGCCGGTTTTCACGGATTATGGTGCGCACACGCTGCGCATTCACGTCAGTCCGCGTCTCGACTGGTCTCCCACGCCGCGCCTCGTCTTCCACGCTTTCACGCTCCTCCTTAAACTCTTTATGCCATCAAAAACCCTGGTCACGGCTAAGAGCGCTATCACTATGCACTCTTACAATTTAAGCGTATGTTTCTGAAGCTGTTTCGCTCAATCAGGAGCAAAATTTTGTCGCGACACATTGCTCTTGATTACGTTTCTCCATTTTCGTAACGAGCACCATCAACACACGTCTACTCAACACGCAAGCTAAACAAGCTAGAGTAATATTAAATACGAGGTGTGTTCAAAAAATATCACGAATTTTGTTTTTTTTCAAAAATTATTTATTTATTCATGAATATCTATTTTGTCCCCTTCAAAGTAATCCCCATGAGATATTATACACTATTATTTTTTAATCCTGTTCAGCTCCTCCTTCGATACCGTCTTTATCTCGTCAAGCGTAGCGTAACGTCGTCCTTTCATTGGCCTCTTCAGTTTAGGAAACAAGAAAATGTCACAGGGGGCCAGATCTGGGGAATACGGTGGCTGCGGCATCATTAGTGTGTTGTTTTTGGCCAAAAAGTCGCGCTCAAGCAACGATGTGTGAGCAGGGGCGTTATCGTGGTGCAAAAGCCAATTTTTGTTCTCCCACAAATCCGGGCGTTTCTGGTGAATTGCTTCGCGCAAATTGCGCATAACTTGCAGGTAATATTCTTTATTGACCGTTCTTCCCTGTGGCAAGAACTCATGATGCACCACGCCCCTGCAATCGAAGAAAACTGTCAGCAAAATGTTCACATTCGACGGAACTTGGCGCGCTTTTTTCGGTCTTGGTTCATGCGGAAGCTTCCATTGAGATGGTTGCTTCGGTCCAAGGTGGCTTCTCCGTATACCACAGTCAACATTCGGAATGCATCCGCGCACTTAATTTCGTTTTTCACACAAAATTTGATACACGTTCTTTGATCCATTTTTTTGAATAAGTAAAAATCGAAGACGATTGAAAACACGTGCAAGTAAAGCAGCTATCACCAATGAAGTGAACATTCAAAATGGCCGAGCTTGTCGGCATAAGTGACAGACATGAGTACCAACATAACGCCACAAAAAAATCGAAATTCGAATATACGTAACCCGCGAAAATTCAAAATTCGCGATACTTTTTGAACACACCTCGTATATCAGTGGAGAGGGAAAAGATACCAGGTAAGGAAAAGGAGATTTCAAGGTCATAGGTTGCCCACAAGCGCGGCAATAAATTCAGGCTCATTACTTAACTGTCGTACCTCGTGTAGCATAATGCAGGTCTTATCACAGGTTTGTATACTTGAAACTGTGTTTTCCTGTGTATGGAGATGGTCTTCAAGATCGTGAAAACTGAATAAACCCAGAATTATTTTGTATCGTTTGTAGGCAAATAGTCTTTCCTGGTGATCGTTGAACATTTCCTAAGATTCTTCGGCCGTTTCTTCCGTCGAGGTATGTACGTTTATCAGCCAGATTTGTAAAAATTTTGCTTTTATGCAGATCGCAAACAACCATTTATTGACTACCTTAAAGTCAATGATGTACGATTTGAACTCCCTGTTCACATTAAAGGCCACCCCAAATTCCCGCTTTCCATAGGCTTCTCACTTTTGAATATTTACCAGGGACAGCGAGCTAGCCCGTCGCCTAACCTCCATTCCAACGCAATGGTTATTACTTTCGATTCCATTAGTGGGCACAAAAGACTTACCTTCACCCTCTTACGTTACCGCAAAGGACGTGTAAGTAAGATTTAGTAGCAGATTTAGTTGCAGTGATTGGCATTTCTCGGCACTTAGTGTCCTATAATTGCGGAACCAGTAAGCCCAACGTCCGATCTCGAGATAATTTAAAACCATTTGGTCATGGGATTAAGGATGAGATATCATGAAAGCTTGGGGTGGAGGAAACAAAGTTAATCCTCCTACTTTCTCAACCGGGCTAGTCAGTCTGAAAGTACTTTAGTATCTAGAGCATTAATCAACAATTCTGCATCTTTATCTGCTTTTGTTTACGTTCTAAGCTAGTAGTATGGCCATAAGAGCAGCGTAGTCACCTTATGTACATAGCTATGCTGACAGTAGTACTGCCTGCAGTAGTCACCGCCTGAGCTGACGGTGTGTGAATTTTAAGTGAGATTAAACACCCTGTGAGCACTCGGCAACAGCTGAGATTACTTCTTCTGCCGATACTTTGGTGCATAAGATTTTTTTTAAATGTCTGCTGGTCTTAGAGAAGATTATATCATACACTAGAAGCAGAGCATACATCAATTATAGTTTTATCTATACTTGAGAGCTTTTTCCATTACCAACTGTGGTCAGTAAGCCCTATACGTTTTTGTTCCCAGATTCCACCGAGGATATGTACGGTTCTTTGGCCACTTGTAGCTCACATGCACCCACAATAAAGCAAAAGAAAAAAAAAACAAAATCCAACAATTTTCAATAGATAATTATTCTTGATCCATATTTTCAGTTTGGTTTTGTTAGCTGCTATCGTTCCCCAGAATAACTGCTGTAACTAAGAAGAATACAGGTAGATGAGCAGACGTTATGGTTTCAACAGAATTTTGTTAACTAACCCATTGCAGCATAAACCTTATTATAAGACTTATTATGATTTTAATTTAATATAAAGTGTTATTAAGGATGATTTGAAAACCCAACCCGTAAAAATGCAGCATACATATATAGATACAGTTTTATGGCCCGTCCGATATATCAGACCCTATGCACTATGGAACTTTCAATAAATCAGGTTCAGTATAAAATAAAATCAATAAAACATTTGAATAATTTGCAATTTTATAATAGAAAAGTAAACAATTGAATTACGCTTGAATATAAGGATAAATGGCCAATTACATGGTAGTCCATGCAACATTTCGGGTGAAGGCCCACATAACGTTTCGAGCATTTGAACTTTAATTTCCCGATAATTTTGTGTTATCATTCAAATGTATGTTTTGAAGTATCGATTCAAATCTATCACATCTTACACTTTCTGCAAGAATATTTGGAATGTCTTTATTTTTAGAGAAATAAAGTCTTTTACCTTGTAGCTCGGCATAACCGGACAGTAACAAACCTCCCAAAATAACATTTTTTTGATCTTCTGTAACCATCCTTGCTTTTTTTGGCCTGCATACAAATTTGTTTGCTCTAGAATGTGTCTTACTAAATTCTTGTGAAAAAAGTTTGTTGCACTCATAAATATCTCCTTTAATAATTTTTTTCAGATTGTTTAGATCACAAGTGACCAATTGCGATGGAAGAAAGACATTTTTTTGTGCCCCCAAAGAAGCAAAACCTGTCAGTTTTAGGACTGTTTTGAAAAGCCTTCATAAAAACCTTTCATTTGATACACATATTGGAGAGACTTATTTCACCTATGAGTTTTAATTGTAGGTACTCATATTCAGTCATTCATTAAATTGAATAAAGTGTTAAAAGCATGCACCTTAAATGTTGAAAAACTCTCAAAATTACTCAATCTTCGTATTTAAAACAGCCATCATTTTGTTTTACGATTACTGATACCACTAGCTGAACAAATTCTCAAAGATATTCATGACACGTATCATTCCTGAAACTTTCATGCAAATGCTAGCAAACCTGTAGTGTCTGAGTCGATAAACAGCGCATATGGTTCCATAGCCATATGTTTCCATAGTAATACAGCGCATATTGTTCCATGGTAATACAGGAAAATTCAAACCACCATAACTTCGTTAAGTACTATTTTATCATTGCGAAGCTTTTAGGACACGTCAATCTTATTAACAGTCCTTTGCGTATTGAATTTTATTGAATTTAAGGGTACCGTTAAAATTTTACTCAAGAAAATGCAAAATCGATAAATCATGCAATTACTAACAAAGTTTAGTGAACTTCTACTTCTCATGTATTTGTTGTTGTTGTACTCATAAAGGCCTATATTCTTGATTTTTCTTAGATTTTTCGGAGAAAAGGTGTCCAATCGCGAGGGGGGGGGGGGGGAGGGTGCTACGCGAAAAGATTGTACGTTTCCCCTTCCCCTCCCCCCACGGTACTGATAAGCCAATTGAGACCTTTCTACTGACACTCTACTCGACTACCAATGGGGAAATTTTTTTTTGAAGGGATACCTCCCTATATGAGGAGACCCTCTTAAACCACTTTGAAAAATTGTTCCACACCAAATCTTTCAAGAAGTCACCACTTCTGACCTTTCCACCAAGTTTCATGGCTGTAGCTTCTATAGTTTCGGAGGAAAAGTGCTGTGACATACAGACGGACGGACAGCCGGACACAGGTCGTGATTGCAATAGGGTTTTGTATTTTAGTACAAGGCCCTTAAAAATCACGATTCAATGATATCAAAAATTAAGACTTGTAGGAGTACTCGTATTTATACATAAATTTGATTTTTCATAAAAGTTTTCAATACGCCAGAGACTGTGTTAGAGGACAAAAACGGTGCTGGTTGTGCCTACCAGCGTAGTAAGGGAGAGCGGTAGAAGATGCTAGTACGTGCATACGGAACATGCAATTGAAGCAAGGATCTATAAGGGCGAGCAGCGTCGAATTTATTAATTTTCTGGCATACATTTTGAAGTAAAAGCCTATGATGAAGCTTAACCTTCCAGCGGGCGCGTGGGCGGCAATTTGGCCGCCTTTTTAAATAAACACATAAATGATTGCCCATAAGCCAGCGAAGCACAGCGAGGCCCATAGGTATGCTTTAATAAGCACATAAGACAACAAATGGCATGTCAGAAATATTTTTTCCACGCGATCGCCCTGTGTCAGTCAGTTCCAAAGTTGAGTGTGTCAGGTCAGCAGTGTTAAGGCGGCCAGATTGCCGCAACGCGCCTTTTTGTGAACAATTTTTTTCTTGTCGTCCAACCAAAATGTTAGTACTTAAATTTCCAATTATATTGCATATTTACTGTAGTTTTACGAATGGTCGTAGCTTATTTTACAAAGTGTTGTTTTTAATATTTTTTCTGAAGTTCAAACAAAAAAATCTTTTAATTGGCATTTCCTCTCATACAGCAAACGTTACAGCAGGCCGGAAGATATTCTTCGAATTCTCCGAGAATAGGAGGAGGAGGAGAAGGCACAAGGTGAAATAAAAGAAAATGATGAGGATTCCGACGATCCAGACTACGAGCATGAGGAAATTGAGAGAGACGAGCATGACTGTGACTCTGAAATTGAACTGGATAGAGGAATGGAGGAGACTTTGGATGTTGGTGAGAGCTTTCTATTTTTTATTGGGAAAGATCAAGAAACGTTGTGGGCAAGTGAACCAATTGAAGGTATTACAAAAGCCAAAGCAAAAAATGTGGTGAAAGTTTTTCCAGGCCCTGGAGCGGCTGCTCGTAACTGTTATACAGAAATTGACTGTTTCTCAGCTATCATGTCCCTTGATATGATTGATGACATAGTCCACTATACTAACATCTACATTCAGAGAAAAAAAACGACTAGTTCTGAAAGCAGAGAGAGAGATTTTAGATGGACTGAAAAAATAGAAATTCTATCTTTTTTTAGGTCCTTATTTTTGTTGGCAGTGAAGAGGGGCAACCGTACCAATCTGGCTGAATACTTTACTACAAATGGCACTGGTTTTACGATCTTACGAGCAAACTTTAGCGAAAGACATTTCCGATTCCTGATGAGGTGCATACGGTTCGATGATATGAATACACGACCCCAACGAGCGAATACAGACAAGCAGGCCCCAGTTCGAGAAATTTTGAACAAATTTATTAGAAATTGCTAACAGTCCTATTCTCCTGGCGAGTTTCTGACCGTTGATGAAATGCTCGTTGCTTACAGAGGCCGCTGCAGCTTCATACAGTACATGGATAAAAAGCCTGCTAAATACGCGATAAAAATATACGCCTTATGCGATGCTCGAACTTTCTACACATATAATGTAGAGATCTACTGTGGAAAGCAAACGACGGGCCCCTACGCTTCTACAAATAAGCCTTATGACATCATCACCAGATTGACAAGGCCAGTAATAAAAAAAATTGAAATATTACCACGGACAACTTCTTTAATAGCTATCCTTTAGCAATAGATTTGTTAAAGAATGGATTGACCTTTTTGGGTACGCTCAAAAAAAAAAAACAAAAGAGAAATTCCTCCGAAGTTCATTATAGGAAATCGTAGGATGGTACCGGGGAGTCACAAGTTTGGTGCTCAACCTGACGTCACTTTAGTCTCCATGGTGACTAAGAAACACAAAGCTGTGCTTGTTCTGTCTACTTTGCATGATAGTAACTTAGCTGATGAAGAAACTGGCAAGCCTTATCAGGTACTTGATAACAATGCCACAAAAGGTAGAGTGGACACCGTGAACCTCATGTGTTCGAGGGCTTCCACTTCCAGAACAACTCGAAGGTGGCCAATGGTGGTGTTTTACCGACTACTTGATGTAGCAGGGATCAATTCCTACAAACTTTTCGGGGCCAATAATCCTAACAGTAAGATTGTTAGAAGAACATACTTGTACAACTTAGGCATGTCACTCATGGAGGAAAATTTGAAGTACAGGGCCACAATAAATACCCTTCCACGAGAAATACACTGCTTTTTAGTGCAGTACAAAGAAGTTACTCCACCAGATCGACCAGAGGGTACTATAAGCACAAAAAGGTCTATTTGCTATTTATGCGGTAGCAAGAAAAACAATAGGACGTCCTTGTCCTGTTACAAATGTGGACGATTCGTGTGCAAAAAAACACTCATTGGTGGTAGTTTCATGTAATTCGTGTGCAGAACATGAAGAACATTTTGAAAATGTGTAATTTCACAAGCATTAGAATTACCTTGTATATGTACAGAATAAATTGTTTATCTTGTTCATAAGATCATTTTCATATCGTTCATATTGAATTCCTTTATTTTTTATCAGTCAATTAAATTTGTATTTTTAGTTTACGCTATCAGATAAAAAAGAAAGGCAAAAGATGGCTAAACTACTGTCTATTGATAGTCAGGAATTTTGTTCCCATAAAATTAATAAATAAACAATTTAAAAATATATGTATTATGAAGCTGGTGTTTTCCTAATATATCTGTTAAAAAAAACAACGATAAGTAATATGAATACGCATTTACATACATGAAAACAGAACGAGCTCTGAGGCGGCCAAATTGCCGCCACGCGCCCGCTGTTGTGAGTTTCAACCACGCGCCCGCCGGGAGGTTTAACAAAAGGCATTCATCAAGGGAAGATCGTCTGGACTCGAGGGTAGCAAGCTTCAAAATATGTCGTCGGTTATCATAAGGAGAGTAAGGAAGTTGAATTCGAAGAATAGAGACCGTGTGAATCTGCGTTGAACTAACGCAAGAGCATCAATGCGCTTCCTGTGGTACGAACTCCAAATTTGGGAGTAGTACTTCAAGTTATTACGTACTTGTAAGAAGTAAAGGCAGAAACAATCCGCTTCCTCATTCCCACATATCACCTCCTATATGTTTGAATGACGAAGCGGATTGTAAAATAAATCCAGTTAAGCGGGAGGCTTTCTTAATAATTAGAGCAATGTGGAGATCAAACTTCAGTTTAAAATCGAAAAGCAGATCAAGATCCTTAAAGGAGGTTACATTGCTCAGAGGGATACGAACAAGCGTATACGTTGAGAGAAGAGGAAATTTTTTACAGGAGAAATTCATCTGATGGCATTTGGAAAAATTTAAGGAGAGGTGAAAAGAAGAAGTGAAACAAGAGTTAAAAGTGACTTCAAATTGACGATTCATAACATACGAGAGAGATAAATAGAGACATTGAACCCTAAAAGTTTCTCAAATAGGAGAGAGTGATCCACTGAATCAAAAGCTTTAGAGAAATCCGCAAAAAATAACGTCCAGTAAATTTTTAAGTTTAGATCTGTCTCTGACAAAATCATGATGTTGATCTGCTAAAGTTGGGAGGACAAGTGGATACAGCACATCAAAAACTATCTTTGCAAGAATTTTATCAAAACAAGGAAGAAAGGAAATAGGACGATAGTTTGAGACGATATTACGATCACCAGATTTGAAGATAGGAAAAATGTGGGCAATTTTCCATTGGGAGAGGGAAACCCCACAGGATAAACTCAAATTAAAAATGATTGAATAGAGAAGACAAAGTGAAGAAAGTAAAAGTTTTGCTAAAAAAATGGTACTGGTACTGTTGTCAAGATTATTTAAGAGTAGCTCAACCTGCAAGGGGTTCGTACGAAAAGTAGTAGAGGAGAAAGTGCAAGAAGATTGGCTGAAGGAAGGGGAATGCTTAGCCCTTCCGAAAAAGGAAGAAAAATAGTAAGTGTAGAGCTCAAAAGATTTTTTTAGGAGTAGACGATGTAACGCCATCTAGAATATAATGATCAGGGTCATGATGGGAGCTCCATAAAGATTTTACGTGCAACCAGAATGCACCAGTTTGATTCGACATTAACGTAGTTTCAATATAGTTAACATATGCATGAAGTGCAGAAGTGGCAATTTTCTTGGCCACGGCAAGATGCTCTTTGAATTCAGCGAGATCAATTGAAAGACTACTAGATCAGAATTTTTCACGGGTACCATCTTTAGCTTTGATTGCAACGGCAACATTTGAATTAAACCAAAGAGCATCATTAGGTCATCTTGCTTAAAACACAGGAGTAAATTGCGAGATTAAGGAAGGAAACGTATAAAGTTTATCAAGACAATCTTCAGTGTGGAGATAGTTGAAGTAGCAATACCAATTAATGGCATTAAGGCTAGCTTCCATGCTTGGTAAATCGGCTTTTAAAAAATTAAAGCGGGAAGGTGAGGAATTCTTCAAAGAACGAGAAGTTGTGATAGCAAGCTCAATAGAGATCGGTGGATGGTGGGAATCAGGTTTGACAAAGGATGAGAGTGCCACCAATGCGGACAGAAAAGAAGGCGGCATATTGGAAAGAACAAGATCAAGCAATTTATTATTGGCATTAGGAATAGTGTTGAATTAGGGAAAAGAACAGAGGAAAATAAAAGAAAAAAGAGCAAAAGACACACTACTGCCAGAAACTATGGATATATATATATATATATATATATATATATATATATATATATATATATATATATATATATATATATATATATATATCATTCCAAACAATAGAAGGCATATTGAAGTCACCAGAGACCAATATAGGGGCAGAAGGGAAACGAATATTAATGTATAGAGACGTTCGTAAACAATAGCAGGACTGTACAAGGGATATACACAGATGATGCGTGGAAGGAAAGGGAGTCAAGTAGAGAGACTAGCCCAATTATACACTCAACCGGTCAAGATGGAGTAAAATCATCACAGGATTTGCAAGCAAGGGAAACATGTATACCCGCTAGAACGCCTCTACCGTTAGACTTACGGTCTCTAACTCTAGGATATTAAATGGTTCGGGACCAGCTGATATTATACGGGAAGATGATATACGCAAAAAGGATGGAAAAAATGCAAAATTCAGTAGTCTTAGTCCTCAGGCCATGGACATTTTGGTAACAGCAAGTTAATAATGAATTATGAGGCGTAAGATATGTTTCTTCCATTCCAAACGGACACAGGATTTTTACGCTTACGATTCGGTGATAATTTTTTGACGAATACGCCAAGCAAGATACTTAGGTTAGCTCTTTCGTGAGTTTCAAATGCCCTTAAGCTCCTTGAACTAACAGATTTACGGCTGGGACGCGACAAAAGGTACAGATACTGTTGATTTTCCTGCAGCTACGAAGAGATGTGCAATGAGTGTTACCAATTATTGTGAATCGTCAAAAGCTTTATCGTTGTCCAAATCTTCGTCGAGCTTATACATTATCCACCACACTTTACAATTCAAATACGAATTTCGCTCAAATTTGGCTAAGTTGAAACAATATTCATTCCAACATCTGAAACAAATTCATTGTTTGGTGAAAAAGAGTCGATTTGATGATACTTTAATTAAACTTGATTTGCACGGAAGACGGAGAAGAATCATAAAAGTGTAGAAACTATGTTTTGTTCGTCTTACAAATACATCAACAAAAGGATGATAGCATTGGATTAAAGCTCATATTTATATTTTTTCAACATTGTTACGGGTGAACATTGAGGTTTCATATGTTGCTTACCCCGGACACTACCATTTGCGATTTCGTAAGATTTATACCTGCGCAACTTTCTTGATAATTTAGTAATGTAACCAACAGCAAGAAATTGTAATTTTCATTCATAAAATAAATACTTGTTAGATTACGGAAACCAAGCCACAAAATATTATTAAGTGGCTAGATCGCTTCCAATTTACATGCCACATTATGGAAAATGCAAGCAGTAGCAAGCGCCGAAAGCATTAAGGATCAACGCGACCTCGACTCAAAACACGAGTTACCGGTAATACGGCTAGACCCCACGGAAGTGGAAACTTTTGAAATTCATGCAACATATGCGGCAGTATAAAATATATAACACCACGAAGCTATCGAAATCACGTCGCAAACAGAATAACATGCAACGATGGGAGGTAACCCGAATTTGAATCATTGTTCTTGCTATGCGACAAGAGGTGTTCGTTATATGCGCGATAATTTGCGGGCATCTACATACATTATTTACCAAACCAAGGTATCATAAGGCCTGTGTTTTCATTGATTATGCTTTCTGACATAGAGTCCCGATGAATTTTAATGCAGTATATAATTTGCTAAATTTAAATTTGAGCTTGAGTGCTGTTGAAATTTACATGGAGACGATTTTGAGTGCGGATCTAAATATGAGACTGTCTTTTAATCCGACATTCCAATCAGATGTGCAGCTGCTGAGGATCTGGCCAAGGAGCTCAACTTAATGCTCCACAACCGCAAACATCTTTACACTCACGCAGATTCAGCAGAGATGCATAAAAGCCACCAAAGATGAACGAGCTGAATAACGAAGCCAGAACTCCTGCTGAGGCAGCAATGGCATGGATACAGGAGAAGGACACTGGTGAACTTGATACTTCGTTGGCAGAAATTTATATTGGAAGAGTTTGTTATAAAATACAAGATATTACTCAGAATTCGAGTAAAGTAAACATTAGCTTTTCTTTCCTTGCCATCACATTATTTCATTCCTTTTCAGCAGTGAAAAGTGAATTTAATCGATACAGTAATGTTAGTTGTAAACGCACAAAAAAAATTGAGCAAAAGATATTGCAATATCTTCAATTAGGAGCTCAATATATAATCAGGCTATATTATAAATGTCAATCGACACGACATGATAATAATTATTATTCACATAACTTATCTTTCCTATTAAAAATTGCATTGTTTTTGTTAATCATAGTTTCATATTTTCTGATCACCTCAAATTTATCTTTTATACGAAACGAAATATGCTACTTTAAGACTTTTGCTCCAATCCACAAAAAAAAAATGGTTAAACGTGAATCAGAATTATCAAAATGAATTGCTGAATTAATCAGTCTTTCTTTTCCAGCAAACCCGTTCCCTTTCAGAAGATTCATGCAGGCGAAAGGTGAGTATACCGCTGGGAGGGTAGGGTTCCGCTAATGCGCGCATCATCGGTTTCGTGTTGTGGTCGGTACGCCGTGCCGTATTTTGTGTTTTGCGTTTTTTTATTGGAGTAAATTTTTTGGTTTTGGATTCGAGCAGACTATTTGGGAGCGCATATTTTTGTTTGTGGCTTTTTTTCTGGAAAAGGAACGTAAGTAATCTAATTTAAAGTAGAGTCGGCGGAAGTTGTTCGACGTGCCTCAAATCGAGCATGTGAACCGGTGGCGGAGTTTTTTACCTCGGACTTCGTCTGCTCGTGAAAGACCTGCAACTGAAATTCCTCTCTGAACCAGCAGCTACCTTGATGTAGACTAAGGTTGTTTGGACTTGTAGACCTTATGGGTAAAGTCCATTGTCACGTTCCAAGACTTCACGTCTAAAACCGACGAGTAATCGGTTTGGATTTCCTTTGGAAAATCTCTTTCGAACAAACGAGATTACAAAGTCATTACAGGCATCATGCATTTTCATCTAGAAATATCAAAGCCGGCTTTGAGTTAAAAAAAATTATAACTCCCAGCATGAAACAAATTCAAAATTTTAAATCAGTTTTTAATGACATTCAATAATTAAAGTATCAGTAACCAGAATTAAAATTTAAAGTGTTTTAAGTTAAAAACATTATCGCTAGGTAAAAAAAAATAAAATTTTTAAGAATTTATAAAAATTTCGTTCCATTTAGTTTTTTTCAAAATATTTCTGGCTTTTCTGACGAAATTTAGGATACTTCCAATAAATAAATTACTCACTTTATTTCAATAGTCCCCTTTTGAAGTCACGACCTATCTGCCCGCTCATTCGTCGGTCTTGCGGTTTCGACCGTCTGAACGTCCGTCTGTCACAGCAATTTTTCACTGAACCTGTAGCAGCTGTAGAGATCAAACTTCGTAAGTGGATGTAAGTTGATGACTTCTTAAAAATTTGGATATCAAACGAAATTTAACGGTTCTTAAGGAGAGTTTCCCTATATATATATAGAGGGATAAACCTGAAAACAAAGTTTTTTCACCAAAAATAGACATGTAGAGTATTATGTGAAAGATTTTGTTGAACGAATTCGGGGAGCGGAAATATACAAAAATGTGTGTCCCCCTTACCTTTGAATACCTGTGATCAGAATAAAGAACAAACCGTGGGGATGGTTCTCTATGAGTACCACAGCAACAAACAATTTTGAAGTCAGTTTCGTTAAAACTAGGAAGATTTAAAGCTTTCAGTTCCCCTCGTAAAAAATTTATATGTAGGTAGCCGAGTATACGAGCATTCTGCTTCATAAGTTTCACCAACATCTGGCAATTTAATTTATTTATTAAATTCCATTTAACAGATAAACATAATCCAATTACAAAATGGAACAAAACAAACAGAAAAGAAAGTTAATGAAAATTAGAACTACTCGTAAGTGTTAAGGTTAATATCAAAAGAAATTCAATGGTACTAACAATAATAAATATGCATTTAAAATTAAATTAAGGCACCAGAAAAAATAAAGTCTAATATTTACACCAGCTGAGTTTTAAGAATCAGGCTTCTTAACCTCAATTCAAAAACTAAGTATGAGTCGGAAAAAGAGCCTAGCTCAAGTTTATCATGATTCCTTACCATTCGTATTATGGGGGAGTGAAAATATAAATTTGTACGGGCATATGGTGGCACGAAAAAATTGTTTGCCCGAGAAGAACGCGATGATTGACGAAAACGTAAGTCTGCAAACAATATTAATGAAATTTGATTGCGGCAGAGTCGATACAAAAAACACTGATCTAGATACATGCAACGGGACGACAGAGTAGGCAAACGTGAGAAGGATAAACAACAGTCATAGGGTTTGTATGGGACTTTGAATTTGTAAAACAAGATACGATGGAATTTACACTGGACATTCTCGAACGAGTTAATGAGGTAGGAGTGTCAGGCGAACAAACTACAGAGCAATATTCGAGGATAGGACGGACAAGACAGTTAAAAAATCTGACGGGGGTAGATATATTGTTTAATGTATGAGCATGCCTGAAAAGAAGTCCCAATATTTTCGAGGCCCTAGTAGTCACGATTAGAATGTGTGCATCGAAGTTGAACTAAGGATCAAAAGTAACGCCAAGATCCTTAGCAGAGCTCACAGCAGCGAGTCGGACTTCATTCAACATATAGGTGAAAGTCAGCGAAGAAAAATTTAGATTAAAAGTCATTTTATAGCATTTGGCAACATTAAGACAGCGGTAACTAGACAAACACCAGTTACTCAGTGGAATCAGGTCCATCTGAAGATATTGACAATCTTGTACCAACTTGATAGCTCAGAAGACTTTAAAATCATCAGCATACAGTAGGCAATTGGAGGCGATAACGAAAGAAAGATCATTTATAAACAATAGGAATAGGAGGGGACCTAAAATGGAACCTTGGAGAACACCGGAAGATGGATAGAATGGAATAAAGGTAGTTCTATAGTAACTAACACAACATATACGAAAAGAGAGGTAGGAGTCCATCCATGATATGAGAGGGCTAGTAACCCCAAAAGCTTTCAGTCTGTAACAGAGAAGTTGATGGTTGACCGTGTCAAACGCCATTGAGAAGCCAGTGAAGATGACATCAACCTGCAGTCGATTGTCTAGGGCCTTAGCAATGTGATTCGTGAATTCAATTAAAGTTTAGGTCGTAGAGCGACCTTTAAGACACCCACGTTGTCCTTTCGACAAGAAAAGGGTCAATGAAACTGAAAGGCGGTTATGTACCAGACGCTCAAGTAATTTTGGGCAACAGATAATTAAGGAAATAGAACGATAATTAGACACAGAAGAAAGATCACCACTTTTAAGAATAGGAACAACGTTTGCTCTTTTCCAATAACTAGGGAAAATGCCAGTATTTAGACTGAAGCTGAAGAGAGAAGCCAGAGGGATACAAAGTGAAGACGTAAATGACTTGACAAAAATATTCAGTAAGCCTTCAGGACCAGGTGATATGTTAGGACTAAGTGAATTAATGATGGATTCAACTTCGATATAGTCAGTGAAAAGTGAAGAAATGTCAATGGAGTGAAGTACGGGTGTATTAACGAGATCAGAGACATGAGAAGAAGAAATAAAAGTTGACGAAAAGAACTGAGAGAGCAAGTTGGAAATATTCAGTGGAGAAGAGCTAACTATATTGCTCCAGTGGTCTGAAGGAGGAACAGAAGAGGAGAACTTGAAGGATCTAGTGTATGACCAGAATGGTTTTGCATTATTCGACATGAGGGAACTCTGCAAGCTAGTGAAGTAGTTTTTCGTTGCAGTCTTTAATTCTTTTTTTGCTACGAGACGCAGATCATAAAAGCCGGCTCTGGATTCTTCAGTACCACAATGCTTAAAACGGCGGTGTACTTTACTTTTAGCATTTAAGGCACAAAGTACTTGTTTAGTTAGCCATGGTTTCTGCTTTACTTTGCAAAGGGCTGGTAAAGGTGTGATATTCTGGGAAGTTATAGCCGTTTGAGTTTCCATTTATTGTAACAACAAAAATGTACAATTTTTTTCCCGTATTGTCTGCAATTTTAATTGGATTTTTTTTTAAATTCCAGGTTAGATGAATAAATTAAATGTCTTCAATAATTTTGGGCTGGATGTATATAATAAACTGTAAAAAATGGTGGCCGCTTTAATTGAAAAGAAGGAGGTTTTTAAACGTATGATTTAACATGCATATCTTCGTTGTATTTTTTGAATTTTTGCATAAGCTGCGTAGTGAAAATGTATACATATGTATCATAGATTGAGTACAAAATCCTTCTAATAGGAGCATAATCATACCTATTTGACTTGTTTTCAAATGAACGGGTATCACATATCATGTCTTTTTATTTTTTATGTGAAATAATATTTCACACATTTGATACGAAAATTCGATTCGCACAGAAAGTCATTAGAGTAACGTAAATTGCACTCCTCGTTATCGCGTTACAACCAAATTTCATGCTTACCGGAAGCAGCTCAGTCTCTTCCATTTCAGCTTAACAAGTTACTGGTAGCAAAGGAGCAGAAGAAACCCTTCTGCATACTATAGTGGTTTAGACGAGTTTAAAGGTGAAATTAGTGTTTCGTAGAGTTGCCTATAATCGGAACAATCCATTTTAATCATCCTCCCCAAAGGATCATCCTCAACCAAATCTCCCATGAAGTCTGAACTAAAGCACAAGCAATAAGGTACAACTGAATTGCTACAATAAGTGCTTCTCATCCCTGAAGATTCAGTTATCGTTCCCTATTTATATGCAGCGATGCTATGACAGACTATGGCTACGATGACTGTCTGCAAACGGGTCCAGACAGATATAAGGCAGTTTTCGCTATCCTATCTTCGCGGGAATCCAATTCACTTCGTCCTTAGTCTAGTGTAAAATAATGGCAGAATGAGTTGAACGGATGTAAGTTTCCGCCATGATGAAATTCCGAGTTAAATAATCCCCTTTTATCCTAGCGCATTCAGTTAATGAGCATTTAATTCTATGGAAAAGCTATGGGAAATAATTTCGATGGAAAAGTGTCTACAAACGGTTTTATAAATTTCAACGCAATTCAGGTGCTTCCTGGTATGGAAGAAAAGTAGAGTTGAGCTTGAATTATGAGAATGTGGAAATGCAAGTACCCTGTAATGAATCAGGTGAAAATTCTTTTACTCGTAACTATACTGAAAGAGAAAAATTAACGTTGTAAAGTGTCGTACCATGAGAAGATAAAGTAGATTATAATGCAGGGCTTTGCAACACGGTTAAAAATTGCATATAGGCAGTCACAGACTTTTTAAACAGTTTCATTAATACAAGTATGAAACCAGTCTCAGTTGGTTATTAATCTTGCAACTATACAAGTTTAAATAACTGGAGAGTGCGTCCTTCAAATAGCGACCTCACTCACGTGTACAGTCCTTCCATTGACTTCAAAAATATAATATGTATATCATGAATAAAAATTTGCTCCCATAGAAAAAGTAATTTAGGGGACCTGAGGGAACCCCCTTAAACATTTTTTAAGTTTTTATTTCATACCAAAAAGTCGGATTTTTGAGATGTATGAAGAGGTTACAATACCAATAGAGTTTTCTAAAGAAAAAAAGATGCATGACCGTTGTTTCTGTTATGTTTAACTTTCTCCAAGTGCAATTAAATCCTCATCCTTTATGCTGGCAATCGTCAAACGCATGACAGTTCCATTTTCAGCATTTGAGCTCACGTATTATCGTTCTTTACCCTTCAAAATTTCTACATAACCTACGCCGTCCAACTCTTCTGCAGGTGCTATTACCGACTTCACCACAATTATTCTAATCTCGTGACAACATATCGAATTTCCTCCGAGCAACTACGGAACAAACGTCAATCGAACTAATCTTAAATCACAAAAGCAAAGCAGAAATGTGAAGGTTTTGTGGTTGAGCGACATTACAATACACAGGTGTAATTTACGTTGTTTGAAAATCGTCACGCGGAAATTAAAGATTTCTTAAGACTTTCCGGCTGTTTTCGTATACAAGAGAGAATCATACGTGCTATGGCTTAACCAAGCCAAGAATGAAATACGAGTATAATTTGTACGAACGTCGTGCCTTATCGAAGTCATTTTAATTTTCCTAATTACTTTGGAAATCAGGGAAAGTCACGTGATACGTTTGGAATATTGAGCTTTGTTTGAAAACTGAGTTTTACCTGGGCTTATCCTGTGAATTCTAAAGCATGCTATCCAAAAATTAAATGGTATGACTAGTAAACATAACAGGAGAGTCCTCCTGCCAGTAGGATATTATAAAATAACTAGTAAATCATACAACATCTTTTGAATATCAAAACTTGACTCATACATATAAACTCATATATTCCACGAATTGAGCTTGAACAACTAATATAGGGTTATCCATTTAATGATTGGGAAAGTAAAGCTAAAGAATACACATAAAATATTCAGATAAAAAATAAACTTTTAATTCAATGTAAAGATTCAATGCAAAAGATTAAAAACAACATCATTCAAATTTTCTCCACGGGACCTCTTACAGGCCTCAATCCTTTGGAGGTAATTTTCAATGACTTTTCAGCACATTTCCGGCAATATCTCGGCCATAACTTCACGAATATTGGTTTTCAATTGCTCAAGATTTTGAGGATTGTTCGCGTAAACACGATCTTTTGCATAGCCCCATAAAAAGAAATCCAAAGGTGTTAGGTCGCAGGATCTTGCGGGCCAATTGGCATCACTCAATCTCGAAATTACGCGTCCTGGAAATTTCTCTTGCAAAAGTGCTCGAATAGCCTGTGTTGTGTGGCTTGTGGCTCCATCCCGTTAGAACCGCATGTTCTTCAGATCATAATTTCAATTCCTCTCCAAAAATAATCGGTTAACATACGTCCATAGCAGTCAGAATTGACTGTAATGGTTCTTCCTTGATCGTTTTCAAAAAAATACGGGCCAATAACACCACCAGACCATAATGCACACCAAACGGTCACTTTTTCTGGATGCAAAGGTCTTTTTGCTTTCAATTGAGGATTTTGAGAGCCCCATATGTGGCAATTCTGTTTATTTGCCTAACCACCGAGCGAAAAATGAGCCTTATCACCAAAGAAAATTTTGTTCGAAAAATCGTTATCAATGGCTTGTTGTTCAATCATCCAATTCGCATACATTCTGAGTTGGGTATGGTCTTGAGGCTTAAACTCTTGAGTAAGTTGGACTTTGTACGGACGGAGATGCAAATCCAAATGCAAAATCTGCCACAATGAGCCGTAAGACAAGCCCAAATGTTGAGCACGTCAAGGAATCGACAAATTCGGGTCTTCTTCCACAGTTTGAGCTACGGCAGCGATATTTTCAGCAGAACGAGTGTTGCGATGATGCACAGGCCTTGCAGTATCAATAGCCAATCCAGCCTCTTCAAATTTTCTCACTGTATTCGAAATCGTTTGCTGTGTAGGTCGATTATGAATGAATGTTGATACAGCAGAATCACCGTTTTATAATAAAATTAAATAATTTTAACGCGTTCTTCGACTGTTAAACGATCCATATTTCTGAATGGCATATTTTTAATGAAAAAAACACTTTGGGTGACATTTACTTTTAACAAATGTCAAATAGCAGGGTTATACATTATAACCATGTACAGGATAACCCTGTACATGGTTATAATGTATTCTAATGTGTTGACCTCAATGTTTGAGTAATCATGATAACATATTGCAGTGAAATGGGTAAATATAATGTTTGTACAGTACTGCAGCGATAGCTTGCTGCCTCAGCGGAAGAGGATGTTGAGTTCCGCCGAGATTGGCCTTGTCTGGGGATGCGTTAATGCGCTAGCAGGCTAGCGTTGCAGTGTCATGGGGTGAGTTCTTTCCCCCCAACACAAGGACCCACTAAAACAAGAATTTCGCATCCACAAATTCTGAGGTCAAAAAAATGTCTATTATAGCCGAAAAGGAGGTAACTAAATAAGGGTCGGAAATTGCTGTCGCCAAGGACAAACTGGGCCTGAGGAGGACAGACGGACTTCATCGTTACCGAAGATTCTTATGGCCCATAAATAAGAGTGGGGCATCCAGATGGAGGTGATGCCCCCCCCAACCCCCCAACCGGATCAAGATCCAAACGTAGACATGGCCATATATTTCCCATTTAAGTAAAAAACTCATACAAACATAATTTTCATGGCTAGCCCTGTTAGCAGAGGAGCTTGCCATCGATGCGGGTCCTATATCCAGTCACGTTGAACAAAATAGAAAGACCGAAAGGTAAAGGGTTTAACAATTCATTTTATTCATTCTTTTTACTTTAGTATAAAAAACCTTTATCAACTCTTATTTGAAAGTCTTTGATTCTATTGTCAATTGGATACTGTGGACAACATAATTAGCGATTATTTGGATAATAATGGAATTCGTGTATTGTTAAAACAGAACTAATTATAAACATTGTTCCAATTGGTATAAGACAATTGATTAGATTATATCAATTAATAAACTTCCATTTTCCTTCTTTTCAAGGTGCTAAAATATAAATTTGTAGTTGGGGGGTGTACAACTTAATAACGAAATTTGATGCTTTATTGAGGAAAAATCTTACAATATATTTTATTCAAAGTATTGTCCATCGGAAGCTACAACATTTCCCCATCTTTCAGGCAGTTTATGAATCTATCCAATTTTGGATGCCTTGCTCTGAAGCGAAGCGTATTCCGGTGAGGGCGTTTTGCATCGAGCAAAATAAATGAAAGTCAGACGGAGCAAGGTCCGGACTTTAAGGTGGGTGGGCCAAAACTTCCCATCCACTATTTTCTAAATAGTTTTTCACGGGTCTTGCAACATGCGGCCGAGCGTTGTCATGATGAAAAATTACAGCCTCGTGTCTGGTCGCATATTTCGGGCGTTTTTCGATGATGGCACGCTTCAAACGTATTAATTGTGTTTGGTACAGGTCACTTGTGATTGTTTGACCCAAATTCAACAACTCATAATATAACGGCCCCTTCTGATCCCATCAAATACACAGCATAACCTTGCGGCCATGGATATTTGGTTTTGCCGTTGATTTGTTTGGTTGGCCGGGCTTCACGTATGACTTTTTGCGGTTGGGATTGTCATAATGAATCTATTTTTCATCCCCAGTCACGATCCGATGCAAAAATGATTTCTTTTTATGGTGTTCAAGCAGCATTTCAGACATACAGAAGCGCCCTTCAACGTCTCTCGGCTTCAACTCATAAAGGAACCAATTACCTTGCTTCTGAATCTATCCGGTGGCTTTCAAACGTTTTGAAATGGTGTTTTGAGTCACTTTCATTGATTTGGCAAGTTTGTTTTGCGTTTGATATGAATCCTCATCGAGTAGCGTCTCCAATTCTTCGTCTTCAAACTTTTGGGCTGTCCTGGGCGTTCTTTGTCTTTGATGTCAAAATCGGCATTTTTGAAGCGTTGGAACCATTCAAAACACTGTGGTTTTGCTAAAACAGCGTTGCCATAAACTTTTAAACCAAACAATCACTTTCCGCAGCAGTTTTCTTTGCAAAAAATGACTCAAAGAACCTCCCGCAAATGCTGTCTTTTTCTCCAATTTTCGAAGTTATTCATCGTGGAAAATAATAACGATGCACACAAGATAAAATTGTTTTGTTGACTGATTTCGATAGCTGTCAAACGTACCTTCAAATGACATATATATAAAGTTCAAGACTTCACGAAACCTGTTAATACGGACATCTAGTATCAAATTCCGGTTATTAAGTTGTACACCAAATTTGTTTTAATAGTAGCTTAAGACGAATATTGTGTTCCCTAAAGCTCTTTTCTTTTGCATGAATAAATTTTCTTCTACATGCATAATTTCACGGTTTAATTTATAAAAGATTGTGTCCTATATTCGAAAGTCATAATAAAATTTAATTCTATCAATTAAAAACAAAAATAAAATTACGGGCACAGTAAGCAACCAAAGCTGAATATCTGCACAAAAACTGCACGTGTTCTAGAAACAGCAAATTCTAGATTTTTTGCCTAAAACATGTTCCGACCATCAAAACACTAGTTTGGGCTAAGCTTTTAAATTAAAACGTAAAAACGCGAAATTCGCACGTTTAAGGGGAGAAAAAGCAATTTAAAGTTTTGGGGAGTTGACACGTGAAAAATTGGGATTTTTTTGGCTTTCAACCACTAAACCCGCCTCTAAACTTTTGCGAAATACCACAAATTTTTTTTTTTTTTGGAAAATTCAGATGCTGATCCATTCATTAACACCAAAATATAGTGCATCGGTTGAAAATTCAAGCCACGGCAATGCCGTAAAGGGAAAAAGTTTCCGTGACCTGCCCCCAAAAATATAAGGAACCTTATAAAAATTAGTATTCTTATGAAAAGTACTACAAATTTGTATTTGACGTAAACAACAGACTGACAGCTACAAAATGAGACCAAAATTTTGATAATCGAATAGAAGTTGTGGCTACAGTGAACGATTAAAGCCAGAGGTCTGACTAGGAAATTTACGTATTTTAGACAAATACATGTCTATGCCTCCTAAGCGTCATAAAAATTAGTATTTTCATGCAAATTACTTCATATTTGCACTTGACGCAAACTAAACAAACGCAACTATAAGATAAGGCCAAAATTTCAACAATCGGATTAAAATTACGGGCAGAGTAAGCAATCAAAGCTGAAAATCTGCACAAAAACTGCACGTGTTCTAGAAACAGCAAATTCTAGATTTTTTGCCTAAAACATGTTCCGCCCATCAAAACACTAGTTTGGGCTAAGCTTTTAAATTAAAACGTAAGAACGCGAAATTCGCACGTTTAAGGGGAGAAAAAGCAATTTAAAGTTTTGGGGAGTTGACACGTGAAAAATTGGGATTTTTTTGGCTTTCAACCACTAAACCGCCTCTAAACTTTTGCGAAATACCACAAATTTATACATTTTGGAAAATTCAGACGCTGATCTATTCATTAACACCAAAATATAGTGCATCGGTTGAAAATTCAAGCCACAGCAATGCCGTAAAGGGAAAAAGTTTCCGTGACCTGCCCCCAAAAATATTAGGAACCTTATAAAAATTAGTATTCTTATGAAAAGTACTACAAATTTGTATTTGACGTGAGCAACAGACTGACAGCTACAAAATGAGACCAAAATTTTGATAATCGAATAGAAGTTGTGGCTACAGTGAACGATTAAAGCCAGAGGTCTGACTAGGAAATTTACGTATTTTAGACGAATACATGTCTATGCCTCCTAAGCGTCATAAAAATTAGTATTTTCATGCAAATTACTACATATTTGCACTTGACGCAAACTAAACAAACGCAACTATAAGATAAGACCAAAATTTCAACAATCGGATTAAAATTACGGACAGAGTAAGCAATCAAAGCTGAAAATCTGCACAAAAACTGCACGTGTTCTAGAAACAGCAAATTCTAGATTTTTTGCCTAAAACATGTTCCGCCCATCAAAACACTAGTTTGGGCTAAGCTTTTAAATTAAAACGTAAAAACGCGAAATTCGCACGTTTCAGGGGAGAAAAAGCAATTTAAAGTTTTGGGGAGTTGACACGTGAAAAATTGGGATTTTTTTGGCTTTCAACCACTAAATCCGCCTCTAAACTTTTGCGAAATACCACAAGCTTATACTTTTTGGAAAATTCAGACGCTGATCTATTCACTAACACCAAAATATAGTGCATCGGTTGAAAATTCAAGCCACAGCAATGCCGTAAAGGGAAAAAGTTTCCGTGACCTGCCCCCAAAAATATAAGGAACCTTATAAAAATTAGTATTCTTATGAAAAGTACTACAAATTTGTATTTGACGTAAACAACAGACTGACAGCTACAAAATGAGACCAAAATTTTGATAATCGAATAGAAGTTGTGGCTACAGTGAACGATTAAAGCCAGAGGTCTGACTAGGAAATTTACGTATTTTAGACAAATACATGTCTATGCCTCCTAAGCGTCATAAAAATTAGTATTTTCATACAAATTACTACATATTTGCTCTAGACGCAAACTAAACAAACGCAACTATAAGATAAGACCAAAATTTCAACAATCGGATTAAAATTACGGGCAGAGTAAGCAATCAAAGCTGAAAATCTGCACAAAAACTGCATGTGTTCTAGAAACAGCAAATTCTAGATTTTTTGCCTAAAACATGTTCCGACCATCAAAACACTAGTTTGGGCTTAGCTTTTAAATCAAAACGTAAGAACGCGAAATTCGCACGTTTAAGGGGAGAAAAAGCAATTTAAAGTTTTGGGGAGTTGACACGTGAAAAATTGGGATTTTTTTGGCTTTCAACCACTAAACCCGCCTCTAAACTTTTGCGAAATACCACAAATTTATACTTTTTGGAAAATTCAGACGCTGATCTATTCACTAACACCAAAATATAGTGCATCGGTTGAAAATTCAAGCCACACAATGCCGTAAAGGGAAAAAGTTTCCGTGACGTGCCCCCAAAAATATAAGGAACCTTATAAAAATTAGTATTCTTATGAAAAGCACTACAAATTTGTATTTGACGTAAACAACAGACTGGCAGCTACAAAATGAGACCAAAATTTTGATAATCGAATAGAAGTTGTGGCTACAGTGAACGATTAAAGCCAGAGGTCTGACTAGGAAATTTACGTATTTTAGACAAATACATGTCTATGCCTCCTAAGCGTCATAAAAATTAGTATTTTCATGCAAATTACTAAATATTTGCACTTGACGCAAACTAAACAAACGCAACTATAAGATAAGACCGAAATTTCAACAATCGGATTAAAATTACGGGCAGAGTAAGCAATCAAAGCTGAAAATCTGCACAAAAACTGCACGTGTTCTAGAAACAGCAAATTCTAGATTTTTTGCCTAAAACATGTTCCGACCATCAAAACACTAGTTTGGGCTAAGCTTTTAAATTAAAACGTAAAAACGCGAAATTCGCACGTTTAAGGGGAGAAAAAGCAATTTAAAGTTTTGGGGAGTTGACACGTGAAAAATTGGGATTTTTTTGGCTTTCAACCACTAAACCCGCCTCTGAACTTTTGCGAAATACCACAAATTTATTCTTTTTGGAAAATTCAGACGCTGATCTATTCATTAACACCAAAATATAGTGCATCGGTTGAAAATTCAAGCCACAGCAATGCCGTAAAGGGAAAAAGTTTCCGTGACCTGCCCCCAAGAATATAAGGAACCTTATAAAAATTAGTATTCTTATGAAAAGTACTACAAATTTGTATTTGACGTAAACAACAGACTGACAGCTTCAAAATGAGACCAAAATTTTGATAATCGAATAGAAGTTGTGGCTACAGTGAACGATTAAATTTCTAGATTTTTTGCCTAAAACATGTTCCGACCATCAAAACACTAGTTTGGGCTAAGCTTTTAAATTAAAACGTAAAAACGCGAAATTCGCACGTTTAAGGGGAGAAAAAGCAATTTAAAGTTTTGGGGAGTTGACACGTGAAAAATTGGGATTTTTTTGGCTTTCAACCACTAAACCGCCTCTAAACTTTTGCGAAATACCACAAATTTATACTTTTTGGAAAATTCAGACGCTGATCTATTCATTAACACCAAAATATAGTGCATCGGTTGAAAATTCAAGCCACAGCAATGCCGTAAAGGGAAAAGGTTTCCGTGACCTGCCCCCAAAAATATAAGGAACCTTATAAAAATTAGTATTCTTATGAAAAGTACTACAAATTTGTATTTGACGTAAACAACAGACTGACAGCTACAAAATGAGACCAAAATTTTGATAATCGAATAGAAGTTGTGGCTACAGTGAACGATTAAAGCCAGAGGTCTGACTATGAAATTTACGTATTTTAGACAAATACATGTCTATGCCTCCTAAGCGTCATAAAAATTAGTATTTTCATGCAAATTACTACATATTTGCACTTGACGCAAACTAAACAAACGCAACTATAAGAAAAGACCAAGATTTCAACAATCGGACTAAAGTTACGGGCAGAGGAAGCAATCAAAGCTGAAAATCTGCACAAAAACTGCACGTGTTCTAGAAACAGCAAATTCTAAATTTTTTGCCTAAAACATGTTCCAACCATCAAAACACTAGTTTGGGCTAAGCTTTTAAATTAAAACGTAAAAACGCGAAATTCGCACGTTTAAGGGGAGAAAAAGCAATTTAAAGTTTTGGGGAGTTGGCACGTGAAAAATTGGAATTTTTTTGGCTTTCAACCACTAAACCCGCCTCTAAACTTTTGCGAAATACCACAAATTTATACTTTTTGGAAAATTCAGACGCTGATCTATTCATTAACACCAAAATATAGTGCATCGGTTGAAAATTCAAGCCACAGCAATGCCGTAAAGGGAAAAAGTTTCCGTGACCTGCCCCCAAAAATATTAGGAACCTTATAAAAATTAGTATTCTTATGAAAAGTACTACAAATTTGTATTTGACGTAAACAACAGACTGACAGCTACAAAATGAGACCAAAATTTTGATAATCGAATAGAAGTTGTGGCTACAGTGAACGATTAAAGCCAGAGGTCTGACTAGGAAATTTACGTATTTTAGACAAATACATGTCTATGCCTCCTAAGCGTCATAAAAATTAGTATTTTCATGCAAATTACTACATATTTGCACTTAACGCAAACTAAACAAACGCAACTATAAGATAAGACCAAGATTTCAACAATCGGATCAAAGTTACGGGCAGAGGAAGCAATCAAAGCTGAAAATCTGCACAAAAACTGCACGTGTTCTAGAAACAGCAAATTCTAGATTTTTTGCCTAAAACATGTTCCGACCATCAAAACACTAGTTTGGGCTAAGCTTTTAAATTAAAACGTAAAAACGCGAAATTCGCACGTTTAAGGGGAGAAAAAGCAATTTAAAGTTTTGGGGAGTTGACACGTGAAAAATTGGGATTTTTTTTGGCTTTCAACCACTAAACCCGCCTCTGAACTTTTGCGAAATACCACAAATTTATTCTTTTTGGAAAATTCAGACGCTGATCTATTCATTAACACCAAAATATAGTGCATCGGTTGAAAATTCAAGCCACAGCAATGCCGTAAAGGGAAAAAGTTTCCGTGACCTGCCCCCAAAAATATAAGGAACCTTATAAAAATTAGTATTCTTATGAAAAGTACTACAAATTTGTATTTGACGTAAACAACAGACTGACAGCTTCAAAATGAGACCAAAATTTTGATAATCGAATAGAAGTTGTGGCTACAGTGAACGATTAAATTTCTAGATTTTTTGCCTAAAACATGTTCCGACCATCAAAACACTAGTTTGGGCTAAGCTTTTAAATTAAAACGTAAAAACGCGAAATTCGCACGTTTAAGGGGAGAAAAAGCAATTTAAAGTTTTGGGGAGTTGACACGTGAAAAATTGGGATTTTTTTGGCTTTCAACCACTAAACCGCCTCTAAACTTTTGCGAAATACCACAAATTTATACTTTTTGGAAAATTCAGACGCTGATCTATTCATTAACACCAAAATATAGTGCATCGGTTGAAAATTCAAGCCACAGCAATGCCGTAAAGGGAAAAGGTTTCCGTGACCTGCCCCCAAAAATATAAGGAACCTTATAAAAATTAGTATTCTTATGAAAAGTACTACAAATTTGTATTTGACGTAAACAACAGACTGACAGCTACAAAATGAGACCAAAATTTTGATAATCGAATAGAAGTTGTGGCTACAGTGAACGATTAAAGCCAGAGGTCTGACTATGAAATTTACGTATTTTAGACAAATACATGTCTATGCCTCCTAAGCGTCATAAAAATTAGTATTTTCATGCAAATTACTACATATTTGCACTTGACGCAAACTAAACAAACGCAACTATAAGATAAGACCAAGATTTCAACAATCGGACTAAAGTTACGGGCAGAGGAAGCAATCAAAGCTGAAAATCTGCACAAAAACTGCACGTGTTCTAGAAACAGCAAATTCTAAATTTTTTGCCTAAAACATGTTCCAACCATCAAAACACTAGTTTGGGCTAAGCTTTTAAATTAAAACGTAAAAACGCGAAATTCGCACGTTTAAGGGGAGAAAAAGCAATTTAAAGTTTTGGGGAGTTGGCACGTGAAAAATTGGAATTTTTTTGGCTTTCAACCACTAAACCCGCCTCTAAACTTTTGCGAAATACCACAAATTTATACTTTTTGGAAAATTCAGACGCTGATCTATTCATTAACACCAAAATATAGTGCATCGGTTGAAAATTCAAGCCACAGCAATGCCGTAAAGGGAAAAAGTTTCCGTGACCTGCCCCCAAAAATATTAGGAACCTTATAAAAATTAGTATTCTTATGAAAAGTACTACAAATTTGTATTTGACGTAAACAACAGACTGACAGCTACAAAATGAGACCAAAATTTTGATAATCGAATAGAAGTTGTGGCTACAGTGAACGATTAAAGCCAGAGGTCTGACTATGAAATTTACGTATTTTAGACAAATACATGTCTATGCCTCCTAAGCGTCATAAAAATTAGTATTTTCATGCAAATTACTACATATTTGCACTTAACGCAAACTAAACAAACGCAACTATAAGATAAGACCAAAATTTCAACAATCGGATTAAAATTACGGGCAGAGTAAGCAATCAAAGCTGAAAATCTGCACAAAAACTGCACGTGTTCTAGAAACAGCAAATTCTAGATTTTTTGCCTAAAACATGTTCCGACCATCAAAACACTAGTTTGGGCTAAGCTTCTAAATTAAAACGTAAAAACGCGAAATTCGCACGTTTAAGGGGAGAAAAAACAATTTAAAGTTTTGGGGAGTTGACACGTGAAAAATTGGGATTTTTTTGGCTTTCAACCACTAAACCCGCCTCTAAACTTTTGCGAAATACCACAAATTTATACTTTTTGGAAAATTCAGACGCTGATCTATTCACTAACACCAAAATATAGTGCATCGGTTGAAAATTCAAGCCACATCAATGCCGTAAAGGGAAAAAGTTTCCGTGACCTGCCCGCAAAAATATGGGGAACCTTATAAAAATTAGTATTCTTATGAAAAGTACTACAAATTTGTATTTGACGTAAACAACAGGCTGACAGCTACAAAATGAGACCAAAATTTTCATAATCGAATAGAAGTTGTGGCTACAGTGAACGATTAAAGCCAGAGGTCTGACTAGGAAATTTACGTATTTTAGACAAATACATGTCTATGCCTCCTAAGCGTAATAAAAATTTGTATTTTCATGCAAATTACTACATATTTGCACTTGACGCAAACTAAACAAACGCAACTATAAGATAAGACCAAAATTTCAACAATCGGATTAAAATTACGGGCAGAGTAAGCAATCAAAGCTGAAAATCTGCACAAAAACTGCACGTGTTCTAGAAACAGCAAATTCTAGATTTTTTGCCTAAAACATGTTCCGACCATCAAAACACTAGTTTTGGCTGAGCTTTTAAATTAAAACGTAAAAACGCGAAATTCGCACGTTTAAGGGGAGAAAAAGCAATTTAAAGTTTTGGGGAGTTGACACGTGAAAAATTGGGATTTTTTTGGCTTTCAACCACTAAACCCGCCTCTAAACTTTTGCGAAATACCACAAATTTATACTTTTTGGAAAATTCAGACGCTGATCTATTCATTAACACCAAAATATAGTGCATCGGTTGAAAATTCAAGCCACATCAATGCCGTAAAGGGAAAAAGTTTCCGTGACCTGCCCCCAAAAATATAAGGAACCTTATAAAAATTAGTATTCTTATGAAAAGTACTACAAATTTGTATTTGACGTAAACAACAGACTGACAGCTTCAAAATGAGACCAAAATTTTCATAATCGAATAGAAGTTGTGGCTACAGTGAACGATTAAAGCCAGAGGTCTGACTAGGAAATTTACGTATTTTAGACAAATACATGTCTATGCCTCCTAAGCGTCATAAAAATTAGTATTTTCATGCAAATTACTACATATTTGCACTTAACGCAAACTAAACAAACGCAACTATAAGATAAGACCAAGATTTCAACAATCGGACTAAAGTTACGGGCAGAGGAAGCAATCAAAGCTGAAAATCTGCACAAAAACTGCACGTGTTCTAGAAACAGCAAATTCTAAATTTTTTGCCTAAAACATGTTCCAACCATCAAAACACTAGTTTGGGCCAAGCTTTTAAATTAAAACGTAAAAACGCGAAATTCGCACGTTTAAGGGGAGAAAAAGCAATTTAAAGTTTTGGGGAGTTGGCACGTGAAAAATTGGAATTTTTTTGGCTTTCAACCACTAAACCCGCCTCTAAACTTTTGCGAAATACCACAAATTTACACTTTTTGGAAAATTCAGATGCTGATCTATTCATTAACACCAAAATATAGTGCATCGGTTGAAAATTCAAGCCACAGCAATGCCGTAAAGGGAAAAAGTTTCCGTGACCTGCCCCAAAAAATATTAGGAACCTTATAAAAATTAGTATTCTTATGAAAAGTACTACAAATTTGTATTTGACGTAAACAACAGACTGACAGCTACAAAATGAGACCAAAATTTTGATAATCGAATAGAAGTTGTGGCTACAGTGAACGATTAAAGCCAGAGGTCTGACTAGGAAATTTACGTATTTTAGACAAATACATGTCTATGCCTCCTAAGCGTCATAAAAATTAGTATTTTCATGCAAATTACTACATATTTGCACTTAACGCAAACTAAACAAACGCAACTATAAGATAAGACCAAAATTTCAACAATCGGATTAAAATTACGGGCAGAGTAAGCAATCAAAGCTGAAAATCTGCACAAAAACTGCACGTGTTCTAGAAACAGCAAATTCTAGATTTTTTGCCTAAAACATGTTCCGACCATCAAAACACTAGTTTGGGCTAAGCTTCTAAATTAAAACGTAAAAACGCGAAATTCGCACGTTTAAGGGGAGAAAAAACAATTTAAAGTTTTGGGGAGTTGACACGTGAAAAATTGGGATTTTTTTGGCTTTCAACCACTAAACCCGCCTCTAAACTTTTGCGAAATACCACAAATTTATACTTTTTGGAAAATTCAGACGCTGATCTATTCATTAACACCAAAATATAGTGCATCGGTTGAAAATTCAAGCCACATCAATGCCGTAAAGGGAAAAAGTTTCCGTGACCTGCCCCCAAAAATATAGGGAACCTTATAAAAATTAGTATTCTTATGAAAAGTACTACAAATTTGTATTTGACGTAAACAACAGGCTGACAGCTACAAAATGAGACCAAAATTTTCATAATCGAATAGAAGTTGTGGCTACAGTGAACGATTAAAGCCAGAGGTCTGACTAGGAAATTTACGTATTTTAGACAAATACATGTCTATGCCTCCTAAGCGTCATAAAAATTTGTATTTTCATGCAAATTACTACATATTTGCACTTGACGCAAACTAAACAAACGCAACTATAAGATAAGACCAAAATTTCAACAATCGGATTAAAATTACGGGCAGAGTAAGCAATCAAAGCTGAAAATCTGCACCAAAACTGCACGTGTTCTAGAAACAGCAAATTCTAGATTTTTTGCCTAAAACATGTTCCGACCATCAAAACACTAGTTTGGGCTAAGCTTTAAAATTAAAACGTAAAAACGCGAAATTCGCACGTTTAAGGGGAGAAAAAGCAATTGAAAGTTTTGGGGAGTTGACACGTGAAAAATTGGGATTTTTTTGGCTTTCAACCACTAAACCCGCCTCTAAACTTTTGCGAAATACCACAAATTTATACTTTTTGGAAAATTCAGACGCTGATCTATTCATTAACACCAAAATATAGTGCATCGGTTGAAAATTCAAGCCACATCAATGCCGTAAAGGGAAAAAGTTTCCGTGACCTGCCCCCAAAAATATAAGGAACCTTATAAAAATTAGTATTCTTATGAAAAGTACTACAAATTTGTATTTGACGTAAACAACAGACTGACAGCTTCAAAATGAGACCAAAATTTTCATAATCGAATAGAAGTTGTGGCTACAGTGAACGATTAAAGCCAGAGGTCTGACTAGGAAATTTACGTATTTTGGACAAATACATGTCTATGCCTCCTAAGCGTCATAAAAATTAGTATTTTCATGCAAATTACTACATATTTGCACTTAACGCAAACTAAACAAACGCAACTATAAGATAAGACCAAGATTTCAACAATCGGATTAAAGTTACGGGCAGAGGAAGCAATCAAAGCTGAAAATCTGCACAAAAACTGCACGTGTTCTAGAAACAGCAAATTCTAAATTTTTTGCCTAAAACATGTTCCAACCATCAAAACACTAGTTTGGGCTAAGCTTTTAAATTAAAACGTAAAAACGCGAAATTCGCACGTTTAAGGGGAGAAAAAGCAATTTAAAGTTTTGGGGAGTTGGCACGTGAAAAATTGGAATTTTTTTGGCTTTCAACCACTAAACCCGCCTCTAAACTTTTGCGAAATACCACAAATTTATACTTTTTGGAAAATTCAGACGCTGATCTATTCATTAACACCAAAATATAGTGCATCGGTTGAAAATTCAAGCCACAGCAATGCCGTAAAGGGAAAAAGTTTCCGTGACCTGCCCCCAAAAATATTAGGAACCTTATAAAAATTAGTATTCTTATGAAAAGTACTACAAATTTGTATTTGACGTAAACAACAGACTGACAGCTACAAAATGAGACCAAAATTTTGATAATCGAATAGAAGTTGTGGCTACAGTGAACGATTAAAGCCAGAGGTCTGACTAGGAAATTTACGTATTTTAGACAAATACATGTCTATGCCTCCTAAGCGTCATAAAAATTAGTATTTTCATGCAAATTACTACATATTTGCTCTAGACGCAAACTAAACAAACGCAACTATAAGATAAGACCAAAATTTCAACAATCGGATTAAAATTACGGGCAGAGTAAGCAATCAAAGCTGAAAATCTGCACAAAAACTGCACGTGTTCTAGAAACAGCAAATTCTAGATTTTGTGCCTAAAACATGTTCCGACCATCAAAACACTAGTTTGGGCTAAGCTTCTAAATTAAAACGTAAAAACGCGAAATTCGTTTTGGCTGAGCTTTTAAATTAAAACGTAAAAACGCGAAATTCGCACGTTTAAGGGGAGAAAAAGCAATTTAAAGTTTTGGGGAGTTACGTGAAAAATTGGGATTTTTTTGGCTTTCAACCACTAAACCCGCCTCTAAACTTTTGCGAAATACCACAAATTTATACTTTTTGGAAAATTCAGACGCTGATCTATTCACTAACACCAAAATATAGTGCATCGGTTGAAAATTCAAGCAACAGCAATGCCGTAAAGGGAAAAAGTTTCCGTGACCTGCCCCCAAAAATATAAGGAACCTTATAAAAATTAGTATTCTTATGAAAAGTACTACAAATTTGTATTTGACGTAAACAACAGACTGACAGCTACAAAATGAGACCAAAATTTTCATAATCGAATAGAAGTTGTGGCTACAGTGAACGATTAAAGCCAGAGGTCTGACTAGGAAATTTACGTATTTTAGACAAATACATGTCTATGCCTCCTAAGCGTCATAAAAATTAGTATTTTCATGCAAATTACTACATATTTGCACTTGACGCAAACTAAACAAACGCAACTATAAGATAAGACCAAAATTTCAACAATCGGATTAAAATTACGGACAGAGTAAGCAATCAAAGCTGAAAATCTGCACAAAAACTGCACGTGTTCTAGAAACAGCAAATTCTAGATTTTTGCCTAAAACATGTTCCGACCATCAAAACACTAGTTTTGGCTGGAGCTTTTAGATTAAAACGTAAAAACGCGAAATTCGCACGGTTAAGGGGAGAAAAAGCAATTTAAAGTTTTGGGGAGTTGACACGTGAAAAATTGGGATTTTTTTGGCTTTCAACCACTAAACCCGCCTCTAAACTTTTGCAAAATACCACAAATTTATACTTTTTGGAAAATTCAGACGCTGATCTATTCACTAACACCAAAATATAGTGCATCGGTTGAAAATTCAAGCCACAGCAATGCCGTAAAGGGAAAAAGTTTTCGTGACCTGCCCCCAAAAATATAAGGAACCTTATAAAAATTAGTATTCTTATGAAAAGTACTACAAATTTGTATTTGACGTAAACAACAGACTGACAGCTACAAAATGAGACCAAAATTTTGATAATCGAATAGAAGTTGTGGCTACAGTGAACGATTAAAGCCAGAGGTCTGACTAGGAAATTTACGTATTTTAGACAAATACATGTCTATGCCTCCTAAGCGTCATAAAAATTAGTATTTTCATGCAAATTACTACATATTTGCACTTGACGCAAACTAAACAAACGCAACTATAAGATAAGACCAAAATTTCAACAATCGGATTAAAATTACGGGCAGAGTAAGCAATCAAAGCTGAAAATCTGCACAAAAACTGCACGTGTTCTAGAAACAGCAAGTTCTAGATTTTTTGCCTAAAACATGTTCCGACCATCAAAACACTAGTTTTGGCTGAGCTTTTTAAATTAAAACGTAAAAACGCGAAATTCGCACGTTTAAGGGGAGAAAAAGCAATTTAAAGTTTTGGGGAGTTGACACGTGAAAAATTGGGATTTTTTTGGCTTTCAACCACTAAACCCGCCTCTAAACTTTTGCGAAATACCACAAATTTATACTTTTTGGAAAGTTCAGACGCTGATCTGTTCACTAACACCAAAATATAGTGCATCGGTTGAAAATTCAAGCCACAGCAATGCCGTAAAGGGAAAAAGTTTCCGTGACCTGCCCCCAAAAATATAAGGAACCTTATAAAAATTAGTATTCTTATGAAAAGTACTACAAATTGTATTTGACGTAAACAACAGACTGACAGCTACAAAATGAGACCAAAATTTTGATAATCGAATAGAAGTTGTGGCTACAGTGAACGATTAAAGCCAGAGGTCTGACTAGGAAATTTACGTATTTTAGACAAATACATGTCTATGCCTCCTAAGCGTCATAAAAATTAGTATTTTCATGCAAATTACTACATATTTGCACTTGACGCAAACTGAACAAACGCAACTATAAGATAAGACCAAAATTTCAACAATCGGATTAAAATTACGGGCAGAGTAAGCAATCAAAGCTGAAAATCTGCACAAAAACTGCACGTGTTCTAGAAACAGCAAGTTCTAGATTTTTTGCCTAAAACATGTTCCGACCATCAAAACACTAGTTTTGGCTGAGTTTTTAAATTAAAACGTAAAAACGCGAAATTCGCACGTTTAAGGGGAGAAAAAGCAATTTAAAGTTTTGGGGAGTTGACACGTGAAAAATTGGGATTTTTTTGGCTTTCAACCACTAAACCCGCCTCTAAACTTTTGCAAAATACCACAAATTTATACTTTTTGGAAAATTCAGACGCTGATCTATTCATTAACACCAAAATATAGTGCATCGGTTGAAAATTCAAGCCACAGCAATGCCGTAAAGGGAAAAAGTTTCCGTGACCCGCCCCCAAAAATATAAGGAACCTTATAAAAATTAGTATTCTTATGAAAAGTACTACAAATTTGTATTTGACCTAAACAACAGACTGACAGCTACAAAATGAGACCAAAATTTTGATAATCGAATAGAAGTTGTGGCTACAGTGAACGATTAAAGCCAGAGGTCTGACTAGGAAATTTACGTATTTTAGACAAATACATGTCTATGCCTCCTAAGCGTCATAAAAATTAGTATTTTCATGCAAATTACTACATATTTGCACTTGACGCAAACTAAACAAACGCAACTATAAGATAATGCCAAAATTTCAACTATCGGATTAAAATTACGGGCAGAGTAAGCAATCAAAGCTGAAAATCTGCACAAAAACTGCACGTGTTCTAGAAACAGCAAATTCTAGATTTTTTGCCTAAAACATGTTCCGACCATCAAAACACTAGTTTTGGCTGAGCTTTTAAATTAAAACGTAAAAACGCGAAATTCGCACGTTTAAGGGGAGAAAAAGCAATTTAAAGTTTTGGGGAGTTGACACGTGAAAAATTGGGATTTTTTTGGCTTTCAACCACTAAACCCGCCTCTAAACTTTTGCGAAATACCACAAATTTATACTTTTTGGAAAATTCAGACGCTGATCTATTCACTAACACCAAAATATAGTGCATCGGTTGAAAATTCAAGCCACAGCAATGCCGTAAAGGGAGAAAGTTTTCGTGACCTGCCCCCAAAAATATAAGGAACCTTATAAAAATTAGTATTCTTCTGTAAAGTACTACAAATTTGTATTTGACGTAAACAACAGACTGACAGCTACAAAATGAGACCAAAATTTTGATAATCGAATAGAAGTTGTGGCTACAGTGAACGATTAAAGCCAGAGGTCTGACTAGGAAATTTACGTATTTTAGACAAATACATGTCTATGCCTCCTAAGCGTCATAAAAATTAGTATTTTCATGCAAATTACTACATATTTGCACTTGACGCAAACTAATCAAACGCAACTATAAGATAAGACCAAAATTTCAACAATCGGATTAAAATTACGGGCAGAGTAAGCAATCAAAGCTGAAAATCTGCACAAAAACTGCACGTGTTCTAGAAACAGCAAATTCTAGATTTTTTGCCTAAAACATGTTCCGCCCATCAAAACACTAGTTTGGGCTAAGCTTTTAAATTAAAACGTAAAAACGCGAAATTCGCACGTTTCAGGGGAGGAAAAGCAATTTAAAGTTTTGGGGAGTTGACACGTGAAAAATTGGGATTTTTTTGGCTTTCAACCACTAAACCCGCCTCTAAACTTTTGCGAAATACCACAAATTTATACTTTTTGGAAAATTCAGATGCTGATCTATTCACTAACACCAAAATATAGTGCATCGGTTGAAAATTCAAGCCACAGCAATGCCGTAAAGGGAAAAAGTTTCCGTGACCTGCCCCGAAAAATAAAAGGAACCTTATAAAAATTAGTATTCTTATGAAAAGTACTACAAATTTGTATTTGACGTAAACAACAGACTGACAGCTACAAAATGAGACCAAAATTTTGATAATCGAATAGAAGTTGTGGCTACAGTGAACGATTAAAGCCAGAGGTCTGACTAGGAAATTTACGTATTTTAGACAAATACATGTCTATGCCTCCTAAGCGTCATAAAAATTAGTATTTTCATGCAAATTACTACATATTTGCACTTGACGCAAACTAAACAAACGCAACTATAAGATAAGACCAAAATTTCAACAATCGGATTAAAATTACGGGCAGAGTAAGCAATCAAAGCTGAAAATCTGCACAAAAACTGCACGTGTTCTAGAAACAGCAAATTCTAGATTTTTTGCCTAAAACATGTTCCGACCATCAAAACACTAGTTTTGGCTGAGCTTTTAAATTAAAACGTAAAAACGCGAAATTCGCACGTTTAAGGGGAGAAAAAGCAATTTAAAGTTTTGGGGAGTTGACACGTGAAAAATTGGGATTTTTTTGGCTTTCAACCACTAAACCCGCCTCTAAACTTTTGCAAAATACCACAAATTTATACTTTTTGGAAAATTCAGACGCTGATCTATTCACTAACACCAAAATATAGTGCATCGGTTGAAAATTCAAGCCACAGCAATGCCGTAAAGGGAAAAAGTTTCCGTGACCTGCCCCCAAAAATATAAGGAACCTTATAAAAATTAGTATTCTTATGAAAAGTACTACAAATTTGAATTTGACGTAAACAACAGACTGACAGCTACACAATGAGACCAAAATTTTGATAATCGAATAGAAGTTGTGGCTACAGTGAACGATTAAAGCCAGAGGTCTGACTAGGAAATTTACGTATTTTAGACAAATACATGTCTATGCCTCCTAAGCGTCATAAAAATTAGTATTTTCATGCAAATTACTACATATTTGCACTTGACGCAAACTAAACAAACGCAACTATAAGATAAGACCAAAATTTCAACAATCGGATTAAAATTACGGGCAGAGTAAGCAATCAAAGCTGAAAATCTGCACAAAAACTGCACGTGTTCTAGAAACAGCAAATTCTAGATTTTTTGCCTAAAACATGTTCCGACCATCAAAACACTAGTTTTGGCTGAGCTTTTAAATTAAAACGTAAAAACGCGAAATGCGCACGTTTAAGGGGAGAAAAAGCAATTTAAAGTTTTGGGGAGTTGACACGTGAAAAATTGGAATTTTTTTGGCTTTCAACCACTAAACCCGCCTCTAAACTTTTGCGAAATACCACAAATTTATACTTTTTGGAAAACTCAGACGCTGATCTATTCATTAACACCAAAATATAGTGCATCGGTTGAAAATTCAAGCCACAGCAATGCCGTAAAGGGAAAGTTTCCGTGACCTGCCCCCAAAAATAATAGGAACCTTATAAAAATTAGTATTCTTATGAAAAGTACTACAAATTTGTATTTGACGTAAACAACAGACTGACAGCTACAAAATGAGACCAAAATTTTGATAATCGAATAGAAGTTGTGGCTACAGTGAACGATTAAAGCCAGAGGTCTGACTAGGAAATTTACGTATTTTAGACAAATACATGTCTATGCCTCCTAAGCGTCATAAAAATTAGTATTTTCATGCAAATTACTACATATTTGCACTTGACGCAAACTGAACAAACGCAACTATAAGATAAGACCAAAATTTCAACAATCGGATTAAAATTACGGGCAGAGTAAGCAATCAAAGCTGAAAATCTGCACAAAAACTGCACGTGTTCTAGAAACAGCAAATTCTAGATTTTTTGCCTAAAACATGTTCCGACCATCAAAACACTAGTTTTGGCTGAGCTTTTAAATTAAAACGTAAAAACGCGAAATTCGCACGTTTAAGGGGAGAAAAAGCAATTTAAAGTTTTGGGGAGTTGACACGTGAAAAATTGGGATTTTTTTGGCTTTCAACCACTAAACCCGCCTCTAAACTTTTGCGAAATACCACAAATTTATACTTTTTGGAAAATTCAGACGCTGATCTATTCATTAACACCAAAATATAGTGCATCGGTTGAAAATTCAAGCCAGAGCAATGCCGTAAAGGGAAAAAGTTTCCGTGACCTGCCCCCAAAAATATAAGGAACCTTATAAAAATTAGTATTCTTATGAAAAGTACTACAAATTTGCATTTGACGTAAACAACAGACTGACAGCTACACAATGAGACCAAAATTTTGATAATCGAATAGAAGTTGTGGCTACAGTGAACGATTAAAGCCAGAGGTCTGACTAGGAAATTTACGTATTTTAGACAAATACATGTCTATGCCTCCTAAGCGTCATAAAAATTAGTATTTTCATGCAAATTACTACATATTTGCACTTGACGCAAACTAAACAAACGCAACTATAAGATAAGACCAAAATTTCAACAATCGGATTAAAATTACGGGCAGAGTAAGCAATCAAAGCTGAAAATCTGCACAAAAACTGCACGTGTTCTAGAAACAGCAAATTCTAGATTTTTTGCCTAAAACATGTTCCGACCATCAAAACACTAGTTTTGGCTGAGCTTTTAAATTAAAACGTAAAAACGCGAAATTCGCACGTTTAAGGGGAGAAAAAGCAATTTAAAGTTTTGGGGAGTTGACACGTGAAAAATTGGGATTTTTTTGGCTTTCAACCACTAAACCCGCCTCTAAACTTTTGCGAAATACCACAAATTTATACTTTTTGGAAAATTCAGACGCTGATCTATTCACTAACATCAAAATATAGTGCATCGGTTGAAAATTCAAGCCACAGCAATGCCGTAAAGGGAAAAAGTTTCCGTGACCTGCCCCCAAAAATATAAGGAACCTTATAAAAATTAGTATTCTTATGAAAAGTACTACAAATTTGTATTTGACGTAAACAACAGACTGACAGCTACAAAATGAGACCAAAATTTTGATAATCGAATAGAAGTTGTGGCTACAGTGAACGATTAAAGCCAGAGGTCTGACTAGGAAATTTACGTATTTTAGACAAATACATGTCTATGCCTCCTAAGCGTCATAAAAATTAGTATTTTCATGCAAATTACTACATATTTACACTTGACGCAAACTAAACAAACGCAACTATAAGATAAGACCAAAATTTCAACAATCGGATTAAAATTACGGGCAGAGTAAGCAATCAAAGCTGAAAATCTGCACAAAAACTGCACGTGTTCTAGAAACAGCAAATTCTAGATTTTTTGCCTAAAACATGTTCCGACCATCAAAACACTAGTTTTGGCTGAGCTTTTAAATTAAAACGTAAAAACGCGAAATTCGCACGTTTAAGGGGAGAAAAAGCAATTTAAAGTTTTGGGGAGTTGACACGTGAAAAATTGGGATTTTTTTGGCTTTCAACCACTAAACCCGCCTCTAAACTTTTGCGAAATACCACAAATTTATACTTTTTGGAAAACTCAGACGCTGATCTATTCATTAACACCAAAATATAGTGCATCGGTTGAAAATTCAAGCCACAGCAATGCCGTAAAGGGAAAAAGTTTCCGTGACCTGCCCCCAAAAATATAAGGAACCTTATAAAAATTAGTATTCTTATGAAAAGTACTACAAATTTGTATTTGACGTAAACAACAGACTGACAGCTACAAAATGAGACCAACATTTTGATAATCGAATAGAAGTTGTGGCTACAGTGAACGATTAAAGCCAGAGGTCTGACTAGGAAATTTACGTATTTTAGACAAATACATGTCTATGCCTCCTAAGCGTCATAAAAATTAGTATTTTCATGCAAATTACTACATATTTGCACTTGACGCAAACTGAACAAACGCAACTATAAGATAAGACCAAAATTTCAACAATCGGATTAAAATTACGGGCAGAGTAAGCAATCAAAGCTGAAAATCTGCACAAAAACTGCACGTGTTCTAGAAACAGCAAATTCTAGATTTTTTGCCTAAAACATGTTCCGACCATCAAAACACTAGTTTTGGCTGAGCTTTTAAATTAAAACGTAAAAACGCGAAATTCGCACGTTTAAGGGGAGAAAAAGCAATTTAAAGTTTTGGGCAGTTGACACGTGAAAAATTGGGATTTTTTTGGCTTTCAACCACTAAACCCGCCTCTAAACTTTTGCGAAATACCACAAATTTATACTTTTTGGAAAATTCAGACGCTGATCTATTCACTAACATCAAAATATAGTGCATCGGTTGAAAATTCAAGCCACAGCAATGCCGTAAAGGGAAAAAGTTTCCGTGACCTGCCCCCAAAAATATAAGGAACCTTATAAAAATTAGTATTCTTATGAAAAGTACTACAAATTTGTATTTGACGTAAACAACAGACTGACAGCTACAAAATGAGACCAAAATTTTGATAATCGAATAGAAGTTGTGGCTACAGTGAACGATTAAAGCCAGAGGTCTGACTAGGAAATTTACGTATTTTAGACAAATACATGTCTATGCCTCCTAAGCGTCATAAAAATTAGTATTTTCATGCAAATTACTACATATTTACACTTGACGCAAACTAAACAAACGCAACTATAAGATAAGACCAAAATTTCAACAATCGGATTAAAATTACGGGCAGAGTAAGCAATCAAAGCTGAAAATCTGCACAAAAACTGCACGTGTTCTAGAAACAGCAAATTCTAGATTTTTTGCCTAAAACATGTTCCGACCATCAAAACACTAGTTTTGGCTGAGCTTTTAAATTAAAACGTAAAAACGCGAAATTCGCACGTTTAAGGGGAGAAAAAGCAATTTAAAGTTTTGGGGAATTGACACGTGAAAAATTGGGATTTTTTTGGCTTTCAACCACTAAACCCGCCTCTAAACTTTTGCGAAATACCACAAATTTATACTTTTTGGAAAACTCAGACGCTGATCTATTCATTAACACCAAAATATAGTGCATCGGTTGAAAATTCAAGCCACAGCAATGCCGTAAAGGGAAAAAGTTTCCGTGACCTGCCCCCAAAAATATAAGGAACCTTATAAAAATTAGTATTCTTATGAAAAGTACTACAAATTTGTATTTGACGTAAACAACAGACTGACAGCTACAAAATGAGACCAACATTTTGATAATCGAATAGAAGTTGTGGCTACAGTGAACGATTAAAGCCAGAGGTCTGACTAGGAAATTTACGTATTTTAGACAAATACATGTCTATGCCTCCTAAGCGTCATAAAAATTAGTATTTTCATGCAAATTACTACATATTTGCACTTGACGCAAACTGAACAAACGCAACTATAAGATAAGACCAAAATTTCAACAATCGGATTAAAATTACGGGCAGAGTAAGCAATCAAAGCTGAAAATCTGCACAAAAACTGCACGTGTTCTAGAAACAGCAAATTCTAGATTTTTTGCCTAAAACATGTTCCGACCATCAAAACACTAGTTTTGGCTGAGCTTTTAAATTAAAACGTAAAAACGCGAAATTCGCACGTTTAAGGGGAGAAAAAGCAATTTAAAGTTTTGGGGAGTTGACACGTGAAAAATTGGGATTTTTTTGGCTTTCAACCACTAAACCCGCCTCTAAACTTTTGCGAAATACCACAAATTTATACTTTTTAGAAAATTCAGACGCTGATCTATTCATTAACACCAAAATATAGTGCATCGGTTGAAAATTCAAGCCAGAGCAATGCCGTAAAGGGAAAAAGTTTCCGTGACCTGCCCCCAAAAATATAAGGAACCTTATAAAAATTAGTATTCTTATGAAAAGTACTACAAATTTGCATTTTACGTAAACAACAGACTGACAGCTACACAATGAGACCAAAATTTTGATAATCGAATAGAAGTTGTGGCTACAGTGAACGATTAAAGCCAGAGGTCTGACTAGGAAATTTACGTATTTTAGACAAATACATGTCTATGCCTCCTAAGCGTCATAAAAATTAGTATTTTCATGCAAATTACTACATATTTGCACTTGACGCAAACTAAACAAACGCAACTATAAGATAAGACCAAAATTTCAACAATCGGATTAAAATTACGGGCAGAGTAAGCAATCAAAGCTGAAAATCTGCACAAAAACTGCACGTGTTCTAGAAACAGCAAATTCTAGATTTTTTGCCTAAAACATGTTCCGACCATCAAAACACTAGTTTTGGCTGAGCTTTTAAATTAAAACGTAAAAACGCGAAATTCGCACGTTTAAGGGGAGAAAAAGCAATTTAAAGTTTTGGGGAGTTGACACGTGAAAAATTGGGATTTTTTTGGCTTTCAACCACTAAACCCGCCTCTAAACTTTTGCAAAATACCACAAATTTATACTTTTTGGAAAATTCAGACGCTGATCTGTTCATTAACACCAAAATATAGTGCATCGGTTGAAAATTCAAGCCACAGCAATGCCGTAAAGGGAAAAAGTTTCCGTGACCTGCCCCCAAAAATATAAGGAACCTTATAAAAATTAGTATTCTTATGAAAAGTACTACAAATTTGTATTTGACGTAAACAACAGACTGACAGCTACAAAATGAGACCAAAATTTTGATAATCGAATAGAAGTTGTGGCTACAGTGAACGATTAAAGCCAGAGGTCTGACTAGGAAATTTACGTATTTTAGACAAATACATGTCTATGCCTCCTAAGCGTCATAAAAATTAGTATTTTCATGCAAATTACTACATATTTGCACTTGACGCAAACTAAACAAACGCAACTATAACATAAGACCAAAATTTCAACAATCGGATTAAAATTACGGGCAGAGTAAGCAATCAAAGCTGAAAATCTGCACAAAAACTGCACGTGTTCTAGAAACAGCAAATTCTAGATTTTTTGCCTAAAACATGTTCCGACCATCAAAACACTAGTTTTGGCTGAGCTTTTAAATTAAAACGTAAAAACGCGAAATTCGCACGTTTAAGGGGAGAAAAAGCAATTTAAAGTTTTGGGGAGTTGACACGTGAAAAATTGGGATTTTTTTGGCTTTCAACCACTAAACCCGCCTCTAAACTTTTGCGAAATACCACAAATTTATACTTTTTGGAAAATTCAGACGCTGATCTATTCACTAACATCAAAATATAGTGCATCGGTTGAAAATTCAAGCCACAGCAATGCCGTAAAGGGAAAAAGTTTCCGTGACCTGCCCCCAAAAATATAAGGAACCTTATAAAAATTAGTATTCTTATGAAAAGTACTACAAATTTGTATTTGACGTAAACAACAGACTGACAGCTACAAAATGAGACCAAAATTTTGATAATCGAATAGAAGTTGTGGCTACAGTGAACGATTAAAGCCAGAGGTCTGACTAGGAAATTTACGTATTTTAGACAAATACATGTCTATGCCTCCTAAGCGTCATAAAAATTAGTATTTTCATGCAAATTACTACATATTTACACTTGACGCAAACTAAACAAACGCAACTATAAGATAAGACCAAAATTTCAACAATCGGATTAAAATTACGGGCAGAGTAAGCAATCAAAGCTGAAAATCTGCACAAAAACTGCACGTGTTCTAGAAACAGAAAATTCTAGATTTTTTGCCTAAAACATGTTCCGACCATCAAAACACTAGTTTTGGCTGAGCTTTTAAATTAAAACGTAAAAACGCGAAATTCGCACGTTTAAGGGGAGAAAAAGCAATTTAAAGTTTTGGGGAGTTGACACGTGAAAAATTGGGATTTTTTTGGCTTTCAACCACTAAACCCGCCTCTAAACTTTTGCGAAATACCACAAATTTATACTTTTAGGAAAATTCAGACGCTGATCTATGCACTAACACCAAAATATAGTGCATCGGTTGAAAATTCAAGCCACAGCAATGCCGTAAAGGGAAAAAGTTTCCGTGACCTGCCCCCAAAAATATAAGGAACCTTATAAAAATTAGTATTCTTATGAAAAGTACTACAAATTTGAATTTGACGTAAACAACAGACTGACAGCTACAAAATGAGACCAACATTTTGATAATCGAATAGAAGTTGTGGCTACAGTGAACGATTAAAGCCAGAGGTCTGACTAAGAAATTTACGTATTTTAGACAAATACATGTCTATGCCTCCTAAGCGTCATAAAAATTAGTATTTTCATGCAAATTACTACATATTTGCATTTGACGCAAACTAAACAAACGCAACTATAAGATAAGACCAAAATTTCAACAATCGGATTAAAATTACGGGCAGAGTAAGCAATCAAAGCTGAAAATCTGCACAAAAACTGCACGTGTTCTAGAAACAGCAAATTCTAGATTTTTTGCCTAAAACATGTTCCGACCATCAAAATACTAGTTTTGGCTGAGCTTTTAAATTAAAACGTAAAAACGCGAAATTCGCACGTTTAAGGGGAGAAAAAGCAATTTAAAGTTTTGGGGAGTTGACACGTGAAAAATTGGGATTTTTTTGGCTTTCAACCACTAAACCCGCCTCTAAACTTTTGCGAAATACCACAAATTTATACTTTTTGGAAAATTCAGACGCTGATCTATTCACTAACATCAAAATATAGTGCATCGGTTGAAAATTCAAGCCAAAGCAATGCCGTAAAGGGAAAAAGTTTCCGTGACCTGCCCCCAAAAATATAAGGAACCTTATAAAAATTAGTATTCTTATGAAAAGTACTACAAATTTGTATTTGACGTAAACAACAGACTGACAGCTACAAAATGAGACCAAAATTTTGATAATCGAATAGAAGTTGTGGCTACAGTGAACGATTAAAGCCAGAGGTCTGACTAGGAAATTTACGTATTTTAGACAAATACATGTCTATGCCTCCTAAGCGTCATAAAAATTAGTATTTTCATGCAAATTACTACATATTTACACTTGACGCAAACTAAACAAACGCAACTATAAGATAAGACCAAAATTTCAACAATCGGATTAAAATTACGGGCAGAGTAAGCAATGAAAGCTGAAAATCTGCACAAAAACTGCACGTGTTCTAGAAACAGCAAATTCTAGATTTTTTGCCTAAAACATGTTCCGACCATCAAAACACTAGTTTTGGCTGAGCTTTTAAATTAAAACGTAAAAACGCGAAATTCGCACGTTTAAGGGGAGAAAAAGCAATTTAAAGTTTTGGGGAGTTGACACGTGAAAAATTGGGATTTTTTTGGCTTTCAACCACTAAACCCGCCTCTAAACTTTTGCGAAATACCACAAATTTATACTTTTTGGAAAATTCAGACGCTGATCTATTCATTAACACCAAAATATAGTGCATCGGTTGAAAATTCAAGCCACAGCAATGCCGTAAAGGAAAAAAGTTTCCGTGACCTGCCCCCAAAAATATAAGGAACCTTATAAAAATTAGTATTCTTATGAAAAGTACTACAAATTTGAATTTGACGTAAACAACAGACTGACAGCTACAAAATGAGACCAAAATTTTGATAATCGAATAGAAGTTGTGGCTACAGTGAACGATTAAAGCCAGAGGTCTGACTAAGAAATTTACGTATTTTAGACAAATACATGTCTATGCCTCCTAAGCGTCATAAAAATTAGTATTTTCATGCAAATTACTACATATTTGCACTTGACGCAAACTAAACAAACGCAACTATAAGATAAGACCAAAATTTCAACAATCGGATTAAAATTACGGGCAGAGTAAGCAATCAAAGCTGAAAATCTGCACAAAAACTGCACGTGTTCTAGAAACAGCAAATTCTAGATTTTTTGCCTAAAACATGTTCCGACCATCAAAATACTAGTTTTGGCTGAGCTTTTAAATTAAAACGTAAAAACGCGAAATTCGCACGTTTAAGGGGAGAAAAAGCAATTTAAAGTTTTGGGGAGTTGACACGTGAAAAATTGGGATTTTTTTGGCTTTCAACCACTAAACCCGCCTCTAAACTTTTGCGAAATACCACAAATTTATACTTTTTGGAAAATTCAGACGCTGATCTGTTCATTAACATCAAAATATAGTGCATCGGTTGAAAATTCAAGCCACAGCAATGCCGTAAAGGGAAAAAGTTTCCGTGACCTGCCCCCAAAAATATAAGGAACCTTATAAAAATTAGTATTCTTATGAAAAGTACTACAAATTTGTATTTGACGTAAACAACAGACTGACAGCTACAAAATGAGACCAAAATTTTGATAATCGAATAGAAGTTGTGGCTACAGTGAACGATTAAAGCCAGAGGTCTGACTAGGAAATTTACGTATTTTAGACAAATACATGTCTATGCCTCCTAAGCGTCATAAAAATTAGTATTTTCATGCAAATTACTACATATTTACACTTGACGCAAACTAAACAAACGCAACTATAAGATAAGACCAAAATTTCAACAATCGGATTAAAATTACGGGCAGAGTAAGCAATCAAAGCTGAAAATCTGCACAAAAACTGCACGTGTTCTAGAAACAGCAAATTCTAGATTTTTTGCCTAAAACATGTTCCGACCATCAAAACACTAGTTTTGGCTGAGCTTTTAAATTAAAACGTAAAAACGCGAAATTCGCACGTTTAAGGGGAGAAAACGCAATTTAAAGTTTTGGGGAGTTGACACGTGAAAAATTGGGATTTTTTTGGCTTTCAACCACTAAACCCGCCTCTAAACTTTTGCGAAATACCACAAATTTATACTTTTTGGAAAATTCAGACGCTGATCTATTCACTAACACCAAAATATAGTGCATCGGTTGAAAATTCAAGCCACAGCAATGCCGTAAAGGGAAAAAGTTTCCGTGACCTGCCCCCAAAAATATAAGGAACCTTATAAAAATTAGTATTCTTATGAAAAGTACTACAAATTTGAATTTGACGTAAACAACAGACTGACAGCTACAAAATGAGACCAAAATTTTGATAATCGAATAGAAGTTGTGGCTACAGTGAACGATTAAAGCCAGAGGTCTGACTAGGAAATTTACGTATTTTAGACAAATACATGTCTATGCCTCCTAAGCGTCATAAAAATTAGTATTTTCATGCAAATTACTACATATTTGCACTTGACGCAAACTAAACAAACGCAACTATAAGATAAGACCAAAATTTCAACAATCGGATTAAAATTACGGGCAGAGTAAGCAATCAAAGCTGAAAATCTGCACAAAAACTGCACGTGTTCTAGAAACAGCAAATTCTAGATTTTTTGCCTAAAACATGTTCCGACCATCAAAACACTAGTTTTGGCTGAGCTTTTAAATTAAAACGTAAAAACGCGAAATTCGCACGTTTAAGGGGAGAAAAAGCAATTTAAAGTTTTGGGGAGTTGACACGTGAAAAATTGGGATTTTTTTGGCTTTCAACCACTAAACCCGCCTCTAAACTTTTGCGAAATACCACAAATTTATACTTTTTGGAAAATTCAGACGCTGATCTATTCACTAACATCAAAATATAGTGCATCGGTTGAAAATTCAAGCCACAGCAATGCCGTAAAGGGAAAAAGTTTCCGTGACCTGCCCCCAAAAATATAAGGAACCTTATAAAAATTAGTATTCTTATGAAAAGTACTACAAATTTGTATTTGACGTAAACAACAGACTGACAGCTACAAAATGAGACCAAAATTTTGATAATCGAATAGAAGTTGTGGCTACAGTGAACGATTAAAGCCAGAGGTCTGACTAGGAAATTTACGTATTTTAGACAAATACATGTCTATGCCTCCTAAGCGTCATAAAAATTAGTATTTTCATGCAAATTACTACATATTTACACTTGACGCAAACTAAACAAACGCAACTATAAGATAAGACCAAAATTTCAACAATCGGATTAAAATTACGGGCAGAGTAAGCAATCAAAGCTGAAAATCTGCACAAAAACTGCACGTGTTCTAGAAACAGCAAATTCTAGATTTTTTGCCTAAAACATGTTCCGACCATCAAAACACTAGTTTTGGCTGAGCTTTTAAATTAAAACGTAAAAACGCGAAATTCGCACGTTTAAGGGGAGAAAACGCAATTTAAAGTTTTGGGGAGTTGACACGTGAAAAATCGGGATTTTTTTGGCTTTCAACCACTAAACCCGCCTCTAAACTTTTGCGAAATACCACAAATTTATACTTTTTGGAAAATTCAGACGCTGATCTATTCACTAACATCAAAATATAGTGCATCGGTTGAAAATTCAAGCCACAGCAATGCCGTAAAGGGAAAAAGTTTCCGTGACCTGCCCCCAAAAATATAAGGAACCTTATAAAAATTAGTATTCTTATGAAAAGTACTACAAATTTGTATTTGACGTAAACAACAGACTGACAGCTACAAAATGAGACCAAAATTTTGATAATCGAATAGAAGTTGTGGCTACAGTGAACGATTAAAGCCAGAGGTCTGACTAGGAAATTTACGTTTTTTAGACAAATACATGTCTATGCCTCCTAAGCGTCATAAAAATTAGTATTTTCATGCAAATTACTACATATTTACACTTGACGCAAACTAAACAAACGCAACTATAAGATAAGACCAAAATTTCAACAATCGGATTAAAATTACGGGCAGAGTAAGCAATCAAAGCTGAAAATCTGCACAAAAACTGCACGTGTTCTAGAAACAGCAAATTCTAGATTTTTTGCCTAAAACATGTTCCGACCATCAAAACACTAGTTTTGGCTGAGCTTTTAAATTAAAACGTAAAAACGCGAAATTCGCACGTTTAAGGGGAGAAAAAGCAATTTAAAGTTTTGGGGAGTTGACACGTGAAAAATTGGGATTTTTTTGGCTTTCAACCACTAAACCCGCCTCTAAACTTTTGCGAAATACCACAAATTTATACTTTTTGGAAAATTCAGACGCTGATCTATTCACTAACACCAAAATATAGTGCATCGGTTGAAAATTCAAGCCACAGCAATGCCGTAAAGGGAAAAAGTTTCCGTGACCTGCCCCCAAAAATATAAGGAACCTTATAAAAATTAGTATTCTTATGAAAAGTACTACAAATTTGAATTTGACGTAAACAACAGACTGACAGCTACAAAATGAGACCAAAATTTTGATAATCGGATAGAAGTTGTGGCTACAGTGAACGATTAAAGCCAGAGGTCTGACTAGGAAATTTACGTATTTTAGACAAATACATGTCTATGCCTCCTAAGCGTCATAAAAATTAGTATTTTCATGCAAATTACTACATATTTACACTTGACGCAAACTAAACAAACGCAACTATAAGATAAGACCAAAATTTCAACAATCGGATTAAAATTACGGGCAGAGTAAGCAATCAAAGCTGAAAATCTGCACAAAAACTGCACGTGTTCTAGAAACAGCAAATTCTAGATTTTTTGCCTAAAACATGTTCCGACCATCAAAACACTAGTTTTGGCTGAGCTTTTAAATTAAAACGTAAAAACGCGAAATTCGCACGTTTAAGGGGAGAAAAAGCAATTTAAAGTTTTGGGGAGTTGACACGTGAAAAATTGGGATTTTTTTGGCTTTCAACCACTAAACCCGCCTCTAAACTTTTGCGAAATACCACAAATTTATACTTTTAGGAAAATTCAGACGCTGATCTATGCACTAACACCAAAATATAGTGCATCGGTTGAAAATTCAAGCCACAGCAATGCCGTAAAGGGAAAAAGTTTCCGTGACCTGCCCCCAAAAATATAAGGAACCTTATAAAAATTAGTATTCTTATGAAAAGTACTACAAATTTGAATTTGACGTAAACAACAGACTGACAGCTACAAAATGAGACCAAAATTTTGATAATCGAATAGAAGTTGTGGCTACAGTGAACGATTAAAGCCAGAGGTCTGACTAAGAGATTTACGTATTTTAGACAAATACATGTCTATGCCTCCTAAGCGTCATAAAAATTAGTATTTTCATGCAAATTACTACATATTTGCACTTGACGCAAACTAAACAAACGCAACTATAAGATAAGACCAAAATTTCAACAATCGGATTAAAATTACGGGCAGAGTAAGCAATCAAAGCTGAAAATCTGCACAAAAACTGCACGTGTTCTAGAAACAGCAAATTCTAGATTTTTTGCCTAAAACATGTTCCCACCATCAAAACACTAGTTTGGGCTAAGCTTTTAAATTAAAACGTAAAAACGCGAAATTCGCACGTTTAAGGGGAGAAAAAGCAATTTAAAGTTTTGGGGAGTTGACACGTGAAAAATTGGGATTTTTTTGGCTTTCAACCACTAAACCCGCCTCTAAACTTTTGCGAAATACCACAAATTTATACTTTTTGGAAAATTCAGACGCTGATCTATTCACTAACATCAAAATATAGTGCATCGGTTGAAAATTCAAGCCACAGCAATGCCGTAAAGGGAAAAAGTTTCCGTGACCTGCCCCCAAAAATATAAGGAACCTTATAAAAATTAGTATTCTTATGAAAAGTACTACAAATTTGTATTTGACGTAAACAACAGACTGACAGCTACAAAATGAGACCAAAATTTTGATAATCGAATAGAAGTTGTGGCTACAGTGAACGATTAAAGCCAGAGGTCTGACTAGGAAATTTACGTATTTTAGACAAATACATGTCTATGCCTCCTAAGCGTCATAAAAATTAGTATTTTCATGCAAATTACTACATATTTACACTTGACGCAAACTAAACAAACGCAACTATAAGATAAGACCAAAATTTCAACAATCGGATTAAAATTACGGGCAGAGTAAGCAATCAAAGCTGAAAATCTGCACAAAAACTGCACGTGTTCTAGAAACAGCAAATTCTAGATTTTTTGCCTAAAACATGTTCCGACCATCAAAATACTAGTTTTGGCTGAGCTTTTAAATTAAAACGTAAAAACGCGAAATTCGCACGTTTAAGGGGAGAAAAAGCAATTTAAAGTCTTGGGGAGTTGACACGTGAAAAATTGGGATTTTTTTGGCTTTCAACCACTAAACCCGCCTCTAAACTTTTGCGAAATACCACAAATTTATACTTTTTGGAAAATTCAGACGCTGATCTATTCACTAACATCAAAATATAGTGCATCGGTTGAAAATTCAAGCCACAGCAATGCCGTAAAGGGAAAAAGTTTCCGTGACCTGCCCCCAAAAATATAAGGAACCTTATAAAAATTAGTATTCTTATGAAAAGTACTACAAATTTGTATTTGACGTAAACAACAGACTGACAGCTACAAAATGAGACCAAAATTTTGATAATCGAATAGAAGTTGTGGCTACAGTGAACGATTAAAGCCAGAGGTCTGACTAGGAAATTTACGTATTTTAGACAAATACATGTCTATGCCTCCTAAGCGTCATAAAAATTAGTATTTTCATGCAAATTACTACATATTTACACTTGACGCAAATTAAACAAACGCAACTATAAGATAAGACCGAAATTTCAACAATCGGATTAAAATTACGGGCAGAGTAAGCAATCAAAGCTGAAAATCTGCACAAAAACTGCACGTGTTCTAGAAACAGCAAATTCTAGATTTTTTGCCTAAAACATGTTCCGACCATCAAAACACTAGTTTTGGCTGAGCTTTTAAATTAAAACGTAAAAACGCGAAATTCGCACGTTTAAGGGGAGAAAACGCAATTTAAAGTTTTGGGGAGTTGACACGTGAAAAATTGGGATTTTTTTGGCTTTCAACCACTAAACCCGCCTCTAAACTTTTGGGAAATACCACAAATTTATACTTTTTGGAAAATTCAGACGCTGATCTATTCACTAACACCAAAATATAGTGCATCGGTTGAAAATTCAAGCCACAGCAATGCCGTAAAGGGAAAAAGTTTCCGTGACCTGCCCCCAAAAATATAAGGAACCTTATAAAAATTAGTATTCTTATGAAAAGTACTACAAATTTGTATTTGACGTAAACAACAGACTGACAGCTACAAAATGAGACCAAAATTTTGATAATCGAATAGAAGTTGTGGCTACAGTGAACGATTAAAGCCAGAGGTCTGACTAGGAAATTTACGTATTTTAGACAAATACATGTCTATGCCTCCTAAGCGTCATAAAAATTAGTATTTTCATGCAAATTACTACATATTTACACTTGACGCAAACTAAACAAACGCAACTATAAGATAAGACCAAAATTTCAACAATCGGATTAAAATTACGGGCAGAGTAAGCAATCAAAGCTGAAAATCTGCACAAAAACTGCACGTGTTCTAGAAACAGCAAATTCTAGATTTTTTGCCTAAAACATGTTCTGACCATCAAAATACTAGTTTTGGCTGAGCTTTTAAATTAAAACGTAAAAACGCGAAATTCGCACGTTTAAGGGGAGAAAAAGCAATTTAAAGTTTTGGGGAGTTGACACGTGAAAAATTGGGATTTTTTTGGCTTTCAACCACTAAACCCGCCTCTAAACTTCTGCGAAATACCACAAATTTATACTTTTTGGAAAATTCAGACGCTGATCTATTCACTAACATCAAAATATAGTGCATCGGTTGAAAATTCAAGCCACAGCAATGCCGTAAAGGGAAAAAGTTTCCGTGACCTGCCCCCAAAAATATAAGGAACCTTATAAAAATTAGTATTCTTATGAAAAGTACTACAAATTTGTATTTGACGTAAACAACAGACTGACAGCTACAAAATGAGACCAAAATTTTGATAATCGAATAGAAGTTGTGGCTACAGTGAACGATTAAAGCCAGAGGTCTGACTAGGAAATTTACGTATTTTAGACAAATACATGTCTATGCCTCCTAAGCGTCATAAAAATTAGTATTTTCATGCAAATTACTACATATTTACACTTGACGCAAACTAAACAAACGCAACTATAAGATAAGACCAAAATTTCAACAATCGGATTAAAATTACGGGCAGAGTAAGCAATCAAAGCTGAAAATCTGCACAAAAACTGCACGTGTTCTAGAAACAGCAAATTCTAGATTTTTTGCCTAAAACATGTTCCGACCATCAGAATACTAGTTTTGGCTGAGCTTTTAAATTAAAACGTAAAAACGCGAAATTCGCACGTTTAAGGGGAGAAAAAGCAATTTAAAGTTTTGGGGAGTTGACACGTGAAAAATTGGGATTTTTTTGGCTTTCAACCACTAAACCCGCCTCTAAACTTTTGCGAAATACCACAAATTTATACTTTTTGGAAAATTCAGACGCTGATCTATTCACTAACATCAAAATATAGTGCATCGGTTGAAAATTCAAGCCACAGCAATGCCGTAAAGGGAAAAAGTTTCCGTGACCTGCCCCCAAAAATATAAGGAACCTTATAAAAATTAGTATTCTTATGAAAAGTACTACAAATTTGTATTTGACGTAAACAACAGACTGACAGCTACAAAATGAGACCAAAATTTTGATAATCGAATAGAAGTTGTGGCTACAGTGAACGATTAAAGCCAGAGGTCTGACTAGGAAATTTACGTATTTTAGACAAATACATGTCTATGCCTCCTAAGCGTCATAAAAATTAGTATTTTCATGCAAATTACTACATATTTACACTTGACGCAAACTAAACAAACGCAACTATAAGATAAGACCAAAATTTCAACAATCGGATTAAAATTACGGGCAGAGTAAGCAATCAAAGCTGAAAATCTGCACAAAAACTGCACGTGTTCTAGAAACAGCAAATTCTAGATTTTTTGCCTAAAACATGTTCCGACCATCAAAACACTAGTTTTGGCTGAGCTTTTAAATTAAAACGTAAAAACGCGAAATTCGCACGTTTAAGGGGAGAAAACGCAATTTAAAGTTTTGGGGAGTTGACACGTGAAAAATTGGGATTTTTTTGGCTTTCAACCACTAAACCCGCCTCTAAACTTTTGCGAAATACCACAAATTTATACTTTTTGGAAAATTCAGACGCTGATCTATTCACTAACACCAAAATATAGTGCATCGGTTGAAAATTCAAGCCACAGCAATGCCGTAAAGGGAAAAAGTTTCCGTGACCTGCCCCCAAAAATATAAGGAACCTTATAAAAATTAGTATTCTTATGAAAAGTGCTACAAATTTGTATTTGACGTAAACAACAGACTGACAGCTACAAAATGAGACCAAAATTTTGATAATCGAATAGAAGTTGTGGCTACAGTGAACGATTAAAGCCAGAGGTCTGACTAGGAAATTTACGTATTTTAGACAAATACATGTCTATGCCTCCTAAGCGTCATAAAAATTAGTATTTTCATGCAAATTACTACATATTTACACTTGACGCAAACTAAACAAACGCAACTATAAGATAAGACCAAAATTTCAACAATCGGATTAAAATTACGGGCAGAGTAAGCAATCAAAGCTGAAAATCTGCACAAAAACTGCACGTGTTCTAGAAACAGCAAATTCTAGATTTTTTGCCTAAAACATGTTCCGACCATCAAAACACTAGTTTTGGCTGAGCTTTTAAATTAAAACGTAAAAACGCGAAATTCGCACGTTTAAGGGGAGAAAACGCAATTTAAAGTTTTGGGGAGTTGACACGTGAAAAATTGGGATTTTTTTGGCTTTCAACCACTAAACCCGCCTCTAAACTTTTGCGAAATACCACAAATTTATACTTTTTGGAAAATTCAGACGCTGATCTATTCACTAACACCAAAATATAGTGCATCGGTTGAAAATTCAAGCCACAGCAATGCCGTAAAGGGAAAAAGTTTCCGTGACCTGCCCCCAAAAATATAAGGAACCTTATAAAAATTAGTATTCTTATGAAAAGTACTACAAATTTGAATTTGACGTAAACAACAGACTGACAGCTACAAAATGCGACCAAAATTTTGATAATCGAATAGAAGTTGTGGCTACAGTGAACGATTAAAGCCAGAGGTCTGACTAGGAAATTTACGTATTTTAGACAAATACATGTCTATGCCTCCTAAGCGTCATAAAAATTAGTATTTTCATGCAAATTACTACATATTTGCACTTGACGCAAACTAAACAAACGCAACTATAAGATAAGACCAAAATTTCAACAATCGGATTAAAATTACGGGCAGAGTAAGCAATCAAAGCTGAAAATCTGCACAAAAACTGCACGTGTTCTAGAAACAGCAAATTCTAGATTTTTTGCCTAAAACATGTTCCGACCATCAAAACACTAGTTTTGGCTGAGCTTTTAAATTAAAACGTAAAAACGCGAAATTCGCACGTTTAAGGGGAGAAAAAGCAATTTGAAGTTTTGGGGAGTTGACACGTGAAAAATTGGGATTTTTTTGGCTTTCAACCACTAAACCCGCCTCTAAACTTTTGCGAAATACCACAAATTTATACTTTTTGGAAAATTCAGACGCTGATCTATTCACTAACATCAAAATATAGTGCATCGGTTGAAAATTCAAGCCACAGCAATGCCGTAAAGGGAAAAAGTTTCCGTGACCTGCCCCCAAAAATATAAGGAACCTTATAAAAATTAGTATTCTTATGAAAAGTACTACAAATTTGTATTTGACGTAAACAACAGACTGACAGCTACAAAATGAGACCAAAATTTTGATAATCGAATAGAAGTTGTGGCTACAGTGAACGATTAAAGCCAGAGGTCTGACTAGGAAATTTACGTATTTTAGACAAATACATGTCTATGCCTCCTAAGCGTCATAAAAATTAGTATTTTCATGCAAATTACTACATATTGCACTTGACGCAAACTAAACAAACGCAACTATAAGATAAGACCAAAATTTCAACAATCGGATTAAAATTACGGGCAGAGTAAGCAATCAAAGCTGAAAATCTGCACAAAAACTGCACGTGTTCTAGAAACAGCTAATTCTAGATTTTTTGCCTAAAACATGTTCCGACCATCAAAACACTAGTTTTGGCTGAGCTTTTAAATTAAAACGTAAAAACGCGAAATTCGCACGTTTAAGGGGAGAAAAAGCAATTTAAAGTTTTGGGGAGTTGACACGTGAAAAATTGGGATTTTTTTGGCTTTCAACCACTAAACCCGCCTCTAAACTTTTGCGAAATACCACAAATTTATACTTTTTGGAAAATTCAGACGCTGATCTATTCACTAACATCAAAATATAGTGCATCGGTTGAAAATTCAAGCCACAGCAATGCCGTAAAGGGAAAAAGTTTCCGTGACCTGCCCCCAAAAATATAAGGAACCTTATAAAAATTAGTATTCTTATGAAAAGTACTACAAATTTGTATTTGACGTAAACAACAGACTGACAGCTACAAAATGAGACCAAAATTTTGATAATCGAATAGAAGTTGTGGCTACAGTGAACGATTAAAGCCAGAGGTCTGACTAGGAAATTTACGTATTTTAGACAAATACATGTCTATGCCTCCTAAGCGTCATAAAAATTAGTATTTTCATGCAAATTACTACATATTTGCACTTGACGCAAACTAAACAAACGCAACTATAAGATAAGACCAAAATTTCAACAATCAGATTAAAATTACGGGCAGAGTAAGCAATCAAAGCTGAAAATCTGCACAAAAACTGCACGTGTTCTAGAAACAGCAAATTCTAGATTTTTTGCCTAAAACATGTTCCGACCATCAAAACACTAGTTTTGGCTGAGCTTTTAAATTAAAACGTAAAAACGCGAAATTCGCACGTTTAAGGGGAGAAAACGCAATTTAAAGTTTTGGGGAGTTGACACGTGAAAAATTGGGATTTTTTTGGCTTTCAACCACTAAACCCGCCTCTAAACTTTTGCGAAATACCACAAATTTATACTTTTTGGAAAATTCAGACGCTGATCTATTCACTAACACCAAAATATAGTGCATCGGTTGAAAATGCAAGCCACAGCAATGCCGTAAAGGGAAAAAGTTTCCGTGACCTGCCCCCAAAAATATAAGGAACCTTATAAAAATTAGTATTCTTATGAAAAGTACTACAAATTTGAATTTGACGTAAACAACAGACTGACAGCTACAAAATGAGACCAAAATTTTGATAATCGAATAGAAGTTGTGGCTACAGTGAACGATTAAAGCCAGAGGTCTGACTAAGAAATTTACGTATTTTAGACAAATACATGTCTATGCCTCCTAAGCGTCATAAAAATTAGTATTTTCATGCAAATTACTACATATTTGCACTTGACGCAAACTAAACAAACGCAACTATAAGATAAGACCAAAATTTCAACAATCGGATTAAAATTACGGGCAGAGTAAGCAATCAAAGCTGAAAATCTGCACAAAAACTGCACGTGTTCTAGAAACAGCAAATTCTAGATTTTTTGCCTAAAACATGTTCCGACCATCAAAACACTAGTTTTGGCTGAGCTTTTAAATTAAAACGTAAAAACGCGAAATTCGCACGTTTAAGGGGAGAAAACGCAATTTAAAGTTTTGGGGAGTTGACACGTGAAAAATTGGGATTTTTTTGGCTTTCAACCACTAAACCCGCCTCTAAACTTTTGCGAAATACCACAAATTTATACTTTTTGGAAAATTCAGACGCTGATCTATTCATTAACACCAAAATATAGTGCATCGGTTGAAAATTCAAGCCACAGCAATGCCGTAAAGGAAAAAAGTTTCCGTGACCTGCCCCCAAAAATATAAGGAACCTTATAAAAATTAGTATTCTTATGAAAAGTACTACAAAATTTGTATTTGACGTAAACAACAGACTGACAGCTACAAAATGAGACCAACATTTTGATAATCGAATAGAAGTTGTGGCTACAGTGAACGATTAAAGCCAGAGGTCTGACTAGGAAATTTACGTATTTTAGACAAATACATGTCTATGCCTCCTAAGCGTCATAAAAATTAGTATTTTCATGCAAATTACCGCATATTTGCACTTGACGCAAACTAAACAAACGCAACTATAAGATAAGACCAAAATTTCAACAATCGGATTAAAATTACGGGCAGAGTAAGCAATCAAAGCTGAAAATCTGCACAAAAACTGCACGTGTTCTAGAAACAGCAAATTCTAGATTTTTTGCCTAAAACATGTTCCGACCATCAAAACACTAGTTTTGGCTGAGCTTTTAAATTAAAACGTAAAAACGCGAAATTCGCACGTTTAAGGGGAGAAAAAGCAATTTAAAGTTTTGGGGAGTTGACACGTGAAAAATTGGGATTTTTTTGGCTTTCAACCACTAAACCCGCCTCTAAACTTTTGCAAAATACCACAAATTTATACTTTTTGGAAAATTCAGACGCTGATCTGTTCATTAACACCAAAATATAGTGCATCGGTTGAAAATTCAAGGCACAGCAATGCCGTAAAGGGAAAAAGTTTCCGTGACCTGCCCCCAAAAATATAAGGAACCTTATAAAAATTAGTATTCTTATGAAAAGTACTACAAATTTGAATTTGACGTAAACAACAGACTGACAGCTACAAAATGAGACCAAAATTTTGATAATCGAATAGAAGTTGTGGCTACAGTGAACGATTAAAGCCAGAGGTCTGACTAAGAAATTTACGTATTTTAGACAAATACATGTCTATGCCTCCTAAGCGTCATAAAAATTAGTATTTTCATGCAAATTACTACATATTTGCACTTGACGCAAACTAAACAAACGCAACTATAAGATAAGACCAAAATTTCAACAATCGGATTAAATTACGGGCAGAGTAAGCAATCAAAGCTGAAAATCTGCACAAAAACTGCACGTGTTCTAGAAACAGCAAATTCTAGATTTTTTGCCTAAAACATGTTCCGACCATCAAAACACTAGTTTTGGCTGAGCTTTTAAATTAAAACGTAAAAACGCGAAATTCGCACGTTTAAGGGGAGAAAAAGCAATTTAAAGTTTTGGGGAGTTGACACGTGAAAAATTGGGATTTTTTTGGCTTTCAACCACTAAACCCGCCTCTAAACTTTTGCAAAATACCACAAATTTATACTTTTTGGAAAATTCAGACGCTGATCTGTTCATTAACACCAAAATATAGTGCATCGGTTGAAAATTCAAGGCACAGCAATGCCGTAAAGGGAAAAAGTTTCCGTGACCTGCCCCCAAAAATATAAGGAACCTTATAAAAATTAGTATTCTTATGAAAAGTACTACAAATTTGTATTTGACGTAAACAACAGACTGACAGCTACAAAATGAGACCAAAATTTTGATAATCGAATAGAAGTTGTGGCTACAGTGAACGATTAAAGCCAGAGGTCTGACTAAGAAATTTACGTATTTTAGACAAATACATGTCTATGCCTCCTAAGCGTCATAAAAATTAGTATTTTCATGCAAATTACTACATATTTGCACTTGACGCAAACTGAACAAACGCAACTATAAGATAAGACCAAAATTTCAACAATCGGATTAAAATTACGGGCAGAGTAAGCAATCAAAGCTGAAAATCTGCACAAAAACTGCACGTGTTCTAGAAACAGCAAATTCTAGATTTTTTGCCTAAAACATGTTCCGACCATCAAAACACTAGTTTTGGCTGAGCTTTTAAATTAGAACGTAAAAACGCGAAATTCGCACGTTTAAGGGGAGAAAAAGCAATTTAAAGTTTTGGGGAGTTGACACGTGAAAAATTGAAATTTTTTTGGCTTTCAACCACTAAACCCGCCTCTAAACTTTTGCGAAATACCACAAATTTATACTTTTTGGAAAATTCAGACGCTGATCTATTCATTAACACCAAAATATAGTGCATCGGTTGAAAATTCAAGCCACAGCAATGCCGTAAAGGGAAAAAGTTTCCGTGACCTGCCCCCAAAAATATAAGGAACCTTATAAAAATTAGTATTCTTCTGTAAAGTACTACAAATTTGTATTTGACGTAAACAACAGACTGACAGCTACAAAATGAGACCAAAATTTTGATAATCGAATAGAAGTTGTGGCTACAGTGAACGATTAAAGCCAGAGGTCTGACTAGGAAATTTACGTATTTTAGACAAATACATGTCTATGCCTCCTAAGCGTCATAAAAATTAGTATTTTCATGCAAATTACTACATATTTACACTTGACGCAAACTAAACAAACGCAACTATAAGATAAGACCAAAATTTCAACAATCGGATTAAAATTACGGGCAGAGTAAGCAATCAAAGCTGAAAATCTGCACAAAAACTGCACGTGTTCTAGAAACAGCAAATTCTAGATTTTTTGCCTAAAACATGTTCCGACCATCAAAACACTAGTTTTGGCTGAGCTTTTAAATTAAAACGTAAAAACGCGAAATTCGCACGTTTAAGGGGAGAAAAAGCAATTTAAAGTTTTGGGGAGTTGACACGTGAAAAATTGGGATTTTTTTGGCTTTCAACCACTAAACCCGCCTCTAAACTTTTGCAAAATACCACAAATTTATACTTTTTGGAAAATTCAGACGCTGATCTGTTCATTAACACCAAAATATAGTGCATCGGTTGAAAATTCAAGGCACAGCAATGCCGTAAAGGGAAAAAGTTTCCGTGACCTGCCCCCAAAAATATAAGGAACCTTATAAAAATTTGTATTCTTATGAAAAGTACTACAAATTTGAATTTGACGTAAACAACAGACTGACAGCTACAAAATGAGACCAAAATTTTGATAATCGAATAGAAGTTGTGGCTACAGTGAACGATTAAAGCCAGAGGTCTGACTAAGAAATTTACGTATTTTAGACAAATACATGTCTATGCCTCCTAAGCGTCATAAAAATTAGTATTTTCATGCAAATTACTACATATTTGCACTTGACGCAAACTAAACAAACGCAACTATAAGATAAGACCAAAATTTCAACAATCGGATTAAAATTACGGGCAGAGTAAGCAATCAAAGCTGAAAATCTGCACAAAAACTGCACGTGTTCTAGAAACAGCAAATTCTAGATTTTTTGCCTAAAACATGTTCCGACCATCAAAACACTAGTTTTGGCTGAGCTTTTAAATTAAAACGTAAAAACGCGAAATTCGCACGTTTAAGGGGAGAAAAAGCAATTTAAAGTTTTGGGGAGTTGACACGTGAAAAATTGGGATTTTTTTGGCTTTCAACCACTAAACCCGCCTCTAAACTTTTGCAAAATACCACAAATTTATACTTTTTGGAAAATTCAGACGCTGACCTGTTCATTAACACCAAAATATAGTGCATCGGTTGAAAATTCAAGGCACAGCAATGCCGTAAAGGGAAAAAGTTTCCGTGACCTGCCCCCAAAAATATAAGGAACCTTATAAAAATTAGTATTCTTATGAAAAGTACTACAAATTTGTATTTGACGTAAACAACAGACTGACAGCTACAAAATGAGACCAAAATTTTGATAATCGAATAGAAGTTGTGGCTACAGTGAACGATTAAAGCCAGAGGTCTGACTAAGAAATTTATGTATTTTAGACAAATACATGTCTATGCCTCCTAAGCGTCATAAAAATTAGTATTTTCATGCAAATTACTACATATTTGCACTTGACGCAAACTAAACAAACGCAACTATAAGATAAGACCAAAATTTCAACAATCGGATTAAAATTACGGGCAGAGTAAGCAATCAAAGCTGAAAATCTGCACAAAAACTGCACGTGTTCTAGAAACAGCAAATTCTAGATTTTTTGCCTAAAACATGTTCCGACCATCAAAACACTAGTTTTGGCTGAGCTTTTAAATTAAAACGTAAAAACGCGAAATTCGCACGTTTAAGGGGAGAAAAAGCAATTTAAAGTTTTGGGGAGTTGACACGTGAAAAATTGGGATTTTTTTGGCTTTCAACCACTAAACCCGCCTCTAAACTTTTGCGAAATACCACAAATTTATACTTTTTGGAAAATTCAGACGCTGATCTATTCATTAACACCAAAATATAGTGCATCGGTTGAAAATTCAAGCCACAGCAATGCCGTAAAGGGAAAAAGTTTCCGTGACCTGCCCCCAAAAATATAAGGAACCTTATAAAAATTAGTATTCTTCTGTAAAGTACTACAAATTTGTATTTGACGTAAACAACAGACTGACAGCTACAAAATGAGACCAAAATTTTGATAATCGAATAGAAGTTGTGGCTACAGTGAACGATTAAAGCCAGAGGTCTGACTAGGAAATTTACGTATTTTAGACAAATACATGTCTATGCCTCCTAAGCGTCATAAAAATTAGTATTTTCATGCAAATTACTACATATTTACTTTTGACGCAAACTAAACAAACGCAACTATAAGATAAGACCAAAATTTCAACAATCGGATTAAAATTACGGGCAGAGTAAGCAATCAAAGCTGAAAATCTGCACAAAAACTGCACGTGTTCTAGAAACAGCAAATTCTAGATTTTTTGCCTAAAACATGTTCCGACCATCAAAACACTAGTTTTGGCTGAGCTTTTAAATTAAAACGTAAAAACGCGAAATTCGCACGTTTAAGGGGAGAAAAAGCAATTTAAAGTTTTGGGGAGTTGACACGTGAAAAATTGGGATTTTTTTGGCTTTCAACCACTAAACCCGCCTCTAAACTTTTGCGAAATACCACAAATTTATACTTTTTGGAAAATTCAGACGCTGATCTATTCATTAACACCAAAATATAGTGCATCGGTTGAAAATTCAAGCCACAGCAATGCCGTAAAAGGAAAAAGTTTCCGTGACCTGCCCCCAAAAATATAAGGAACCTTATAAAAATTAGTATTCTTATGAAAAGTACTACAAATTTGTATTTGACGTAAACAACAGACTGACAGCTACAAAATGAGACCAACATTTTCATAATCGAATAGAAGTTGTGGCTACAGTGAACGATTAAAGCCAGAGGTCTGACTAGGAAATTTACGTATTTTAGACAAATACATGTCTATGCCTCCTAAGCGTCATAAAAATTAGTATTTTCATGCAAATTACTACATATTTGCACTTGACGCAAACTCAACAAACGCAACTATAAGATAAGACCAAAATTTCAACAATCGGATTAAAATTACGGGCAGAGTAAGCAATCAAAGCTGAAAATCTGCACAAAAACTGCACGTGTTCTAGAAACAGCAAATTCTAGATTTTTTGCCTAAAACATGTTCCGACCATCAAAACACTAGTTTTGGCTGAGCTTTTAAATTAAAACGTAAAAACGCGAAATTCGCACGTTTAAGGGGAGAAAAAGCAATTTAAAGTTTTGGGGAGTTGACACGTGAAAAATTGGGATTTTTTTGGCTTTCAACCACTAAACCCGCCTCTAAACTTTTGCGAAATACCACAAATTTATACTTTTTGGAAAATTCAGACGCTGATCTATTCATTAACACCAAAATATAGTGCACCGGTTGAAAATTCAAGCCACAGCAATGCCGTAACGGGAAAAAGTTTCCGTGACCTGCCCCCAAAAATATAAGGAACCTTATAAAAATTAGTATTCTTATGAAAAGTACTACAAATTTGTATTTGACGTGAACAAAAGACTGACAGCTACAAAATGAGACCAAAATTTTGATAATCGAATAGAAGTTGTGGCTACAGTGAACGATTAAAGCCAGAGGTCTGACTAGGAATTTTACGTATTTTAGACAAATACATGTCTATGCCTCCTAAGCGTCATAAAAATTAGTATTTTCATGCAAATTACTACATATTTGCACTTGACGCAAACTAAACAAACGCAACTATAAGATAAGACCAAAATTTCAACAATCGGATTAAAATTACGGGCAGAGTAAGCAATCAAAGCTGAAAATCTGCACAAAAACTGCACGTGTTCTAGAAACAGCAAATTCTAGATTTTTTGCCTAAAACATGTTCCGACCATCAAAACACTAGTTTTGGCTGAGCTTTTAAATTAAAACGTAAAAACGCGAAATTCGCACGTTTAAGGGGAGAAAAAGCAATTTAAAGTTTTGGGGAGTTGACACGTGAAAAATTGGGATTTTTTTGGCTTTCAACCGCTAAACCCGCCTCTAAACTTTTGCGAAATACCACAAATTTATACTTTTTGGAAAATTCAGACGCTGATCTATTCATTAACACCAAAATATAGTGCATCGGTTGAAAATTCAAGCCACAGCAATGCCGTAAAGGGAAAAAGTTTCCGTGACCTGCCCCCAAAAATATAAGGAACCTTATAAAAATTAGTATTCTTATGAAAAGTACTACAAATTTGTATTTGACGTAAACAACAGACTGACAGCTACAAAATGAGACCAGAATTTTGATAATCGAATAGAAGTTGTGGCTACAGTGAACGATTAAAGCCAGAGGTCTGACTAGGAAATTTACGTATTTTAGACAAATACATGTCTATGCCTCCTAAGCGTCATAAAAATTAGTATTTTCATGCAAATTACTACATATTTGCACTTGACGCAAACTAAACAAACGCAACTATAAGATAAGACCAAAATTTCAACAATCGGATTAAAATTACGGGCAGAGTAAGCAATCAAAGCTGAAAATCTGCACAAAAACTGCACGTGTTCTAGAAACAGCAAATTCTAGATTTTTTGCCTAAAACATGTTCCGACCATCAAAACACTAGTTTTGGCTGAGCTTTTAAATTAAAACGTAAAAACGCGAAATTCGCACGTTTAAGGGGAGAAAAAGCAATTTAAAGTTTTGGGGAGTTGACACGTGAAAAATTGGGATTTTTTTGGCTTTCAACCACTAAACCCGCCTCTAAACTTTTGCGAAATACCACAAATTTATACTTTTTGGAAAATTCAGGCGCTGATCTATTCACTAACACCAAAATATAGTGCATCGGTTGAAAATTCAAGCCACAGCAATGCCGTAAAGGGAAAAAGTTTCCGTGACCTGCCCCCAAAAATATAAGGAACCTTATAAAAATTAGTATTCTTATGAAAAGTACTACAAATTTGTATTTGACGTAAACAACAGACTGACAGCTACAAAATGAGACCAAAATGTTGATAATCGAATAGAAGTTGTGGCTACAGTGAACGATTAAAGCCAGAGGTCTGACTAGGAAATTTACGTATTTTAGACAAATACATGTCTATGCCTCCTAAGCGTCATAAAAATTAGTATTTTCATGCAAATTACTACATATTTGCACTTGACGCAAACTAAACAAACGCAACTATAAGATAAGACCAAAATTTCACAATCGGATTAAAATTACGGGCAGAGTAAGCAATCAAAGCTGAAAATCTGCACAAAAACTGCACGTGTTCTAGAAACAGCAAATTCTAGATTTTTTGCCTAAAACATGTTCCGACCATCTAAACACTAGTTTTGGCTGAGCTTTTAAATTAAAACGTAAAAACGCGAAATTCGCACGTTTAAGGGGAGAAAAAGCAATTTAAAGTTTTGGGGAGTTGACACGTGAAAAATCGGGATTTTTTTGGCTTTCAACCACTAAACCCGCCTCTAAACTTTTGCGAAATACCACAAATTTATACTTTTTGGAAAATTCAGACGCTGATCTATTCATTAACACCAAAATATAGTGCATCGGTTGAAAATTCAAGCCACAGCAATGCCGTAAAGGGAAAAAGTTTCCGTGACCTGCCCCCAAAAATAGAAGGAACCTTATAAAAATTAGTATTCTTATGAAAAGTACTACAAATTTGTATTTGACGTAAACAACAGACTGACAGCTACAAAATGAGACCAGAATTTTGATAATCGAATAGAAGTTGTGGCTACAGTGAACGATTAAAGCCAGAGGTCTGACTAGGAAATTTACGTATTTTAGACAAATACATGTCTATGCCTCCTAAGCGTCATAAAAATTAGTATTTTCATGCCAATTACTAGATATTTGCACTTGACGCAAACTAAACAAACGCAACTATAAGATAAGACCAAAATTTCAACAATCGGATTAAAATTACGGGCAGAGTAAGCAATCAAAGCTGAAAATCTGCACAAAAACTGCACGTGTTCTAGAAACAGCAAATTCTAGATTTTTTGCCTAAAACATGTTCCGACCATCAAAACACTTGTTTTGGCTGAGCTTTTAAATTAAAACGTAAAAACGCGAAATTCGCACGTTTAAGGGGAGAAAAAGCAATTTAAAGTTTTGGGGAGTTGACACGTGAAAAATCGGGATTTTTTTGGCTTTCAACCACTAAACCCGCCTCTAAACTTTTGCGAAATACCACAAATTTATACTTTTTGGAAAATTCAGACGCTGATCTATTCATTAACACCAAAATATAGTGCATCGGTTGAAAATTCAAGCCACAGCAATGCCGTAAAGGGAAAAAGTTTTCGTGACCTGCCCCCAAAAATATAAGCAACCTTATAAAAATTAGTATTCTTATGAAAAGTACTACAAATTTGTATTTGACGTAAACAACAGACTGACAGCTACAAAATGAGACCAACATTTTGATAATCGAATAGAAGTTGTGGCTACAGTGAACGATTAAAGCCAGAGGTCTGACTAGGAAATTTACGTATTTTAGACAAATACATGTCTATGCCTCCTAAGCGTCATAAAAATTAGTATTTTCATGCAAATTACTACATATTTGCACTTGACGCAAACTAAACAAACGCAACTATAAGATAAGACCAAAATTTCAACAATCGGATTAAAATTACGGGCAGAGTAAGCAATCAAAGCTGAAAATCTGCACAAAAACTGCACGTGTTCTAGAAACAGCAAATTCTAGATTTTTTGCCTAAAACATGTTCCGACCATCAAAACACTAGTTTTGGCTGAGCTTTTAAATTAAAACGTAAAAACGCGAAATTCGCACGTTTAAGGGGAGAAAAAGCAATTTAAAGTTTTGGGGAGTTGACACGTGAAAAATCGGGATTTTTTTGGCTTTCAACCACTAAACCCGCCTCTAAACTTTTGCGAAATACCACAAATTTATACTTTTTGGAAAATTCAGACGCTGATCTATTCATTAACACCAAAATATAGTGCATCGGTTGAAAATTCAAGCCACAGCAATGCCGTAAAGGGAAAAAGTTTCCGTGACCTGCCCCCAAAAATAGAAGGAACCTTATAAAAATTAGTATTCTTATGAAAAGTACTACAAATTTGTATTTGACGTAAACAACAGACTGACAGCTACAAAATGAGACCAAAATTTTGATAATCGAATAGAAGTTGTGGCTACAGTGAACGATTAAAGCCAGAGGTCTGACTAGGAAATTTACGTATTTTAGACAAATACATGTCTATGCCTCCTAAGCGTCATAAAAATTAGTATTTTCATGCAAATTACTACATATTTGCACTTGACGCAAACTAAACAAACGCAACTATAAGATAAGACCAAAATTTCAACAATCGGATTAAAATTACGGGCAGAGTAAGCAATCAAAGCTGAAAATCTGCACAAAAACTGCACGTGTTCTAGAAACAGCAAATTCTAGATTTTTTGCCTAAAACATGTTCCGACCATCAAAACACTAGTTTTGGCTGAGCTTTTAAATTAAAACGTAAAAACGCGAAATTCGCACGTTTAAGGGGAGAAAAAGCAATTTAAAGTTTTGGGGAGTTGACACGTGAAAAATCGGGATTTTTTTGGCTTTCAACCACTAAACCCGCCTCTAAACTTTTGCGAAATATCACAAATTTATACTTTTTGGAAAATTCAGACGCTGATCTATTCATTAACACCAAAATATAGTGCATCGGTTGAAAATTCAAGCCACAGCAATGCCGTAAAGGGAAAAAGTTTCCGTGACCTGCCCCCAAAAATATAAGGAACCTTATAAAAATTAGTATTCTTATGAAAAGTACTACAAATTTGTATTTGACGTAAACAACAGACTGACAGCTACAAAATGAGACCAAAATTTTGATAATCGAATAGAAGTTGTGGCTACAGTGAACGATTAAAGCCAGAGGTCTGACTAGGAAATTTACGTATTTTAGACAAATACATGTCTATGCCTCCTAAGCGTCATAAAAATTAGTATTTTCATGCAAATTACTACATATTTGCACTTGACGCAAACTAAACAAACGCAACTATAAGATAAGACCAAAATTTCAACAATCGGATTAAAATTACGGGCAGAGTAAGCAATCAAAGCTGAAAATCTGCACAAAAACTGCACGTGTTCTAGAAACAGCAAATTCTAGATTTTTTGCCTAAAACATGTTCCGACCACCAAAACACTAGTTTTGGCTGAGGTTTTAAATTAAAACGTAAAAACGCGAAATTCGCACGTTTAAGGGGAGAAAAAGCAATTTAAAGTTTTGGGGAGTTGACACGTGAAAAATTGGGATTTTTTCAGCTTTCAACCACTAAACCCGCCTCTAAACTTTTGCGAAATACCACAAATTTATACTTTTTGGAAAATTCAGACGCTGATCTATTCACTAACACCAAAATATAGTGCATCGGTTGAAAATTCAAGCCACAGCAATGCCGTAACGGGAAAAAGTTTCCGTGACCTGCCCCCAAAAATATAAGGAACCTTATAAAAATTAGTATTCTTATGAAAAGTACTACAAATTTGTATTTGACGTAAACAACAGACTGACAGCTACAAAATGAGACCAGAATTTTGATAATCGAATAGAAGTTGTGGCTACAGTGAACGATTAAAGCCAGAGGTCTGACTAGGAAATTTACGTATTTTAGACATATACATGTCTATGCCTCCTAAGCGTCATAAAAATTAGTATTTTCATGCAAATTACTACATATTTGCACTTGACGCAAACTAAACAAATGCAACTATAAGATAAGACCAAAATTTCAACAATCGGATTAAAATTACGGGCAGAGTAAGCAATCAAAGCTGAAAATCTGCACGAAAACTGCACGTGTTCTAGAAACAGCAAATTCTAGATTTTTTGCCTAAAACATGTTCCGACCATCAAAACACTAGTTTGGGCTAAGCTTTTAAATTAAAACGTAAAAACGCGAAATTCGCACGTTTAAGGGGAGAAAAAGCAATTTAAAGTTTTGGGGAGTTGACACGTGAAAAATCGGGATTTTTTTGGCTTTCAACCACTAAACCCGCCTCTAAACTTTTGCGAAATACCACAAAATTATATTTTTTGGAAAATTCAGACGCTGATCTATTCATTAACACCAAAATATAGTGCATCGGTTGAAAATTCAAGCCACAGCAATGCCGTAAAGGGAAAAAGTTTCCGTGACCTGCCCCCAAAAATATAAGGAACCTTATAAAAATTAGTATTCTTATGAAAAGTACTACAAATTTGTATTTGACGTAAACAACAGACTGACAGCTACAAAATGAGACCAAAATTTTGATAATCGAATAGAAGTTGTGGCTACAGTGAACGATTAAAGCCAGAGGTCTGACTAGGAAATTTACGTATTTTAGACAAATACATGTCTATGCCTCCTAAGCGTCATAAAAGTTAGTATTTTCATGCAAATTACTACATATTTGCACTTGACGCAAACTAAACAAACGCAACTATAAGATAAGACCAAAATTTCACAATCGGATTAAAATTACGGGCAGAGTAAGCAATCAAAGCTGAAAATCTGCACAAAAACTGCACGTGTTCTAGAAACAGCAAATTCTAGATTTTTTGCCTAAAACATGTTCCGACCATCAAAACACTAGTTTTGGCTGAGCTTTTAAATTAAAACGTAAAAACGCGAAATTCGCACATTTAAGGGGAGAAAAAGCAATTTAAAATTTTGGGGAGTTGACACGTGAAAAATTGGGATTTTTTTGGCTTTCAACCACTAAACCCGCCTCTAAACTTTTGCGAAATACCACAAATTTATACTTTTTGGAAAATTCATAAAAATTAGTATTTTCTTGCAAATTACTACATATTTGCACTTGACGCAAACTGAACAAACGCAACTATAAGATAAGACCAAAAGCAATTTAAAGTTTTGGGGAGTTGACACGTGAAAAATTGGGATTTTTTTGGCTTTCAACCACTAAACCCGCCTCTAAACTTTTGTGAAATACCACAAATTTATACTTTTTGGAAAATTCAGACGCTGATCTATTCACTAACACCAAAATATAGTGCATCGGTTGAAAATTCAAGCCACAGCAATGCCGTAAAGGGAAAAAGTTTTCGTGACCTGCCCCCAAAAATATAAGGAACCTTATAAAAATTAGTATTCTTATGAAAAGTACTACAAATTTGTATTTGACGTAAACAACAGACTGACAGCTACAAAATGAGACCAAAATTTTGATAATCGAATAGAAGTTGTGGCTACAGTGATCGATTAAAGCCAGAGGTCTGACTAGGAAATTTACGTATTTTAGACAAATACATGTCTATGCCTCCTAAGCGTCATAAAAATTAGTATTTTCATGCAAATTACTAGATATTTGCACTTGACGCAAATTAAACAAACGCAACTATAAGATAAGACCAAAATTTCAACAGTCGGATTAAAATTACGGGCAGAGTAAGCAATCAAAGCTGAAAATCTGCACAAAAACTGCACGTGTTCTAGAAACAGCAAATTCTAGATTTTTTGCCTAAAACATGTTCCGACCATCGAAACACTAGTTTGGGCTAAGGTTTTAAATTAAAACGTAAAAACGCGAAATTCGCACGTTTAAGGGGAGAAAAAGCAATTTAAAGTTTTGGGGAGTTGACACGTGAAAAATTGGGATTTTTTTGGCTTTCAACCACTAAACCCGCCTCTAAACTTTTGCGAAATACCACAAATTTATACTTTTTGGAAAATTCAGACGCTGATCTATTCACTAACACCAAAATATAGTGCATCGGTTGAAAATTCAAGCCACAGCAATGCCGTAAAGGGAAAAAGTTTCCGTGACCTGCCCCCAAAAATATAAGGAACCTTATAAAAATTAGTATTCTTGTAAAGTACTACAAATTTGTATTTGACGTAAACAACAGACTGACAGCTACAAAATGAGACCAAAATTTTGATAATCGAATAGAAGTTGTGGCTACAGTGAACGATTAAAGCCAGAGGTCTGACTAGGAAATTTACGTATTTTAGACAAATACATGTCTATGCCTCCTAAGCGTCATAAAAATTAGTATTTTCATGCAAATTACTACATATTTGCACTTGACGCAAACTAAACAAACGCAAATATAAAATAAGACCAAAATTTCAACAATGGGATTAAAATTACGGGCAGAGTAAGCAATCAAAGCTGAAAATCTGCACAAAAACTGCACGTGTTCTAGAAACAGCAAATTCTAGATTTTTTGCCTAAAACATGTTCCGACCATCAAAACACTAGTTTTGGATGAGCTTTTAAATTAAAACGTAAAAACGCGAAATTCGCACGTTTAAGGGGAGAAAAAGCAATTTAAAGTTTTGGGGAGTTGACACGTGAAAAATTGGGATTTTTTTGGCTTTCAACCACTAAACCCGCCTCTAAACTTTTGCGAAATACCACCAATTTATACTTTTTGGAAAATTCAGACGCTGATCTATTCACTAACACCAAAATATAGTGCATCGGTTGAAAATTCAAGCCACAGCAATGCCGTAGAGGGAAACAGTTTCCGTGACCTGCCCCCAAAAATAGAAGGAACCTTATAAAAATTAGTATTCTTATGAAAAGTACTACAAATTTGTATTTGACGTAAAGAGCAGACTGACAGCTACAAAATGAGACCAAAATTTTGATAATCGAATAGAAGTTGTGGCTACAGTGAACGATTAAAGCCAGAGGTCTGACTAGGAAATTTACGTATTTTAGACAAATACATGTCTATGCCTCCTAAGCGTCATAAAAGTTAGTATTTTCATGCAAATTACTACATATTTGCACTTGACGCAAACTAAACAAACGCAACTATAAGATAAGACCAAAATTTCACAATCGGATTAAAATTACGGGCAGAGTAAGCAATCAAAGCTGAAAATCTGCACAAAAACTGCACGTGTTCTAGAAACAGCAAATTCTAGATTTTTTGCCTAAAACATGTTCCGACCATCAAAACGTAAAAAATTAAATTAAAACGTAAAAACGCGAAATTCGCACATTTAAGGGGAGAAAAAGCAATTTAAAATTTTGGGGAGTTGACACGTGAAAAATTGGGATTTTTTTGGCTTTCAACCACTAAACCCGCCTCTAAACTTTTGCGAAATACCACAAATTTATACTTTTTGGAAAATTCAGACGCTGATCTATTCACTAACACCAAAATATAGTGCATCGGTTGAAAATTCAAGCCACAGCAATGCCGTAAAGGGAAAAAGTTTCCGTGACCTGCCCCCAAAAATATAAGGAACCTTATAAAAATTAGTATTCTTCTGTAAAGTACTACAAATTTGTATTTGGCGTAAACAACAGACTGACAGCTACAAAATGAGACCAAAATTTTGATAATCGAATAGAAGTTGTGGCTACAGTGAACGATTAAAGCCAGAGGTCTAACTAGGAAATTTACGTATTTTAGACAAATACATGTCTATGCCTCCTAAGCGTCATAAAAATTAGTATTTTCATGCAAATTACTACATATTTGCACTTGACGCAAACTGAACAAACGCAACTATAAGATAAGACCAAAAGCAATTTAAAGTTTTGGGGAGTTGACACGTGAAAAATTGGGATTTTTTTGGCTTTCAACCACTAAACCCGCCTCTAGACTTTTTCGAAATACCACAAATTTATATTTTTTGGAAAATTCAGACGCTGATCTATTCATTTACACCAAAATATAGTGCATCGGTTGAAAATTCAAGCCACAGCAATGCCGTAAAGGGAAAAAGTTTCCGTGACCTGCCCCCAAAAATATAAGGAACCTTATAAAAATTAGTATTCTTCTGTAAAGTACTACAAATTTGTATTTGGCGTAAACAACAGACTGACAGCTACAAAATGAGACCAAAATTTTGATAATCGAATAGAAGTTGTGGCTACAGTGAACGATTAAAGCCAGAGGTCTGACTAGGAAATTTACGTATTTTAGACAAATACATGTCTATACCTCCTAAGCGTCATAAAAATTAGTATTTTCATGCAAATTACTACATATTTGCACTTGACGCAAACTAAACAAACGCAACTATAAGATAAGACCAAAATTTCAACAATCGGATTAAAATTACGGGCAGAGTAAGCAATCAAAGCTGAAAATCTGCACAAAAACTGCACGTGTTCTAGAAACAGCAAATTCTAGATTTTTTGCCTAAAACATGTTCCGACCATCAAAACACTAGTTTTGGCTGAGCTTTTAAATTAAAACGTAAAAACGCGAAATTCGCACGTTTAAGGGGAGAAAAAGCAATTTAAAGTTTTGGGGAGTTGACACGTGAAAAATTGGGATTTTTTTTGGCTTTCAACCACTAAACCCGCCTCTAAACTTTTGTGAAATACCACAAATTTATACTTTTTGGAAAATTCAGACGCTGATCTATTCACTAACACCAAAATATAGTGCATCGGTTGAAAATTCAAGCCACAGCAATGCCGTAAAGGGAAAAAGTTTTCGTGACCTGCCCCCAAAAATATAAGGAACCTTATAAAAATTAGTATTCTTATGAAAAGTACTACAAATTTGTATTTGACGTAAACAACAGACTGACAGCTACAAAATGAGACCAAAATTTTGATAATCGAATAGAAGTTGTGGCTACAGTGATCGATTAAAGCCAGAGGTCTGACTAGGAAATTTACGTATTTTAGACAAATACATGTCTATGCCTCCTAAGCGTCATAAAAATTAGTATTTTCATGCAAATTACTACATATTTGCACTTGACGCAAACTAAACAAACGCAACTATAAGATAAGACCAAAATTTCAACAATCGGATTAAAATTACGGGCAGAGTAAGCAATCAAAGCTGAAAATCTGCACAAAAACTGCACGTGTTCTAGAAACAGCAAATTCTAGATTTTTTGCCTAAAACATGTTCCGACCACCAAAACACTAGTTTTGGCTGAGGTTTTAAATTAAAACGTAAAAACGCGAAATTCGCACGTTTAAGGGGAGAAAAAGCAATTTAAAGTTTTGGGGAGTTGACACGTGAAAAATTGGGATTTTTTTGGCTTTCAACCACTAAACCCGCCTCTAAACTTTTGCGAAATACCACAAATTTATACTTTTTGGAAAATTCAGACGCTGATCTATTCATTAACACCAAAATATAGTGCATCGGTTGAAAATTCAAGGCACAGCAATGCCGTAAAGGGAAAAAGTTTCCGTGACCTGCCCCCAAAAATATAAGGAACCTTATAAAAATTAGTATTCTTCTGTAAAGTACTACAAATTTGTATTTGACGTAAACAACAGACTGACAGCTACAAAATGAGACCAAAATTTTGATAATCGAATAGAAGTTGTGGCTACAGTGAATGATTAAAGCCAGAGGTCTGACTAGGAAATTTACGTATTTTAGACAAATACATGTCTATGCCTCCTAAGCGTCATAAAAATTAGTATTTTCATGCAAATTACTACATATTTGCACTTGACGCAAACTAAACAAACGCAACTATAAGATAAGACCAAAATTTCAACAATCGGATTAAAATTACGGGCAGAGTAAGCAATCAAAGCTGAAAATCTGCACAAAAACTGCATGTGTTCTAGAAACAGCAAATTCTAGATTTTTTGCCTAAAACATGTTCCGACCATCAAAACACTAGTTTTGGCTGAGCTTTTAAATTAAAACGTAAAAACGCGAAATTCGCACGTTTAAGGGGAGAAAAAGCAATTTAAAGTTTTGGGGAGTTGACACGTGAAAAATTGGGATTTTTTTGGCTTTCAACCACTAAACCCGCCTCTAAACTTTTGCGAAATACCACAAATTTATACTTTTTGGAAAATTCAGACGCTGATCTATTCACTAACACCAAAATATAGTGCATCGGTTGCAAATTCAAGCCACAGCAATGCCGTAAAGGGAAAAAGTTTTCGTGACCTGCCCCCAAAAATATAAGGAACCTTATAAAAATTAGTATTCTTATGAAAAGTACTACAAATTTGTATTTGACGTAAACAACAGACTGACAGCTACAAAATGAGACCAAAATTTTGATAATCGAATAGAAGTTGTGGCTACAGTGAACGATTAAAGCCAGAGGTCTGACTAGGAAATTTACGTATTTTAGACAAATACATGTCTATGCCTCCTAAGCGTCATAAAAATTAGTATTTTCATGCAAATTACTACATATTTGCACTTGACGCAAACTGAACAAACGCAACTATAAGATAAGACCAAAATTTAAACAATCGGATTAAAATTACGGGCAGAGTAAGCAATCAAAGCTGAAAATCTGCACAAAAACTGCACGTGTTCTAGAAACCGCAAATTCTAGATTTTTTGCTTAAAACATGTTCCGACCATCAAAACACTAGTTTTGGCTGAGCTTTTAAATTAAAACGTAAAAACGCGAAATTCGCACGTTTAAGGGGAGAAAAAGCAATTTAAAGTTTTGGGGAGTTGACACGTGAAAAATTGGGATTTTTTTGGCTTTCAACCACTAAACCCGCCTCTAAACTTTTGCGAAATACCACAAATTTATACTTTTTGGAAAATTCAGACGCTGATCTATTCACTAACACCAAAATATAGTGCATCGGTTGAAAATTCAAGCCACAGCAATGCCGTAAAGGGAAAAAGTTTTCGTGACCTGCCCCCAAAAATATAAGGAACCTTATAAAAATTAGTATTCTTATGAAAAGTACTACAAATTTGTATTTGACGTAAACAACAGACTGACAGCTACAAAATGAGACCAAAATTTTGATAATCAAATAGAAGTTGTGGCTACAGTGAACGATTAAAGCCAGAGGTCTGACTAGGAAATTTACGTATTTTAGACAAATACATGTCTATGCCTCCTAAGCGTCATAAAAATTAGTATTTTCATGCAAATTACTACATATTTGCACTTGACGCAAACTAAACAAACGCAACTATAAGATAAGACCAAAATTTCAACAATCGGATTAAAATTACGGGCAGAGTAAGCAATCGAAGCTGAAAATCTGCACAAAAACTGCACGTGTTCTAGAAACAGCAAATTCTAGATTTTTTGCCTAAAACATGTTCCGACCATCAAAACACTAGTTTTGGCTGAGCTTTTAAATTAAAACGTAAAAACGCGAAATTCGCACGTTTAAGGGGAGAAAAAGCAATTTAAAGTTTTGGGGAGTTGACACGTGAAAAATTGGGATTTTTTTGGCTTTCAACCACTAAACCTGCCTCTAAACTTTTGCGCAATACCACAAATTTATACTTTTTGGAAAATTCAGACGCTGATCTATTCACTAACACCAAAATATAGTGCATCGGTTGAAAATTCAAGCCACAGCAATGCCGTAAAGGGAAAAAGTTTTCGTGACCTGCCCCCAAAAATATAAGGAACCTTATAAAAATTAGTATTCTTATGAAAAGTACTACAAATTTGTATTTGACGTAAACAACAGACTGACAGCTACAAAATGAGACCAAAATTTTCATAATCGAATAGAAGTTGTGGCTACAGTGAACGATTAAAGCCAGAGGTCTGACTAGGAAATTTACGTATTTTAGACAAATACATGTCTATGCCTCCTAAGCGTCATAAAAATTAGTATTTTCATGCAAATTACTACATATTTGCACTTGACGCAAACTAAACAAACGCAACTATAAGATAAGACCAAAATTTCAACAATCGGATTAAAATTACGGGCAGAGTAAGCAATCGAAGCTGAAAATCTGCACAAAAACTGCACGTGTTCTAGAAACAGCAAATTCTAGATTTTTTGCCTAAAACATGTTCCGACCATCAAAACACTAGTTTTGGCTGAGCTTTTAAATTAAAACGTAAAAACGCGAAATTCGCACGTTTAAGGGGAGAAAAACAATTTAAAGTTTTGGGGAGTTGACACGTGAAAAATTGGGATTTTTTTGGCTTTCAACCACTAAACCCGCCTCTAAACTTTTGCGAAACACCACAAATTTATACTTTTTGGAAAATTCAGACGCTGATCTATTTACTAACACCAAAATATAGTGCATCGGTTGAAAATTCAAGCCACAGCAATGCCGTAAAGGGAAAAAGTTTTCGTGACCTGCCCCCAAAAATATAAGGAACCTTATAAAAATTAGTATTCTTATGAAAAGTACTACAAATTTGTATTTGACGTAAACAACAGACTGACAGCTACAAAATGAGACCAAAATTTTCATAATCGAATAGAAGTTGTGGCTACAGTGAACGATTAAAGCCAGAGGTCTGACTAGGAAATTTACGTATTTTAGACAAATACATGTCTATGCCTCCTAAGCGTCATAAAAATTAGTATTTTCATGCAAATTACTACATATTTGCACTTGACGCAAACTAAACAAACGCAACTATAAGATAAGACCAAAATTTCAACAATCGGATTAAAATTACGGGCAGAGTAAGCAATCAAAGCTGAAAATCTGCACAAAAACTGCACGTGTTCTAGAAACAGCAAATTCTAGATTTTTTGCCTAAAACATGTTCCGACCATCAAAACACTAGTTTTGGCTGAGCTTTTAAATTAAAACGTAAAAACACAAATTTCGCACGTTTAAGGGGAGAAAAAGCAATTTAAAGTTTTGGGGAGTTGACACGTGAAAAATTGGGATTTTTTTGGCTTTCAACCACTAAACCCGCCTCTGAACTTTTGCGAAACACCACAAATTTATACTTTTTGGAAAATTCAGACGCTGATCTATTCACTAAAACCAAAATATAGTGCATCGGTTGAAAATTCAAGCCACAGCAATGCCGTAAAGGGAAAAAGTTTCCGTGACCTGCCCCAAAAATATAAGGAACCTTATAAAAATTAGTATTCTTATGAAAAGTACTACAAATTTGTATTTGACGTAAACAACAGACTGACAGCTACAAAATGAGACCAAAATTTTGATAATCGAATAGAAGTTGTGGCTACAGTGAACGATTAAAGCCAGAGGTCTGACTAGGAAATTTACGTATTTTAGACAAATACATATCTATGCCTCCTAAGCGTCATAAAAATTAGTATTTTCATGCAATTTACTACATATTTGCACTTGACGCAAACTAAACAAACGCAACTATAAGATAAGACCAAAATTTCAACAATCGGATTAAAATTACGGGCAGAGTAAGCAATCAAAGCTGAAAATCTGCACAAAAACTGCACGTGTTCTAGAAACAGCAAATTCTAGATTTTTTGCCTAAAACATGTTCCGACCATCAAAACACTAGTTTTGGCTGAGCTTTTAAATTAAAACGTAAAAACGCGAAATTCGCACGTTTGAGTGGAGAAAAAGCAATTTAAAGTTTTGGGGAGTTGACACGTGAAAAATTGGGATTTTTTTGGCTTTCAACCACTAAACCTGCCTCTAAACTTTTGCGCAATACCACAAATTTATACTTTTTGGAAAATTCAGACGCTGATCTATTCACTAACACCAAAATATAGTGCATCGGTTGAAAATTCAAGCCACAGCAATGCCGTAAAGGGAAAAAGTTTTCGTGACCTGCCCCCAAAAATATAAGGAACCTTATAAAAATTAGTATTCTTATGAAAAGTACTACAAATTTGTATTTGACGTAAACAACAGACTGACAGCTACAAAATGAGACCGAAATTTTGATAATCGAATAGAAGTTGTGGCTACAGTGAACGATTAAAGCCAGAGGTCTGACTAGGAAATTTACGTATTTTAGACAAATACATGTCTATGCCTCCTAAGCGTCATAAAAATTAGTATTTTCATGCAAATTACCGCATATTTGCACTTGACGCAAACTAAACAAACGCAACTATAAGATAAGACCAAAATTTCAACAATCGGATTAAAATTACGGGCAGAGTAAGCAATCAAAGCTGAAAATCTGCACAAAAACTGCACGTGTTCTAGAAACAGCAAATTCTAGATTTTTCGCCTAAAACATGTTCCGACCATCAAAACACTAGTTTTGGCTGAGCTTTTAAATTAAAACGTAAAAACGCGAAATTCGCACGTTTAAGGGGAGAAAAAGCAATTTAAAGTTTTGGGGAGTTGACACGTGAAAAATTGGGATTTTTTTGGCTTTCAACCACTAAACCCGCCTCTAAACTTTTGGGAAATACCACAAATTTATACTTTTTGGAAAATTCAGACGCTGATCTATTCATTAACACCAAAATATAGTGCATCGGTTGAAAGTTCAAGCCACAGCAATCCCGTAAAGGGAAAAAGTTTTCGTGACCTGCCCCCAAAAATATAAGGAACCTTATAAAAATTAGTATTCTTATGAAAAGTACTACAAATTTGTATTTGACGTAAACAACAGACTGACAGCTACAAAATGAGACCAAAATTTTGATAATCGAATAGAAGTTGTGGCTACAGTGAACGATTAAAGCCAGAGGTCTGACTAGGAAATTTACGTATTTTAGACAAATACATGTCTATGCCTCCTAAGCGTCATAAAAATTAGTATTTTCATGCAAATTACTACATATTTGCACTTGACGCAAACTCAACAAACGCAACTATAAGATAAGACCAAAATTTCAACAATCGGATTAAAATTACGGGCAGAGTAAGCAATCAAAGCTGAAAATCTGCACAAAAACTGCACGTGTTCTAGAAACAGCAAATTCTAGATTTTTTGCCTAAAACATGTTCCGACCATCAAAACACTAGTTTGGGCTGAGCTTTTAAATTAAAACGTAAAAACGCGAAATTCGCACGTTTAAGGGGAGAAAAAGCAATTTAAAGTTTTGGGGAGTTGACACGTGAAAAATTGGGTTTTTTTTGGCTTTCAACCACTAAACCCGCCTCTAAGCTTTTGCGAAATACCACAAATTTATACTTTTTGGAAAATTCAGACGCTTATCTATTCATTAACACCAAAATATAGTGCGTCGGTTGAAAATTCAAGCCACAGCAATGCCGTAAAGGGAAAAAGTTTCCGTGACCTGCCCCCAAAAATATAAGGAACCTTATAAAAATTAGTATTCTTATGAAAAGTACTACAAATTTGTATTTGACGTAAACAACAGACTGACAGCTACAAAATGAGACCAAAATTTTGATAATCGAATAGAAGTTGTGGCTACAGTGAACGATTAAAGCCAGAGGTCTGACTAGGAAATTTACGTATTTTAGACAAATACATGTCTATGCCTCCTAAGCGTCATAAAAATTAGTATTTTCATGCAAATTACTACATATTTGCACTTGACGCAAACTAAACAAACGCAACTATAAGATAAGACCAAAATTTCAACAATCGGATTCAAATTACGGGCAGAGTAAGCAATCAAAGCTGAAAATCTGCACAAAAACTGCACGTGTTCTAGAAACAGCAAATTCTAGATTTTTTGCCTAAAACATGTTCCGACCATCAAAACACTAGTTTGGGCTAAGCTTTTAAATTAAAACGTAAAAACGCGAAATTCGCACGTTTAAGGGGAGAAAAAGCAATTTAAAGTTTTGGGGAGTTGACACGTGAAAAATTGGGATTTTTTTGGCTTTCAACCACTAAACCCGTCTCTAAACTTTTGCGAAATACCACAAATTTATACTTTTTGGAAAATTCAGACGCTGATCTATTCACTAACGCTAAAATATAGTGCATCGGTTGAAAATTCAAGCCACAGCAATGCCGTAAAGGGAAAAAGTTTTCGTGACCTGCCCCCAAAAATATAAGGAACCTTATAAAAATTAGTATTCTTATGAAAAGTACTACAAATTTGTTTTTGACGTAAACAACAGAATTGACAGCTACAAAATGAGACCAAAATTTTGATAATCGAATAGAAGTTGTGGCTACAGTGAACGATTAAAGCCAGAGGTCTGACTAGGAAATTTACGTATTTTAGACAAATACATGTCTATGCCTCCTAAGCGTCATAAAAATTAGTATTTTCATGCAAATTACTACATATTTGCACTTGACGCAAACTAAACAAACGCAACTATAAGATAAGACCAAAATTTCAACAATCGGATTAAAATTACGGGCAGAGTAAGCAATCAAAGCTGAAAATCTGCACAAAAACTGCACGTGTTCTAGAAACAGCAAATTCTAGATTTTTTGCCTAAAACATGTTCCGACCATCAAAACACTAGTTTGGGCTAAGCTTTTAAATTAAAACGTAAAAACGCGAAATTCGCACGTTTAACGGGAGAAAATGCAATTTAAAGTTTTGGGGAGTTGACACGTGAAAAATTGGGATTTTTTTGGCTTTCAACCACTAAACCCGCCTCTAAGCTTTTGCGAAATACCACAAATTTATACTTTTTGGGAAATTCGGACGCTTATTTATTCATTAACACCAAAATATAGTGCATCGGTTGAAAATTCAAGCCACAGCAATGCCGTAAAGGGAAAAAGTTTCCGTGACCTGCCCCCAAAAATATAAGGAACCTTATAAAAATTAGTATTCTTCTGTAAAGTACTACAAATTTGTATTTGACGTAAACAACAGACTGACAGCTACAAAATGAGACCAAAATTTTGATAATCGAATAGAAGTTGTGGCTACAGTGAACGATTAAAGCCAGAGGTCTGACTAGGAAATTTACGTATTTTAGACAAATACATGTCTATGCCCCCTAAGCGTCATAAAAATTAGTATTTTCATGCAAATTACTACATATTTGCACTTGACGCAAACTAAACAAACGCAACTATAAGATAAGACCAAAATTTCAACAATCGGATTAAAATTACGGGCAGAGTAAGCAATCAAAGCTGAAAATCTGCACAAAAACTGCACGTGTTCTAGGAACAGCAAATTCCAGATTTTTTGCCTAAAACATGTTCCGACCATCAAAACACTAGTTTGGGCTAAGCTTTTAAATTAAAACGTAAAAACGCGAAATTCGCACGTTTAAGGGGAGAAAAAGCAATTTAAAGTTTTGGGGAGCTGACACGTGAAAAATTGGGATTTTTTTGGCTTTCAACCACTAAACCCGCCTCTAAACTTTTGCGAAATACCACCAATTTATACTTTTTGGAAAATTCAGACGCTGATCTATTCATTAACACCAAAATATAGTGCATCGGTTGAAAATTCAAGCCACAGCAATGCCGTAAAGGGAAAAAGTTTCGTGACCTGCCCCCAAAAATATAAGGAACCTTATAAAAACTAGTATTCTTCTGTAAAGTACTACAAATTTGTATTTGACGTAAACAACAGACTGACAGCTACAAAATGAGACCAAAATTTTGATAATCGAATAGAAGTTGTGGCTACAGTGAACGATTAAAGCCAGAGGTCTGACTAGGAAATTTACGTATTTTAGACAAATACATGTCTATGCCTCCTAAGCGTCATAAAAATTAGTATTTTCATGCAAATTACTACATATTTGCACTTGACGCAAACTAAACAAACGCAACTATAAGATAAGACCAAAATTTCAACAATCGGATTAAAATTACGGGCAGAGTAAGCAATCAAAGCTGAAAATCTGCACAAAAACTGCACGTGTTCTAGAAACAGCAAATTCTAGATTTTTTGCCTAAAACATGTTCCGACCATCAAAACACTAGTTTGGGCTGAGCTTTTAAATTAAAACGTAAAAACGCGAAATTCGCACGTTTAAGGGGAGAAAAAGCAATTTAAAGTTTTGGGGAGTTGACACGTGAAAAATTGGGATTTTTTTGGCTTTCAACCACTAAACCCGCCTCTAAGCTTTTGCGAAATACCACAAATTTATATTTTTTGGAAAATTCAGACGCTTATCTATTCATTAACACCAAAATATAGTGCGTCGGTTGAAAATTCAAGCCACAGCAATGCCGTAAAGGGAAAAAGTTTCCGTGACCTGCCCCCAAAAATATAAGGAACCTTATAAAAATTAGTATTCTTATGAAAAGTACTACAAATTTGTATTTGACGTAAACAACAGACTGACAGCTACAAAATGAGACCAAAATTTTGATAATCGAATAGAAGTTGTGGCTACAGTGAACGATTAAAGCCAGAGGTCTGACTAGGAAATTTACGTATTTTAGACAAATACATGTCTATGCCTCCTAAGCGTCATAAAAATTAGTATTTTCATGCAAATTACTACATATTTGCACTTGACGCAAACTAAACAAACGCAACTATAAGATAAGACCAAAATTTCAACAATCGGATTCAAATTACGGGCAGAGTAAGCAATCAAAGCTGAAAATCTGCACAAAAACTGCACGTGTTCTAGAAACAGCAAATTCTAGATTTTTTGCCTAAAACATGTTCCGACCATCAAAACACTAGTTTGGGCTGAGCTTTTAAATTAAAACGTAAAAACGCGAAATTCGCACGTTTAAGGGGAGAAAAAGCAATTTAAAGTTTTGGGGAGTTGACACGTGAAAAATTGGGATTTTTTTGGCTTTCAACCACTAAACCCGCCTCTAAGCTTTTGCGAAATACCACAAATTTATATTTTTTTGGAAAATTCAGACGCTTATCTATTCATTAACACCAAAATATAGTGCATCGGTTGAAAATTCAAGCCACAGCAATGCCGTAAAGGGAAAAAGTTTCCGTGACCTGCCCCCAAAAATATAAGGAACCTTATAAAAATTAGTAATCTTCTGTAAAGTACAACAAATTTGTGTTTGACGTGAACAACAGACTGACAGCTACAAAATGAGACCAAAATTTTGATAATCGAATAGAAGTTGTGGCTACAGTGAACGATTAAAGCCAGAGGTCTGACTAGGAAATTTACGTATTTTAGACAAATACATGTCTATGCCTCCTAAGCGTCATAAAAATTAGTATTTTCATGCAAATTACTACATATTTGCACTTGACGCAAACTAAACAAACGCAACTATAAGATAAGACCAAAATTTCAACAATCGGATTAAAATTACGGGCAGAGTAAGCAATCAAAGCTGAAAATCTGCACAAAAACTGCACGTGTTCTAGAAACAGCAAATTCTAGATTTTTTGCCTAAAACATGTTCCGACCATCAAAACACTAGTTTGGGCTGAGCTTTTAAATTAAAACGTAAAAACGCGAAATTCGCACGTTTAAGGGGAGAAAAAGCAATTTAAAGTTTTGGGGAGTTGAAACGTGAAAAATTGGGATTTTTTTGGCTTTCAACCACTAAACCCGCCTCTAAGCTTTGCGAAATACCACAAATTTATATTTTTTGGAAAATTCAGACGCTTATCTATTCATTAACACCAAAATATAGTGCGTCGGTTGAAAATTCAAGCCACAGCAATGCCGTAAAGGGAAAAAGTTTCCGTGACCTGCCCCCAAAAATATAAGGAACCTTATAAAAATTAGTATTCTTATGAAAAGTACTACAAATTTGTATTTGACGTAAACAACAGACTGACAGCTACAAAATGAGACCAAAATTTTGATAATCGAATAGAAGTTGTGGCTACAGTGAACGATTAAAGCCAGAGGTCTGACTAGGAAATTTACGTATTTTAGACAAATACATGTCTATGCCTCCTAAGCGTCATAAAAATTAGTATTTTCATGCAAATTACTACATATTTGCACTTGACGCAAACTAAACAAACGCAACTATAAGATAAGACCAAAATTTCAACAATCGGATTAAAATTACGGGCAGAGTAAGCAATCAAAGCTGAAAATCTGCACAAAAACTGCACGTGTTCTAGAAACAGCAAATTCTAGATTTTTCGCCTAAAACATGTTCCGACCATCAAAACACTAGTTTTGGCTGAGCTTTTAAATTAAAACGTAAAACGCGAAATTCGCACGTTTAAGGGGAGAAAAAGCAATTTAAAGTTTTGGGGAGTTGACACGTGAAAAATTGGGATTTTTTTGGCTTTCAACCACTAAACCCGCCTCTAAACTTTTGCGAAATACCACAAATTTATACTTTTTGGAAAATTCAGACGCTGATCTATTCATTAACACCAAAATATAGTGCATCGGTTGAAAATTCAAGCCACAGCAATGCCGTAAAAGGAAAAAGTTTCGTGACCTGCCCCCAAAAATATAAGGAACCTTATAAAAATTAGTATTCTTATGAAAACTACTACAAATTTGTATTTGACGTAAACAACAGACTGACAGCTACAAAATGAGACCAAAATGTTGATAATCGAATAGAAGTTGTGGCTACAGTGAACGATTAAAGCCAGAGGTCTGACTAGGAAATTTACGTATTTTAGACAAATACATGTCTATGCCTCCTAAGCGTCATAAAAATTAGTATTTTCATGCCAATTACTACATATTTGCACTTGACGCAAACTAAACAAACGCAACTATAAGATAAGACCAAAATTTCAACAATCGGATTAAAATTACGGGCAGAGTAAGCAATCAAAGCTGAAAATCTGCACAAAAACTGCACGTGTTCTACGAACAGCAAATTCCAGATTTTTTGCCTAAAACATGTTCCGACCATCAAAACACTAGTTTGGGCTAAGCTTTTAAATTAAAACGTAAAAACGCGAAATTCGCACGTTTAAGGGGAGAAAAAGCAATTTAAAGTTTTGGGGAGTTGACACGTGAAAAATTGAGATTTTTTTGGCTTTCAACCACTAAACCCGCCTCTAAACTTTTGCGAAATACCACAAATTTATACTTTTTGGAAAATTCAGACGCTGATCTATTCACTAACCCCAAAACATAGTGCATCGGTTGAAAATTCAAGCCACAGCAATGCCGTAAAGGGAAAAAGTTTTCGTGACCTGCCCCCAAAAATATAAGGAACCTTATAAAACTTAGTATTCTTATGAAAAGTATTACAAATTTGTTTTTGACGTAAACAACAGACTGACAACTACAAAATGAGACCAAAATTTTGATAATCGAATAGAAGTTGTGGCTACAGTGAACGATTAAAGCCAGAGGTCTGACTAGGAAATTTACGTATTTTAGACAAATACATGTCTATGCCTCCTAAGCGTCATAAAAATTAGTATTTTCATGCAAATTACTACATATTTGCACTTGACGCAAACTAAACAAACGCAACTATAAGATAAGACCAAAATTTCAACAATCGGATTAAAATTACGGGCAGAGTAAGCAATCAAAGCTGAAAATCTGCACAAAAACTGCACGTGTTCTAGAAACAGCAAATTCTAGATTTTTTGCCTAAAACATGTTCCGACCATCAAAACACTAGTTTTGGCTGAGCTTTTAAATTAAAACGTAAAACGCGAAATTCGCACGTTTAAGGGGAGAAAAAGCAATTTAAAGTTTTGGGGAGTTGACACGTGAAAAATTGGGATTTTTTTGGCTTTCAACCACTAAACCCGCCTCTAAACTTTTGCGAAATACCACAAATTTATACTTTTTGGAAAATTCAGACGCTGATCTATTCACTAACACCAAAATATAGTGCATCGGTTGAAAATTCAAGCCACAGCAATGCCGTAAAGGGAAAAAGTTTCGTGACCTGCCCCCAAAAATATAAGGAACCTTATAAAAATTAGTATTCTTATGAAAAGTACAACAAATTTGTATTTGACGTAAACAACAGACTGACAGCTACAAAATGAGACCAAAATTTTGATAATCGAATAGAAGTTGTGGCTACAGTGAACGATTAAAGCCAGAGGTCTGACTAGGAAATTTACGTATTTTAGACAAATACATGTCTATGCCTCCTAAGCGTCATAAAAATTAGTATTTTCATGCAAATTACTACATATTTGCACTTGACGCAAACTAAACAAACGCAACTATAAGATAAGACCAAAATTTCAACAATCGGATTAAAATTACGGGCAGAGTAAGCAATCAAAGCTGAAAATCTGCACAAAAACTGCGCGTGTTCTAGGAACAGCAAATTCCAGATTTTTTGCCTAAAACATGTTCCGACCATCAAAACACTAGTTTGGGCTAAGCTTTTAAATTAAAACATAAAAACGCGAAATTCGCACGTTTAACGGGAGAAATAGCAATTTAAAGTTTTGGGGAGTCGACACGTGAAAAATTGGGATTTTTTTGGCTTTCAACCACTAAACCCGCCTCTAAACTTTTGCGAAATACCACAAATTTATACTTTTTGGAAAATTCAGACGCTGATCTATTCACTAACGCCAAAATATAGTGCATCGGTTGAAAATTCAAGCCACAGCAATGCCGTAAAGGGAAAAAGTTTTCGTGACCTGCCCCCAAAAATATAAGGAACCTTATAAAAATTAGTATTCTTATGAAAAGTACTACAAATTTGTATTTGACGTAAACAACAGACTGACAGCTACAAAATGAGACCAAAATTTTGATAATCGAATAGAAGTTGTGGCTACAGTGAACGATTAAAGCCAGAGGTCTGACTAGGAAATTTACGTATTTTAGACAAATACATGTCTATGCCTCCTAAGCGTCATAAAAATTAGTATTTTCATGCAAATTACTACATATTTGCACTTGACGCAAACTGAACAAACGCAACTATAAGATAAGACCAAAATTTCAACAATCGGATTAAAATTACGGGCAGAGTAAGCAATCAAAGCTGAAAATCTGCACAAAAACTGCACGTGTTCTAGAAACAGCAAATTCTAGATTTTTTGCCTGAAACATTTTCCGACAATGAAAACACTGGTTTGGGCTAAGCTTTTAAATTAAAACGTAAAAACGCGAAATTCGCGTGTTTAAGGGGAGAAAAAGCAATTTAAAGTTTTGGGGAGTTGACACGTAAAAATTTGGGATTTTTTTGGCTTTCAACCACTAAACCCGCCTCTAAACTTTTTTAAAATACACAAATTTTTACTTTTCGGAAAATTCAGACGCTGATCTATTCATAAACACGAAAATATAAGGCAACGGTTGAAAATGCAAGCCACAGCAATGCCGTAAAGTGAAAAAGTTTCCGTGACCTGTCCCCAAAAATATAAGGAACCTTATAAAAATTAGTATTCTTATGAAAAGTACAACAAATTTGTATTTGACGTAAACAACAGACTGACAGCTACAAAATGAGACCAAAATTTTGATAATCGAATAGAAGTTGTGGCTACAGTGAACGATTAAAGCCAGAGGTCTGACTAGGAAATTTACGTATTTTAGACAAATACATGTCTATGCCTCCTAAGCGTCATAAAAATTAGTATTTTCATGCAAATTACTACATATTTGCACTTGACGCAAACTAAACAAACGCAACTATAAGATAAGACCAAAATTTCAACAATCGGATTAAAATTACGGGCAGAGTAAGCAATCAAAGCTGAAAATCTGCACAAAAACTGCACGTGTTCTAGGAACAGCAAATTCCAGATTTTTTGCCTTAAACATGTTCCGACCATCAAAACACTAGTTTGGTCTAAGCTTTTAAATTAAAACGTAAAAACGCGAAATTCGCACGTTTAAGGGGAGAAAAAGCAATTTAAAGTTTTGGGGAGTTGACACGTGAAAAATTGGGATTTTTTTGGCTTTCAACCACTAAACCCGCCTCTAAACTTTTGCGAAATACCACAAATTTATACTTTTTGGAAAATTCAGACGCTGATCTATTCATTAACACCAAAATATAGTGCATCGGTTGAAAATTCAAGCCACAGCAATGCCGTAAAGGGAAAAAGTTTCGTGACCTGCCCCCAAAAATATAAGGAACCTTATAAAAATTAGTATTCTTATGAAAAGTACTACAAATTTGTATTTGACGTAATCAACAGACTGACAGCTACAAAATGAGACCAAAATTTTGATAATCGAATAGAAGTTGTGGCTACAGTGAACGATTAAAGCCAGAGGTCTGACTAGGAAATTTACGTATTTTAGACAAATGCATGTCTATGCCTCCTAAGCGTCATAAAAATTAGTATTTTCATGCAAATTACTACATATTTGCACTTGACGCAAACTAAACAAACGCAACTATAAGATAAGACCAAAATTTCAACAATCGGATTAAAATTACGGGCAGAGTAAGCAATCAAAGCTGAAAATCTGCACAAAAACTGCACGTGTTCTAGAAACAGCAAATTCTAGATTTTTTGCCTAAAACATGTTCCGACCATCAAAACACTAGTTTTGGCTGAGCTTTTAAATTAAAACGTAAAACGCGAAATTCGCACGTTTAAGGGGAGAAAAAGCAATTTAAAGTTTTGGGGAGTTGACACGTGAAAAATTGGGATTTTTTGGCTTTCAACCACTAAACCCGCCTCTAAACTTTTGCGAAATACCACCAATTTATACTTTTTGGAAAATTCAGACGCTGATCTATTCATTAACACCAAAATATAGTGCATCGGTTGAAAATTCAAGCCACAGCAATGCCGTAAAGGGAAAAAGTTTCGTGACCTGCCCCCAAAAATATAAGGAACCTTATAAAAATTAGTATTCTTATGAAAAGTACTACAAATTTGTATTTGACGTAAACAACAGACTGACAGCTACAAAATGAGACCAAAATTTTGATAATCGAATAGAAGTTGTGGCTACAGTGAACGATTAAAGCCAGAGGTCTGACTAGGAAATTTACGTATTTTAGACAAATACATGTCTATGCCTCCTAAGCGTCATAAAAATTAGTATTTTCATGCAAATTACTACATATTTGCACTTGACGCAAACTAAACAAACGCAACTATAAGATAAGACCAAAATTTCAACAATCGGATTAAAATTACGGGCAGAGTAAGCAATCAAAGCTGAAAATCTGCACAAAAACTGCACGTGTTCTAGAAACAGCAAATTCTAGATTTTTCGCCTAAAACATGTTCCGACCATCAAAACACTAGTTTTGGCTGAGCTTTTAAATTAAAACGTAAAAACGCGAAATTCGCACGTTTAAGGGGAGAAAAAGCAATTTAAAGTTTTGGGGAGTTGACACGTGAAAAATTGGGATTTTTTTGGCTTTCAACCACTAAACCCGCCTCTAAACTTTTGCGAAATACCACAAATTTATACTTTTTGGAAAATTCAGACGCTGATCTATTCATTAACACCAAAATATAGTGCATCGGTTGAAAATTCAAGCCACAGCAATGCCGTAAAAGGAAAAAGTTTCGTGACCTGCCCCCAAAAATATAAGGAACCTTATAAAAATTAGTATTCTTATGAAAACTACTACAAATTTGTATTTGACGTAAACAACAGACTGACAGCTACAAAATGAGACCAAAATGTTGATAATCGAATAGAAGTTGTGGCTACAGTGAACGATTAAAGCCAGAGGTCTGACTAGGAAATTTACGTATTTTAGACAAATACATGTCTATGCCTCCTAAGCGTCATAAAAATTAGTATTTTCATGCCAATTACTACATATTTGCACTTGACGCAAACTAAACAAACGCAACTATAAGATAAGACCAAAATTTCAACAATCGGATTAAAATTACGGGCAGAGTAAGCAATCAAAGCTGAAAATCTGCACAAAAACTGCACGTGTTCTACGAACAGCAAATTCCAGATTTTTTGCCTAAAACATGTTCCGACCATCAAAACACTAGTTTGGGCTAAGCTTTTAAATTAAAACGTAAAAACGCGAAATTCGCACGTTTAAGGGGAGAAAAAGCAATTTAAAGTTTTGGGGAGTTGACACGTGAAAAATTGAGATTTTTTTGGCTTTCAACCACTAAACCCGCCTCTAAACTTTTGCGAAATACCACAAATTTATACTTTTTGGAAAATTCAGACGCTGATCTATTCACTAACCCCAAAACATAGTGCATCGGTTGAAAATTCAAGCCACAGCAATGCCGTAAAGGGAAAAAGTTTTCGTGACCTGCCCCCAAAAATATAAGGAACCTTATAAAACTTAGTATTCTTATGAAAAGTACTACAAATTTGTTTTTGACGTAAACAACAGACTGACAACTACAAAATGAGACCAAAATTTTGATAATCGAATAGAAGTTGTGGCTACAGTGAACGATTAAAGCCAGAGGTCTGACTAGGAAATTTACGTATTTTAGACAAATACATGTCTATGCCTCCTAAGCGTCATAAAAATTAGTATTTTCATGCAAATTACTACATATTTGCACTTGACGCAAACTAAACAAACGCAACTATAAGATAAGACCAAAATTTCAACAATCGGATTAAAATTACGGGCAGAGTAAGCAATCAAAGCTGAAAATCTGCACAAAAACTGCACGTGTTCTAGAAACAGCAAATTCTAGATTTTTTGCCTAAAACATGTTCCGACCATCAAAACACTAGTTTTGGCTGAGCTTTTAAATTAAAACGTAAAACGCGAAATTCGCACGTTTAAGGGGAGAAAAAGCAATTTAAAGTTTTGGGGAGTTGACACGTGAAAAATTGGGATTTTTTTGGCTTTCAACCACTAAACCCGCCTCTAAACTTTTGCGAAATACCACAAATTTATACTTTTTGGAAAATTCAGACGCTGATCTATTCACTAACGCCAAAATATAGTGCATCGGTTGAAAATTCAAGCCACAGCAATGCCGTAAAGGGAAAAAGTTTCGTGACCTGCCCCCAAAAATATAAGGAACCTTATAAAAATTAGTATTCTTATGAAAAGTACAACAAATTTGTATTTGACGTAAACAACAGACTGACAGCTACAAAATGAGACCAAAATTTTGATAATCGAATAGAAGTTGTGGCTACAGTGAACGATTAAAGCCAGAGGTCTGACTAGGAAATTTACGTATTTTAGACAAATACATGTCTATGCCTCCTAAGCGTCATAAAAATTAGTATTTTCATGCAAATTACTACATATTTGCACTTGACGCAAACTAAACAAACGCAACTATAAGATAAGACCAAAATTTCAACAATCGGATTAAAATTACGGGCAGAGTAAGCAATCAAAGCTGAAAATCTGCACAAAAACTGCGCGTGTTCTAGGAACAGCAAATTCCAGATTTTTTGCCTAAAACATGTTCCGACCATCAAAACACTAGTTTGGGCTAAGCTTTTAAATTAAAACATAAAAACGCGAAATTCGCACGTTTTACGGGAGAAATAGCAATTTAAAGTTTTGGGGAGTCGACACGTGAAAAATTGGGATTTTTTTGGCTTTCAACCACTAAACCCGCCTCTAAACTTTTGCGAAATACCACAAATTTATACTTTTTGGAAAATTCAGACGCTGATCTATTCACTAACGCCAAAATATAGTGCATCGGTTGAAAATTCAAGCCACAGCAATGCCGTAAAGGGAAAAAGTTTTCGTGACCTGCCCCCAAAAATATAAGGAACCTTATAAAAATTAGTATTCTTATGAAAAGTACTACAAATTTGTATTTGACGTAAACAACAGACTGACAGCTACAAAATGAGACCAAAATTTTGATAATCGAATAGAAGTTGTGGCTACAGTGAACGATTAAAGCCAGAGGTCTGACTAGGAAATTTACGTATTTTAGACAAATACATGTCTATGCCTCCTAAGCGTCATAAAAATTAGTATTTTCATGCAAATTACTACATATTTGCACTTGACGCAAACTGAACAAACGCAACTATAAGATAAGACCAAAATTTCAACAATCGGATTAAAATTACGGGCAGAGTAAGCAATCAAAGCTGAAAATCTGCACAAAAACTGCACGTGTTCTAGAAACAGCAAATTCTAGATTTTTTGCCTAAAACATGTTCCGACCATCAAAACACTGGTTTGGGCTAAGCTTTTAAATTAAAACGTAAAAACGCGAAATTCGCGTGTTTAAGGGGAGAAAAAGCAATTTAAAGTTTTGGGGAGTTGACACGTAAAAATTTGGGATTTTTTTGGCTTTCAACCACTAAACCCGCCTCTAAACTTTTTTAAAATACACAAATTTTTAATTTTCGGAAAATTCAGACGCTGATCTATTCATAAACACGAAAATATAAGGCAACGGTTGAAAATGCAAGCCACAGCAATGCCGTAAAGTGAAAAAGTTTCCGTGACCTGTCCCCAAAAATATAAGGAACCTTATAAAAATTAGTATTCTTATGAAAAGTACAACAAATTTGTATTTGACGTAAACAACAGACTGACAGCTACAAAATGAGACCAAAATTTTGATAATCGAATAGAAGTTGTGGCTACAGTGAACGATTAAAGCCAGAGGTCTGACTAGGAAATTTACGTATTTTAGACAAATACATGTCTATGCCTCCTAAGCGTCATAAAAATTAGTATTTTCATGCAAATTACTACATATTTGCACTTGACGCAAACTAAACAAACGCAACTATAAGATAAGACCAAAATTTCAACAATCGGATTAAAATTACGGGCAGAGTAAGCAATCAAAGCTGAAAATCTGCACAAAAACTGCGCGTGTTCTAGGAACAGCAAATTCCAGATTTTTTGCCTAAAACATGTTCCGACCATCAAAACACTAGTTTGGGCTAAGCTTTTAAATTAAAACATAAAAACGCGAAATTCGCACGTTTAACGGGAGAAATAGCAATTTAAAGTTTTGGGGAGTCGACACGTGAAAAATTGGGATTTTTTTGGCTTTCAACCACTAAACCCGCCTCTAAACTTTTGCGAAATACCACAAATTTATACTTTTTGGAAAATTCAGACGCTGATCTATTCACTAACGCCAAAATATAGTGCATCGGTTGAAAATTCAAGCCACAGCAATGCCGTAAAGGGAAAAAGTTTTCGTGACCTGCCCCCAAAAATATAAGGAACCTTATAAAACTTAGTATTCTTATGAAAAGTACTACAAATTTGTATTTGACGTAAACAACAGACTGACAGCTACAAAATGAGACCAAAATTTTGATAATCGAATAGAAGTTGTGGCTACAGTGAACGATTAAAGCCAGAGGTCTGACTAGGAAATTTACGTATTTTAGACAAATACATGTCTATGCCTCCTAAGCGTCATAAAAATTAGTATTTTCATGCAAATTACTACATATTTGCACTTGACGCAAACTAAACAAACGCAACTATAAGATAAGACCAAAATTTCAACAATCGGATTAAAATTACGGGCAGAGTAAGCAATCAAAGCTGAAAATCTGCACAAAAACTGCACGTGTTCTAGAAACAGCAAATTCTAGATTTTTTGCCTAAAACATGTTCCGACCATCAAAACACTAGTTTTGGCTGAGCTTTTAAATTAAAACGTAAAACGCGAAATTCGCACGTTTAAGGGGAGAAAAAGCAATTTAAAGTTTTGGGGAGTTGACACGTGAAAAATTGGGATTTTTTTGGCTTTCAACCACTAAACCCGCCTCTAAACTTTTGCGAAATACCACAAATTTATACTTTTTGGAAAATTCAGACGCTGATCTATTCATTAACACCAAAATATAGTGCATCGGTTGAAAATTCAAGCCACAGCAATGCCGTAAAGGGAAAAAGTTTCGTGACCTGCCCCCAAAAATATAAGGAACCTTATAAAAATTAGTATTCTTATGAAAAGTACTACAAATTTGTATTTGACGTAAACAACAGACTGACAGCTACAAAATGAGACCAAAATTTTGATAATCGAATAGAAGTTGTGGCTACAGTGAACGATTAAAGCCAGAGGTCTGACTAGGAAATTTACGTATTTTAGACAAATACATGTCTATGCCTCCTAAGCGTCATAAAAATTAGTATTTTCATGCAAATTACTACATATTTGCACTTGACGCAAACTAAACAAACGCAACTATAAGATAAGACCAAAATTTCAACAATCGGATTAAAATTACGGGCAGAGTAAGCAATCAAAGCTGAAAATCTGCACAAAAACTGCACGTGTTCTAGGAACAGCAAATTCCAGATTTTTTGCCTAAAACATGTTCCGACCATCAAAACACTAGTTTGGGCTAAGCTTTTAAATTAAAACGTAAAAACGCGAAATTCGCACGTTTAAGGGGTGAAAAAGCAATTTAAAGTTTTGGGGAGTTGACACGTGAAAAATTGGGATTTTTTTGGCTTTCAACCACTAAACCCACCTCTAAACTTTTGCGAAATACCACAAATTTATACTTTTTGGAAAATTCAGACGCTGATCTATTCACTAGCGCCAAAATATAGTGCATCGGTTGAAAATTCAAGCCACAGCAATGCCGTAAAGGGAAAAAGTTTCGTGACCTGCCCCCAAAAATATAAGGAACCTTATAAAAATTAGTATTCTTATGAAAAGTACTACAAATTTGTTTTTGACGTAAACAACAGACTGACAGCTACAAAATGAGACCAAAATTTTGATAATCGAATAGAAGTTGTGGCTACAGTGAACGATTAAAGCCAGAAGTCTGACTAGGAAATTTACGTATTTTAGACAAATACATGTCTATGCCTCCTAAGCGTCATAAAAATTAGTATTTTCATGCAAATTACTACATATTTGCACTTGACGCAAACTAAACAAACGCAACTATAAGATAAGACCAAAATTTCAGCAATGGGATTAAAATTACGGGCAGAGTAAGCAATCAAAGCTGAAAATCTGCACAAAAACTGCACGTGTTCTAGAAACAGCAAATTCTAGATTTTTTGCCTAAAACATGTTCCGACCATCAAAACACTAGTTTTGGCTGAGCTTTTAAATTAAAACGTAAAACGCGAAATTCGCACGTTTAAGGGGAGAAAAAGCAATTTAAAGTTTTGGGGAGTTGACACGTGAAAAATTGGGATTTTTTTGGCTTTCAACCACTAAACCCGCCTCTAAACTTTTGCGAAATACCACAAATTTATATTTTTTGGAAAATTCAGACGCTGATCTATTCACTAACACCAAAATATAGTGCATCGGTTGAAAATTCAAGCCACAGCAATGCCGTAAAGGGAAAAAGTTTCGTGACCTGCCCCCAAAAATATAAGGAACCTTATAAAAATTAGTATTCTTATGAAAAGTACTACAAATTTGTATTTGACGTAAACAACAGACTGACAGCTACAAAATGAGACCAAAATTTTGATAATCGAATAGAAGTTGTGGCTACAGTGAACGATTAAAGCCAGAGGTCTGACTAGGAAATTTACGTATTTTAGACAAATACATGTCTATGCCTCCTAAGCGTCATAAAAATTAGTATTTTCATGCAAATTACTACATATTTGCACTTGACGCAAACTAAACAAACGCAACTATAAGATAAGACCAAAATTTCAACAATCGGATTAAAATTACGGGCAGAGTAAGCAATCAAAGCTGAAAATCTGCACAAAAACTGCACGTGTTCTAGGAACAGCAAATTCCAGATTTTTTGCCTAAAACATGTTCCGACCATCAAAACACTAGTTTGGGGTAAGCTTTTAAATTAAAACGTAAAAACGCGAAATTCGCACGTTTAAGGGGTGAAAAAGCAATTTAAAGTTTTGGGGAGTTGACACGTGAAAAATTGGGATTTTTTTGGCTTTCAACCACTAAACCCGCCTCTAAACTTTTGCGAAATACCACAAATTTATACTTTTTGGAAAATTCAGACGCTGATCTATTCACTAACGCCAAAATATAGTGCATCGGTTGAAAATTCAAGCCACAGCAATGCCGTAAAGGGAAAAAGTTTCGTGACCTGCCCCCAAAAATATAAGGAACCTTATAAAAATTAGTATTCTTATGAAAAGTACTACAAATTTGTTTTTGACGTAAACAACAGACTGACAGCTACAAAATGAGACCAAAATTTTGATAATCGAATAGAAGTTGTGGCTACAGTGAACGATTAAAGCCAGAAGTCTGACTAGGAAATTTACGTATTTTAGACAAATACATGTCTATGCCTCCTAAGCGTCATAAAAATTAGTATTTTCATGCAAATTACTACATATTTGCACTTGACGCAAACTAAACAAACGCAACTATAAGATAAGACCAAAATTTCAGCAATGGGATTAAAATTACGGGCAGAGTAAGCAATCAAAGCTGAAAATCTGCACAAAAACTGCACGTGTTCTAGAAACAGCAAATTCTAGATTTTTTGCCTAAAACATGTTCCGACCATCAAAACACTAGTTTGGGCTAAGCTTTTAAATTAAAACGTAAAAACGCGAAATTCGCACGTTTAAGGGGAGAAAAAGCAATTTAAAGTTTTGGGGAGTTGACACGTGAAAAATTGGGATTTTTTTGGCTTTCAACCACTAAACCCGCCTCTAAACTTTTGCGAAATACCACAAATTTATGATTTTTGGAAAACTCAGACGCTGATCTATTCATTAACACCAAAATATAGTGCATCGGTTGAAAATTCAAGCCACAGCAATGCCGTAAAGGGAAAAAGTTTCGTGACCTGCCCCCAAAAATATAAGGAACCTTATAAAAATTAGTATTCTTATGAAAAGTACTACAAATTTGTATTTGACGTAAACAACAGACTGACAGCTACAAAATGAGACCAAAATTTTGATAATCGAATAGAAGTTGTGGCTACAGTGAACGATTAAAGCCAGAGGTCTGACTAGGAAATTTACGTTTTTTAGACAAATACATGTCTATGCCTCCTAAGCGTCATAAAAATTAGTATTTTCATGCAAATTACTACATATTTGCATTTGACGCAAACTAAACAAACGCAACTATAAGATAAGACCAAAATTTCAACAATCGGATTAAAATTACGGGCAGAGTAAGCAATCAAAGCTGAAAATCTGCACAAAAACTGCACGTGTTCTAGGAACAGCAAATTCCAGATTTTTTGCCTAAAACATGTTCCGACCATCAAAACACTAGTTTGGGCTAAGCTTTTAAATTAAAACGTAAAAACGCGAAATTCGCACGTTTAAGGGGAGAAAAAGCAATTTAAAGTTTTGGGGAGTTGACACGTGAAAAATTGGGATTTTTTTGGCTTTCAACCACTAAACCCGCCTCTAAACTTTTGCGAAATACCACAAATTTATACTTTTTGGAAAATTCAGACGCTGATCTATTCACTAACGCCAAAATATAGTGCATCGGTTGAAAATTCAAGCCACAGCAATGCCGTAAAGGGAAAAAGTTTTCGTGACCTGCCCCCAAAAATATAAGGAACCTTATAAAACTTAGTATTCTTATGAAAAGTACTACAAATTTGTTTTTGACGTAAACAACAGACTGACAGCTACAAAATGAGACCAAAATTTTGATAATCGAATAGAAGTTGTGGCTACAGTGAACGATTAAAGCCAGAGGTCTGACTAGGAAATTTACGTATTTTAGACAAATACATGTCTATGCCTCCTAAGCGTCATAAAAATTAGTATTTTCATGCAAATTACTACATATTTGCACTTGACGCAAACTAAACAAACGCAACTATAAGATAAGACCAAAATTTCAACAATCGAATTAAAATTACGGGCAGAGTAAGCAATCAAAGCTGAAAATCTGCACAAAAACTGCACGTGTTCTAGAAACAGCAAATTCTAGATTTTTTGCCTAAAACATGTTCCGACCATCAAAACACTAGTTTTGGCTGAGCTTTTAAATTAAAACGTAAAACGCGAAATTCGCACGTTTAAGGGGAGAAAAAGCAATTTAAAGTTTTGGGGAGTTGACACGTGAAAAATTGGGATTTTTTTGGCTTTCAACCACTAAACCCGCCTCTAAACTCTTGCGAAATACCACAAATTTATACTTTTTGGAAAATTCAGACGCTGATCTATTCATTAACACCAAAATATAGTGCATCGGTTGAAAATTCAAGCCACAGCAATGCCGTAAAGGGAAAAAGTTTCCGTGACCTGCCCCCAAAAATATAAGGAACCTTATAAAAATTAGTATTCTTATGAAAAGTACTACAAATTTGTATTTGACGTAAACAACAGACTGACAGCTACAAAATGAGACCAAAATTTTGATAATCGAATAGAAGTTGTGGCTACAGTGAACGATTAAAGCCAGAGGTCTGACTAGGAAATTTACGTATTTTAGACAAATACATGTCTATGCCTCCTAAGCGTCATAAAAATTAGTATTTTCATGCAAATTACTACATATTTGCACTTGACGCAAACTAAACAAACGCAACTATAAGATAAGACCAAAATTTCAGCAATCGGATTAAAATTACGGGCAGAGTAAGCAATCAAAGCTGAAAATCTGCACAAAAACTGCACGTGTTCTAGAAACAGCAAATTCTAGATTTTTTGCCTAAAACATGTTCCGACCATCAAAACACTAGTTTTGGCTGAGATTTTAAATTAAAACGTAAAAACGCGAAATTCGCACGTTTAAGGGGAGAAAAAGCAATTTAAAGTTTTGGGGAGTTGACACGTGAAAAATTGGGATTTTTTTGGCTTTCAACCACTAAACCCGCCTCTAAACTTTTGCGAAATACCACAAATTTATACTTTTTGGAAAATTCAGACGCTGATCTATTCACTAACGCCAAAATATAGTGCATCGGTAAAAATTCAAGCCACAGCAATGCCGTAAACGGAAAAAGGTTCCGTGACCTGCCCCCAAAAATATAAGGAACCTTATAAAAATTAGTATTCTTATGAAAAGTACTACAAATTTGTTTTTGACGTAAACAACAGACTGACAGCTACAAAATGAGACCAAAATTTTGATAATCGAATAGAAGTTGTGGCTACAGTGAACGATTAAAGCCAGAAGTCTGACTAGGAAATTTACGTATTTTAGACAAATACATGTCTATGCCTCCTAAGCGTCATAAAAATTAGTATTTTCATGCAAATTACTACATATTTGCACTTGACGCAAACTAAACAAACGCAACTATAAGATAAGACCAAAATTTCAGCAATCGGATTAAAATTACGGGCAGAGTAAGCAATCAAAGCTGAAAATCTGCACAAAAACTGCACGTGTTCTAGAAACAGCAAATTCTAGATTTTTTGCCTAAAACATGTTCCGACCATCAAAACACTAGTTTTGGCTGAGCTTTTAAATTAAAACGTAAAAACGCGAAATTCGCACGTTTAAGGGGAGAAAAAGCAATTTAAAGTTTTGGGGAGTTGACACGTGAAAAATTGGGATTTTTTTGGCTTTCAACCACTAAACCCGCCTCTAAACTTTTGCGAAATACCACAAATTTATAATTTTTGGAAAACTCAGACGCTGATCTATTCATTAACACCAAAATATAGTGCATCGGTTGAAAATTCAAGCCACAGCAATGCCGTAAAGGGAAAAAGTTTCCGTGACCTGCCCCCAAAAATATAAGGAACCTTATAAAAATTAGTATTCTTATGAAAAGTACTACAAATTTGTTTTTGACGTAAACAACAGACTGACAGCTACAAAATGAGACCAAAATTTTGATAATCGAATAAAAGTTGTGGCTACAGTGAACGATTAAAGCCAGAGGTCTGACTAGGAAATTTACGTATTTTAGACAAATACATGTCTATGCCTCCTAAGCGTCATAAAAATTAGTATTTTTATGCAAATTACTACATATTTGCACTTGACGCAAACTAAACAAACGCAACTATAAGATAAGACCAAAATTTCAACAATCGGATTAAAATTACGGGCAGAGTAAGCAATCAAAGCTGAAAATCTGCACAAAAACTGCACGTGTTCTAGAAACAGCAAATTCTAGATTTTTTGCCTAAAACATGTTCCGACCATCAAAACACTAGTTTTGGCTGAGCTTTTAAATTAAAACGTAAAAACGCGAAATTCGCACGTTTAAGGGGAGAAAAAGCAATTTAAAGTTTTGGGGAGTTGACACGTGAAAAATTGGGATTTTTTTGGCTTTCAACCACTAAACCCGCCTCTAAACTTTTGCAAAATACCACAAATTTATACTTTTTGGAAAATTTAGACGCTGATCTATTCACTAACCCCAAAACATAGTGCATCGGTTGAAAATTCAAGCCACAGCAATGCCGTAAAGGGAAAAAGTTTCGTGACCTGCCCCCAAAAATATAAGGAACCTTATAAAAATTAGTATTCTTATGAAAAGTACTACAAATTTGTATTTGACGTAAACAACAGACTGACAGCTACAAAATGAGACCAAAATTTTGATAATCGAATAGAAGTTGTGGCTACAGTGAACGATTAAAGCCAGAGGTCTGACTAGGAAATTTACGTATTTTAGACAAATACATGTCTATGCCTCCTAAGCGTCATAAAAATTAGTATTTTCATGCAAATTACTACATATTTGCACTTGACGCAAACTAAACAAACGCAACTATAAGATAAGACCAAAATTTCAGCAATCGGATTAAAATTACGGGCAGAGTAAGCAATCAAAGCTGAAAATCTGCACAAAAACTGCACGTGTTCTAGAAACAGCAAATTCTAGATTTTTTGCCTAAAACATTTTCCGACCATCAAAACACTAGTTTTGGCTGAGCTTTTAAATTAAAACGTAAAAACGCGAAATTCGCACGTTTAAGGGGAGAAAAAGCAATTTAAAGTTTTGGGGAGTTGACACGTGAAAAATTGGGATTTTTTTGGCTTTCAACCACTAAACCCGCCTCTAAACTTTTGCGAAATACCACAAATTTATACTTTTTGGAAAATTCAGACGCTGATCTATTCATTAACACCAAAATATAGTGCATCGGTTGAAAATTCAAGCCACAGCAATGCCGTAAAGGGAAAAAGTTTCGTGACCTGCCCCCAAAAATATAAGGAACCTTATAAAAATTAGTATTCTTATGAAAAGTACTACAAATTTGTATTTGACGTAAACAACAGACTGACAGCTACAAAATGAGACCAAAATTTTGATAATCGAATAGAAGTTGTGGCTACAGTGAACGATTAAAGCCAGAGGTCTGACTAGGAAATTTACGTATTTTAGACAAATACATGTCTATGCCTCCTAAGCGTCATAAAAATTAGTATTTTCATGCAAATTACTACATATTTGCACTTGACGCAAACTAAACAAACGCAACTATAAGATAAGACCAAAATTTCAACAATCGGATTAAAATTACGGGCAGAGTAAGCAATCAAAGCTGAAAATCTGCACAAAAACTGCACGTGTTCTAGGAACAGCAAATTCCAGATTTTTTGCCTAAAACATGTTCCGACCATCAAAACACTAGTTTGGGCTAAGCTTTTAAATTAAAACATAAAAACGCGAAATTCGCACGTTTAAGGGGAGAAATAGCAATTTAAAGTTTTGGGGAGTCGACACGTGAAAAATTGGGATTTTTTTGGCTTTCAACCACTAAACCCGCCTCTAAACTTTTGCGAAATACCACAAATTTATACTTTTTGGAAAATTCAGACGCTGATCTATTCACTAACGCCAAAATATAGTGCATCGGTTGAAAATTCAAGCCACAGCAATGCCGTAAAGGGAAAAAGTTTTCGTGACCTGCCCCCAAAAATATAAGGAACCTTATAAAAATTAGTATTCTTATGAAAAGTACTACAAATTTGTATTTGACGTAAACAACAGACTGACAGCTACAAAATGAGACCAAAATTTTGATAATCGAATAGAAGTTGTGGCTACAGTGAACGATTAAAGCCAGAGGTCTGACTAGGAAATTTACGTATTTTAGACAAATACATGTCTATGCCTCCTAAGCGTCATAAAAATTAGTATTTTCATGCAAATTACTACATATTTGCACTTGACGCAAACTAAACAAACGCAACTATAAGATAAGACCAAAATTTCAACAATCGGATTCAAATTACGGGCAGAGTAAGCAATCAAAGCTGAAAATCTGCACAAAAACTGCACGTGTTCTAGAAACAGCAAATTCTAGATTTTTTGCCTAAAACATGTTCCGACCATCAAAACACTAGTTTTGGCTGAGCTTTTAAATTAAAACGAAAGAACGCGAAATTCGCACGTTTAAGGGGAGAAAAAGCAATTTAAAGTTTTGGGGAGTTGACACGTGAAAAATTGGGATTTTTTTGGCTTTCAACCACTAAACCCGCCTCTAAACTTTTGCGAAATACCACAAATTTATAATTTTTGGAAAACTCAGACGCTGATCTATTCATTAACACCAAAATATAGTGCATCGGTTGAAAATTCAAGCCACAGCAATGCCGTAAAGGGAAAAAGTTTCGTGACCTGCCCCCAAAGATATAAGGAACCTTATAAAAATTAGTATTCTTATGAAAAGTACTACAAATTTGTATTTGACGTAAACAACAGACTGACAGCTACAAAATGAGACCAAAATTTTGATAATCGAATAGAAGTTGTGGCTACAGTGAACGATTAAAGCCAGAGGTCTGACTAGGAAATTTACGTATTTTAGACAAATACATGTCTATGCCTCCTAAGCGTCATAAAAATTAGTATTTTCATGCAAATTACTACATATTTGCACTTGACGCAAACTAAACAAACGCAACTATAAGATAAGACCAAAATTTCAACAATCGGATTAAAATTACGGGCAGAGTAAGCAATCAAAGCTGAAAATCTGCACAAAAACTGCACGTGTTCTAGGAACAGCAAATTCCAGATTTTTTGCCTAAAACATGTTCCGACCATCAAAACACTAGTTTGGGCTAAGCTTTTAAATTAAAACGTAAAAACGCGAAATTCGCACGTTTAAGGGGAGAAAAAGCAATTTAAAGTTTTGGGGAGTTGACACGTGAAAAATTGGGATTTTTTTGGCTTTCAACCACTAAACCCGCCTCTAAACTTTTGCGAAATACCACAAATTTATACTTTTTGGAAAATTCAGACGCTGATCTATTCACTAACGCCAAAATATAGTGCATCGGTTGAAAATTCAAGCCACAGCAATGCCGTAAAGGGAAAAAGTTTTCGTGACCTGCCCCCAAAAATATAAGGAACCTTATAAAAATTAGTATTCTTATGAAAAGTACTACAAATTTGTTTTTGACGTAAACAACAGACTGACAGCTACAAAATGAGACCAAAATTTTGATAATCGAATAAAAGTTGTGGCTACAGTGAACGATTAAAGCCAGAGGTCTGACTAGGAAATTTACGTATTTTAGACAAATACATGTCTATGCCTCCTAAGCGTCATAAAAATTAGTATTTTTATGCAAATTACTACATATTTGCACTTGACGCAAACTAAACAAACGCAACTATAAGATAAGACCAAAATTTCAACAATCGGATTAAAATTACGGGCAGAGTAAGCAATCAAAGCTGAAAATCTGCACAAAAACTGCACGTGTTCTAGAAACAGCAAATTCTAGATTTTTTGCCTAAAACATGTTCCGACCATCAAAACACTAGTTTTGGCTGAGCTTTTAAATTTAAATGTAAAAACGCGAAATTCGCACGTTTAAGGGGAGAAAAAGCAATTTAAAGTTTTGGGGAGTTGACACGTGAAAAATTGGGATTTTTTTGGCTTTCAACCACTAAACCCGCCTCTAAACTTTTGCGAAATACCACAAATTTATTTTTTTTTGGAAAATTCAGACGCTGATCTATTCATTAACACCAAAATATAGTGCATCGGTTGAAAATTCAAGCCACAGCAATGCCGTAAAGGGAAAAAGTTTCCGTGACCTGCCCCCAAAAATATAAGGAACCTTATAAAAACTAGTATTCTTATGAAAAGTACTACAAATTTGTATTTGACGTAAACAACAGACTGACAGCTACAAAATGAGACCAAAATTTTGATAATCGAATAGAAGTTGTGGCTACAGTGAACGATTAAAGCCAGAGGTCTGACTAGGAAATTTACGTATTTTAGACAAATACATGTCTATGCCTCCTAAGCGTCATAAAAATTAGTATTTTCATGCAAATTACTACATATTTGCACTTGACGCAAACTAAACAAACGCAACTATAAGATAAGACCAAAATTTCAACAATCGGATTAAAATTACGGGCAGAGTAAGCAATCAAAGCTGAAAATCTGCACAAAAACTGCACGTGTTCTAGAAACAGCAAATTCTAGATTTTTTGCCTAAAACATGTTCCGACCATCAAAACACTAGTTTTGGCTGAGCTTTTAAATTTAAACGTAAAAACGCGAAATTCGCACGTTTAAGGGGAGAAAAAGCAATTTAAAGTTTTGGGGAGTTGACACGTGAAAAATTGGGATTTTTTTGGCTTTCAACCACTAAACCCGCCTCTAAACTTTTGCGAAATACCACAAATTTATACTTTTTGGAAAATTCAGACGCTGATCTATTCATTAACACCAAAATATAGTGCATCGGTTGAAAATTCAAGCCACAGCAATGCCGTAAAGGGAAAAAGTTTCGTGACCTGCCCCCAAAAATATAAGGAACCTTATAAAAATTAGTATTCTTATGAAAAGTACTACAAATTTGTATTTGACGTAAACAACAGACTGACAGCTACAAAATGAGACCAAAATTTTGATAATCGAATAGAAATTGTGGCTACAGTGAACGATTAAAGCCAGAGGTCTGACTAGGAAATTTACGTATTTTAGACAAATACATGTCTATGCCTCCTAAGCGTCATAAAAATTAGTATTTTCATGCAAATTACTACATATTTGCACTTGACGCAAACTAAACAAACGCAACTATAAGATAAGACCAAAATTTCAACAATCGGATTAAAATTACGGGCAGAGTAAGCAATCAAAGCTGAAAATCTGCACAAAAACTGCACGTGTTCTAGGAACAGCAAATTCCAGATTTTTTGCCTAAAACATGTTCCGACCATCAAAACACTAGTTTGGGCTAAGCTTTTAAATTAAAACGTAAAAACGCGAAATTCGCACGTTTAGGGGAAGAAAAAGCAATTTAAAGTTTTGGGGAGTTGACACGTGAAAAATTGGGATTTTTTTGGCTTTCAACCACTAAACCCGCCTCTAAACTTTTGCGAAATACCACAAATTTATAATTTTTGGAAAACTCAGACGCTGATCTATTCATTAACACCAAAATATAGTGCATCGGTTGAAAATTCAAGCCACAGCAATGCCGTAAAGGGAAAAAGTTTTCGTGACCTGCCCCCAAAAATATAAGGAACCTTATAAAAATTAGTATTCTTATGAAAAGTACTACAAATTTGTTTTTGACGTAAACAACAGACTGACAGCTACAAAATGAGACCAAAATTTTGATAATCGAATAAAAGTTGTGGCTACAGTGAACGATTAAAGCCAGAGGTCTGACTAGGAAATTTACGTATTTTAGACAAATACATGTCTATGCCTCCTAAGCGTCATAAAAATTAGTATTTTCATGCAAATTACTACATATTTGCACTTGACGCAAACTAAACAAACGCAACTATAAGATAAGACCAAAATTTCAACAATCGGATTAAAATTACGGGCAGAGTAAGCAATCAAAGCTGAAAATCTGCACAAAAACTGCACGTGTTCTAGAAACAGCAAATTCTAGATTTTTTGCCTAAAACATGTTCCGACCATCAAAACACTAGTTTTGGCTGAGCTTTTAAATTAAAACTTAAAACGCGAAATTCGCACGTTTAAGGGGAGAAAAAGCAATTTAAAGTTTTGGGGAGTTGACACGTGAAAAATTGGGATTTTTTTGGCTTTCAACCACTAAACCCGCCTCTAAACTTTTGCGAAATACCACAAATTTATACTTTTTGGAAAATTCAGACGCTGATCTATTCATTAACACCAAAATATAGTGCATCGGTTGAAAATTCAAGCCACAGCAATGCCGTAAAGGGAAAAAGTTTCGTGACCTGCCCCCAAAAATATAAGGAACCTTATAAAAACTAGTATTCTTATGAAAAGTACTACAAATTTGTATTTGACGTAAACAACAGACTGACAGCTACAAAATGAGACCAAAATTTTGATAATCGAATAGAAGTTGTGGCTACAGTGAACGATTAAAGCCAGAGGTCTGACTAGGAAATTTACGTATTTTAGACAAATACATGTCTATGCCTCCTAAGCGTCATAAAAATTAGTATTTTCATGCAAATTACTACATATTTGCACTTGACGCAAACTAAACAAACGCAACTATAAGATAAGACCAAAATTTCAACAATCGGATTAAAATTACGGGCAGAGTAAGCAATCAAAGCTGAAAATCTGCACAAAAACTGCACGTGTTCTAGAAACAGCAAATTCTAGATTTTTTGCCTAAAACATGTTCCGACCATCAAAACACTAGTTTTGGCTGAGCTTTTAAATTAAAACTTAAAACGCGAAATTCGCACGTTTAAGGGGAGAAAAAGCAATTTAAAGTTTTGGGGAGTTGACACGTGAAAAATTGGGATTTTTTTGGCTTTCAACCACTAAACCCGCCTCTAAACTTTTGCGAAATACCACAAATTTATACTTTTTGGAAAATTCAGACGCTGATCTATTCATTAACACCAAAATATAGTGCATCGGTTGAAAATTCAAGCCACAGCAATGCCGTAAAGGGAAAAAGTTTCGTGACCTGCCCCCAAAAATATAAGGAACTTTATAAAAATTAGTATTCTTATGAAAAGTACTACAAATTTGTATTTGACGTAAACAACAGACTGACAGCTACAAAATGAGACCAAAATTTTGATAATCGAATAGAAATTGTGGCTACAGTGAACGATTAAAGCCAGAGGTCTGACTAGGAAATTTACGTATTTTAGACAAATACATGTCTATGCCTCCTAAGCGTCATAAAAATTAGTATTTTCATGCAAATTACTACATATTTGCACTTGACGCAAACTAAACAAACGCAACTATAAGATAAGACCAAAATTTCAACAATCGGATTAAAATTACGGGCAGAGTAAGCAATCAAAGCTGAAAATCTGCACAAAAACTGCACGTGTTCTAGAAACAGCAAATTCTAGATTTTTTGCCTAAAACATGTTCCGACCATCAAAACACTAGTTTTGGCTGAGCCTTTAAATTTAAACGTAAAAACGCGAAATTCGCACGTTTAAGGGGAGAAAAAGCAATTTAAAGTTTTGGGGAGTTGACACGTGAAAAATTGGGATTTTTTTGGCTTTCAACCACTAAACCCGCCTCTAAACTTTTGCGAAATACCACAAATTTATACTTTTTGGAAAATTCAGACGCTGATCTATTCACTAACGCCAAAATATAGTGCATCGGTTGAAAATTCAAGCCACAGCAATGCCGTAAAGGGAAAAAGTTTTCGTGACCTGCCCCCAAAAATATAAGGAACCTTATAAAAATTAGTATTCTTATGAAAAGTACTACAAATTTGTATTTGACGTAAACAACAGACTGACAGCTACAAAATGAGACCAAAATTTTGATAATCGAATAGAAGTTGTGGCTACAGTGAACGATTAAAGCCAGAGGTCTGACTAGGAAATTTACGTATTTTAGACAAATACATGTCTATGCCTCCTAAGCGTCATAAAAATTAGTATTTTCATGCAAATTACTACATATTTGCACTTGACGCAAACTAAACAAACGCAACTATAAGATAAGACCAAAATTTCAACAATCGGATTAAAATTACGGGCAGAGTAAGCAATCAAAGCTGAAAATCTGCACAAAAACTGCACGTGTTCTAGAAACAGCAAATTCTAGATTTTTTGCCTAAAACATGTTCCGACCATCAAAACACTAGTTTTGGCTGAGCTTTTAAATTAATACGAAAGAACGCGAAATTCGCACGTTTAAGGGGAGAAAAAGCAATTTAAAGTTTTGGGGAGTTGACACGTCAAAAATTGGGATTTTTTTGGCTTTCAACCACTAAACCCGCCTCTAAACTTTTGCGAAATACCACAAATTTATAATTTTTGGAAAACTCAGACGCTGATCTATTCATTAACACCAAAATATAGTGCATCGGTTGAAAATTCAAGCCACAGCAATGCCGTAAAAGGAAAAAGTTTCCGTGACCTGCCCCCAAAAATATAAGGAACCTTATAAAAATTAGTATTCTTCTGAAAAGTACTACAAATTTGTATTTGACGTAAACAACAGACTGACAGCTACAAAATGAGACCAAAATTTTGATAATCGAATAGAAGTTGTGGCTACAGTGAACGATTAAAGCCAGAGGTCTGACTAGGAAATTTACGTATTTTAGACAAATACATGTCTATGCCTCCTAAGCGTCATAAAAATTAGTATTTTCATGCAAATTACTACATATTTGCACTTGACGCAAACTAAACAAACGCAACTATAAGATAAGACCAAAATTTCAACAATCGGATTAAAATTACGGGCAGAGTAAGCAATCAAAGCTGAAAATCTGCACAAAAACTGCACCTGTTCTAGGAACAGCAAATTCCAGATTTTTTGCCTAAAACATGTTCCGACCATCAAAACACTAGTTTGGGCTAAGCTTTTAAATTAAAACGTAAAAACGCGAAATTCGCACGTTTAAGGGGAGAAAAAGCAATTTAAAGTTTTGGGGAGTTGACACGTGAAAAATTGGGATTTTTTTGGCTTTCAATCACTAAACCCGCCTCTAAACTTTTGCGAAATACCACAAATTTATACTTTTTGGAAAATTCAGACGCTGATCTATTCACTAACGCCAAAATATAGTGCATCGGTTGAAAATTCAAGCCACAGCAATGCCGTAAATGGAAAAAGTTTCCGTGACCTGCCCCCAAAAATATAAGGAACCTTATAAAAATTAGTATTCTTATGAAAAGTACTACAAATTTGTATTTGACGTAAACAACAGACTGACAGCTACAAAATGAGACCAAAATTTTGATAATCGAATAGAAGTTGTGGCTACAGTGAACGATTAAAGCCAGAGGTCTGACTAGGAAATTTACGTATTTTAGACAAATACATGTCTATGCCTCCTAAGCGTCATAAAAATTAGTATTTTCATGCAAATTACTACATATTTGCACTTGACGCAAACTAAACAAACGCAACTATAAGATAAGACCAAAATTTCAACAATCGGATTAAAATTACGGGCAGAGTAAGCAATCAAAGCTGAAAATCTGCACAAAAACTGCACGTGTTCTAGAAACAGCAAATTCTAGATTTTTTGCCTAAAACATGTTCCGACCATCAAAACACTAGTTTGTGCTAAGCTTTTAAATTAAAACGTAAAAACGCGAAATTCGCACGTTTAAGGGGAGAAAAAGCAATTTAAAGTTTTGGGGAGTTGACACGTGAAAAATTGGGATTTTTTTGGCTTTCAACCACTAAACCCGCCTCTAAACTTTTGCGAAATACCACAAATTTATACTTTTTGGAAAATTCAGACGTTGATCTATTCATTAACACCAAAATATAGTGCATCGATTGAAAATTCAAGCCACAGCAATGCCGTAAAGGGAAAAAGTTTCCGTGACCTGCCCCCAAAAATATAAGGAACCTTATAAAAATTAGTATTCTTATGAAAAGTACTATAAATTTGTATTTGACGTAAACAACAGACTGACAGCTACAAAATGAGACCAAAATTTTGATAATCGAATAAAAGTTGTGGCTACAGTGAACGATTAAAGCCAGAGGTCTGACTAGGAAATTTACGTATTTTAGACAAATACATGTCTATGCCTCCTAAGCGTCATAAAAATTAGTATTTTCATGCAAATTACTACATATTTGCACTTGACGCAAACTAAACAAACGCAACTATAAGATAAGACCAAAATTTCAACAATCGGATTCAAATTACGGGCAGAGTAAGCAATCAAAGCTGAAAATCTGCACAAAAACTGCACGTGTTCTAGAAACAGCAAATTCTAGATTTTTTGCCTAAAACATGTTCCGACCATCAAAACACTAGTTTGGGGAAAGCTTTTAAATCAAAACGTAAGAACGCGAAATTCGCACGTTTAAGGGGAGAAAAAGCAATTTAAAGTTTTGGGGAGTTGACACGTGAAAAATTGGGATTTTTTTGGCTTTCAACCACTAAACCCGCCTCTAAACTTTTGCGAAATACCACAAATTTATACTTTTTGGAAAATTCAGACGCTGATCTATTCATTAACACCAAAATATAGTGCATCGGTTGAAAATTCAAGCCACAGCAATGCCGCAAAGGGAAAAAGTTTCCGTGACCTGCCCCCAAAAATATAAGGAACCTTATAAAAATTAGTATTCTTATGAAAAGTACTACAAATTTGTATTTGACGTAAACAACAGACTGACAGCTACAAAATGAGACCAAAATTTTGATAATCGAATAGAAGTTGTGGCTACAGTGAACGATTAAAGCCAGAGGTCTGACTAGGAAATTTACGTATTTTAGACAAATACATGTCTATGCCTCCTAAGCGTCGTAAAAATTAGTATTTTCATGCAAATTACTACATTTTTGCACTTGACGCAAACTAAACAAACGCAACTATAAGATCAGACCAAAATTTCAACAATCGGATTAAAATTACGGGCAGAGTAAGCAATCAAAGCTGAAAATCTGCACAAAAACTGCACGTGTTCTAGAAACAGCAAATTCTAGATTTTTTGCCTAAAACATGTTCGGACCATCAAAACATTAGTTTGGGCTAAGCTTTTAAATCAAAACGTAAGAACGCGAAATTCGCACGTTTAAGGGGAAAAAAAGCAATTTAAAGTTTTGGGGAATTGACACGTGAAAAATTGGGATTTTTTTGGCTTTCAACCACTAAACCCGCCTCTAAACTTTTGCGAAATACCACAAGTTTATATTTTTTGGAAAATTCAGACGCTTATCTATTCATTAACACCAAAATATAGTGCATCGGTTGAAAATTCAAGCCACAGCAATGCCGTAAAGGGAAAAAGTTTCCGTGACCTGCCCCCAAAAATATAAGGAACCTTATAAAAATTAGTATTCTTATGAAAAGTACTACAAATTTGTATTTGACGTAAACAACAGACTGACAGCTACAAAATGAGACCAAAATTTTGATAATCGAATAGAAGTTGTGGCTACAGTGAACGATTAAAGCCAGAGGTCTGACTAGGAAATTTACATATTTTAGACAAATACATGTCTATGCCTCCTAAGCGTCATAAAAATTAGTATTTTCATGCAAATTACTACATATTTGCACTTGACGCAAACTAAACAAACGCAACTATAAGATCAGACCAAAATTTCAACAATCGGATTAAAATTACGGGCAGAGTAAGCAATCAAAGCTGAAAATCTGCACAAAAACTGCACGTGTTCTAGAAACAGCAAATTCTAGATTTTTTGCCTAAAACATGTTCCGACCATCAAAACACTAGTTTGGGCTAAGCTTTTAGATTAAAACGTAAAAACCCAAGTCTCGCACGTTTAAGGGGAGAAAAAGCAATTTAAAGTTTTGGGGAGTTGACACGTGAAAAATTGGGATTTTTTTGGCTTTCGACCACTAAACCCGACTCTAAACTTTTGCGAAATACCACAAATTTATACTTTTTGGAAAATTCAGACGCTGATCTATTCATTAACACCAAAATATAGTGCATCGGTTGAAAATTCAAGCCACAGCAATGCCGTAAAGGGAAAAAGTTTCCGTGACCTGCCCCCAAAAATATAAGGAACCTTATAAAAATTAGTATTCTTCTGTAAAGTACTACAAATTTGTATTTGACGTAAACAACAGACTGACAGCTACAAAATGAGACCAAAATTTTGATAATCGAATAGAAGTTGTGGCTACTGTGAACGATTAAAGCCAGAGGTCTGACTAAGAAATTTACGTATTTTAGACAAATACATGTCTATGCCTCCTAAGCGTCATAAAAATTAGTATTTTCATGCAAATTACTACATATTTGCACTTGACGCAAACTAAACAAACGCAACTATAAGATAAGACCAAAATTTCAACAATCGGATTAAAATTACGGGCAGAGTAAGCAATCAACTGCACGTGTTCTAGAAACAGTAAATCCTAGATTTTTTGCCTAAAACATGTTCCGACCATCAAAACACTAGTTTGGGCTAAGCTTTGAAATTAAAACGTAAAAACGCGAAATTCGCACGTTTAAGGGGAGAAAAAGCAATTTAAAGTTTTGGGGAGTTGACACGTGAAAAATTGGGATTTTTTTGGCTTTCAACCACTAAACCCGCCTCTAAACTTTTGCGAAATACCACAAATTTATACTTTTTGGAAAATTCAGACGCTGATCTATTCATTAACACCAAAATATAGTGCATCGGTTGAAAATTCAAGCCACAGCAATGCCGTAAAGTGAAAAAGTTTCCGTGACCTGCCCCCAAAAATATAAGGAACCTTATAAAAATTAGTATTCTTATGAAAAGTACTACAAATTTGTATTTGACCTGAGCAACAGACTGACAGCTACAAAATGAGACCAAAATTTTGATAATCGAATAGAAGTTGTGGCTACAGTGAACGATTAAAGCCAGAGGTCTGACTAAGAAATTTACGTATTTTAGACAAATACATGTCTATGCCTCCTAAGCGTCATAAAAATTAGTATTTTCATGCAAATTACTACATATTTGCACTTGACGCAAACTAAACAAACGCAACTATAAGATAAGACCAAAATTTCAACAATCGGATTAAAATTACGGGCAGAGTAAGCAATCAACTGCACGTGTTCTAGAAACAGTAAATCCTAGATTTTTTGCCTAAAACATGTTCCGACCATCAAAACATCAGTTTGGGCTAAGCTTTTAAATTTAAACGTAAAAACGCGAAATTCGCACGTTTAAGGGGAGAAAAAGCAATTTAAAGTTTTGGGGAGTTGACACGTGAAAAATTGGAATTTTTTTGGCTTTCAACCACTAAACTCGCCTCTAAACTTTTGCGAAATACCACAAATTTATACTTTTTGGAAAATTCAGACGCTGATCTATTCATTAACACCAAAATATAGTGCATCGGTTGAAAATTCAAGCCACAGCAATGCCGTAAAGGGAAAAAGTTTCCGTGACCTGCCCCAAAAAATATAAGGAACCTTATAAAAATTAGTATTCCTATGAAAAGTACTACAAATTTGTATTTGACGTAAACAACAGACTGACAGCTACAAAATGAGACCAAAATTTTGATAATCGAATAGAAGTTGTGGCTACAGTGAACGATTAAAGCCAGAGGTCTGACTAGGAAATTTACGTATTTTAGACAAGTACACGTCTATGCCTCCTAAGCGTCATAAAAATTAGTATTTTCATGCAAATTACTACATATTTGCACTTGACGCAAACTAAACAAACGGAACTATAAGATAAGACCAAAATTTCAACAATCCAATTAAAATTACGGGCAGAGTAAGCAATCAAAGCTGAAAATCTGCACAAAAACTGCACGTGTTCTAGAAACAGCAAATTCTAGATTTTTTGCCTAAAACATGTTCCGACCATCAAGACACTCGTTTGGGCTAAGCTTTTAAATTAAAACGTAAAAACGCGAAACTCGCACGTTTAAGGGGAGAAAAAGCAATTTAAAGTTTTGGGGAGTTGACACGTGAAAAATTGGGATTTTTTTGGCTTTCAACCACTAAACCCGCCTCTAAACTTTTGTGAAATACCACAAATTTATACTTTTTGGAAAATTCAGACGCTGATCTATTCACTAACATCAAAATATAGTGCATCGGTTGAAAATTCAAGCCACAGCAATGCCGTAAAGGGAAAAAGTTTCCGTGACCTGCCCCCAAAAATATAAGGAACCTTATAAAAATTAGTATTCTTATGAAAAGTACTACAAATTTGTATTTGACGTAAACAACAGACTGACAGCTACAAAATGAGACCAAAATTTTGATAATCGAATAGAAGTTGTGGCTACAGTGAACGATTAAAGCCAGAGGTCTGACTAGGAAATTTACGTATTTTAGACAAATACATGTCTATGCCTCCTAAGCGTCATAAAAATTAGTATTTTCATGCGAATTACCACATATTTGCACTTGACGCAAACTAAACAAACACAACTATAAGATAAGACCAAAATTTCAACAATCGGATTAAAATTACGGGCAGAGTAAGCAATCAAAGCTGAAAATCTGCACAAAACCTGCACGTGTTCTAGAAACAGCAAATTCTAGATTTTTTGCCTAAAACATGTTCCGACCATCAAAACACTAGTTTGGGCTGAGCTTTTAAATTAAAACGTAAAAACGCGAAATTCGCTTGTTTAAGGGGAGAAAAAGCAATTTAAAGTTTTGGGGAGTTGACACGTGAAAAATTGGGATTTTTTTGGCTTTCAACCACTAAACCCGCCTCTAAACTTTTGCAAAATACCACAAATTTATACTTTTTGGAAAATTCAGACGCTGATCTATTCATTAACACCAAAATATAGTGCATCGGTTGAAAATTCAAGCCACAGCAATGCCGTAAAGGGAAAAAGTTTCCGTGACCTGCCCCCAAAAATATAAGGAACCTTATAAAAATTAGTATTCTTATGAAAAGTACTACAAATTTGTATTTGACGTAAACAACAGACTGACAGCTACAAAATGAGACCAAAATTTTGATAATCGAATAGAAGTTGTGGCTACAGTGAACGATTAAAGCCAGAGGTCTGGCTGGGAAATTTACGTATTTTAGACAAATACATGTCTATGCCTCCTAAGCGTCATAAAAATTAGTATTTTCATGCAAATTACTACGTATTTGCACTTGACGCAAACTTAACAAACGCAACTATAAGATAAGACCAAAATTTCAACAATCGGATTAAAATTACGGGCAGAGTAAGCAATCAAAGCTGAAAATCTGCACAAAAACTGCACGTGTTCTAGAAACAGCAAATTCTAGATTTTTGCCTAAAACATGTTCCGACCATCAAAACACTAGTTTGGGCTAAGCTTTTAAACTCAAACGTAGAAACGCGAAATTCGCACGTTTAAGGGGAGAAAAAGCAATTTAAAGTTTTGGGGAGTTGACACGTCAAAAATTGGGATTTTTTTGGCTTTCAACCACTAACCCCGCCTCTAAACTTTTGCGAAATACCACAAATTTTTACTTTTTGGAAAATTCAGACGCTGATCTATTCATTAACACCAAAATATAGTGCATCGGTTGAAAATTCAAGCCACAGCAATGCCGTAAAGGGAAAAAGTTTCCGTGACCTGCCCCCAAAACTATAAGGAACCTTATAAAAATTAGTATTCTTATGAAAAGTACTACAAATTTGTATTTGACGTAAACAACAGACTGACAGCTACCAAATGAGACCAAAATTTTGATAATCGAATAGAAGTTGTGGCTACAGTGAACGATTAAAGCCAGAGGTCTGACTAGGAAATTTACGTATTTTAGACAAATACATGTCTATGCCTCCTAAGCGTCATAAAAATTAGTATTTTCATGCAAATTACTACATATTTGCACTTGACGCAAACTAAACAAACGCAACTATAAGATAAGACCAACATTTCAACAATCGGATTAAAATTACGGGCAGAGTAAGCAATCAAAACTGAAAATCTGCACAAAAACTGCACGTGTTCTAGAAACAGCAAATTCTAGATTTTTTGCCTAAAACATGTTCCGACCATCAAAACACTAGTTTTGGCTGAGCTTTTAAATTAAAACGTAAAAACGCGAAATTCGCACGTTTAAGGGGAGAAAAAGCAATTTAAAGTTTTGGGGAGTTGACACGTGAAAAATTGGGATTTTTTTGGCTTTCAACCACTAAACCCGCCTCTAAACTTTTGCGAAATACCACAAATTTATACTTTTTGGAAAATTCAGACGCTGATCTATTCATTAACACCAAAATATAGTGCATCGGTTGAAAATTCAAGCCACAGCAATGCCGTAAAGGGAAAAAGTTTCCGTGACCTGCCCCCAAAAATATAAGGAACCTTATAAAAATTAGTATTCCTATGAAAAGTACTACAAATTTGTATTTGACGTAAACAACAGACTGACAGCTACAAAATGAGACCAAAATTTTGATAATCGAATAGAAGTTGTGGCTACAGTGAACGATTAAAGCCAGAGGTCTGACTAGGAAATTTACGTATTTTAGACAAATACATGTCTATGCCTCCTAAGCGTCATAAAAATTAGTATTTTCATGCAAATTACTACATATTTGCACTTGACGCAAACTAAACAAACGCAACTATAAGATAAGACCAACATTTCAACAATCGGATTAAAATTACGGGCAGAGTAAGCAATCAAATCTGAAAATCTGCACAAAAATTGCACGTGTTCTAGAAACAGCAAATTCTAGATTTTTTGCCTAAAACATGTTCCGACCATCAAAACACTTGTTTGGGCTAAGTTTTTAAATTAAAACGTAAAAACGCGAAATTCGCACGTTTAAGGCGAGAAAAAGCAATTTAAAGTTTTGGGGAGTTGACACGTGAAAAATTGGGATTTTTTTGGCTTTCAACCACTAAACCCGCCTCTAAACTTTTGCGAAATACCACAAATTTATACTTTTTGGAAAATTCAGACGCTGATCTATTCATTAACACCAAAATATAGTGCATCGGTTGAAAATTCAAGCCACAGCAATGCCGTAAAGGGAAAAAGTTTTCGTGACCTGCCCTCAAAAATATAAGGAACCTTATAAAAATTAGTATTCTTATGAAAAGTACTACAAATTTGTATTTGACGTAAACAACAGACTGACAGCTACAAAATGAGACCAAAATTTTGATAATCGAATAGAAGTTGTGGCTACAGTGAACGATTAAAGCCAGAGGTCTGACTAGGAAATTTACGTATTTTAGACAAATACATGTCTATGCCTCCTAAGCGTCATAAAAATTAGTATTTTCATGCAAATTACTACATTTTTGCACTTGACGCAAACTAAACAAACGCAACTATAAGATAAGACCAACATTTCAACAATCGGATTAAAATTACGGGCAGAGTAAGCAATCAAAGCTGAAAATCTGCACAAAAACTGCACGTGTTCTAGAAACAGCAAATTCTAGATTTTTTGCCTGAAACATTTTCCGACCATCAAAACACTAGTTTGGGCTAAGCTTTTAAATTAAAACGTAAAAACGCGAAATTCGCACTTTTAATGGGAGAATAAGCAATTTAAAGTTTTGGGGAGTTGACACGTGAAAAATTGGGATTTTTTTGGCTTTCAACCACTAAACCCGCCTCTAAACTTTTTTAAAATACACAAATTTTTACTTTTCGGAAAATTCAGACGCTGATCTATTCATAAACACGAACATATAAGGCATCGGTTGAAAATGCACGCCACAGCAATGCCGTAAAGGGAAAAAGTTTCCGTGACCTGTCCCCAAAAATATAAGGAACCTTATAAAAATTAGTATTCTTATGTCAAGTACTTCAAATTTGTTTTTGACGTAAACAACAGACTGACAGCTACAAAATGAGACCAAAATTTTGATAATCGAATAGAAGTTGTGGCTACAGTGAACGATTAAAGCCAGAGGTCTGACTAGGAAATTTACGTATTTTAGACAAATACATGTCTATGCCTCCTAAGCGTCATGAAAATTAGTATTTTCATGCAAATTACTACATATTTAAACTTGACGCATTCTGAACAAACGTAAATATAAGGTAAGACCAAAATTTTTACAATCGGATTAAAATTAAGGGCAGAGTAAGCAATCAAAGCTGAAAATCTGCACAAAAACTGCACGTGTTCTAGAAACAGCAAATTCTAGATTTTTTGCCTAAAACATGTTCCGACCATCAAAACACTAGTTTGGGCTAAGGTTTTAAATTAAAACGTAAAAACGCGAAATTCGCACGTTTAAGGGGAGAAAAAGCAATTTAAAGTTTTGGGGAGTTGACACGTGAAAAATTGGGATTTTTTTGGCTTTCAACCACTAAACCCGCCTCTAAACTTTTGCGAAATACCACAAATTTATACTTTTTGGAAAATTCAGACGCTGATCTATTCACTTACACCAAAATATAGTGCATCGGTTGAAAATTCAAGCCACAGCAATGCCGTAAAGGGAAAAAGTTTCCGTGACCTGCCCCCAAAAATATAAGGAACCTTATAAAAATTAGTATTCTTATGAAAAGCACTACAAATTTGTATTTGACGTAAACAACAGACTGACAGCTACAAAATGAGACCAAAATTTTGATAATCGAATAGAAGTTGTGGCTACAGTGAACGATTAAAGCCAGAGGTCTGACTAGGAAATTTACGTATTTTAGACAAATACATGTCTATGCCTCCTAAGCGTCATAAAAATTAGTATTTTCATGCAAATTACTACATATTTGCACTTGACGTAAACTAAACAAACGCAATTATAAGATAAGACCAAAATTTCAACAATCGGATTAAAATTACGGGCAGAGTAAGCAATCAAAGCTGAAAATCTGCACAAAAACTGCACGTGTTCTAGAAACAGCAAATTCTAGATTTTTTGCCTGAAACATTTTCCGACAATGAAAACACTGGTTTGGGCTAAGCTTTTAAATTAAAACGTAAAAAACGCGAAATTCGCGTGTTTAAGGGGAGAAAAAGCAATTTAAAGTTTTGGGGAGTTGACACGTAAAAATTTGGGATTTTTTTGGCTTTCAACCACTAAACCCGCCTCTAAACTTTTTTAAAATACACAAATTTTTACTTTTCGGAAAATTCAGACGCTGATCTATTCATAAACACGAAAATATAAGGCAACGGTTGAAAATGCAAGCCACAGCAATGCCGTAAAGTGAAAAAGTTTCCGTGACCTGTCCCCAAAAATATAAGGAACCTTATAAAAATTAGTATTCTTATGAAAGGTACTATAAATTTGTATTTGACGTAAACAGCAGACTGACAGCTACAAAATTAGACCAAAATTTTGATAATCGAATAGAAGTTGTGGCTACAGTGAACGATTAAAGCCAGAGGTCTGACTAGGAAATTTACGTATTTTAAACAAATACACGTCTATGCCTCCTAAGCGTCATAAAAATTAGTATTTTCATGCAAATTACTACATATTTGCACTTGACGCAACCTGAACAAACGCAAATATAAGGTAAGACCAAAATTTTTACAATCGGATTAAAATTAAGGGCAGAGTAAGCAATCAAAGCTGAAAATCTGCACAAAAACTGCACGTGTTCTAGAAACAGCAAATTCTAGATTTTTTGCCTAAAACATGTTCCGACCATCAAAACACTAGTTTGGGCTAAGCTTTTAAATTAAAACGTAAAAACGTGAAATTCGCACGTTTAAGGGGAGAAAAAGCAATTTAAAATTTTGGGGAGTTGCCACGTGAAAAATTGGGATATGTTTGGCTTTCAACCACTAAACCCGCCTCTAAACTTTTGCGAAATACACAAATTTATACTTTTTGGAAAATTCAGACGCTGATCTATTCATCAACACGAAAATATAAGGCATCGGTTGAAAATGCAAGCCACAGCAATGCCGTAAAGTGAAAAAGTTTCCGTGACCTGTCCCCAAAAATATAAGGAACCTTATAAAAATTAGTATTCTTATGAAAGGTACTATAAATTTGTATTTGACGTAAACAGCAGACTGACAGCTACAAAATGAGACCAAAATTTTGATAATCGAATAGAAGTTGTGGCTACAGTGAACGATTAAAGCCAGAGGTCTGACTAGGAAATTTACGTATTTTAGACAAATACACGTCTATGCCTCCTAAGCGTCATAAAAATTAGTATTTTCATGCAAATTACTACATATTTGCACTTGACGCAAACTAAACAAACGCAACTATAAGATAAGACCAAAACTTCAACAATCGGATTAAAATTACGGGCAGGGTAAGCAATCAAAGCTGAAAATCTGCACAAAAACTGCACGTGTTCTAGAAACAGCAAATTCTAGATTTTTTGCCTAAAACATGTTCCGACCATCAAAACACTAGTTTGGGCTAAGCTTTTAAATTAAAACGTAAAAACGCGAAATTCGCACGTTTAATGGGAGGAAAAGCAATTTAAAGTTTTGGGGAGTTGACACGTGAAAATTTGGGATTTTTTTGGCTTTCAACCACTAAACCCGCCTCTAAACTTTTGCAAAATACCACAAATTTATACTTTTTGGAAAATTCAGACGCTGATCTATTCATTAACACCAAAATATAGTGCATCGGTTGAAAATTCAAGCCACAGCAATGCCGTAAAGGGAAAAAGTTTCCGTGACCTGCCCCCAAAAATATAAGGAACCTTATAAAAATTAGTATTCCTATGAAAAGTACTACAAATTTGAATTTGACGTAAACAACAGACTGACAGCTACAAAATGAGACCAAAATTTTGATAATCGAATAGAAGTTGTGGCTACAGTGAACGATTAAAGCCAGAGGTCTGACTAGGAAATTTACGTATTTTAGACAAATACATGTCTATGCCTCCTAAGCGTCATAAAAATTAGTATTTTCATGCAAATTACTACATATTTGCACTTGACGCAACCTGAACAAACGCAAATATAAGGTAAGACCAAAATTTCAACAATCGGATTAAAATTACGGGCAGAGTAAGCAATCAAAGCTGAAAATCTGCACAAAAACTGCACGTGTTCTAGAAACAGCAAATTCTAGATTTTTTGCCTGAAAAATTTTCCGACCATCAAAACACTAGTTTGGGCTAAGCTTTTAAATTAAAACGTAAAAACGCGAAATTCGCACGTTTAATGGGAGAAAAAGCAATTTAAAGTTTTGGGGAGTTGACACGTGAAAAATTGGGATATGTTTGGCTTTCAACCACTAAACCCGCCTCTAAACTTTTTTAAAATACACAAATTTATACTTTTTGGAAAATTCAGACGCTGATCTATTCATCAACACGAAAATATAAGGCATCGGTTGAAAATGCAAGCCACAGCAATGCCGTAAAGTGAAAAAGTTTCCGTGACCTGTCCCCAAAAATATAAGGAACCTTATAAAAATTAGTATTCTTATGAAAGGTACTATAAATTTGTATTTGACGTAAACAGCAGACTGACAGCTACAAAATGAGACCAAAATTTTGATAATCGAATAGAAGTTGTGGCTACAGTGAACGATTAAAGCCAGAGGTCTGACTAGGAAATTTACGTATTTTAGACAAATACACGTCTATGCCTCCTAAGCGTCATAAAAATTAGTATTTTCATGCAAATTACTACATATTTGCACTTGACGCAAACTAAACAAACGCAACTATAAGATAAGACCAAAACTTCAACAATCGGATTAAAATTACGGGCAGGGTAAGCAATCAAAGCTGAAAATCTGCACAAAAACTGCACGTGTTCTAGAAACAGCAAATTCTAGATTTTTTGCCTAAAACATGTTCCGACCATCAAAACACTAGTTTGGGCTAAGCTTTTAAATTAAAACGTAAAAACGCGAAATTCGCACGTTTAATGGGAGGAAAAGCAATTTAAAGTTTTGGGGAGTTGACACGTGAAAATTTGGGATTTTTTTGGCTTTCAACCACTAAACCCGCCTCTAAACTTTTGCAAAATACCACAAATTTATACTTTTTGGAAAATTCAGACGCTGATCTATTCATTAACACCAAAATATAGTGCATCGGTTGAAAATTCAAGCCACAGCAATGCCGTAAAGGGAAAAAGTTTCCGTGACCTGCCCCCAAAAATATAAGGAACCTTATAAAAATTAGTATTCCTATGAAAAGTACTACAAATTTGAATTTGACGTAAACAACAGACTGACAGCTACAAAATGAGACCAAAATTTTGATAATCGAATAGAAGTTGTGGCTACAGTGAACGATTAAAGCCAGAGGTCTGACTAGGAAATTTACGTATTTTAGACAAATACATGTCTATGCCTCCTAAGCGTCATAAAAATTAGTATTTTCATGCAAATTACTACATATTTGCACTTGACGCAACCTGAACAAACGCAAATATAAGGTAAGACCAAAATTTCAACAATCGGATTAAAATTACGGGCAGAGTAAGCAATCAAAGCTGAAAATCTGCACAAAAACTGCACGTGTTCTAGAAACAGCAAATTCTAGATTTTTTGCCTGAAAAATTTTCCGACCATCAAAACACTAGTTTGGGCTAAGCTTTTAAATTAAAACGTAAAAACGCGAAATTCGCACGTTTAATGGGAGAAAAAGCAATTTAAAGTTTTGGGGAGTTGACACGTGAAAAATTGGGATATGTTTGGCTTTCAACCACTAAACCCGCCTCTAAACTTTTTTAAAATACACAAATTTTTACTTTTCGGAAAATTCAGACGCTGATCTATTCATAAACACGAAAATATAAGGCATCGGTTGAAAATGCAAGCCACAGCAATGCCGTAAAGGGAAAAAGTTTCCGTGACCTGTCCCCAAAAATATAAGGAACCTTATAAAAATTAGTATTCTTATGAAAGGTACTATAAATTTGTATTTGACGTAAACAGCAGACTGACAGCTACAAAATGAGACCAAAATTTTGATAATCGAATAGAAGTTGTGGCTACAGTGAACGATTAAAGCCAGAGGTCTGACTAGGAAATTTACGTATTTTAGACAAATACATGTCTATGCCTCCTAAGCGTCATAAAAATTAGTATTTTCATGCAAATTACTACATATTTGCACTTGACGCAAACTAAACAAACGCAACTATAAGATAAGACCAAAATTTCAACAATCGGATTAAAATTACGCGCAGAGTAAGCAATCAAAGCTGAAAATCTGCACAAAAACTGCACGTGTTCTAGAAACAGCAAATTCCAGATTTTTTGCCTAAAACATGTTCCGACCATCAAAACACTAGTTTGGGCTAAGCTTTTAAATTAAAAAGTAAAAACGCGAAATTCGCTCGTTTAAGGGGAGAAAAACAATTTAAAGTTTTGGGGAGTTGACACGTGAAAAATGTGGATTTTTTTGGCTTTCAACCACTAAACCCGCCTCTAAACTTTTGCGAAATACACAAATTTATACTTTTTGGAAAATTCAGACGCTGATCTATTCATTAACACGAAAATATAGTGCATCGGTTGAAAATTCGAGCCACAGCAATGCCGTAAAGGGAAAAAGTTTCCGTGACCTGCCCCCAAAAATATAAGGAACCTTATAAAAATTAGTATTCTTATGAAAAGTACTACAAATTTGTATTTGACGTAAACAACAGACTGACAGCTACAAAATGAGACCAAAATTTTGATAATCGAATAGAAGTTGTGGCTACAGTGAACGATTAAAGCCAGAGGTCTGACTAGGAAATTTACGTATTTTAGACAAATACACGTCTATGCCTCCTAAGCGTCATAAAAATTAGTATTTTCATGCAAATTACTACATATTTGCACTTGACGCAAACTAAACAAACGCAACTATAAGATAAGACCAAAACTTCAACAATCGGATTAAAATTACGGGCAGGGTAAGCAATCAAAGCTGAAAATCTGCACAAAAACTGCACGTGTTCTAGAAACAGCAAATTCTAGATTTTTTGCCTAAAACATGTTCCGACCATCAAAACACTAGTTTGGGCTAAGCTTTTAAATTAAAACGTAAAAACGCGAAATTCGCACGTTTAATGGGAGGAAAAGCAATTTAAAGTTTTGGGGAGTTGACACGTGAAAATTTGGGATTTTTTTGGCTTTCAACCACTAAACCCGCCTCTAAACTTTTGCAAAATACCACAAATTTATACTTTTTGGAAAATTCAGACGCTGATCTATTCATTAACACCAAAATATAGTGCATCGGTTGAAAATTCAAGCCACAGCAATGCCGTAAAGGGAAAAAGTTTCCGTGACCTGCCCCCAAAAATATAAGGAACCTTATAAAAATTAGTATTCCTATGAAAAGTACTACAAATTTGTATTTGACGTAAACAACAGACTGACAGCTACAAAATGAGACCAAAATTTTGATAATCGAATAGAAGTTGTGGCTACAGTGAACGATTAAAGCCAGAGGTCTGACTAGGAAATTTACGTATTTTAGACAAATACATGTCTATGCCTCCTAAGCGTCATAAAAATTAGTATTTTCATGCAAATTACTACATATTTGCACTTGACGCAACCTGAACAAACGCAAATATAAGGTAAGACCAAAATTTTTACAATCGGATTAAAATTAAGGGCAGAGTAAGCAATCAAAGCTGAAAATCTGCACAAAAACTGCACGTGTTCTAGAAACAGCAAATTCTAGATTTTTTGCCTAAAACATGTTCCGACCATCAAAACACTAGTTTGGGCTAAGCTTTTAAATTAAAACGTAAAAACGCGAAATTCGCACGTTTAAGGGGAGAAAAAGCAATTTAAAATTTTGGGGAGTTGCCACGTGAAAAATTGGGATATGTTAGGCTTTCAACCACTAAACCCGCCTCTAAACTTTTGCGCAATACCACAAATTTATACTTTTTGGAAAATTCAGACGCTGATCTATTCATCAACACGAAAATATAAGGCATCGGTTGAAAATGCAAGCCACAGTAATGCCGTAAATTGAAAAAGTTTCCGTGACCTGTCCCCAAAAATATAAGGAACCTTATAAAAATTAGTATTCTTATGAAAGGTACTATAAATTTGTATTTGACGTAAACAGCAGACTGACAGCTACAAAATGAGACCAAAATTTTGATAATCGAATAGAAGTTGTGGCTACAGTGAACGATTAAAGCCAGAGGTCTGACTAGGAAATTTACGTATTTTAGACAAATACATGTCTATGCCTCCTAAGCGTCATAAAAATTAGTATTTTCATGCAAATTACTACATATTTGCACTTGACGCAAACTAAACAAACGCAACTATAAGATAAGACCAAAATTTCAACAATCGGATTAAAATTACGCGCAGAGTAAGCAATCAAAGCTGAAAATCTGCACAAAAACTGCACGTGTTCTAGAAACAGCAAATTCTAGATTTTTTGCCTAAAACATGTTCCGACCATCAAAACACTAGTTTGGGCTAAGCTTTTAAATTAAAAAGTAAAAACGCGAAATTCGCTTGTTTAAGGGGAGAAAAAGCAATTTAAAGTTTTGGGGAGTTGACACGTGAAAAATGTGGATTTTTTTGGCTTTCAACCACTAAACCCGCCTCTAAACTTTTGCGAAATATCACAAATTTATACTTTTTGGAAAATTCAGACGCTGATCTATTCATTAACACCAAAATATAGTGCACCGGTTGAAAATTCAAGCCACAGCAATGCCGTAAAGGGAAAAAGTTTCCGTGACCTGCCCCCAAAAATATAAGGAACCTTATAAAAATTAGTATTCTTATGAAAAGTACTACAAATTTGTATTTGACGTAAACAACAGACTGACAGCTACAAAATGAGACCAAAATTTTGATAATCGAATAGAAGTTGTGGCTACAGTGAACGATTAAAGCCAGAGGTCTGACTAGGAAATTTACGTATTTTAGACAAATACACGTCTATGCCTCCTAAGCGTCATAAAAATTAGTATTTTCATGCAAATTACTACATATTTGCACTTGACGCAAACTAAACAAACGCAACTATAAGATAAGACCAAAATTTTAACAATCGGATTAAAATTACGGGCAGGGTAAGCAATCAAAGCTGAAAATCTGCACAAAAACTGCACGTGTTCTAGAAACAGCAAATTCTAGATTTTTTGCCTAAAACATGTTCCGACCATCAAAACACTAGTTTGGGCTAAGCTTTTAAATTAAAACGTAAAAACGCGAAATTCGAACGTTTAATGGGAGAAAAAGCAATTTAAAGTTTTGGGGAGTTGACACGTGAAAAATTGGGATTTTTTTGGCTATCAACCACTAAACCCGCCTCTAAACTTTTGCGAAATACCACAAATTTATACTTTTTGGAAAATTCAGACGCTGACCTATTCATTAACACCAAAATATAGTGCATCGGTTGAAAATTCGAGCCACAGCAATACCGTAAAGGGAAAAAGTTTCCGTGACCTGCCCCCAAAAATATAAGGAACTTTATAAGAATTAGTATTCTTATGAAAAGCACTACAAATTTGTATTTGACGTAAACAACAGACTGACAGCTACAAAATGAGACCAAAATTTTGATAGTCGAATAGAAGTTGTGGCTACAGTGAACGATTAAAGCCAGAGGTCTGACTAGGAAATTTACGTATTTTAAACAAATACACGTCTATGCCTCCTAAGCGTCATAAAAATTAGTATTTTCATGCAAATTACTACATATTTGCACTTGACGCAAACTAAACAAACGCAACTATAAGATAAGACCAAAATTTCAACAATCGGATTAAAATTACGGGCAGGGTAAGCAATCAAAGCTGAAAATCTGCACAAAAACTGCACGTGTTCTAGAAACAGCAAATTCTAGATTTTTTGCCTAAAACATGTTCCGACCATCAAAACACTAGTTTGGGCTAAGCTTTTAAATTAAAACGTAAAAACGCGAAATTCGCACGGTTAAAGGGAGAAAAAGCAATTTAAAGTTTTGGGGAGTTGACACGTGAAAAATTGGGATATGTTTGGCTTTCAACCACTAAACCCGCCTCTAAACTTTTGCGAAATACACAAATTTATACTTTTTGGAAAATTCAGACGCTGATCTATTCATAAACACGAAAATATAAGGCATCGGTTGAAAATGCAAGCCACAGCAATGCCGTAAAGGGAAAAAGTTTCCGTGACCTGTCCCCAAAAATATAAGGAACCTTATAAAAATTAGTATTCTTATGAAAGGTACTATAAATTTGTACTTGACGTAAACAGCAGACTGACAGCTACAAAATGAGACCAAAATTTTGATAATCGAATAGAAGTTGTGGCTACAGTGAACGATTAAAGCCAGAGGTCTGACTAGGAAATTCACGTATTTTAGACAAATACATGTCTATGCCTCCTAAGCGTCATAAAAATTAGTATTTTCATGCAAATTACTACATATTTGCACTTGACGCAAACTAAACAAACGCAACTATAAGATAAGACCAAAATTTCAACAATCGGACTAAAATTACGGGCAGAGTAAGCAATCAAAGCTGAAAATCTGCACAAAAACTGCACGTGTTCTAGAAACAGCAAATTCTAGATTTTTTGCCTAAAACATGTTCCGACCATCAAAACACTAGTTTGGGCTAAGCTTTTAAATTAAAACGTAAAAACGCGAAATTCGCACGGCTAATGGGAGAAAAAGCAATTTAAAGTTTTGGGGAGTTGACACGTGAAAAATTGGGATATGTTTTGCTTTCAACCACTAAACCCGCCTCTAAACTTTTGCGAAATACACAAATTTTTGCTTTTTGGAAAATTCAGACGCTGATCTATTCATCAACACGAAAATATAAGGCATCGGTTGAAAATGCAAGCCACAGCAATGCCGTAAAGGGAAAAAGTTTCCGTGACCTGTCCCCAAAAATATCAGGAACCTTATAAAAATTAGTATTCTTATGTCAAGTACTTCAAATTTGTATTTGACGTAAACAGCAGACTGACAGCTACAAAATGAGACCAAAATTTTGATAATCGAATAGAAGTTGTGGCTACAGTGAACGATTAAAGCCAGAGGTCTGACTAGGAAATTCACGTATTTTAGACAAATACATGTCTATGCCTCCTAAGCGTCATAAAAATTAGTATTTTCATGCAAATTACTACATATTTGCACTTGACGCAAACTGAACAAACGCAACTATAAGATAAGACCAAAATTTTTACAATCGGATTAAAATTACGGGCAGAGTAAGCAATCAAAGCTGAAAATCTGCACAAAAACTGCACGTGTTCTAGAAACAACAAATTCTAGATTTTTTGCCTAAAACATGTTCCGACCATCAAAACACTAGTTTGGGCTAAGCTTTTAAATTAAAACGTAAAAACGCGAAATTCGCACGTTTAAGGGGAGAAAAAGCAATTTAAAGTTTTGGGGAGTTGACACGTGAAAATTTGGGATTTTTTTGGCTTTCAACCACTAAACCCGCCTCTAAACTTTTGCGAAATACCACAAATTTATACTTTTTGGAAAATTCAGACGCTGATCTATTCATTAACACCAAAATATAGTGCATCGGTTGAAAATTCAAGCCACAGCAATGCCGTAAAGGGAAAAAGTTTCCGTGACCTGCCCCCAAAAATATAAGGAACCTTATAAAAATTAGTATTCTTATGAAAGGTCCTACAAATTTGTATTTGACGTAAACAACAGACTGACAGCTACAAAATGAGACCAAAATTTTGATAATCGAATAGAAGTTGTGGCTACAGTGAACAATTAAAGCCAGAGGTCTGACTAAGAAATTTACGTATTCTAGACAAATACACGTCTATGCCTCCTAAGCGTCATAAAAATTAGTATTTTCATGCAAATTACCACATATTTGCACTTGACGCAAATTAAACAAACGCAGCTATAAGATAAGACCAAAATTTCAACAATCGGATTAAAATTACGGGCAGAGTAAGCAATCAAAGCTGAAAATCTGCACAAAAACTGCATTTGAGATTTTTTTGGCTTTCAACCACTAAACCCGCCTCTAAACTTTTGCGAAATACCACAAATTTATACTTTTTGGAAAATTCAGACGCTGATCTATTCATTAACACCAAAATATAGTGCATCGGTTGAAAATTCAAGCCACAGCAATGCCGTAAAGGTAAAAAGTTTCCGTGACCTGCCCCCAAAAATATAAGGAACCTTATAAAAATTAGTATTCTTATGAAAAGTACTACAAATTTGTATTTGACGTAAACAACAGACTGACAGCTACAAAATGAGACCAGAACTTTGATAATCGAATAGAAGTTGTGGCTACAGTGAACGATTAAAGCCAGAGGTCTGACTAGGAAATTTACGTATTTTAGACAAATACACGTCTACGTCAAGGAACTGGCATATACATGTTCTTCATTTGAATTTCGCTCGAGGTTTTCCCCACTCGAAAGTAAATACTTACTTTTCATTTATTTACTATCACGACGGTGGCAATGAAGATGAATCATGACGAAGAAGACAACTCTCTTCGCCCATTTTCACGCGTCCCGGGTGCCGCTCTCAATCGTACCTTCCATTTTCATACTTTTTTCTATTTCCCAACTATATTCAATGGCGGGTAACGGATCTTTTTGAGACCGGTTTTCTTTGTCGGTTTGGGTATTTTTGGGACTGGTTTTTTGTCGGTTCGGGTATTTTTGGGACCGCCTTTGTCTCAAAGCATCATCAAGAGGGCTCTCGCGGCAAAACATGCGCTTGAGAATACGGCTCGAATGAGGAAAACAAGGATACGAGTAACGAATGCATTCTACACTGAATGCATATGAATGCATTTTATGATTATTTTACTTGAAATTTTAGTGGAAGAAAAGAAACATATTTTGCTGAAGTTACGTTAATGGGTAGGTATTTTGGGGAAAAATTTGAATCTTTCAAGGGAACACCATCACTGAACTGCTCAAAATACTATCAAGTAATCCAAGAATTTATCAAAAGGAATTCAGAGGCAACCACAAATTCAACTTCGAATGGATTTCACGAGTAGGGTATCGAGATCCTATATGCGGAACGGAATCGAGCCACAAATTTTCACTTTCAAAGGGGTACTCCTGAACGCTTCACGCAGTAAACCAAGCAATTTTTACAATACATACGAACGTTTTAAAATGATTTTGGAATCGAATGTATTCTATTTTTCAAAATATTCCCGACTTCAAAACGCGGCCAAGAAAATATGGCAATCGGTCTTCGCGTCTTCCCCGTGGCGCGGTCCAAGTCAAACTTCACGATCCGTCCCCAAAACTTGTCTTTCCCCTTTCTCGCACCGTGTATACGATAAATCGAATCAGCTGAGCTCAGCCTAGTTAGCTTGCTTTCGGTGAGGTAATACACCGTTTGGGTGCACTAAATCATTGCTCCCATGTTCAAAATTTTCATTGGCAGATTTAAAATTTAAAAAAAAAAAGAAACTGAAGTAAAGGAAAATGAAAAAGACTCTAAATAGTAATTAAAGCTAAATTTCATGAACAATATAATTAAAGCGAAACGTTTAAATTTATTATATATGAAAATTGTTAAAAAAATTACATTTAATAATGATAAGAAAAAAAATTATTTAACAAATTACGATTGTAAATGGAAGTAATTAAAAATCTTTTCTAAATATGCCATTAAAATTTTGAATAGAAGATAGGAAGGTTTTCGAGCAGTTTGCTTGTGTGACTGCTTGATTACTACAATATCAATTGTACAAAATATTTCTCAAATGTTTATCAAAATCCGTACACTTTTGTCGGGTTTGTGTGTTATTAAAATTTGCATTTTCACAGTATCACGTGTAATAGTTGTTGTAATTCATAAGATTTCAATCGTCTATAACTTCACTGTTAAGATTCAAAAAAAAGAAAATATGCGTTTTGTGTCAGAAAATTTAGATAAAAAATTTTGGCAAATTTAAGGGTCAGTTTTCGATTTTATAGATTAAAGCGTAGAATTCGCAAAATGTACAGGTTGCGTACAGAATTCGACGACAACTTGAGAATAAAATTAATTAGCTTGTATTTATAACAAAATTTAATGAAATTTCAGGATTTTTTTATCCAACGTTAAATTAACATATGGCTATAAAGTCATTCAATAAAATCGCCATTAGCAGTAATAACCTCTTCAATCCAGGTCCAGAAACGATTACATGCCTGAATCAAATGCTCCTTGTTCATATTGACCGTAACGGCATTAATAGCAGTCTTCTGCGAAGAAGTGGTATTATGAGGACGCTCATTGTTCTCACGCTCAACTTCGTCCCATATTACGTATCCAAAGGATTAAGGTCCAATTAAGTTCTTGTGTCGCCATCGCTTTATGTGAAGGAGCAGAGTCTTGTTGAAAAATGTATGATCTGCTTCCGCTTATATTGTCTATCCAGGGTTTCACTGCCGTCTTCAAAACCTCGGTGTATGTAGCAGAGTTCACTCAAAGTCCTTGAGTAAAAGTGTGGTGGCATAACATGTCCTTTGTTGCTGACAACACCTAAAACCATAACAGTAGCTGGAAATGTTGTGTACATAACAACTGGAACCTCCATGGGATTTAAACATAGCCATCTGTCATTTCTGCGATTGTTCTTTTGATCTTGGCCAAAATTTTTTTCGTCGGAAAAAACCACAACACTTAGAGCGCCCCAGGGTGTTTGATTTTGTTTAAAAGAATTTTCGATCGGAGAACTCTCTATTCCCGTGTTTGTCCTGACATGAACTGTCCCTTGCGTATCACGTAAGACTTATATCGAAGGTCTTCGTGCACAACTCTACGAATAAGGCGCTCAGAAACATAAAGCTCACTCGCAAGGACCCTCATTGATTTTGAAGGGTCCTCGTCTATGATCGCTTGCACTTGCTCTAAAAATTCAGCAGATCGGACATGTCAGAACGTTGTTCGTGCTTTTTGCGTTTTGCAACCAATTCCGTATCGCCTTCTGATGCTTCCAATTCACGGCGAACATTATGCACGAATGAACGGGCGCAATTCAGAAAATTAGAGATCTCTAAATCTGTTTGATTTGCACATATAGCGACGATGACAGCATGTCTCTTCATTCCTTGAGTGATGTTGTAGTCCGCCATTTCTTATCTGAAAAGGAAAAAAAATAAATAAAAAAAAAATTCACGAAGTTATAGTCACATGTATGCATATCCGCAAATACCGTACGCACCCTGTATGTACTGTGTTGTTTTGAATTTCAAAGTATTTGCTGGCCTCGTACTGGCAAAAATCTACTTTCATGATTGTTTTCAGATTTTTCTGTGATTTTTCTGTCCAAATATGTCCAATTGCGTAGTGGCGAATCTGCATAAATTTTTCGTGTGATTCCCCTCAACCTGCACGCTTCTAGGCAAATCGTTCTAGTTTAAGATCTGCTTAGAAAAGTTCTCATAAAGTTCTTTAATTTTATACCCGTATCGGCTACCTTTGGTAAAAATTTTTTTTATGGTCACCCCTTATAGTTAGAGATTCCCTGTAATAACTTGCTGGCTAGATCTCAAAGAGGGACCTGGCAAATGGCACTATGGCAGTCCTAATCAGACAGCGACAAGTATCTGAATGAGAGATCTCACTCCGGGAATACTTCAAGGGAAAGAATCTAATCTTGCATGTCCTAACCTCCTATACCAACTTTTGAGTTTTTGAAAGTTGGGTAAATTAAGCAAGAAGGAAAATAAACCAGCTGAGATTCAATTAAAATATGCCTACCAAGTCCAATCAGCTGATGAAACTAAGATTATGGAAAGATGGGCATCATATTTCAAGAATCTCCTTAATCCTTCGCACAGCTCCAGGATATTAGCGTCTATAGATGTCTGCAGAGAGCTTTCATTGGCCCCACTAATTCTAGATGAAGTTTGTTCCATCATCAAAGCCCAAGAGCACCAGGCATCGATGAGATTCCAGTGGACCTTATTAAATATGGTACCAGCAGTGTTCGTAAAGCTTTTCACAAAGTTATCCAGCACATTTGATAACAAAAACATATGCCGAAAGAGTGGAGCTAATCAATTATCTTTTCTATCAACAAAAAAGGTGACAAACTACAGTGCGAAAATTATAGAGACATATCACTACTTTCTACGGCGTACAAAATATTTTCGAAAATCTTAAAAAATAAAATTGGATCATACACCAACAGTATTGTTGGGGAGTGTCAAGGTGGTTTGAGGCAGGTAGATGTACAACAGACGAATTGTTCACAGCCAAGTAGGTACTTGAAAAATGCTGGGAGTCCAACATAGACGTTGACTTCAAGCAAGCATACGACAGTATTGATCGTAACGTACCGTACCAAATAATGCTTTGCTTTGGCATCCCAGCCAAATAGTCCGTCTTACCAAAATGACAATGACGTTGACAACCCCCCAAGCCCGCATCAATAACCAACTCACCGATGCCTTTGACACAAATATCGGACTAAAGCAGGGAGATGGGCTGGCCCCATTGCTATTCAATTTGGCTCTGGAGTACGTCATACGGAAGCTAACTGTCGATACACGAGGTACATTACTATACAAGTCGAGCCAGGTAGTGGCCTTTGCGGACGACATCAACATTCTGTCACGGTCACCAACAACTGCCAAAGAACTCTTCCTGAAACTCGACAGCAAAGCAAAACTAGTAGGGCTACAAATCAACGAATATAAAACAAAGCTCATGACGCAGACGAGGTAAAATATCCCAAATACACAAAATATCACACACGCGAATACAGTATCGAAATGTTAGCGAATTTGTATATTTAGGCGCCAAAATAACGAAAATGGGCAATGAAAGAGACGAAATACGCCGAAGAATACAGCTCGCAAATAAAATACTTTATTCAGTATTGACGATCTTGAAGACCACCTGCATACACAGGAGAACAGAGCTCCAAGTATACAAATCTATGATGAGACCTGTGTGATGCTGTGGGTGTGAAACATGGAACCTAACCCAAGCATCCGCAAATATATTGAACACCTTTGAGCGACGGGTCCTGAGGTGAATAATCGGAGCAAAGCTAGACGGGGACCAATGGCGAATTCGATACAACCATGAGCTTTATGAAATTTTTGACGAACCGGAGGTCTCAAGGATTGTAAGACTGTGGAAGCTGCAATGGGCTGGACACATGTATCGTATGGATGAACCACGGATACCCAAGAAGGTATTCGTTGGGAGAACTGAAGGCCAGCGGCCAGTGGGGAAACTGAGGAAACGCTGGTGTGACTCAGTTGACCAAGGCAGTTCATCGCCGCTCAGATTTCGGAATCGGATGACGCGGCCAACGTACAGAGATAGTTGGGGGCGCTGTTTGCAGGAAGCGAAGGCCCGAAAAGGGCTGTAGTGCTAAGAAGAAGAAGAAGAATATATATATATATATATATATATATATATATATATATATATATATATATATATATATATATATATATATATATGTATATTCATATATATATATATATATATATATATATATATATATATATATATATATATATATATATATATATACAATAATAATAATCCATCCCACAAAGGCCAAATCTGAACTTTCGCGTTGAAATCAATTGTCAGTGTATCTCATTCTATCACCATAATCAACCTTAACCATAGTTTTTCAATTGAGGACTGTCTTTTCAAAAAGGCCTAATTCATGTTTTCGTTTTTAGGGTTTTGTACTAAAATACAAAACCCTATTGCAATCACGACCTGTGTCCGTCTGTCCGTCCGTCCGTCCGTCCGTCCGTCCGTCCGTCCGTCCGTCCGTCCGTCCGTCCGTCCGTCCGTCTGTATGTCACAGCACTTTTTCTCCGAAACTATAGAGGCTACAGCAATGAAACTTTGTGGAAAGGTCAGAATTGGTAACCTCTTGAAAGTTCGATGGTGGAAAAATTTTTCAAAGGGGTTTAAGGGGGGTCTCCCCATATGGGGAGGTGACCCCTCAAAAAAAAAATTTCACCATTGGTAGTCGAGTAGGGTGTCATTGGAAAGGTCTCAATGAGATCTTTTCAAAACAAGTCTTAAAATTGCCTTATGAGTACCGAGGGGGGCAGGGGAAGGGGAAATGTACGAACTTTTCGCGTACCCCCCCCTCGCGATTGGACACCTTTCATTCGAAAAATCTGAAAAAAATCATGGATGTAGGCCTATATGAGTACAACAACAACAAATACATGAGAAGTCAAAATTCACTCAACTTTGTTAGTAATAGTATGATTTATCGATTTTACGTTTTTTTGAATAAAATCTAGACGGTACCCTTAAATTCAATAAAATTTAGCGCACAGATGCTTATTTATAAGATTGATCTTTCCTGAAAGTTTCATGAAGATCGAACAGTATTTAACGTAGTTATAGCGATTTGAATTTTCCTGCATTACTATGGAACAATATGCCCTGTATTACTATGGAAACATATGGCTATGGAGCCATCTGCGCTTTTTACCGACTTAGACACTACAGCTTTGCTAGGATTTGCATGAAAATGTCAGGAGTCATAGGTATCATGAAGATGAGTACATACAATTGAAACAAGTCGAAGAGGCAGGAGAGAGCTCCTAGCAAAAGGGCTTTGTAACCATTCTGAGATTCGAAAAAACAGGCCATGAATCGATGATTACAGTACAGAGGAGTGGCCCCTGAAAAAAAAAATTCATGAAAGGTAGCCGATATGAGTATCAACTGAAAGTTCTCTATGAGAGCTTTTCAGAACAGTTCTTAAACTGACAGTTTTTGCTTCAGTGGGGGCACAGGAGGGGGGAATACATGGAAAATGTGTTTCCTCCCTTGCGAATGGACACCCGTGATCTTAAGAAATCTGAAATAATTATCAAGAGAGATATTTGTGGGTATAACTATAACAAATACCTCAGAAGTCAAAATTCTTTCAACTTTGCTAATAATAGTATGATCCTCGAACATGACATGTTTCTTGATTTTATTCGTTACTGGTTACTGCATTTTGTATGTTGAGTACAAAACCCTTCTGACATGAGCATAGGTCTGTCTACCCAACTTGTTTAGTAGTGCTAAGCCTGACTTTCTTTTAGTTATACTGATCCTGATCCTCTTGGCATCCAGTTTCAAATCCCATGTCACCATAAAGAGGGAAGCAAGTTCAAATGCTCATCGATTACAATGCAACAAGTCTTAAAGAATCGTAATCGGTTCTACGCAAATAAAGCCAAAGTGGGTCAAGACATATTTTTGTTTAGATTGTCACATTCGTTTGAGCCTCAAGATAGAAGTAGACCAAAAAGGAATGTGAAAACTAGGAATGTTAGTAGTTTTTACAATTTATTTGTGAAAAAGAACAAAGTGAAGCGTGTGTGTAAAAATATGTTTGCTGCAAAACATTTGAACAATATCAACAAAACTACATTGGCCGGAAATATCCCCATAGAAAAATGTGGTGGAGACCACAAATCACACAAGTCTATTGAAAAAAAGGGGGCACTTAGAAACTTCCTAAAAAAGCTACCAGCTACTGAACGTCATCACAATAGAATGAAATCTTAAAGAATATACTTGTCTTGTGAGTTCAACTCCAAAAAAATTTTGGAATTTAATAATGAGTCTGTGACCCATGACTTATACGTTAAAAAAATCATGTTTTACAAAATTTCCCATGGTGAATTCAACATTTTTTTTTATGGGGATCAAATATATGGATAGTGAGCTTCTTCATGTAGTACCAGTGGAACACCGGTACCATCTAGCAATTAGCACCTCCTTTGTTCATCACTTCCCGACAGGACAAAGGATTAAGGAACGGTTTTCCAAATCCACACTAACAATATCACAAATTATTAGTATATATATAATTATTTATTTTTTTTTATTATTTTTTTTTATTTGTTAGCTTTTTTTACATTTACTAATAAAAGACTTGTACAACTACATATACGCGATAGAAGGACTTGACATAAAGCTTGTTATAAAGATTATTAGTTGTTAAACATAAAAGAAGAAGAAGAAGCTCATATTTGAATTATCCAGTTAAACCAGTTCAAATTCTATTTTTGAAAATCATTTACACATATATCACACTTCCCAGTCAGCAACAGAACGCTGCTGGTATAAGGGAAGATATTAAATTGTTAATAATGACTACGATGACTAATTAAAGAACTGAATAATTAAAACAGAAGTAAAGAAATTCAACTAAATATAATAAAGAAACGCAAGCTTAACCCTTCCAAACCTTAGCAGTGTATTCTTTCAAAAGTTTTTTAAACATGGGAAATGATTTGACATTCTTCAACTCAGTTGGTAGTGGGTTATAAGATTCTATGGCCAGCCTTACTGGATCATGTAGTCTTCTATTTGTCCGCGCAAGCGATAATTTAAGGTAGTCATTATTTCTCTTATTGTAAGAGTGGACATCTCTGTGTTGGATGAGTTTTATACCTGATTTCAAACTATTAGTACTGATTTTAAATACAAATTTAGCCTTTTCCATAAAAATCAACTGTCTAATACTAAAATTTCTAGTCAATAAATAAAGACTATTACTGGCTGTCAACCTATCCAGACCATGCATTGCCTTGATAATCTTATTCAGCATTCTATGAATTGAGTCAATGTTCGATTCCGACGCCTGGCACCAATTCAATATGCCATAAGTTACCTGAGGCAAAACATGTGCATTATAAAATAATCTTTTGAGTCCAATATCTAAATAGCTTCTACTCCTGAACACTCTTATCCAGAAGACTAATTTTGATTTTAAATTACTAATATGCTTTGACCAAGATAACTTTTCATCTACCTCAACACCTAAATACTTGATCGAGGAAACCCGTTCAATTTTGTCTTCATAGATTTTAACATTTAAATTGATGTCCACCTTATTTTTTTGTTTAAATATCATAAGTTTAGTTTTACTCGTATTAATAGTAAGTTTATTCCCTAATAACCAAGTACCGTAAGACATAAGATCAGCATTAATTCTTTGTTCAAGAGCATCCGCAGATGAATCTGAATAAAGAAGCAGTGTATCATCAGCGTATACAATGTATTTCCCTTTCAAACCAGAAAAATAGATGTTGTGTATGTATAAAAGGAAAAGAGTTGGCCCAAGTGTCGAACTTTGAGGGACACCTATGTTAATCTTATACTTAGAACTAATTTCTTTGTTAACACAAACTGAAATAGTTCTATTACTCAGGAAGTTGCCAATCAAATTCAACGGAGGGCCTCTGATGCCCAATTCACTTAGGCACAAAAGCAAAATGTCATGGTCGGCCGTATCGAAGGCTTTAGCTAGATCAACAAATATTGCGGCAACATATTTTCCGTCATCCAGTTCGTTATTGATGAATTGTAAGGCATCCGTAGTAGCAGATATTGTGCTACTTTTTTCAATAAACCCATACTGAAACCCGAATATTAATTATTTTTTCAAATACTTTGCTCAAAGTGTTCGTGAGGCTAATAGGCCTATAATTTGAAGGTTCCTTTACACATCCTGATTTGAAAGCAGGAATCACTATTGCATCCCTAAATTCCGATGGGAACTCACCACATGCCATAAATTCATTGAACTCGAGGACTAAGTGTGGGGCGATTATTTCTCTTATCAATTTAAGTTCCCTAGCAGAAATACCATCACTGCCTGAAGATGAATTCTTTAGCGAAGCTATAATTGATATAACTTCATTATCGAATGTAGGTTCGAGGAAAATTGATTTGACGTTAAGCGGAATCTGATATCGATTAAAATTCATTAACTTAAGTTTTTGGTCAAGTTCATCGGCTAATCTTTTCCCTATAGAGCTGAAATGTACCCCCAGGGTTTCAGCACTAATATCAGTATTTTGTTTGCTTTCCTCACCTGATGACAAAATTTCATTATTAGGCGCCTGCCATACTTTTCTAGCATTTCCATCAGCAGAAGCAATTCGCTTAGCAAGAGACTCTCTTTTGGCAGCTCTTATCAATGAGTTAACAATATTTTTCTGTTTCTTGTAGTTCAAAATATGGCTATCTATATTTGGATTATTCTTCATACGTTTAAATAGAGTATGCTTCTTCCTAATTTCTCTAATTATTTCCCTAGTAATCCAAGTGTTACTTCTAGTACGTACCATTTTAACGGTAGTAGCTGACTCTTTCGTGCTTTGGATGGCTTTAATAATTTCCGAAATGTGTAACCAATGGTTGCAGTTTTTAAATTCACTGTCCACTAGCTCAAAAAATTTTTCTCTATCTAAGCTGTAAACATTTTTTTGCCATGGCTATCAACACTTTTCTAACTCCCTCAACAGTAACAAATAAGACGCTATGGTCTAAGTCCGGCCAAACCTCATATTTAACCAAGAAGTTTACTGAATATGTATTTAAGTTAGTAACGATATGATCGAGAAATGTAAAGCAGTTATCCGTTATTCTTGTAGGTTGATAGTTAATCATCCGTGCTCCATTCATATTTAACATATTTCAATAGTTCATACTAATGCTGCTGCTATGTAGTGTATCGATATTCACATCAGCTATGACCGTCAAATTTTCGTGACTTTGATAGATATCATCTAAGTATTCAATAAATTCATTAACATTCTCACTAGGCGCCCTATAATACGTTCCAATCTTTATTTTTTGCCTCTCATCCTGAAGGGAAATAACTATCGTATTATATCTATTATCTACTAGAAGAACTCAATACTTAATATTGTTTCTTATGTAAATAGCAGTTCCTCCACCTTGACTTTGATCCCTACAATTATGTATAGACTGAAATCCATTTACGTTATATAACCTAACTTCCTCACTACAAATCCAAGTTTCATTCAATATGATGACATCCAGACTCTCATGTGAGTTAAAAAACACCTCAAAGTCATCAAACTTGTTCCTAATGCTTCGAATGTTAGCATAAAATATATTTATATTTAATGCTTTATTCATTTTCAGATGTATAATTGATTCTTCTTTGGAACGACTTAATAGCCTTGAGATATTCAGGGCACTCTTTATGAGATGCTGGATGAGAAACTTGATTATTTTTTGCTGACAGGCAATTAGAGCATTTACTAGATTGGGAATTGCAGCTTCTTGTGTCGTGATGCTCGGCACATTTGGCACAAACCTCTATGCTACTTCTGCAGTTTATTGAAGAGTGGCCAAATTTTTGACACTTAAAGCATCTTCTAATGCTGAATTCTTCCCTACAAAAATATGAGTTAAAATCTATATTAACAAATGTATTAACCAATCGCTTGTATGAAATTCCCGGTACTTCAAAGATTAATGAATATTTAGATGTATTTCTGCTTTGCCATTGCTTGACTACATTGATTGAGCAATCAGGAATACCTGGATTGAGAGCCTTTATCTCATCCAAAAGCTCATCACTCTCAAATGTTCTTTCCAATCCATGCACTATTAACCTAGGCATCATCTGCTTAGTGGGAACCACTTTATAAGCATCACCTAGGCATTCCTGCAATGAATTGACCAGAGCCTCTGTATTAGATAAACTTTCAGTTTTGAGTAAAATGCCACCATCAGTCATTTCCCTGCTGTATGTAATCGGAATTTTAGCCGCCGCTGGCTTAAATGCTTTCTTTACTCTTGCCAAAGTTTTGCCTGAAGCTTGCCTTTCTTTCGGTTTTATTATAACCCCTCCATTATATTTCGGCGCTACTCCTATTGGATTCTGGGACAATGCTGCTGCATGTGAAACAGGCCGCACTGATTTGTTGGAGATTTGCGATTGCAGATCTTCTAGTTTTTTTTTTGCAATTTCTCTGTTAGTGTCATTCAGACCTGAAATTTTATCCATTATTTTAGCTTAGCTTTGACTCGCTGTTAATTGCTTTGCTTTTAGCAGCTTACAGGCAGTGGCTTTTTCACTGGGGCACACCCAAAAACACCAATCTACCGCCTCTTTCAAGGCGTTATAGACAGTGTCTGGCATTGATATGCAGCTTGTGTGGAACCATTTTCCACACAGACTGTCGCATTTCATTGCGAAATCGCCTTTGTTGACCACTTTTTTGCACATTCCACACTTATTCGACATTATATTGAAAAAAAAACAGAGCCCCAAATATATAAGTGAATACTGCTAAGGTTAGGTTGAAAACCAAGCAATCGTATCAATACTATATACTCACTAAATTCAGTTCACTTTAATATGGTTTTGATCAAATTTCACTAAAAACAGACAATTTAATTTATTTTAAACAAATATTTAGCAAATTTTCACTCTGACAATTATTTGTTATGACACGCAATGACAGTTCTTCTTCTTCTCTTCATTGCATTCAAAACGCCATCAACTGATGCGTGTTATGTGTGCGTATTATGGACAAACCGAATAAATCATGAAAAGGATTTTACTAAAAAACAAGAACTCATAACGCAGCTGCGGGTTCATAAAGTATTTTATGGTTATATGAAAACTAGTCCAGTTTCTTCTATTTCATTTTGCTTTGATCTACAACAGGTGCAACCGCTCCTTCAATCACCGATACGGGATTCATTTTATGCCCGACAAATAAGTTTGTATAATTTTTGTGTTGGGCAGCTCGACTCAAAACATCCAGTATTTTATACATGGGATCAAAATATTGCGAAAAGAGGATCTAATGAAATTGGGTCAGCACTGTATTATTACTTATCCACAATGAATATAGGGCCTGATAAAAATACAATCCGTCTATTCTTGGATGGATGCGGCATGCTCCACATGCTTGATCATTGGCTTTATTCTAAATCTCCAAAGCAAGTGAAAGAAATACATCTGTTTTTTCCTATACGAGGCCACAGTTTCTTACCCGCAGACCGTCTGTTTGGTTACCTGGAGAAAGTTCTAAGAAAAAAGCCTTTCATCACAAAGAAAGAGACTTACCATGATATTTTTTAAAAAATTAAAAAATTTTGCAGAAGGACTGGCAGTTATTGGATGTTAAGAAATGAGCTGAACACTTCAAAAACTTAGATAACTTGCAGAAAATGAAAGTTGGGTAGACAGACCTATGCTCATGTCAGAAGGGTTTTTTACTCAACTTACAAAATGCAGTAACCAGCAACGAATAAAATCAAGAAACAAGTCAGAGACGTTTTTATTGGAGAAAATGTGAAATTCGAGGATCATACTATTATTAACAAAGTTGAAAGAATTTTGACTTCTGAGGCATTTGTTATTGTTATACCCATAAATATCTCCCTTGATAATTTTTTCAGATTTTTAAGATCACGGGTGTCCGTTCGCGAGGAAGGAACCACATTTTTCATGTATTCACACACCCCCCCCTCCCAAACAAGCAAAAACTGTCAGTTTAAGAACTGTTTTGAAAAGCTCTAATAAAGAACTTTCAGTTGAAACTCATATCGGCTACTTTTTAATGAAATTTTTTTCCGGGGTCCACTCCTCTGTACTGTAATCATCGATTCAAGGCCTGTTTTTTCGAATCCCAGAATGGTTACAAAGCCCTTTTGCTAGGAGCTCTCTCCTGCCTCTTCAACTTGTTTGTATGTACTCATCTTCATGATACCTATCATTCCTGTAATTTAATAAAATAAATAATAAATAATAAAGGGCATATTGTTCCATAGTAATACAGGAAAATTCAAATCGCTACAACTTTGTTAAATACTATTCGCTCTTTATGAAACTTTCAGAAAAGATTAATCTTATAAATTGTCATCTGTTTACTAAATTTTATTGAGTTTAATGGTAGGGTTTAGATTTTATTCAAGAAAACATCAAATCAATAAATCATACTATTACTAACAAAGTTGAGTGAATTTCAACTCCTCAAGTATTTGTTGTTATTTTACTCATAAAGACCTACATTCATGGTTTTTTTCAAATTTTTCGGATGGAAGGTGTCCAATCGCGAGGGGGGGTACCCGAAAAGTTCGTACATTTCCCCTTCCCCTACCCCCCTCGGTACCGATAAGGCAATTTTAAGACTTATATTGAAAAGATCTCATTGATACCTTTCCAATGACACCTTACTCGACTACCAATGGTGAATTTTTTTTTGGGGGGTCACCTCCCTATATGGGGAGACCCCCCCTAAAACTCCTTTCAAAAATTTTTCCACCCTTGGAATTTCAAGAAGTCACCACTTCTGACATTTCCACAAAGTTTCATGGCTGTAGCCTCTATAGTTTCGGAGAAAAAGTGTTGTGACATACAGACGGACGGACAGAGGAACAGACGGACACAAGTCTTGATTGCAATAGGGTTTTGTATTTTAGTACAAAACCCTAAGAATAGAAAAAAGAAATAAAACTGCTGGTTTTACAGTTACAGCTTTTGAAAATTACAGATTTGAATCTGGTGAAGTTGCTCAGACGTTATTAAAAAAAGGTAAAAGAATCACAAAGGAAATCGGTGTAAATCAATCGAGCGCATAACCAATTCCTGAAAAGAAGAAGAAAGATGTTATAAACTTGCTCAATAAGCAGTTTGATGAAGAATGGCCAGAATTACCAGAACTGAAGTGATACAAAAGCGTGTTATTGCAAGGTTGCTATTACAAACGAAGCCGATGAATGAGACTATGATTGTGACTGTAATGAGCCTGACGTAGGAGAAGTCCGTATCTAAGCGTTTTTAAAAGTACGAGTATAGTGTCTTCTTTGTTCTAAGACTTAATTTGTAAGTCGTATTTCAATACCTAGTACTTATTGAGTGTGGTATGTATGATGATGGTTAAAATAAAGTAATGTTATCTGAATTCATGTGCATTTTATTTCAATATTTTTTGAACAAGTACTATAAAATAGTATAAATTTACCAACACTATTGAAAATTATAATTTGCTTTTAAGTATTTATGAAACAAAACACCCTATTTGAAAACAACGTCCAAATCAGAAGCGTTTCTTTCAAAATCCGTTCAAATCAAAAGTGCTTACATGACTTACATGAAAGTCCTGATCAAAATGTCTTATTTCTTAAATTCTCCGTCAAAAGTGCTTGTTTCAGTTTTATAAAAGCGTGTAGGTTTAAAAATAAGATATGTACAAATAAAATAAACACATAAATATTACTGTGTAAACTTACCAACTACATCAGCTTTTTTTAAATTTAAGATTCTGCATCAGTTTGAAAGTATTTAGTTTTTGGCACTTTCTGAAAAAAGTGCTAGTGAGTAAATAAGCTCTTTTGAAAAGACATTCCTCAATTAGTACCCATCACACCTGAGTGGGCTGATATTCTGACAGTTGATCGGAAGCTGAAATTTTATGCCGCGACAGAGGTTTGATTTTGGAAGCTACTGTGCAAGCGAACAGTTCCCTAGCCCACCACTCTATATGGGCTACAGTTATGATAGTAGGGGAGCCCAAGGGAGGATTTCTGAAGTGTCAGATTAATACATGGGGAATATCTTACACCCTGTTGATTATCTCTACCCAATCTGAGCCCTTATATAGGGGGCTTGCGTAGGTCAGCCTATCAGATTAGTAAAAAGAAATCAATCGGTAGAAATACTCGAACGCGTCAAATTAAGCTATGATACGTAAATTGTATACTAAAAAGTATTTTAATAATACGATTTCAGCGTGATGTAAGAGAATGGGAGGATGGTGAAGTTGCAAAAAAAAATGACCCTTCGGGATTCTCGAGCGCAGTGGCATTATTTTTTTATTTTTTGTGAATTGCTACGAAAATTATAAAAAATATAATATAAGAAAATATATTAAATTTTATCAACGATAACATTAGTTACATTTCTAATTAAAAAGCATTCGTTAGCTTTTCACAAGTATGTTATATACAGGTAACGATAGTAGGTTAAGGTACAATAATAGGCTTCGATAATTATTGCTGCTGAAATTTTGATACTTTCCATATTTAAGTTTAGACGCTATTCCTGCTTCTTAAAGAAAATATTACTATTATATCTATATGCTTAATATTCTTATTTGATTCATTCAATAATAATAACATGAATTGCTAAACAAAACTTACGTCTTTACTTTCAAGTAAACCCGTTCTTTTCCAGCAGGAAATGCGAGTGAGAGGTGAGTATACCGCGGAGAGGGTAGGGTTCCAGTAATCCGCGAATGGTCGGTTTCGCATTGCGGTCAGTACGCGGTGCCATGCTTGTGTTGCGTGTTTTTATTAGAGTAGATTTTTCCGGTTTTGCACTCAAGTCGTTTATTTCTGTCTCCGCGCTGGTTATATTTGCGAGCGCGTATTGTTTCAGCGGTTGATTTTGTTCGTTTCCTCCAGAATGAAGTACGGAAATTGAAATAGAGTCAATGGAAGGTGTTTGACACGTTTTTAAATTTTGCATGTGAGCCGGTGGCTGAGTTTTTGCATTTAGGACTAAGTCTGCTCGCGAAAGACTCGCAACCGAAACTCCTCTCCAAACTAGCTAACTAGTCAGCAGCCACCTCGGAGTAGAATAAGAGTGTCCGGACTTGTTGACCTGATGAGCACAGTCCGTCACGTTCCAAAACTTCACGTCTAGAAAGGATGAGTGGTCGGTTTAGATTTCCTTCGGGAAATCTCGAACGTTTGAGACGTGTGTGACAAATCATTACAAAATGTTATGCCTCCCTTATAAATTGCCATGTCGCAAACTTCACCTCTAGCTAAGGCGAACACTTTTAAGCCGACTGGATTTGGTTTGTTGGGACAGTATTGCCGCAAACGACGGTAAAAGGGACGATTCTTTTTCTTTTTCAATACCTCCATTCCCTTCCACTCTCTCCATCGCACTTTCATCGTCGCACAACGCTCGTGCGACCTGCATTTCACATTTCGTCGTTTCTTCAGGTGAGCCACCCAGACAATGATTAGCCCATCGGTATAAGGGGGCACACAAATTATGTGAATTTATCCTATTAATCTCATCTTGTCCATTTCGTGTTCAACTCTCAGAGATAAAAAAAACTTGGTAATACGCCATGGGAAAAAAAACTCAGAGCTATAAAGTCAGCTGTCATTACAAGCATCTCGACGATAGGGTTTAAAGTGCCCCTAGATGCCATGTTGAAATTTATTGGACTGGGTTTCTCCATAATAATATCTTTCTGCTATACAATCTCGATGATAGGGTCAAGATAGGTCCTGAGATGCGATGTAGAAATTTATTGCACTGAGATTCAATCGTTGTTAAATAAATATTCTTTAAGCCTTTTTTTAAAAACTATAAGTGAGTTTGCATCCTTAACTGAATCTGGGAGATTGTTGTACAGGGTGGGCCAGAAAGAATTGCGAATTTGAAAAAATCATTAAAAAAAACTGAGTACAATTCACATACAAATTTTTATTTCTATAAAAATTGACATCTGGGAAATTCATTTCTTAAAAATAACGTCATCCAGGTGTGCACCATCCCGCTGCAAACATTCTTCGAATCTGACCCTCAAATTGGTAAAAACTCGGTGGTACATTGCATGGGGAATAGCTGCCATTTCTTCCTGGATATTGGTCTTCAACTGGTTAATCGTGGCTGGGTTATTGGTGTAGACTCTACTTTTTAGGTATCCCCACAAAAAAAAAGTCCGTTGGCGTCAGATCCGGACTTCTAGGAGGCCATGCAATGTCACCTCGGCGCGATATCAGTTTCCCAGCAAACATCTCGTTTACGACCGCCAAAGAGGCATTAGCTGTATGGCATGTCGCGCCATCTTGTTGAAACCATGTCACACGATTATAGGCTTCAAATTGTTGCAGTTGTGGAAAGAAAAAATCCCTTAACATGGCTATGTATCGGTCAGAATTTACAGTGACAGATCGGCCTTGTTTATTTTCGAAGAAGTAGGGTCCGATAATTCCGTTCTTGTTGACCTTGGGCGTCCTGCAGGCTTCTGTTTGAGAGTCGAACCAGTCTCTTCGAACTTTCTGACCCACGATCGAATCACACTTTCTTTCGGACACTGATTTAGGTCATGTAATCCAAACTCACGCCAAAATAAGCGCCGAACAATAGCGCACGAATTGTGATTTTTGTAATAATGTTTAACGCAGAATGCACGTTGCGCTCCGGTGAAGTGATCCATCGCGACTAAATTTCCGAGAACCGAGCTATTTGACCCCATCACCCATGCAATCCCCTCTCTAAAGCTTCAAACGCAAGATTGTTTTTAAAATCGTACGCCTTTCTGGCCCACCTTGTATATACGCAAGGCATCATTCGTAGCATCATTCTTTAGACGATCCGTTCTTGCAAAAGGTATTATGAATACATTTGCGTTCCTAGCATTGTAGTGATTTTTCTGCGATACTTTCATAAATTGAATATGCGACGACGAACTTGAATTCAAGCATTTAAAAATAAACTTGGCTTTCTCTGCTTCCACGATTTGAGTAAATTTTAATGCTTTTGCTGATTGGTACACAAATCTGGTTGGTGTACGTATTAGTAGATTAAGCATATTTTTATAAGCCTTTGTAAGCAACCTGGAGATGATGTTAAGGTGTTGGTTCGATGACTGGCTCCAGATTTCTACTCCGTAATGTAGTTTCGAAAGAAAAAATGCATTTAGCACCATCTGCTGGATATTGCTTGGAAATCCTTCATATCTGCTCAGTAATCCAATAACAGGAGCTAATTGCCTTTTTAAGTTGTTTATATGCGACAGCCATGTTAATCGTTGGTCGATAATGAGTACAAGATATTTGAATTCCGCTACTCTCTCCAGTTTTTCGCTATTAATTCTTATATCAATGTTAATGTCTTCCATGTTCTTCTATTTGAAAATAATGTATTTGGTCTTAGAAGTATTTAGCGCTAGCTTATTATTACTTAACCACGCATGATAAGTATTCAGATCCTCATTAATGGTATTCTCAAAGTAATCTTTTTTTGCATCCCGAGTAAAGTAGAACTGTGTCATCAGCATAAAGTGCATAATGTCCCTTTAGTCCACATGTATTTAAATTGTTAGTGTATAACAAGAATAAGGTAGGGCCAAGTAGAGAGCCTTGAGGAACGCCTGACTTCATAGGTGCCAAATCGCTCAATACATTATTGACTACTGTTTTCTGCAATAATCGTTTTAAGTAATTCCCAAAAAGTTGATTTGGTTTCCCGTGAATGCCATATAATTCGAGTTTATGAAGTAAATGCTTATGATCCACCGTATCAAACGCCTTTTTCAGATCCACAAAAATGGCAGCAACATAGTCACCTTGTCAAGCCCTGTATTTATGAAACGCGTGACTGAGAAAAGAGCATCAAAAGTTCCTTTATTTTTCTGGAAACCAAACTGTTGTAAATTTAAAATTGAATTTTTGCTAATGAATGATGATAGACGGATATTTATTAATTTTTCGGATATTTTACTAAATCCTGTTAAAAACGCAATCGGGCGATAATTATTTCGATCCATACGGTCTCCTTCCTTGAAGATTGGGACTATTTTTGCTAGTTTTCCTTCCTCAGGAAACGTTCCCCTCTTAATATGTTTGTTTAGGCAATTCGCAACACATTCTGCTATCTCTTCCTTTATAAGTTTTATTTCATCCATGGTGATATTGTCTATACCTGGTGCTGTATTTTGTTCAATTTATCAATAATTTTTATTACTTCAACTTTGTTTGTTAGATGCATGTGAAAAGAAGATTTGGGTGACGTAATTGTGGAAGTAAAATTGCTTGTTGGCGTTGGCTGGATTCCATTGGCAATTTTTTCATCTATAGTTTAAAAAAAAGGTATTGAGGTTACTTGCAGCTTCAAATGCATTTGCTGAAGATGAGTACTCTATGGTGGAATCCTGGGTCGTAGAGTTACGCGGTGAGTTTCTTTTAACTTCATTTATTATGTCCCATATTTCATGCGCATTGTCGGCCGCTGCATCTAGTCTTTTGGAATAATACAAAAGTTTTGCTTCTTTCACAACACGTTTAGATGTTTCTAGGCTTCGATGTATATAAACTTGAGCGATTGATCATTCATGTTCCGTTCATAATTCATATAAGCCTTCCGCTTGTTCTTATTGTTCTTACTTGCCTCAATAACTTTTTTGGATATCCATGAATGTTGACGACATCTTATTTTTTTCTCCGTAGTCGAGGTGTCCTTAGCTTCCATTATGATGTTTGTGAGCTCCACTAAATTTGAAGGTTTTTGGCTAATTAATAAACCCTTAAGATTTGATCTAAAGAGGTCCTTATTGTAGTATTTGAAAACTTTGTAAGCAGGCTTTTGCTTTTTATTTATTTTAATGCCTTGAATAACAACTTTCAAAACACGATGATCAAGTTTAGGCCAGTCCTCTAGAGTGTAAGCAATTTTCTCAGCAATTTGATTTTCATTTGTGACTATGTGATCAAGGCAGGTATTAGATGCTAGTCGGGTAGGTTGAAGTGGGTTCACAATAGTGGCACCATTCGTTTCTAGTACGTCGTTGTACATCCTTGACTCGTTAGATTCAACCATTAGATCTATATTCGTATCGGCAACTGTGATCAAATTATTTTCCATAGAATATAGTTCATCTAATGTCAAGCACAGGTCTTGCACGTTAAGTCGGGTGAGGTTGTATAATGTGTGTTTTTTTTAATATAAATTGCTGTTCCTCCACCTCTCCCGGGCCTGCAGGAAAATACAGAATTGTATCCCTGAATGTTGTAATACTTCACTTGCTCGGAATATATCCACACTTCATTAAGTATAATTAACTCTATATTCGAATGTTGCTTTACATAAATTTGAAGTTCGTTAAGTTTTTGTCTTAAACTTCTTATATTAGCATAGAGGATAGAAATTTGGGTGTCTTCAAATATCTTTGTAGTATTGAATGGCATATTTATCATTGTAGTTCATGCTTCTTTCAGCAATCAAAATCCTACGTTTTAATTCTGGGCATTCCGTCGAATCTGCTCGGTGTGCATGGCCAATTTTCTTACCACTTTCCATACATTTACAACATTTTTCAACTGAGCTTTTACAGTCTCTTGTATCATGCTGTAACCCACATTTTGCACACCTCAGTTTTCCTTCACATTTTGATGTCTTGTGATTGAACTTTTGGCATTCGAAGCACCTCGTGACGTTTAAATCTTCCTTTATGTAGTATGACCCATAGTCGATATTAACATATCTATTCGCTATCTTCCTGAACATTGTTCCATTCACCTCTAAAATATGTAACCATTTTCCGCTTCGTATTCTTCTAGCCTGAACCAATTCCATTTATCTTCATCTAAAATGTTCGGGTTCAGATTTTAGATTTCAATTCTCAGCTCCTCGTTTGTGAATTGCTTCTCTAATCCATTTATAACCAATCTTGGTTGAAGAGACTTAGTTTCCATTATTTCGTATCCCTTCATATTTTCCTTAATAATATTGAGAAGCGTAGATGAATTTTCATTCGAGGAAGTCTTAATAATTGCTCCACCATTTCGAATCGGACGGACTAGCTGGAGTGGAATCTTGCATTGAGAGGGTCGAAATTGGAAATTGGAGCTTGAATGGGCTTTCGGCTTGATGATTATGCCTTTTTGTGATGTTGTGTTTGTGCGTTTTTCTTTCTGCAAACCAGTATCAAATTTGGTCACATCTGCATATTTAATTTTATTTACATGACTGTTTTTTTCCATTAAGGCACTGACGGTAGACTTCAGTTCAATTAGCTGGTTAACTGTTTGCTTCATTTGTTCCATGAGACGATCATCTTTTAATTTATCGTTATAAGATTTAAAAGCGGAGCACATCCAGAGAACATCTTGAGTAATCTCCATAATCTTTAGATATCTTTCTTCAGACATTTTAATACAACTTATGTGGAACCACTTATTACATATTCCATCACGCCCTATTCCTTGTTCCGAATTCTTAGCGGTCTTTTTGCATGTACCACATTTGTTGCATTCCACCGTCGACATTTTCCTTATTTATTATTTTAGGAACTCTTACCAATAATAGTTGAAAAGGATACAATCACTACTATTTTAATCTTATGATAATAATTATTATTTTATAAATTGTCTGCAATATCAATTTATTACACATAGGGGAAATAATATTAATACACCTTATAAAAATTAATTTGAAAATTATCAATAATAATTAGTTGGAAAAATGTTTATTTAGTTTATTCTAAATCTTATAAATTTTCTAAATTTAATATAAATTTTCCAAATTATCTTCGTACTACACGAGAATCCCTCTCCTCGTACAAAGAATAATTATCAAATCTAGCGGTTTAATGCAGAATTTTTAAATGTAGAATTTCCTCTAAGATAATTTACTTATCCTTGATTTTCGCCCTTGAAAATACCGAAATTCTAACACCAAATTCACCAAATCAAGAAACAGCTGATTTCACTTTAAAATTCCACTTTTTGAACGTTTTTTCTAAAGAGCTGATAAATTTCACGTCACCACCTGACAGTTGTCACTGTTGTATTTTGTTCATGACATCCAGCTAGAATGCATTAAAAAATAGAGGCTGGATTTTTCAACGTTTTTGAAGCTTTTATTTTATTGTCACTTCAGGATCATAGACACATTTCAGTCTCAGTCTTATGAAAAAAAAAAAATCAATTTTGGGTAATGGCCATTGCTATTATTGGTAACATAAATGTTTCTGACCAATACATTGATATCTGCGGATACATGACCAGAATAATTCTAATTAGGCTTTGAGCTCCATAAATGTGAGCTCCATGGATTTGCCAGTTTCTAAAACATTAATATATTGGTCATAGAATTGGTGCCATTCTCATTGCTGTGTATTTTTTTTTCAATGTATGCTGGTTGCATAAGCTGCAATGAACTGACCACATCAATCAGCTTTTTAAATCGCTCCTGTCAAAAGTTTTCAAAAATTAAATTAATTTTTTAAAAACGTTAGTCCGAAGTTAATTTTTATCGGAAAAAATTTTATATTGTCGAAGTAATCGACACAAGAAATTTCCATCGAATATTTCTACTTCGATTGGTAACGAAAAACAAATTACCAAAGAAAATTTCGCCGCTGGTATGGAGGAGCCCGACGGCTTCCCACCGTTGGGGCAACCTGGGGAAACGACGAATACGAAACTGGTGATAATCACCAAAAAAAAAGATAACGAAGAAAACTCCGTAGATGGAGGGTGCAAGCTGCAAATAATAGCGGACAATCTACAAATGGCCAAATTGCAGAAAGAAAATGATGAACAAAGGCAAGAGATACAGTCTCTCAAGGATCTCCTCAAGAAAGGGATGAAGCCTCAAAAGACGCAGCCACAAAATCAATGGCAACAGGTAACAAAGCCGAAGAAAAGTACAAAGCAAGCAAATCCAGAAGAAGTTCCAAGTGCTGGTGGCAACAAGGCGAGCCAAAACTATTTTGCAGCGCTGGAGGGATCACCCGAAGATATGGAAATCAAAAAAACATCGGAGGTAATTTTAACCAAGATAATGACGTTAATTTTATTGAATATTTAAAGAACAAAAATAAGGAGAAACAAGTTGGGTAAACAGACCTACGCTCATGTCAGAAGGGTTTTGTATTCAATTTTCAAAATGCAGTCACCAGATTGAATAAAGTCGAGAAGCATGTCAATGACGATTTTATTGGAGAAAATATGAAATTCGAAGATCATACTTTTATTAACAAAGTTGAATGAATTTCGACTCCTGAGGTTTTTGGTATTGTTATACTCATAAATATCTCCATTGATAATTATTTCAGATGTCCATTCGTGAGGGAGGAAACCACATTTTTCATATATTTCCCCCCTGTGCCCCACTGAAGCAAAAACTGACAGGTTAAAAACTGTTTTGATAAGCTCCCAGGAAAAATTTCATTTCATACTCATATCGGCTACGTTCGATGAATTTTTTTTCAGGGGCCACTCTCCTGTACTGTTATCATCGATTCATGGCCAATTTTTCCGAATCCTAGAGTTGTTACAAAGCCCTTTTGCTAGGAGCTCCCTCCCGCCTCCTCGACTTGTTTCACTTATGAGTATTAATTGTAGGTACTTATCCTCAGTCATTCATTAAATTGAATCAAGTATTCAAAGCATGTACCGTAAACGTTGAAGTTGGGAACAAATAACTCAAAATTATTCAATCTTCGTATTTAAAACAGCCACTATTTTGTTTTACGATTACTGATACCACTAGCTGAACCGATTCACAAAGATATACATGACACCTATCATTCCTGAAATTTTCATGCAAATCCTAGCAAAACTGTAGTGTCTGAGTCGGTGAAAAGCGCATGTTGTTCCATAGCCATGTTGCCATAGTAATACATGCAGCGCATATTGTTCCATACTAATACAGGAAAATTCAAACCGCTATAACTTCGCTAAGTATGATTCAATCTTTATGAAACTTTCAGGGTAGATTAATCTTATAAATAGACATCTACGTACTGAATTTCATTGAATTTAAGGGTTCCGTTAAGATTTTATTAATGAAAACATAAAATCGATAAATCATACTATTACTAACAAAGTTGAGTGAATTGCGATTTTTCGGATCACAGGTGTCCAATCGCGAGGGGGTACACAAATTTTTCGTGTATTTCCCCTCCCTGTGCACCCCTCGAAGCAAACTTTGCCAAACTAAGACCTGTTTTGAAAAGTTCTCATCAACACCTTTCATTTGATACCCATATTGGCTACTTTCAATGAAATTTTTTTTTTCGGGGGGTCACTCCCCTATATGGGGAGACCCCCCCTTAAATACCTTATAAAAATTTTTTGTAGTTGAACTTTGAAGAGAGCACCACTTTACACCTACATACAGAATTTGGTGCTTCTAGCTTAAGTAGTTTCCGAGAAAAACTGCTGTGACACACGGACGGACGGACGGACGGACAGACAGACGGACAGACAGTACGCGATTTTAGAAATCCAACCCGCAGTTCTGCTGGTTCCTCTGAAAAAGCATCGAACAAGATAGAAAAAGTTCCGCCAATCAACGTGTTCAGACAAACCGGGAAAGATATGGTTCGGCTATTTTCAGCCGAAAATAATCTGGCCAATTTCGAAATCAAAAGAGTTAATGCCGAAAAATTAACTATAAGGACAAAATCACTGGTTGATTTTAAGTCAGCCAAAGATGCGCTCATTCCTGGGGAGGTTCCACACTTCACCTATACCCCGAAAAGTGAAAAGAATCAGACCTTCTTGTTGAAGGGTTTGGACAGCGGAGAGGATACGGTCGATCTTCTTCAGGTGCTCAAGGAGGCTGCACCAGATATTGATTTTGTTTCGGTCAAAGCTTTTGCGACAAGAAGGTCGACCATAGAAAGGAAGAATTTACCACTTTACCTGGTACAAATTGCAAATAAGAGCAGTCCAAGTGCCCTTCAACAAATAAGGTACTTGAATTTCAGAGTGGTGAGGTGGGAACGCCTCCAGAAAAGAGAAGTCAACCAGTGTTACCGATGTCAAAGATTTGGAAATTTGGCTGCCAATTGTGCCATGCACTATCGTTGCGTTAAATGCAAAGACGTTCATGCTCCCGGTGAGCGCGAATTGGCTCAGACGGAGCCTAAAGAAAAATTATACTGCGTTAACTGCGGTGTTTTTGGTCACACAGCATCATATCGAGGATGCTCTCGATATCAAGATGCAAAAGTTAAATTTGCTCCAAAGCAAACACAAGTACATCGTAATATCATACCTTCCAACTTCGTCAAGCCCGGAGTATCATTTGCACAAGCCGCTAGAGGACCAGCAGAAAATGCTGGAAATAATGTAAATAATGTAAGTGGCAATAATGAGCTGCTTCTCAAAATTTACCAGCAACTTAATTCTTTATCGGAGAGAATCGACAAACAAGAATCAAAGATTAACTTTGTTTTTCAGCGTTTAGGTCTTTCAAATGCCTAATAATAACTTGTCATCCAGTCAAATTCCCATGGATAGGCTTCGCCTCATATCGATCAACGTCAACTCTATCGTTGCTATCTATCGACGTGATTATCTCCTTGAATTTATTGTTAAGCAAAAGCCTGACATCATACTTCTCACTGAAACCCACCTCAATTCATGGCATTCCATGGAATTCAAAGATTTTGCATTCGTAAGAAACGATAGAGTAATAGGTGATGGGGGAGGTGGCACCGGAATATTGGTTCGAAGACCCTATATTGAAAAGGTCGAATTCAAAAACTTTGAATTTCTTCAAGTGTCCGTCATCAAAATTTCACTGCCAGGTGGGGATAACCTCTTCGTTATCTCTGCCTTTGCAACTGGTCAAAATGTTCTCAAGTTCAAGGAGGAACTCAATTCCTTGTTTGAAAGTCTCGAATTGAACAGGCTGCATACTTATTATATTCTTGCTGGTGACCTGAATGCCAAGCATACATCATGGCTGAACGCCACCAATAATCCAAGAGGTGTATTCCTGAAATCATGGATAACAGAGAACCAAATTGAATACAGGTGCAACATATATGGGTCGGAGTTCCCAACATACCCTAGGACAAACTCATATTTGGACCTCTGCATTGCTGATGCAAGACTTGAATTCAGCTTTAATACTCCTCAACGGAAACTGCAGGTGCTTCCTTACGATAGCGACCATAACGCAATCGTAATGGAAATCAATCATCAAAGGGATGATTTCTTCCTCATTCCAGTTCAACATGAAAGCCATCGGTTGAATTTCAAAAAAACAGACTGAGGAAAGTTTCAAAAGAAGTTTAATCGGGAGTACCAGAAGCAATGTCCTCCTTCTGATGATGCCAGCGCTTGCTCAATGGCTCCTTATAACAGAAATCTAACTAACGATGAAATAGTTGTCTATTTGTCGAAGTTAGAGAAGCTGACGTTGGAAACGATTGAGAAAGTAGTTCCCAAGGTTAAACATCGAAACAATATGGAAGGATATGAGACACCAACCATCGCAAGGTTGAAAAGATTGAAAAGCCTTCTTTTCACACGCGTCAACAATATTTATCGACGATTTTTGGACTACAACAATCCCTCGTTGGCTTTGTTGAAGTTACATTTGAAGAATGTCCAGAACTTAATCCGGTCATATTTCAGGAGTGAGGTCAGCAATCAATGGGCGGAAAAACTGAGGGGTATTAGTCCACAGGACCCAGACGGCGTGTTCATAAATGTGAAGAGCATATTCCGCAAGAAGTCTCGAGTGAAGGTATCGAATCTTGAAGTCGCTAGTGATGAGATAAATCTTCTTGATAGGGCTGGTATCGGAATTGATAGTACGACTCCGGATAGAAACGGAAACAGGATTATATGTGATGGATTGCAGAAACTAGCCCTGGTTGGAACACATTTTGAATTGGTTCATCTACCAAACCCAGAGAGAAGGAATGAAATATTTTCGGAGTCGTTGAAGCATAAGTTTCTGACTTCAAATCAAGCCTGAACGGCCAATCAATTCTTCATTTCGATGAAACGTTAGCATCTGACCTCATACCGACCTTGAATCTTATTGATTATTTTGTCAGCTATGAAGACTTGTGTTTCATATTTCGCAGAATAAACAACAAAAAATCATGCGGTACTGACGGTATTCCAAATATAGTTCTCCGACATTTGCCTGAGGTTGCTATTAGGGATTATTGCATATTGTTCAACAACATGTTGAGCAATTCATATTTTCCAAATGAGTGAAAAAAGGCTAAGGTATTTCCGATCTTGAAGAAAGGAAAAGAATCTTCATGCCCTAAAAGCTATTGCCCAATCGGCTTGCTGCCTAACATCAGCAAGGTGTTTGAAGTGATACTCAACAGAGCATTAAATGCCCACATTGAGAAATATGAGTTGATGCCGAATTGCCAATTTGGTTTTCGTGCCAGGCATTCGACCAAACATGCAGTAATGAAAGTAACCTCAGACATTTGTTGGAAACTAGACAACAAAGAATGTGTTGGAGCATGTCTCATTGATATGGAGAAAGCCTTCGATACGGTGTGGTTAGATGGACTAGTTTTCAAACTTCTTCAGGACAGGTTCCCCAGACCCCTTGTCGCCATGATGTGTAATATGGGGAAATCATTTGTTGTAACTGATGGAAATCTGACAACAATGCGCGAATTCAAGGTCTTGAATGGTCTACAACAGGGAACAGTAACTGCGCCCCTGCTTTTCTCAATATTCATTCGCAAGCTATTGAACAGCTTTGATTTTAATGTCTCGCCAACGCGATCATTGGTAGCGTTTGCTGATGATCTGATCATCTATACGGCAGACAGAAAAGCTACAATAGTTCAGAGCAATCTTCAAAAAATGTTTAATGATGTGCAGCTATACACTGACAATTTGCGAATGAAAATCAATGCGCAGAAGTGCGTTGCAATTTTGTTTCAGTCAACGCTGAAGGGGGCCAGTCAAGACCTGAAACGTAATCGGAAGGATTTCCTCATTATGGCTGGTGAGGGTAGTTCAGAACGGGTTCCACATAAATCCTGTGTTCGATACCTCGGTGTTCATCTCGATGAGTATCTGTACTATACTGAACATGTGAAAATCATGCTCAGTAAAGCACTAAAAGTAGTCATGGCTCTTCGGCGACTCTTTCATTCCAGATACATTGATCAACAAGTCAAAGTTATTTGTTACAAGACCCTGGTTAGGCCAGTTTTGACATACGGATGCCAGATCTGGTACAACCAGAGTGCTAATACAATGGAAAGATTAAGAGTTTTCGAAAGGAAATGTCTTCGTGCATGTACTGGTTTGTACAGAAAGCCTGAGACGGATTGGAAGCACTATATATATATATTCATATTGAAACTTCTTCGGAATCATATCGTAAGATCTGTAACTGTGAGTGAAAACCCTTGGATTTCACTGCCGCTCCACCCTCCAGACGGGTATATAGCGACTTGCCTCGCTACTGGCTTCATTCCTCCTGAAACATTCGTGTATTTGGACATGAACCAATACTTTTTTGATTCTGACGGCGTCCAAGTCATATATCACATATATCGACGGGCCACCGATAAGAAGATAAAATATCCTCCGAATTTGAGTTCACGAGACCAACAATTCCAATGGAGATACTCATTTGCTAGATTCGTTGAGGCTGTTTGAGCTGAGATGGAGCAATCTAGGTATTGGTGGCTGAATGACAATGTCTAAATTATTCGTGTTTATTTTCTGTTTTTGTGCTTTTTCTCGTTACTTAGTTTTTTAGATTCATCTCATTATTGCTACATCTAGTTTTGTTGTTTATTTGTATTATCAATTAGGTATAGGTTTCAATATAAGGTAACGTTTTTTTTTTTTTTTGTGATTGAACTTGTTTAGAATTAGGATGTAACATATTAGGTATAGGATATAAGTTCATTGTTGTGTTAGTAATATAAGTAATTTTTGAATAATGTTGGTTGGTTTTTTCTACTTTTTCCAATTGAATCAAAAAATATGTAATAATCTTAATTAATTTAAATTTGCTAGTGTATTTTTTTTCATTAAATGTATTTAACTGATAGCGTATAAATTTTGAGAGCCATTCGGGCCATTAAGTTCTTTTAAAGTTTTATTGTTTGGAATTTGCTTTATGTTCTTTTAAAAATTTTTAACGATTGGTATTAAATAAAGCGCTTTTGACTTTGACTTTGACCACATCAATCGTATGGATGAACAACGAATACTCAAAAAGGAATTTGTTGAGAAAATTGAAGCACGAAGAACCAGTGGGGAAGTCGAAGAAATACTGGTCTAACTCGATTGACGAAGATACTTTGTATCTGATTGCAATTCAAAATCGGAAAAGGCGGTTGATGAGCCGAGACTATTGGAGGAGTTTTTTGTAAGAAGTGAAGTCCAAAGAGGGTTTGTAGTTCTACGAAGATGAAAAAGGGTGAAGTTTTTGCGTTAAGTTTGTATAAATTAGTTTATAGTATAAAGTAAAATGACAATTTAAAATTTTGCATGAACTCCTTGAGAAATCGATAGACAGATGATAAACTATAGGTGCAACCCAGAAAAATAATAGAGCCGACTGATACTATAATGAAACTCAGATCAGGGTGAAAATGGAAAAGATGTCCAGACAGACGAATGAATCCGCGGATTTATCTCTCTCTCTCATCAATTTGCTTGTAAAGAAATATATAACGCCATGTTTTCTTAAAAGTAAACTCACCCATCTGTAAAATAATTTCCAAAAAAGCTTATTTATTGTTACATTTTTAAACTAGTTTACGTTTATTTAAAATTTATCAGAAAAACTTGGACACCAGTCACTATTTCAAAAACTTAATTTAGTATCCTATTAATTGTTGATCTTATTGTCAACAATAAATAATTGAATTCACTTTGTAGTCCATTATCTTTTCATCTGACTGCTAATGCATTATATTGAAAGTAACCAATCATTATTACCTGAACAGTATGTTGAAACAACATTATTGGCTCAATATCAAGATTTGTAATTTAAATGCAACTATTTCCATTTCCTTATAAATCTGAAACCCAACAAAAATGCATTCATCACTTAAACATTCCCATTATCTTTGTCTTCAAAGAGGTCTTAATCAACAGCGCGCAAGGAGGTCGTGTTCAAAGCAATTGCATATTCAATTGGCGAGCGAAATTACTATCTTGCAATTAACGCAATCATTAGTAGGTCCATTTATTTGCTGATTTCGTATCGAAGAGGATTGGTTTGCTTTAAATTAATTTCGTTTAATATCCGTGCATAAATTACGAGACAGCTGGTTGCGCCCAATACCCGCAATGTGATTAATTAAACTGGAATTAATTGAAACGACTTAATTACTCATGTACGCTGTCCGACTTTATGACTAATTGATTTTGCAAACTCGCAAATTATTCAACGAGCACGAACGAGAGAGAAAGGGGTAAGTGCTTTATAATATTCGAATGTTTATGGATATATTCTGCTTATCTGGCAAGGGTAATCAGGATTTAAATGCAAATGATTAGAATATCAATTTTTAAATAAAATATTGAAAGCATTCGTTGACATGCAATTATAGTGATACGGCATGCAATTGGTTCTCATTGAAATCATTTAATTAGTGGAAGTTAAATTCCAAACACAAAACGGGTTGTAGTAATTATTCCATTAAAATATTTACAAATTCATAAAATAACATATTTATTACTTTGCACGCTAAAGTAGGACCAATTGGCAATCCTACAATAAATTCTAAAAATTATTATCACCGCTACACAAAATATGTAACTTACTTAAGGAAAGAAGTGAACATCTTCCCCTGTAGAAATCTAATTACAATTTTAATTTAAATCCTAGCAATTACCGGAGCGCGTTGTGTCCTCATCCTAGCAGCAATTTTCTACTGATGAAGGTCGTTAAACCGAAAAGTAGAATCGTTACAAGGAAGCGTTGCGCGCAAAGCCCGAGCCATTTATCACCCCGACTAATGATGATCGCAGACTTACTAAGGTACTAAGATTCTAATTCCTGTACAATCTTTATCTTTAGACAGGACTCGTCGGTAGAAGGATGAGGCGGTTACTGAGCGTTAAGCTTTTTTCGTAAGATATCGGGTGCCATTAAAGTACAATAAAATGTCAAAATTACGTAATTAAGTTTGCAAATGGGCTTTGAAATCGTTCTTTGTTTCATAACAAAAGGCTTTTCATTCTTGGGGTATAACTGGTGAGGTAATAAAACACAAAAGGAATGGTTCCAAGAATAGTAGACATTGCATAAATAACGCCAATCTTTATATCAAGTTGTTTGGTACAGCAAATTGGAAACTAGACCCATTCTTTGAAATCTATGAACGATTACAAACGAATTTATAAGTTTAAAATTTTTCATATTTTGGCCAAAATTTAAAAGTCTGTTTGTTTGCTTTCATAGTATTAATTGAGTTACTGCAAGGTACACTACTATTACAGTCAGTGGTAAATTACAAGGATCTGGAAAACATCAATATACAGGTAGAAACATACGCGTCGTTAAATGAATGCACCCTTCAAAATTTTTTATTAAGTTTAATCACACGTATCAATTTGAATTTGAAAGTAGCAAAAGATATGCAGAAAGGACCAAAGAGTTGATGTTTATGATTTTGGGATAGCAATGAAAACAATGATTTAATTCTGTGTGAGCCAAAATATCTTGCAAGCGATAAGACAGTCAGTTTCAAGGTCTTGTATTTCTTAAAAAATCGTATTGAAATCGTCAATTTTTTCTCTAAAACTGAAGCAGCTACAGACACCAAACTTGGTAGATATATGGAAAATGACAGCCGCTTCAAAACTTTTTAAAAGTTTTAAGGGGGAGTCTGCCCATATCAGGAGTGGATCCTTAACAAGTTTTTTTTATCCGTAGGTAGTCGTGTGGTTCCCACATAAAACAACGTTGTTTTTAGTGAAAACAAGGGAAGCCCATCATATATATTTTCAGTAAAAGATTTCACTCTGCTTCACAACACTTGTCACGGGACACTTTCACAAGCGATCCTACAAGCAAGACCCCCTCGAGCTAAATGTAATATTTACTACACCAGCCAGACTGAAGAAGAATTGGTAACGTAATTTTTCGAAATTAAATATTTTCGATTGTAATTTTCTTGGCACATGTAATGACTAGACTAAGTAGATTCTAAGCGGAATGCCAAATCATAGTGCCTCGATAAAATGGTGCGTACAAAAGCTTTGAATACTAATGGAGGACTCAGATTTGAAATATTTGAGATTGATGAAAACGACTGAGGAAACTGAAGAAACATTGAGGAACTATTTAGAGAAAGCTTAGGAAAAGTCGTACTACGAACAGGCATCTCAGCCAATCAAAACAAATCTTGAGAAGAAGACGCAAGCGAATATCGACACAATGTCAAGCAATGATACGCTTACAATGGATTTTGTACTTAAAAATCGAAAAATTTTCGAGCACATCAAAAAATGCAAAGTATTTTTAATCCAAATCAATAAGGAAAAACCTGCTAAAAAAGTATGCTTTGCTAAATAATCCTATAAGCAGAAAAATAAAACACGGCAAGATTATAATAGCGCGAAGAGGCAAAAGAGGAAGGCCTAAAAAATACAAGCTAACCCTCCCTTACTTACCGGACTTACCATAAAAGAAGAAGTTAATGGTGTTACTGCAGCCCCATCAAGTCTCTGCGCTAGTAGAGCAATGATAGCAGCGGCATAAACGTCTTAGTAAATACTTTGATGGATACAACTCGAACTATATCATCAGCACCTGGGTGTACTTCCACAATTCTTGTGAGCAGCCATCGAGTTAATAGGAAGTTTTCCGTTTTTAGAAGCACAAGGTCATCGGCTTGTAGAGTGGGTCTGATGCTCATCTATTTCGGTCATTGCTGTAGTCTGCTGCGGTTTTTGAGTCTCCATCGATACCAAAAATGTTTTCTTATCTGTTGGACCATTTCCCACTTTTTTCTGATATGTTTTCCAGATGCGATTGTTGGTATTCCAATCAAGTTACTCCCTATTAAAAAGTGTTCAGGAGTGACGGCCGAATGATCCCTTGGATCGCTGCTCACTTCACACAGAGGTTTTGAGTTCAACCATGCTTCTTTCTTAGCCAGGAGAGTTGGACGTTCCTCGATGGTTAAGAATCGTTCTCCAATCGACTTGACTACATGCAGCTCTTTGCCACAAATATCCAAAGGAGGTAAGCAAAAAGCTACAGAATCTGGTTAAATTGTGCAAAACCCTAGTCTTATATTTATTCGATGACCACCAAAAAACAGTAAGCGCATCATACACCAGCGACAAATATTTGGCAAAAGTATTAACAAAGCTACCTTAATACGGCAATTTGGCAAATTAGTATTCAAACGCCTCATTAGAGTAAAAAGACTTTGCAAGTCAGAGCCGATTTTCAAAAGGAAATCAAAGACAACCGAAAGTCGGTTTCATTTATGGAAACAGTCGAACTGTTTGGTGAATTTGATGTGGAGTTTGAAAGTGATAAAAGCATAAATACAACTAAGAATGTAAGTTCAAAAATGACACGCACCAGCACACCTTTAGGTAATGGAAAGAAACAACCAAAACAAGCAGAAGAGTCCCAAAGTCTTGAGCAAAAGTCAAGTCAGACAACTGAAAGCTGCAAAAGAATCAGTAAATAAGCAAATAAAAATTGTTACAAAAAATACTAAAAGCCCGTGAAAATTAGCAAGCCCGAAAAACACAACATCCCCTCGAAAATCAACCAGCCCTCAAAAGGTGATAAGTCCTGTAAAAGTAAAAAGTCCTCAAAAGAAAACAGCCTCACCAGAGAAAAAGAAAACATCCTCGCCAGTGAAAAACAAACAGCTTTGTCAGAGAAAAAGAAAAGTCTACAGAAAAGTCCAATTTCTCCGAAGAGGGCGAGGAGCCCAAAGAAGATAGAACAGCAAATAGATGCAATCCGACGAACTCTTACCAACGGGAAGGAATGTTATGCAAAGCTTAAACGAAACTCCACGAGTTAATTAAGTTTAAGCACAATGAGCTTAGAAAATGGGGATGCCGACATAAGCAGAGTTGAAGATCTTACTATGGATGAAAGTTAGATCGCCTATACAACTAAAAGGATTATTCAACAAGTACTTAGCCTCACCGCCCGATGGCTCTGCTATTACAAATGAGTTTTACCATCGTGCAGTACATTCTTTTAGTAGCCTACTGTCAAAGTTTCAATCAATTCCCTTCATTAGTTTTATGTTGAAAGCCTTTGGAAGCGAGCGTGTCGGTCGGTTGTACAAAAATGGAAAAAGAACAATATCGTTCAGTGATTAGATTCTTGTTTTTGGAAGGGAAAACGCGCAGCGAAATCAAAAATCGCTTGGATGCTGTGTACGGTGACTTTTCTTCTTCGATGGTGACCGTCAAGAATACGTTCAACGAGTTTGTTTATGGACGCTCGTCGGCTTTTGATGAGCCACGCCCAGGTGCCCCGAAAACGGCTGCTACGGAAGAAAACGTTAAAAAAATCCACGATCTCGTGTTAGTAGACCGTCGATTGAAGGCTCGGGAGATAGCTGAGACTGTGAGCATCGCAAAAGGAATGGTGCATCATATTCTACACGAAGAACTGGGCATGAGAAAGCTGCCAGCTCGATGGGTACCGCATTTGCTCACACCGGAAAACAAACGCAACCGTGAAACCACATCGACGACGTGTTTGGCGCTGTTTCAGCGCAATCCGGTGGAGTTCTTGGGTCATTTTGTGAACGTCGACGAAACATGGATTCACTGGCACAACGTGCTCCGAAGAAGGAAAAGACTGTTCGATCAGCCAGAAAGGTGATGGCCACCATTTGCTGGGATTCACAAGGTGTGATCCACATCGATTACATCGAGAAGGGTAAATTAATCACGGAGCGCTACTATGCAGACTTATTGGGCCGATTCGATGTCGAATTGAAGAAAAAGCGGCCCCACTTGGCGAAGAAAAAAGTGCTGTTCCACCATGACAACGCGCAAGCTCACACCTCTGCCGTCGCCATGGCCAAATTGGTCGAATTGCGCTACGAATTGCTGCCCCATCCACCGTACTCTCCAGATTTGGCCCCCTGTGACTACTTTTTGTTTCCAAACCTGAAAAAATCACTCGCCGGGAAAAGATTTGGGTCCAATGAGGAGGTTATCGCCGCCACGGAGGCATACTTTGCGGCCCTCGAGAAAATGTATTTTTTGGACGGGTTGAAAAAGTTAAAGCATCGCTGGGCCAAGTGAATCGAGCTTGAAGGAGATTAGGTGGAAAAATAAATAGCCACCTTTCCAAAATTTTCGTTTTTCTTCTGTAGGCTAATTACTTATTGAATGACTCTCGTATAGTAGAGCCAAGTAAAGCTCAAGAAGAAAATGAAATAGATAGCGAGGTATTGAATAGGAGCCGCGCAAATGTGTGGCAATGAAGCCAGGCGAAGATGACGTCGAGATGTATGAGCAAGGTATTGAACAAAATGAACTTCAAGCAACAATTGACGAAGAAGCAAATGCTGACAATAATTTAGAAGTTGTTAGATTAGAGAATGTGACGCTGTATAGACATATGAGTCAAATGTTGTTGGATTCCATGTTAAAAGAATCTGTTTCTTGAGCTTATCGCAGTTTCAGCACATTCCGTGCCATGTCTCTCCGAGGCTATAAAAGACTCCGGAGTACTAGGAAAAGCTCTCTTATCTCGCATTGATTTAATGGAATTGAACGAGGTAACAAATGGCGACAAAATTCAGCAAGCGGCGATAAGGAATTGGCGGGAAGGTGAATCATTGAAGGAAGGAAGAAAAGGTATGGTACGAGCTGGACAAGAGGACGACGAGCAGTTTGTACTACAATTTTCAACTTGCCGAGGAACGAGCAATCCAAACCAGCCAGCGGGAATATTTGGGACCTCCGAGCACGTGGAAACAAGAGTATCAATTGATAGGTAGTAAGTAGCTAATGTTGTTTTTGAATTTTATAAGTATTAACAATTTGTATATAGTGGCCGCTAATTAACTTGAGGGAATAAGTGGGAAAAAGGTGTCTAGTGAAAAGTGTAAAGTCTGCGTAGCGAGGTCACTTGTAGTGTTGTTACGGTAGTGACCAGATCTTAGGGTGGTTTACAACCGCCGTCTAGAAGTGGCCCGAGTACTTTCTTTGGGTGAGAGTGCGAAGCGCGCTACAGTACGGGGAAAAGTTAGGAACTTCATCCAGGGTTAGATGGGGTTTGGTTCTCCACGCAATTGAATTGGAGGTTAGGCCGGTGCAAACCTCCCAACTCGGTCACGTTCTCGCTTGGCGACTTCATTTGGGGTCCACTGGCAAAGTTAGTGGCGCACGACCCTTCTTCGATGAGCTTACCGGGTCCAAGGGCCCCAGACTAGTATCTTTGACGGAGCACCACAAAATAGTGAAAGTATCAGACTATGAACTCTGTGTTTGAAGGACAGCAGAATCGTTTTATTTTCTTCATGGAGACGTTTATTTCCTTAAGGATTTTTGCATTTTCTTCTAAAATTTTTTATTGGGTTCTCGGCACAGTCTTTGTTTCATTGAGAATTTCTTTGACAAGATAAATATTAGAAAAATGATATATATTGAAGAAATTACAAATGCTTCTTTTTACAATAATCAGCAAATCGTTTGATTTATTTAACAAATAAACTAAAATTAATTTATATGATATGATCCTTTTTTTGGTTTTCATCATTTTTTCTGTGCTTCTTACGATTTATTCTTTACCTGAGCTTAAAGGATGCATCAGACCACGACTATTTAGCTGCACTTCTGTCGTAAGTTACACATGGTTAAATGGAAGCCCGCACACTGCGATTTTCGACAATTTTTTCCAGGTCGGCAGTCGCAGGAATCTGCGATTTATCCTAAAACCAGTTTATAAGGTAGTTTTTATGATACTTGCGCCGGCGCACATCATTTGAACATTTGACGCTGACGTGCGCGGAAGTTTCTTGGATAGCGCACAGATGAGTTAGCGCATGTGTTCCTGGCAAAGACATACCTTCAAATGAGCATATTAGTCCTGCGCATGCCTGAAGTTCCTTCGGAGATCTTGTCGCAGTGTGTTCGTATTTGCGTCTAAAAATCGCTGGTTACGACTGTAAAATCGCAATGTGGCCGAACCCTAAGGGTGTTAGAACTGTTTCGTTTGGATTCAATTTTTTTGCATCGCCATGATTCGGGAATTCATTCCTAAATATAATAAAAACTGTAAAACAAGTTCAAGTATGCAAAGTTATTACCTGTAGGAATCGCGATAAGTCGGGTCGGTGGTGATTACATTTAGGTAGTTGATATGAATATTGAAGCCTACAGCAGTCAAGAAGAACATTTTTCATGCAAAGCATCATCTTTGAGCAACCAGTCTTCAAAGCGAGACAGGATCAGTTTAACTGAAATACTCTTGCAAAGAGAAATTTTACATCATTTCAGACTCGGCTGTACAAAAATATCCGCAAATCACATCTAATGCCCCATTTGGCACTACAGGAATAGGTATGTCGATGCTTTGTAACTTTGTCTTCTTGATTGGATTTTCATCTACGTGATCAATTGGTAATGCCCTCCGTTCGTAGCTGCTAGTTTTTTCTTTTTCTAAATACATATGCTCATAGCCTTTCCTGAAACTAGCAAGTCCTCTGGTCATTAAGTGAATCTATAAATTAAATCCTGAAGAGAGCCAATGCTGACAACCTGCTGCATGAACGTAGAATTAAATGCATGCATATTAACTTAATTTTAACCCTATCACTGCATTTACATGAAGCACATTATCTTTACATTTTTCATAAAATACTTGGTTAGCTTATTCTTCAGCGTAGTCCAGCTCGGAATGTTGGTATTGTTTCAATGTCTTTTTTACCAATGATCGCGCAAGAAATGAAGAGTGAAAATTAGCTAATTAAGTAAGGTGGCAGCGGTGTTCAGAAAGCTATCCATAAAATCATTCAGCATATTTGGCAACAAGAGCATATATCAGAGGAGTGGAGCCTATTGATAATATTCCATATCCACAAAAAACGTGAAAAATAACAGTGCAAAGACTGTAGAGGCACACCACTACTTTGTACGGCGTACAAAATATTTTCAGAAATATTAGGAAATAAAATCAGATCACACGAAATCACTTTTATTAGGGAGTATCAAGGTGTCTTTACAGCAGGTAGATAGACGATAATTCAATTGCTTACAGTCAAGCTGGTACTTCAGAAATGCTGAGAGTTCAACATATATGAGCAGGAAATTCTTGTTGACTTTAAGCAAGTATACGACAGTACTGACCGCAGCATAATGTACCAAATAAAGCTTTGCTTTGTTATTCCAACCAAATTTGTCGGTCTTATCAAAATGACAATGACATCGGCAACTTTCTAAGTCTGCATCAATAATCACCGACGCCTTTGACACAATTATCGGACTTAAGCAGGGAGATGGGCTGGCCCTCTCATTATCCAATTTGGCTCTGGATTATTTCATAAACACCGAGAGGAACTTTACTATACAAGTTAAGCCAAGTGGTGGCCTATGCGGATGATATCAACATTTTGTTATGGTCATTAACAACCAAGAAAGAAATAAATAGGGCTGCAAATCAATAAAAATATAATAAAACTCAAAATGTAGTCGAGGAAAAATACCTCAAAAACACAATTATCGCACTTAGCGAATAAAGTATCGAAAATGTGAGTAAATTTGTGTATTTAGATGCCAAAACAATGTGAACTGGTATTGTAATAAAAGAGACAAAATACACCGAAGAATACAGCTCGAAAATAAAACATTTTATTCAGCTTTGACAATCTTGAAGACCAGCTGCATACACAGGAAATTAAAGTTTCATGTATATAAATCTGTAGTAAGACCTGTGCTATGCTATGTGTGGGAAACATAGACCCTAATTCAACTATTTACAATAATATTGAACGCCTTCAAAAGATGCATCCTGAGTCAGGTAATTATAGCGAAGTTAAGCGGGGACCATTGGTGAACTCGATAGAATAAAGCGCTGTATGAAACTTTTGACAAGCTAGAGGTCCCAACGATTGTAAGACTGCGGAAGCTGCAACGTGCTGGCTACGTGAATTTTATGGACTGATAACGTACACCCAAAAATGTATTCGTTGGGAGAACTGAAGTGTGGAGACCAGTGAAGAAACGGAGGGAATGCTCGACTGACTAGGTCAACGAAGACAGACAGTTTGAGGTACTTATTGCAGGAAGCAAAGGCCCGAGAGGGGCTGTAGAGCTACAAAAAAGAAGAAAAATACAGGAGAGTTCAAACTATTATAACTTCTTGATCTATACGCAGAACTCGATCCTCAGATAATAGATAGAGGAATGCCCTGACCAACTAGCTGGCAGGTAGGTAAGAAATGAAATACAATACTTAGACCAAAAACTGACTAAATTGAACGGCTTGCAATGATCACTTCAGTACTCTATCGTCATGAAGCCAGTAAATCAGCCTTGAATTGAGTTGCATAAACGACAATGACACTCACATCGAAAAACTGACTGCGTTTTCTTTCTTATGCAACCACGACTGAACGAGATGAAAAAGTATAAGGTCAATCTACTGGTAGTGCACACAACTCATCTACCTGATAAGGATGTCAATATCATGCAAATATACACTATTTTCACGAGTGGTTAAATGGTCAGGCATCCTTTAATATGAAGTGCTTCAATGTAGCTAATAAACGGTTCTGTGATATGCGCACCAAGATGAGATTCTACAGCATCTGGTAAGATGACTGCTATATTATTTCTGGAAATTAAAGAAAAGTGTCCAAAGATGATGACGGCTGTCACACGACATCAAAATTGTTCTAAGTGACTTTAATGGCCAAGTTGACCAGGAGTTAGCACACAAAGAAAAGTGCCCATAGACCAGCCCAAACGGTCAGTGCCTAACAGATTTGATGCCAGGTAGAAATATCATCCTAAGCTCCATCTGCTTTCTCTAGTATGATATTACAAAACAACGCGAACATCCCCGAAAAACTGCAATCCAAAGTTAAATTCCAGTATCTCATCTCCATAAATCGAAAACAATTAATGCCTCTGATAATAAAATATAATAATCTTAAGTTATTGATAATTTGGTAATGTCCATAGACTTGTCGTCACTATAAGATACATCAAAATAGTTGCTGCAGGTGGACGAAAATTGTATCGGTATCTAACTAATCTGGAAAATGGTAAATGATGCTTTCACAGATACAGCGGAAAAGATTTTAGAAAACCCATCAAAACATGGTCATAATAACTGGTTTGACTAATCAAGAGCCAATGATGTATGCTGATGATAATACATAATATGATATCCAAATCGATTCCAGATGCGTTCATATGGGTGAAGCCTGAAGTAAAATAAAAGTCCGCCTCTTGGTCAATGAAGCTAAAACTAAATTCATAACCCAAATAAGGAACGACATGCAGTCCAGCAAAACATGACATTAGGAGACTATAACCTGAAAAACATACATTGCTTTCCACAATTCAATGACCTGGGTATCACCAGACGTCAACACAATAAACCAGATTGATCGTGTTCTGATCCAAAAAATGAAGCTTGAGCATACTGGACGTCCGTACATACAAGGAATCAATTGTAACTTTGATCATTGCTTGATGAAATCAACCTATGGATATTGTATGTCAAAGTATAGTAATCGAGGTGTCGCCTAAGCAAACTACTCGAAAACTGGCAAAACACTGATCCGAAATTTTAATTGCAGATTTGGAAAATTTAATTATTCCAATTTATAGTTCATAAAATATTTTTTTATAAATATAAAATTTATATTATCTTTTTCCTCTCTATATTAAATTTCAATTTTTCTATATAACCACATTCTTTATGATATTGTTCTTTTATTATTATTTATTTTTTTTTTTTTTCATTATTATTTTCTATTAATTTAAAAATTAAAATCTGCAATTAAAATTTCGGACGTGAGAGTATTGAGATAATGCAGCGCCTCCACGTATTGTATTGCCGAATGCAATCTACAGCGGCTGAGCTAGAGGCTCGTCAATCTACCGTTGCGGCATGACGATAAGATGGACGACGAACAAGCAAAAGAAAAATCTGCTTGTACGCGAAGAAACTAACGTTGCGGCATAAAGATGATGTTGGGATTTGAATGGATCGAGCAGTCCGCTTTAGGTCGCCAAGCAGCAAGGTTCTGAAAATCGCGCGGGGGGTGAGAGGTGTATTACACACAGAAAACCTATTGTAGTAAACAAGTTCTTCTCCGTAATCAAAAGCGTGTGGTTATTCTTTAGTCCCGATAAATAATTAGGTACGCAAAAAAGATATGAAATCGAGAAACGTTTGCAAGTGTTTAGATTAATATAGATCTAGTTTCGTGTGAAACGATTGGCGTTAAAAAATAAGTGCATGTAAAGAGTGACTCTGGTAAATCAAGCACGGCAAGTCGTCATTGACAATAAAATTAAAAGAATTGACAACTGTTAGCAAAGGGAAATGTCAGTTTTCTGTTTGTTCAAGTTCACAAGCGATATTTGGTGTCGCGTGTGAAAACGTCACAAAACAACGCCCCTGGAAGTAGTGCTTTGCTGTCGGATTGCACTAAAGTGTTCGTTCAACGGAATTAAAGTGAAAGAACATCCGTCAAATTTCTTACAAGGCTTCCAAGTGAACTTGATGGTCATATCATGGAATCAACAATAATGACACTTAAGTATTATTTTGCTAAAGCACAGAAAAGATCTGGTAGCACATACTACGAAGGATGTTTGGCTTGTCTTACAGCTTATCCAGTTTATATGTACACTGAAACTCATCACGAAAAGACTCTTTGAAAGATATCTAAATTTATTGCATCCCAAACAAGCACCGAGCTATGGATGAAAGTAAAAGTGGCAACTATGTTTGTAACAGAACATACGATCGGATATTGGTTTGATGATGTGTACCGATGGATTGGGCAAACAGTATCAAGCGTGCAGACAATATCTAGGTGGGGAAATTTGGACGAAGAGAGAATCATAACAATCTCAAAGAGTAGCAAATAAGATAATTAGAATTACGAAAAGAAAATAAAATGACGACCATTTGAGAAGCATTGATATGAGTCTAGCGTACAAAAACACAACACAAGCATTTGAAGTAGTGAAAAGCCTGAGACGAGGGTATCACCCAAATACCAAGCTGTGCTGTGATGACATAAGCGACATCATCGCTGATGAAAACAAGACAAGAACCGTCTTAATTCTTCACTCATCTCTAGAATATCAGAGCCAATAGATTTTCCCGGAGGGCTTTCATTGGCTTCAACAATACTGGATGAGGTCACTAATAAGACCTATGTATGTATTTGAAACCTGGGCTTTTACTAATATTCCCGAAAAGGCCCTGGATGTACTCAAATGCAAACTACTAAAGAAAATATATGGCCCAGTAATGAATAGAGAAGAGTAGAGATTTCGTTACAACGACGAGTTTCATAATATTTATGATGATTCACATATATCCACAAACTACAACATATTGAGCAGAACATGTGGATAGAAGAAAAGAGTGCAGTCCTCCCTAACGAATGAAAGTGTAGTGTGCAAAAAAACGTGCAGTTAGGAAACTGAAGAAACAATGAGAAGATTCAACCAATGCTGACAGTAGATTCGTGCTTAGGATTTCTAACTGATGAACGGGATCATGAAACCACGATGATTTGAGGCAACTACTCCTACTCCATAAATGATGATTTTTAATGGTTTGAGTGTGCTAAATTTTAATTCAAAAAGTACTTAATCATAAGTGTACTATACTAACCAAGTGTACAATAATCACCACACAAACGCACTTCTAGTTAGAAATGAAATTGAATGATCTTAAAGTGCGCCCAGCTTAGCTAAAATCAATTAGGCCTTGTTTGGGTTCGTTTTAGGCTTTACATATTTTTCTCATATTCATATGCAAACTGGTCTAATTTTTTAAGCTTTATTTAAGTTTTGCTCATGTTTTTTGAAAAAAGGAAATGATAAGTCTGTAGGAAAGTTTTAAGCCAAGGTAAGGCAAATATACATTCTTATTTTTACTTAAGATGGTTTCACTAGCGCAAAAACTAAGGTTTTTATGAAAAATTTTAACTTAATGGATATAGGATAAAAACGTTTTCGCCTGATTGGCATTTAAGGGGAACGATTTCAAACAGAGTTTGCTACTTGTTTAGTCCTTTTGTGACGTTCTTTAAACAAATCCATTTTGGGATGCTTTTTTAAGAAAATATTGTATTGACAGTATCCTGAACGTTGAAAGCATCTCGTGAATAATTATCAAATAATGGGACGTTGTGGATTTTTTTTTGGATGATAAATACGAGTATTATTTTGGATGACTTTGGATAGTATGATACTGGGTTTTCTTAATAGCTCCTTGATTCCTTGGATTTATGAGGAGAAAATAGCTGTTTCGAGACAATTATTTCTCATTAAGTTTTCCCTACATTTTTAATCCAAGCTTAAGATAGCAAATCTACAGTGAAGTTAGCAGTATGAAGCTTAATAATAAGAATTAAATAAAGTACCAATATATGCATAAGTCTCTGCTTGTGGAATCGCTTTCCTCTAGAACAGGCACAAATTTGCACTTTCCCGATGACTGAATGCATTTCATGATCAAACATTAAGTTGAATTCTTCATGGCTTTCAAGATACCATTATAGCAATACTCCAAGGAGAGTACTCCGCCTTTGGTGGTTCCCTCCTAAAATATCATCTAGCCAGTTAACTCCCGCAATCTTATTATAATGTATATTGAATTTTAATTTAAAACACATAGTTTCAATTATATTTCACAAGGTGTATTACTTATCAGGTCAAGCTCACGGTTACGACTAAAAACTTAATTCAATTTTACAATGTATTAATAGTATGAAAGAGAAAGTATAGTAATGATAGTACAGTAAGTAAATGCAAAGAGAGGATATGATACATACATAGTATTTGATTGTATTCCAATACTCCCACTCAATAAAATACTTGGTTAATTATGACAACCATTCATAACTTTAGTTTTTAAATATGTAAATTTTTCTTTAGATAGACCTTTTGTTAGAATATCTGCTTTCATTTCATTAGTGGGAACAAAAATAATATTAATTACACCAGCTTCATTTAATTCTCGAATATAATGATGTCTTATATCTATATGTTTTGTTCGCTTATTTGTTGTGTTATTCTTTACTAAATTTGCAGCTCCTTGGCTATCAGAAAATACATTAATTGGCAATTTAACATAATTATTCAAGTATAATTCATTTAATAAGCCTTTTAAAAATACAAGTTCTTTAGATGATTGGCTTAATGCCATGTACTCTGCTTCTGCACTGCTCAGCGCCACTGTCGGTTGCTTTTTCGTTTCCCAGCTAACTGGTCCATTAGCTAGCTCGAATAGGTAGCCAGTGTAAGACCTTCGGTCTGTTGAGTTGCTTCCCCAGTCCGCATCTGCATAACAAATAAGGGACTTTCCTGTTTTCTGGAAATATAAACCATGATTGGTTGTTCCCTTCAAAAACCTTAGAATTCGTTTAGCTGCGTCGAAGTGCTCCTTGTGAGGCTTCTTATTAAACTGCGACAAGTAGCTTATGGTGTACATGATATCTGGCCTCGTGTAGATTCCCAAGTACATCAATGATCCTATCAATGATTGATATTCGCTTGATTTAATTCGATCACATCGATCACAGGATTCTGCTTTGCATTGCTGTAGCTGAAGATTTGTTCCAACGGGTGTTGAAACTTCCTTGCAGTTGGTCATATTATACTTTTCCAAAAGGGCTTTAATATAATTCACTTGTGTTACAGACACATTATTTTTATCGCGATTAATTTCAAGTCCAAGTATATATTTTAGTTCACCTTTATCATCAAGTTCAAATTCGCGTTTTAATTGATCTTTTACATTATTAATTTTATTTAAGTCTTTTGACAAAATAATTATGTCGTCCACATATACTGCTATTATTATTTGCTTATCCTTTATGTTAACACACGGATCAGATTTTAATCGTTCAAATTTCATTTTTTGTGTTAGAACATTATTAAGGGCTGTATTCCATTCTCTACCGGATTGTTTTAAACCGTATATGCTTTTATTTAATTTGCACACTTTATTTATATTATTCGCGAAACTTTTCGGTTGTTGCATAAATATTTCGGCGTTTAGTTTGCTGTTTATATATGCATGTTTAATATCGATCTGATGCATGATAAAGTTTTCTTCAATTGCAATGGCTATCAGCACTCGTAGAGTCGAACTTTTAAACACAGGACTAAAAGTTTCATCGTAGTCCATCAGATATTTTTGATTAAATCCTTGCGCCACTAATCTCGCTTTGAATTTTTCGATTTCACCATTTTTATTATACTTTGTTCTGTAGACCCATTTCGATCCTATTATATTTCTATCCTTCGGACGATCCACTAATGTCCACGTATTGTTTTCAATTAGAGAGTTAAATTCCTGTTCCATTGCTTTTTTCCATTCCTTTTGATTTGGACTGTTTATTGCTTCACAAAAGTTTTCGGGATCTTGACATACACTAATGTTGTTTAACTGCAATCTTACTGGTTGTTTTAATTTCTCTCTATCGCGCAACACAATTTCGGACTTCGGTGTTGAGAAATCTTCGTTCCCTTCGTCCTCATCGAGATCATTATAATCATCATCCTCCTTGAAAAGCTGTTGTAATGCAGTGTCTGCTTGCGCCTTGAGATCCGATCCTTTTTCCACTTGATTTGAGTCTTGCGGATGAGCTAACGGGGAAGTCTTGAGATCCGATACTTTTTCCACTTGATTTGAGTTTTGAGGATGCTCTTCATCTTCTGCTGGGAATTGGCTAATGAATACACTGCTTGGCTTAACATCTTCGAAGAATTTAACATCTCGCGTGATAACTATTTGATTAGTTTGCTTATTCATCACCCTATAGCCCTTCTGTTCCTCCGAGTATCCGACTAAAATGTACTCATGTGCTTTCGGAAGGAACTTATTATTCCGCTGACCGCTTCTTATTGCGATAACTTTGCTACCGAAAATCCTCAAATGATTGACGGTTGGTGTTTTGTCATAATACATTTTGTATGGTAGTAACCCATTTATCGCTTTACTCGGACACCGATTTCTAATATAAACAGCCGTACTGACTGCCTCGCCCCATAATTTTTCGTTCAAATTGTGTTCAGCTATCATACATCTCGCCATCTCAACCAGGGTGCGATTCATTCGCTCGGCGGTTCCATTCTGTTGCGGTATATATGGAATGGATGTCTGATGCTTGATTCCGTTTACTTTCAAGAAATCTTGGAATAAGTTATTTTTATACTCACTGCCATTATCAGTCCTTAATGCTTTGATTTTAAAGCCAGTTTCATTTTCGGCAACTGCTTTGAATTCTTTGAATCGAGCTAATGCTTCATCTTTTGATTTGATCAAGAAAATTTTGGTGAATCTACTTTTATCGTCAATGAATGATATAAAATATTTTGCTCCGCCATACGATGAGCAACTAGCTTGGCAAATATCGCTATGAACGCGCTCCAGTAGATCCTTCGCCCTGTTTTCACTTCGCTTAGGAAAAGGCTTTGCAGCAAGTTTTGCTCTAGCACAAGTTATGCAATCAAAATCGTCAGTTTCCACGTTTGTTATGCCACGCACTAGTTCATTTTTTATTATAATATTTAAATCACTTTTATTTAGATGTCCTAGTCTTTTATGCCATTTAACAATTTCAAGGTTTTTAGCACTGATTGCATTCAGTTGATCACTTTTACAGTCTTTTATGTATAAACCATTTCTATTAGTTGCACTTAATATAGTTATTCCATTTTTCTGAACATAAGCTTTGTTTTTTACGAATTTCACTATACATCCATGCTGTACTGTTTTAGATACTGATACGAAATTCATTTTTAACGATGGGATGTACAATGTTTCAGTTAAATCCACTCCTCCATATATTGTATTGATTGACGCTACACCGCTGATACTAGTTGTCACTTTTCGTTGGTCCGCTAGTTCTATGTTGGCAACAATTTTATGTGTTTCAGTAAGCAAATACTTTTTGTTAACCATATGGGAACTCGCTCCACTGTCTAAGCACCACAAGTCAGTTGATTTACTGCAATTGTAGGCTGATGCGAAAAGAACCTGTTTAGTATGAGTGTTTTTGTATCTACACTCATTTGCGTAGTGCCCTTTACGCTTGCAAATGTAGCATATACCTTTCCTTCTTTTAGTAGAAGCTGATATATTAGTATTACTAGGAGGATTGAACGATTTTTTATTTTGCTTAGTGTATAGCACCGTTCCACTTCCACTCTCATTTACGTCATCGTTGTTCTTTCTTTTTTCTTCTTCAATCAACTTCAATTTTAGGTCAGAAAGTGATGGCAATGAGTCTCTAGTTTCTATAGCGATTACAAAATTTTCATATTGTGGTGGTAGTGAACATAGTAACATAATGGATAATGTCTCATCATCCATTTTGATTTGGAGTTCACTCATTTTGTCAACTATTTGCCCAAAGTTACTTAGATGGGTTTGCATACTATCGCCATCCTTTAAACGCAATTGTATTAGTGACTTATACAAAGATTCCTTTTGCGCGGGAGAATCCCTCTTGTAAACCTTCTCGAGGGTCGACCATGCTTCCTTTGAAGTCGAACTATATTTTATATGCATAAGTTGGTTAACTGTAACACTTAATCGGATATTTGCAAGAGCCTTTCGATCCTTCCTTTTCCAAGCTTCTATTAATTTTTCGTCTTCGTCTGGACACTTAGTTTCACCGGACACATAGTCCCATAGATCGTAAAACTCTAGACTACTCTCCATTTGCAATTTCCAACTTTCGTAGTTGGACTCGGTCAACTTCTCGAAATTCGCCATTAGAGTCGCCATTTTAATCGATCACTTTTTGATCACCACCGATTTTAACTATTTATTTTTGGGTTTTATTTAGAGCACTTTATTTTAATAATTATAGTTAAAGAGCGACCTGGGCCCATAACCTATTATAATTTATATTGAATTTTAATTTAAAACACATAGTTTCAATTATATTTCACAAGGTTTATTACTTATCAGGTCAAGCTCACGGTTACGACTAAAAACTTAATTCAATTTTACAATGTATTAATAGTATGAAAGAGAAAGTATAGTGATGATAGTACAGTAAGTAAATGCAAAGAGAGGATATGATACATACATAGTATTTGATTGTATTCCAATAAATCTGAAGTTAAAAACCAGCTTTTTAAGAGTGTTGAGCTCCTTTCACCGATGATTTTGTTTATTTTCTTTAAAATAATTTTACAAAACCCTGCTAAAATCGCGACCGTTCGTCCGTGTGTCAAAGCAATTTTTATTGCGAGCCATATAAGCTAGAAACATCAAGTTTTGTATATAGGTGAAAAATGATGCCCTCTTCAAAGTTCTATTGCAAAAAAAATTATAAGGTATTTAAGGGGGGCTGTCCCCATGTATGAAGTGGCCCATCAAATATAAATTCATCAGAGATAGCCGATATCAGTATCAAATGAAAGGCTTTGATAGAAACTTTTCAAAACATGTTTTACTGTGACTTGTTTGCTTCGAAGGGCGCACAGAGAGGCGAAATACATGGCTTGTATTTTCACCTTTATCAAAAAAATTTTCTCTATTGATTTTTATTTTTAACAGCCGCCAACTCACAACTAAAGTGCTATTATATATTACCTTTATAGGTAGCATAAATCTGAAATTGTTTATTGGATACTTTATGAGGCATCGGTCACTGTAGCCATCCACCAAAAATGCATGGTTTTCTTTTTTCTCAACGTATTATTTGTCAATTGGCCAATCAATCGCCTAAGTATTAAACCAAAATCTTGCCTTTGTATATAATTTTCTAATTTGAATTATCTAAATCATTTGGGAAAAATTAAATTATAAAAATGTTATACTGGTAATCCGTATGGTGTACTAGTTAGAGCCCTCATCCCGTAAGCCGAAGGTCCCTGGTTTGACTCTCATTGTAGGCAACAAGATTTAGTTTGAGCGATTCTTCAGACGAAATATAAGCCCATTCAGTTGAGATACGTGCTGGTTTAAAAAATCGAAACTTATCGCAGCTGGGTGGACGGACACAGAGCCAAAGCCTGATACTCACCATATCACTGACACATTCGATCATGATAATGTGATACTCTAACTTTCTCTAACCGAAGGCCCTAAACAGGCTGTAGTACTTGATTAAAAAAATTGTTACCCTTGAATCTAGCTTTGGGACGGCTTTCAAATCTTTTGGTTACCCTCCGAATCTCATTGAAGGGGTCTTTCCACTTGAGAAAAGGTGATCATTTAAAAACAAAAACTGTTTATAGTTTGCTCACCTTAACAATTATTGCAAAGTATAAATATGTTATTTCGTATTTTTCAGTATGAAAATTCAATATGACTCGTACGTCTTCAATATTCTAATGTGTGCAGATAATTTATGAAAATAGAATAACGAAAAATTCTGCTACAGGAAAATCAAAGTCACCCACTCTTCATATGTGGAGTAAAAATACACATTACTTCACATATAAAAGGAAATAAAACCGCCATATGACAACATATAACGCTACTATACTATAACTTCCGACACATTGAACAGTCTCTAGTGCGTATGTGAAATGAAATTTATTGAACTTGGACTGGCGCCAATAGTGAAACATTTGTTAACTTTCACTTTTCTTTCAATGTTAGTACATACTATCCATTTCGACAGCCTTAACGCGTGCAATCATTGTCTTCTCGGTTCCATTCTTTTGTCCTTGGGGCTGCGGCTCCAAAAGTACCCGGAATGCTTCCATATTCCACCATTCAGCAAGTTTTGTGATGATATGCGATGTGATACATTTTATGGGACACTAATGACTTTATCTCAACACAAAATCAGACCAGTATGTGTTCAATAAAATTGACAATAATGGTCTTTTAATGATAGCAGAGAGAATATAAGGAGAATAAAAAGGGTAGCGAATAGAAGTCACCATTTTATCCGCAAACACATTAAGAAATTGAAGAATATTTTTGGAGCTAGAATAGATTTATTTCAAACATTTGCCTTTCAAATAAATATGGCTATTTTAGCAGTTATTAATTCATTTAGAGCTTTTAAGTTTCCTTTGGAAACATATGAGTTATGTACGCAAAAAACTTATAAAAAGAAAATGTTAAGAACTTGACGTAATTTTTGCCATTTTTAAAACCAGTAGATTAACTCTGCAAAAAATACTGAATACACTATTTAGAGTTGTTTAAAAAATTTAATTAATCTTTTTTAAGTACAACAACTAAAGTTTCACCCATTAAGTTTGCTGTTAAGAGAAAATCATTTTCGACCCCCATTTATCACATACATCATTTAATTGTATTTGCGACTATTTAAGACGAGTTTCAGCAAACGTTATCTTCTTAAAAGTTATGCTAAGATCTCACTACAATTTAGTTGGAAAGTTTAGTAGACTTAATAATTTATGTTACAATAAAATCCCAAATCGTAGTATAAAAAGAGGAATTGCCCAAATTTTAATATATTGTTACTAGCATCCGTTGTATAGGCTATAAATTAAGCTTTCTGCTAAAGCAAACACTGTCTTGGTATATAATTAAAATTTTTATTTATCAGAATTTGCTGCTTATTTGAAAATAGTTTTAACGATATTCACTTTTCACAATCAATTTATCGCGTATAATTCTTTTATCAATACACCATGACACGGATCAAAGTGATTAATATTGTGAGTCTACTAATCTTAATCTGTGTGCGCTGGCGCTTTATATAGGGTAATCAATAAATTGAACATTCGATACGTTAGCGTTAAAAAGTTATTTGTTGGACATAAGTGCTAATACTTCTGCTTGTAGTTGCAGTGACGTAAGCCGATGATGTCACCAGTGCAATTTATTACCTGTCACATATTTAAAGATGCTGCAGTGATGTAAGCGCTAACGCTTTCATTAGTGTTTTTGATTGTTAATCTTTCAAGTATGTTCTTGACCTTTCCAACCCTGATTCTGTGTTAGCCACGTAATTTGCTATTATAATGTTAACATGGCATGGCAACAGTGCTGGCAAGTATATGAACATATAAAACAGCCTTCTCTTTCGCTTTTTTCGCCCCGACAAAATGTATCGCCAGCTGCCTATACGCTTCCTCGAACATAATAAGGGACAAGATGGTCCAATTGTATGTTTTTAATTTCCACTTTCTAATGAAGGTGTTTCCGTATGCAAAACATGACATCGTTGTTTTTCTTAAGGATTTTTATGGTTGCTCCAAATTGAACTGCAAACTACGCTGAAGTCAACGAGGAGATTACGGCAGGAAAGGAACGACTGACCAGGCAAATAAAGCGACGATGTGGGATTTCATCGCTAACGTCGAAAAGGTTGCGAAAGTACTGTATTCGGAAACAGAAGCCGATAAGCTTTCCGAAGAACGATGGCCACAAAGTACTTTTGCTACCCAGCGACATGAAGAAGAAATGCTAAGTGGGAGTTGTTCTTAGCAGAATACAATCTGCATGCGACTCGACAAAAATCACTGAAGCAGTAAAGGTTGGGGACCTTAAACTAGAGGAGCTCCTAGACCGCATAGGTATTATCGGAGGAGCTGGTTAAAGGCAAAAAAGAACCAGTAGGCCGAAGAAGAGCAAAAAGCTAAAGGAGCGCTGGGGAAAAAATCTAAAGGGCACGTGTGGACAGCTTCGCAGTCAAAAATCAATAAAAGAATGGCATCTAGCCCAATCGAACGAGATCGAGATAAAAGAAGGAAGAAAGAAGCACGTGATGGGCGCGGAACACCAGATCAGGGGTTCCAGACAGTGCTTACAAAAGGAACGAAGAAAGCCACAAAGAAACTCCTTCAAAAAGTGCCAGAAAATAAATTCCACACAAACGCCCAACGAGAAAAACACCTGATGCAAAACAGAAGGGAAAGAAACCCCGATGAAGACTCCGGCAGCAGGCACTGCTCGTAAGAACCCAAGATGGTCGATCCTACGTGGAGGTGCTGTGGGACGTCAGGGGAAATATAAGGCCCGAAGACATTAACACTGCCATTAAAGTAATACGACCAACGTTGTCAGGTCACATACTGGTCGAATTTGGAGCGGAAGCTGAGAATAGGGAAGCGTTTTGCGAAGTAGCAAATAGAGTTCTCGGCAAAAGCGCATCTATAGCCTCGTTCGAGCCGATGGCATCATTGGCATGATTTTGAATACGTCTTGGGATCAGAAAATTGCGTGGTTTTCTAGGAGGTCCCAGCGAAGGCAAAATCAGAACTTAAATGACCCGTATCCTCCAGCTAAATTTATATCCTGCAGGTAAACCTATACCGCAATTCAACCGCCCAAAACATGCTTGAGCAGTTTGCAAGGGACATGAAAGGCAACTTGGTCAGCATCATTGTATTCTGACGAAACTTGTACTGCCGCCATCTGGGTTTGAATATTGATTTCTAGACGGAGAGCTGAGGATAAGGGGTTCGGTGCTCAGGAACCACCTTCTTTAGTGTATACCCAACGCTGAACGAATCGATATCAATTATCCAAGCTAAACTTCAGGCTTTGCTGGGCACTGTCTCGAACGCAGACGGGAATGTGCTCGTTAGGGGAGACTTAAACGCTAAAACAATCGAATGAGGCATGCCTCTAACAGATCCGTGGGGAAAACGAGTCCTAGAAATGCCAGCCAGGATGCCGCTCGTCCTATTAAACACCGGCAAAATGCTGACTTTCCACCGTATTGGCTGTGAAAGAACCATACCAGACGTGACATTCACCGTGGAGCCCTCAGTACGGAAGATACACAATCGGAAAGTATTATAGGACTACTCAGCCAGTGATTATCAATACATTCTGCTTGAGATCAGTTAAGTTGTCTCTTAATGTCCATGCACTCGGGTTTCAACAATTGGATGAAACATCGGAGATGCACCGCTCCAAGGAGATTCGGAGGGGGATGGAAGAACTGGCAGCTCAAGACGTGGCGAACTCAACTATGAGCATCATCACGACTGCTTGAAAAGCTTCTATGTCACGTCAAAACCCTGGCACGGCAAGCGCGTCAGTGTACCGATGGTCAACTGAAATCGCTGAAAAACTAAAGGAGTATCACAAGTTTCAGTGTGAGGCTCAACGTGCATGAAACCGTGACGAGGCAAGCAGCAGGGTAGCAGAATATAATTTGGCCAGGAAATGCCTTCACAAATTGATCAACAATAGCAATACTCGCTACTGGCATGATCTAGTGGACAATATGAACAAAGACCTGTGGGGCCTTGCGTACAAGCTGGTTATGCGGGGGCTCGGTGCCCTACAGAAACCTTGTATACACGATGCGGAAAAGATGGACGAGATAGTGTGGGCACACTTCCCTGCCCATCGCGTCCACGTTGACGCTGTCCATGGTGAAACAGGAATAGGTAGTCCTTTCGCTGAAAGCGAGGAAGGCTCCATGTCCAGATGGTGTTCCAGCTGAGGTGCTGCAGCTTGTCTATCATCATTATCCTGACTTGCTGCTCAGCACATTCAACACTTGCCTACGCGACGGGGTTTTCACGGTACGATGGAAGATGGTGAAGCTTGTGCTGATCAGCAAGGGAAAAGGAAATCCTGAATCACCGTCTGCATATCGTCCGTTATGCATGCTAGACGCAGCTGGGAAAGTGCTAAAAAACTCATCAAGGGAAGATTCACTGACGCGATTCGTGATGCTGGGGACCTATCTCCTCGGCAGTATGGCTTCAGAGCAGGACTTTGTACCTTTGATGCAATTGCAGAGGTGGTGAGTGCGGTCGAAAAGGCAGAGGCATATAGTCGCACCAAGTGACGGATCGTCTTGTTGGTGGCACTTGATGTCAGGAATGCCTTCAACTCCACTAGATGGCTGCTTTTCAAGTTCCAGAATATCTTATGCAGCTTTTATGGAACTACTCAAAGAACCGAAGCCTGCTCTACAACACGACACAGGGCCAATGAAGGATGGCTGTTACATCGTGTGTTGTCCCGGGATCTATCCTTGGTCCGTATCTGTTGAACGTGTCTTACGACGGGCTACTGAGACTGGAGATGCTAGATGAATCACCCTTGATTGGCGATGCGGATGATGTTGCGGCTCTAGTCACTGGACGCACCGTTGAACAGGCGCAACTTAACCTAGGAATGCTTATGCGTGCGCCAAGTGAGAGACTGGATGACTGTTCGCGGGTTCAGTCAAGCCCTGGAGAAAACCAAAGTGTTCATCTTGAGAAAAAAGAGAATCCCTAGAGTAAAGATGATCAGTATTGGAGACATACGAATTAAATCGAAGCCAGCGGTGAAGAACCTGGGACTACTGATCGTCTCAAAGATGAGTATCTCTAAGCAAATCAGGGCAATGGCTTAAAAGGCTGCTTCAGGAGTATCAACCCTGAGTTGACTTGTGGCGAACATAGAGGGACCCAGCCCATCAAGAAAGCGCCTCTTGATAAGTCTTGTACGGAGCAGAGATATGGGGGTGACACTCTCAATAAGGATGTATACCGAAGACACCTGCCACAGGTACAGAGAAGTAAAGCGCTGATGATTGTAGCTTTGTATCCAACAGTCTCTGATTCAGTGATAAAAGTCATTGCAGGCGTGATACCTGTTGGCCTCCTTGCTACAATGCGCCACTTTATTTATCAGCGTCGAAACGAGGATGCAAGGGAGATGGTTGTCCGCAAGGAGAGACAGCGCTTACTCAACGATTGGCAGCAGTCTTGGATAAATTGTACGAAGGGAAGGTGGACTGTGCGCCTCATCGCGGGTGTGAGACCGTGGCTAAATCGAAGGAATGGTGAGACTGACTTCTATCTGACCCAGCTTTTGAGTGGGCATAGGTGTTTTCAGTCTTACCTGCACAAGATCGGTAATTCACGGTCCCCCGATTGTCGGTTTTGCCCAAGAGAGGAATACAATGCCAGCCACACATTTTTCGCGTGCACAAAATGGGTCAAGCTACAAAGGAACCTCTACAGGGAGACGGGAGAGCTCACCCCGGATAATATAGTTGCCGTGACGCTCGGATCGGTTGACAAATGGAACCAAGTGGCATATTATGCTCGGGCCGTCCTAAAAGACAAAAGAGACTCACAGTAGCCGGGGGTGTTGCGACTGGGGGATCGCTTGTCCAGCAGTTCCTCTTCTCCTCTCCCCTTCCGCAAGAAGAGGGATCCCTCAGCTTAAAGGCGCTTCATGGCGTAACAAAACGAGACCTGGCCCGAAGTAATGTGTCAAACAGTTCCAGGCTAGGTACTCAGGTTGATAGTGGAGGTGTTTGGTGGATGGTCCAGTCGCCTTTTTGTGAGCATGGGAGTCCCACATTCTTTACATAAATGGCGTTTACCTTCCCAAACACAAAAAAAACGAAAAAAGGGTGCATAACATCAGCCAATATTGTCGCCAACTAATATACATTGGTATGTAGGAGCTAGGCAGAAATCGACAATGAGCTGTATGAGAATATTGCTTTGAGGGGTGGTGTGCATTCTTGTATGTTGACCTTTCCACGTTTCGAGCTTGTACCTGGCCACATGAGAGGTGTCACACGTTGGTTGGGTGGATGTAACTCCTTCCCCCTTAGATTGCGACGGCCAAATGTGCTTGCGTTCCTGGATAGGAGCAATTATTGTTGGTTGATTCGGGTTGATGATGAATCGATTCCGAAGTTTACTGCAGATCCAAAGGTTAGTGGCCATCATGATACTGATTATTATGGATGCTTTGATAATGGTACTGATAATATCTCTACTGATAGGATATGGCTTGGTGAGTATTGTAGGACTTTTTTTCGAAAATTGATATTATTTCAGCTGCTAAGTTTACTGCAGATCCAAAGGTTAGTGGCCATCATGATACTGATTATTATGGATGCTTTGATAATGGTACTGATAATATCTCTACTGATAGGATATGGCTTGGTGAGTATTGTAGGACTTTTTTCGAAAATTGATATTATTTCAGCTGCTTGAGATAAAATAGGTTAATTAAACAGTTTTGATGAACAATTGTTTGTTCGACGAATGGTTTTTCTTGGGATGTATATACTTTACCGTTGATTATGATCTCGCAGCCTTCGAAGTGTGACTTTGGTTTCAGCTACGTTTATCAGGATTAGATAATCGTGTTCGGGTTGGAAGATTTGTTGCATTGTAAAATGTACAACGCAGGTTTATTGTTTAAATTATTTCCAATATAATTCGAAGCGTCCGTTTTTTCCAGTGGATCGATTCGATTCGATTTATTGAGGGTTTGGAGTGGATAAAATTTCCTTCATTTGTAGGAAGTGGTATGATATGATGGATGGAATATATTTGGGTGAAGATCAGGGAATCTGGATGTTAAAAATGATGTTGGCGTTATTAAGGCTTAGAGATCTAGTAACTCGTAAAGGTTTGATGTTATGTTAACATGATTTTCTGCAAAGGTATCGTCTACTTCTGAAATTTCGGATGGACTAAGGATATGTATTGAGATAATTTGTCAAGAAGTTTGAGATGGTTGTTAATTTAATTCAAATATTGCAAATAGCGGATAGAAAGATCTTAGGAATTAATTTTATTTTTTAATGGTTTTCTCCAAGTATTCTAAGTAGGATGTTATGCTTTTCTGTTTCTGGTTAACATGTTTGGTGATATTGTTAAAACGTTCAATCATTTGACTATTTAATTTAGATTGGCGATTGACTTCTTGTTTGAACTCCTTTTCATTATTAAGAATCTTCTCGATTTCGGTATTTATGCGAATCGCATCGTCTGCATCAAGGTTACCTGTTATTGCTTTTATGACACTTCCTTGTCCGTTTATTAGCCCTCATCGCGTTCTGTATCTCGGTGGTAGAGGTGTCAGTTTATGTTTAGTTTCTCTAAATTTGGCGTTAGTTATTTCCAGGGAGTCAATCAGAATGTTACGTTTTTCAAAAGCTTCCAGGGATTTTAAGATCTTAAAGAGTGTTTGTTCGTATGGTTCGAGTCATATTATATGCAGAAGGTTTTTATATGAGTGTAGTATCCTTGCCAGTTCAATTTTCATAGCTAGCAGTCCTTTACTGTTGGTCAGGTCCTGAATTTCCATCCGTTGTCCCTGCGCTGCTAGGGCGGCCTGTAATTTACGTCTTCTTTTAATTTTAGTTTTAAGCAGTTTTTGATTTCGAGTAGTTATAAGTGCAATTTTACTGTCTTTTTGAACGATATGCTTACTAAACCGGGGGTTATTTTATTGCGCCTACATTCTTTCCGAAACGCGATTTCATTTTCTTCGAGCTGTGCGATTTGTGTTGATCTTAACGAGATTTGGATTTACCAATTTGTCTACTTTATCTTTGATAATGGGATACATGGGATATATAGTTGATCTAAACTTATTGAGTGCCTCTAGATATTCATGCCTTTGATTGAATTGCACAGTTTTGTTAAATGTATGGGTTTGTCCAGTGAAGAGTTCGTAAGGGGTTAGTTTGGTATTTGAATGGATGGCGTTATTATAGACGATCATGACATCGTTGATGATATCGTCATGATCAATATCAATATTACTATCCTTACGCTTTTCAAGTATGATGATATGGTATATTTCGGTCATTGTGGAGTGTAGCCTCTCCACATATGCATTACAGCTGGTCCGTTGAAATGATGTTATTTGCATTGTTGGCAGAAGTCTTTGAAATGAATTGATGTCGTTTCCGTGCCTTGATCTGCAATAATTTCCTTGGAAACACCATCGATAGTAATAAAATCTCTAGGCATTTAGTAATACAGGATTATCCATTTCGTGGTAGGAAAGTAAAACCCTGCCATTTGACATCTGTCAAAATTAAATGCCATCCAAAGCGTGTTTTTTTAGTTGAAGGTTTGCCATTTAAAAATATGGATCGTTTAACAGTCGAAAAACGCGTTGAAATTATTAACTTGTATCATAAAAATGGTGATTCTACTGTATCAACATTTAGGGCTTTACGAGCCGATTACGGTCGGCATAATCGATCTACACAGCAAACGATTTCGAACACAGTGAGAAAACTTGAAGAGACTGGATCGTTTATTGATATTGCAAGGCCTGTGCATTATCGCGACATTCATTCTGCTGAAAATATCGCTGTCGTTGCTCAAAGTGTGGAGAAAGACCCGAATTCGTCGATTCCTCGACGTGCTCAACATTTGGGCTTGTCTTACGGCTCATTGTGGCGGGTTTTGCATTTCGGTTTGCATCTCCATCCATACAAAATCCAACTCACACAAGAACTTAAGCCTCAAGACCATGCACAACGCAGAATGTATGCGAACTGGGTGATTGAACAACAAGCCATTGATAAAGATTTTTCGAACAAAATTTTCTTTTGTGATGAGGCTCATTTTTCGCTCAGTGGTTACGTAAATAAACAAAATTGCCACATATGGGGCCCTCAACATCCTCAGGTGATCGCAAAAAGGCTTTTGCATCCAAAAAAAGTGACCGTTTGGAGTGCATTATGATCTGGTGGTGTTATTGGCCCGAATTTTTCGAAAACGGTCAAGGAAACGCCATTACAGTCAATTTTGATCGCTATGGACGGATGTTAACCGATTATTTTTGGAGAAAAATTGAAGAATATGATCTGGAAAGTATGTCGTTCCAACAGGAAGGAGCCACAAGCCACACAACACAGGCTAATCCGAGCACTTTTGCAAGAGAAATTTCCAGGATGCGAAATTTCGAGATTGAGTGATGTCAATTAGCCCGCCAGATCCTGCGACCTAACACCTTTGGATTTCTTTTTATGGGGCTTTGCAAAAGATCGTATTTACGTGAACAATCTTCAAAATCTTGAGCAATCGAAAACCAATATTCGTGAAGTTATGGCCGAGATATCGCCGGAAATGTGCCGGAAAGTCATTGAAAATTACCTCAAAAGGATCGAGGCCTGTAAGAGGTCCCGCGGAAGATATTTGAATGATGTTGTGTTTCACGTATAATTGCAATGTTAAATCTTTATATTGAATAAAAAATTTTGTTTCTATCTGAATATTTTATGTGGTTTCTTTAGCTTAACTTTCCCAAGCGTAAAATGGATAACCCTATATTAGACGTAAGTAAGTAAGTTGTGGTGAATTCGGAGAAACTATCCACATCGATATTAATTTTTTTCTAAAGGTTTACAAAGGTATTTGGGAGTTCGGTATATAATTTTCTGAGGATGACGATCATATTTAAGAGTTTGACAACGTTCACAATTATTAATAATTTTTGTAACTTTTGCCTTGAGGGAAGGAAAGTAATAATGTCTTTTAAGATGTAGAACTGTGTCTTTAATTCCCCTATGGTTGTTATTTTTATGATAATCGATAATCCATCGATTTGTTTCATTGATTGCCAAAACTTCCTAAATCACTTTCACCGCCAATCCCGTACCGACTGCGCCAGTTAAGGTTCTTATTAGTTAATTGCTAAAAAAAAACCAAGCTTATGAATTAAGAAGACAACTGGTTTATTCAGCTGTTCAGATACAACTGACTGATTTTACATTTTTAAGTTTTAAAGCCAAAAGTACAAATGTGCAATTTTACAATCTTATGAAATATAGTACTTCGCAGGATGTCGTGTAGATTCATGTTCGTCTGCATTCTTGTTTGTTGACCTTCCCACGTTCCAGGTTTGTACCTGGCCACGTGAAAGGGTCTCACGTTGGTTGGGTTGAATAGTGGGGTGGATGTAACTCGCGCGATACTCAAGTCGACTTAGTCCTTATGAAGGATGATCATAACCCACAAACAAAAGTGGGGTATCGAGGTGGTGGCGGTCCCCCATGCACTTCTCCCAAATGAATCGAAATCCAGAAAAATGCTGCATTGGTCCACATCTGGTGTGTAAGGCTAAACAGCCCCGCAAGAGCACCTATAACAAGCAAAATAGGGGAGAGCATAACCGATAGGTAGCTCATAAGCGGAGGGGCCACTTGACGTGGCGAGTCCGATAACCGGTCAGGTTTCAAAAAAGAAAATGACTGAGTGCTGTTATTCAAGCTGACATTATATTCCTTCCTTTATTTTTACGAACAATATTCTAGATACATTCCATCAAACATTCTCAAAGAAAAATGGTTTGTTCTACAGCTGCCTCTTTCTTACCAAATTGATTACATAAAAAATTTTCTTTCTTTTGGTGGAGACAACGAGCAAACTGATTTAATGCTAAATGAGAAATTTGCTTAGAAACTGCAAGGCTGCAACATAAAATAAACCTAAATGCCTGCAGTATTTAAGTGTATCTTTCAAAGTCAAAGTCTAGTCAACATTACAAAATTAACTGATCAACGATTTTTTTAAAAATTTTGTGGGATTCATTTTCAGTAAACATATGATAGATTAATTTTCAGCATTAGCTCCCTGGTTTTTATTAATGCACCAGGAGGTAAAGATGTTTGTTTAGGCTGATGTTCTAAAGCTCTGGCCACCATCATTTCTGCTAAGTTGTTGCAGAACCTATTGGAGATATTATGGAACTGCTTAAACTTATCTGCAAGTATATCTGCTTTTCCTTGATTAGAGTAAATATGCTCTTCGTTGTTATTTGTAATTGAATACGGTAACGCATGATACTTTCGCTACCGCTACCGAATATAGTACTTAAAAATTTACCCAAAAAAGGAATAGTATTCCTATGCCACCTATTCAACGCATGCCTTAGGCTTTCTCTCTTTCCATCCATCTGGAAACAAGCTCTAGTCATACCTATCCCGAAGCCTGGAAAAGATCCGCACTCTCCTGACAACTACAGGCCCATTAGCTTACTACCAGGATTAGGTAAGCTCTTTGAAAGAATAGTCCTGAAAAGATTAAATAATTTAATGGCTAACAATAATATCTTACCGGATTTCCAATTCGGCTTCAGAAACAGACATTCAACTGAGCATCAGCTCCTCCGTGTTACGAAGGACGTCAAAGCAGCGATGTACAATAAATTGTCTGTAGGTTTGGTGACACTGGACATAGAAAAAGCCTTTGATACTGTCTGGCATGATGCTCTGGTCTACAAACTTCAGAAATACAGTACACCCCCATACTTGTTGAACCTTTTACAATCATTTTTAACTGATAGGAAGTTCCAGGTCAAAGTCGGGGAAAGCATTTCCTCACTAAAAAGTATATCTGCCGGGGTTCCGCAAGGCTCCTGCCTAAGCCCATCTCTATATAACATCTATACGTCTGACTTCCCTTCTTTACCAAACTGCCAAGTTGCAGCTTTCGCAGACGACATTTGCATATACAGCATAGGCGCAGATCCAACTTCCATTATTTCTAGCCTTGAAACGGCGTTAGAACTTACTTATCAATACTACCATAGATGGAAAATTAAAATAAATGTTGCAAAAACGAAGTCAATATACTTCACCAGGAAGCGTAAGCCTGCTCACTTATCCAAGCGACCAATAAATTTTTTAGGGCAAACTATTCCTTGGAGCGAGGATCTTAAATATCTTGGACTTATATTCGATACAAAACTAACTTTCAGAAAACATATTGAGCATATTAGCTCCAAAGCGTTTAAGGCCGTGCTTTCGCTTTATCCCCTTCTTAATCGTAATTCACGTCTCAACACCAGAAACAAAGTCCTCATCGTCAAAATGGCAATCCAACCGATCATCCTATATGGCTCGCCTACCTGGATCCAATGTGCTAAATATCTAGTAACAAAGCTTCAGAGCACCCAAAATAGATACCTGAAAATGGTCCTTAACAAACCATTTTACTTCTCTTCTGAAAAGCTACACAGACTGGCTGGCGTTAGTCCAATTCGTAAGCTCGCTGCATTGCGCCGTGACAAATTAATCGTGAAAGCAAAAGACTCGCCCAATCCGCTAATACATGCCCTGGCGAATTGAAAATCAGCAGTTGCTACCACCTATCTTTTGGCCGTAACCTAGCCTCATCGATTTTAGCTAGTTATAAGTAGAAAGTTAAGTTATGTTAAGCTAATATAAGTTCAGCAGAGGTTTTTGCCTAAATTTTCCTCTAGCTAATTGTAATAATCTCATGGAAATACGATAATATGCATAGTTTTAAGTAATGTTCAAACGATGGTGAGATGACTTTGTCAGAACACCTACTATATTATAAGGCCTCTGTACCGCATACATTCCAATAAAGAAAATTATATATATATATATATATATATATATATATATATATATATATATATATATATATATATATATATATATATATATATATATATATATATATATTTTCAGCATGTTTTTAATTCAATGTTTCCGAAAGACTTGTATTCAAGTCAATATGTATCATTAGATAAGAGTCATTAGATTTGATAATAGATAATAATTTTAGTCTGATTTCAAAATATCAAAAATTGCTAAAATATCAATTATTCGTTCTACTGCCAAAAAATCTGGATCTATTGCATGTATGTTAAAATTTTTCTTGCGTGAAAGACATGATACACTTGGAACTTAAACGACAATAACATGTGTAACTCTAACTGAAAAGATACTCGTATGTCTCCGTCATATTGTTCTAGCGCAATCAAATGCTTTACGAGCCAGTTAACTTGTTTTACAATAGAAAAGCTACAGGCTGTATGTTAACGAGCAAAAGACAAACAAACAAAGAATAGCTCTACAAAGCATACGGCAATCACTATCACATTAACTTTATAAAGACATTAAAATTCCAACAACCACGGAAGCTGGAGCTGAAGTAAACATATCTCTATCCTTGCAAGCGCCGGAGTACCACTCACGTCATGGCGTCTGATATCAAGAAGAACATAAAAGCCAAAGCTGCCCACAAATTAGTGGTCGTTATATGCAAGTTGCCTTTCCACTGCATCGTCGCTAAGTAACATGACAATTTATCGAAAAATGAACCAGTTGGCAGTTTCTTGGCATGACGGGCCCATAAATTCTTAAGAATTTACCATAGACATACAATGCTCCATCCGGCTGCAAGAATCGAGTCAATATGGATGATGTTCCTTGCTCCGGTGAGGCTGCTTTAGAATGTTTCCGCTTCCTTCCGCTGACGCTGATATCATTGAAACGCCGGAAAGATTTAGTAAACATGACGTTAGTGACTCTTGACTCCTCGAGACTCCACCAAGAAGGACTTCATGAACAGCTCGAGCACTCGACACTGGTTGCAATAGTTATGGAGCGAAGGCAGCAGCATTGGCAGTGGCTGCAGCTTTCTTAAAATGTAATAAACGGAAATTTATGTCTGAATTATGCATTCGTATCTATGTGTCCTGATAGCGTTTCACATTCACTGGATTATGGTGGTAGGGATGCAGTGCAAATACTTACCGGCAACGACATCACATCCCATATCATCTTTAGATAGGACTTAGAGTTCAATGCCAAGCTTGTTAGCATACAAACTTGCATTTAATAGGTTGTAAGTGGTCCTTTATGCTTTCTCCGGCAAGTGGCAAAACGGAAACTTCTGTGACATGGTGAATGATGACTTGTAAGGATTATATCAAAGTGATGTTTTGATAAGTTACAGAAAATCATGGAGAATTTTTAAAGCTCTGCACTTATTTTCAAATTGTTCATCTCTATAATATATATACCGAAGTCCACAAATAATGATAACTTACCCCCGTTTCCAATTTTTTTAAAGTCCAAGATAAATTGCAATGTAGTGTTCGCATAATGGTCCTTCTACTTGAATCAATTTCATTTGGCCATATAATCTGTGAAACATGCATCTAACTACCTTACGGGAAAAATACCAATCTGCTGTGAAATAGTGTTTTGTATAGGCTTTTCCGGAATTTCCACTAATGTGTTAGTACAAAAAGTGCTTGCCTATACTTTCACGGGGAGAATTCTTTCGCCCGTGTCTAATTCGAGACAGCACCATCCAGGATAAAATCCAATTTTTTGTGAAATACCGACGAGCATTGATTTCCATATACACCTAAAACGAATTTCAGAAAACCAAACAGCTAACTGGCTAAAAGCTGAAATAATCGAAACGCAGACTGGCAATGATTTTGATTAAATTTTCCTATGAATTTCAGCTTGTTTGTATTTTGTTAGGGACTTAGAGTTTGTGCTTTATTTTGAGTATTTCTACAGGAACCAGCCAATTTCCTCTTCAGACTGTTTTCATTGTTATTGTTCTGACTATTAGAGTCCTTATTGAGATAGATATGGAATGATTAAGTTTGGTTTTGGTTGTTGCTTGGTATTCTAGTGAATATTTTCTTCAAATTAATATTAGAATATTGATCCAGATTAAAAGTCCTTAACACATCAACGAGGTCAGTATGGATGTATTAATTTCTATACAGTTACTGAACTTTTTTTTGCTTTAGCACTACAGCCCGTTTTGGGCCTTTGCTTAGATATATGTAGTGAGAGTATCTCATTATGTTGAGCGAATGTTTCGGCACTACGGAAGGATATATGGTCAGTACCATGTCTTGGCCGTATGTCCGTCTACCTAGCTCAGATATATTTTGACTTTAAACATGGATAGGGTTTTCCCTTTTACGTATTGAATAGGGTTTTCCAGGAAGATGTGCTATTGGATCTTGTGATTTAACACCTTGCTACTTCTTCATTTGGGGCCAGGAGGAAGAGAAGGTCTACGCCAACAGCCCAGCGTCGATTCAAGAGCTCAAAGGTGGAATTTGTGAGGCTATCGAGTACAAAGGGCAGCCACTTTGCGATTTGATTATGGAAAATTTCATGAAAAGGATATGGTCTTGTAAGCATGGTTGTGGTGGTCATTTCCCTGATGTTATTTTTCACTATTAAAAACATACCTTTCTCTTTATAATGAAATAAACATTCGATCATTTGTATCAAAAAATGGCATTTTCCTTTTAATATCAAAATAACACCTCTTATTTGAAAGCCCTGTAGTGATCGAGCAGTCACACAAGCAAACTGCTCGAAAACCTTCTTAACCATTTTCCAAAATTTTAATTGCAGATTTAAAAAAAAAATTCGTTACTTCCATTCATAATTGTAATTTATAAAATAGTTTTTTCTTATTATTATTATAGAATTTAATTTTATATCAACTTTCCTTTATATTAAATTTAAACGTTTCCTTTTAATTATATTCTTCATGAGATTTAACTTGTATTACTATTTAAAATGTTTCTCATTTTTCATTTACTTCAATTAATTCTTTGAAAAATTTAAATCTGTAAATTAAAATTTCGGACATGGGAATACTGATTTAGTGTCGAGCTTGGCTGAGCGAGCAGCTGATTGGGTTTACCAGTGGCAAGACAGTAGAAGGAAAAAGAGATTTTTGGACTAATCGGAGAGTCAACTTACGACCGCGACCCGGGAAAGACGGAAGAACGGCCGCCGTCGGTGGAGTGGAGGAATCCAGATTCGTTGTTCTTTGTGCGGTTAAGAAAACTTGTAAAACTATCGCAATGAATATTTCCGTTTGCAAACTTGAAAAGAATGTTCTGAGTAAGTGCAAAGATGGAAACATTTCTGAGCAATTATGTGTTGTTGGGTGCAATTGGTCGTGGTGGAAAGAGTTTGCGTGAGATTTCGCGTGTCATGAGTGGCTGCCCGGAAGTGTTACTGCCATCAAGAGCGCTCGCGCTTGATCGAGAAGATAGGAAAAGACTCTGCTGGCCGCGGTTCGAATTTGGGGGTAGACAGGAGATTGTGAAGAACCGCGGATGATTTGGCGAATTTTCGTTCGATGGGACGCTTTTTTTAGTTCGATGTTTTGTCACCATTTGGTTTGGTGCCATGTAAATTTATTTACATCACGCCTTGTTGAATACTTATTGGGAAGTTTTACGAATTATGTGAAAGTTGAGGTTCCATAAAGGCAACGGAGTGAGTGAATGGTACGGTTTCAAGACACCTCCAACGAAAACGTTTCTCGAGAACCTTCCATACGAGTGTGTATGAAAGGTGATTGTTATGCTGTCAGTATTTATTGGAATTGTTGAATTGCTCTTTGAACACGGGCAGTGAATTAACAAAACAAATCGAAGTAAATTTTTCTGTAAATTTGAAGTTTAATTGAAAATCTATTATAACATCTTCCATTGCTATTATAGTTGTTTTCTTTGTCCATTCTTATTACGGTAGTCTCCAATATACCAAAAAGACATTGAAATACTGTTGGCATTCCAAGAACGTGCACGTGTCACTTTTCGTGTAGAAGTGTACAGCGCTGTTACTTTTCCCCTTTAATGAACGGAGTGCTATACTGTGGTTGCTGCAATTAAGACAGGAATACCAAATTGAAGTGTCCGAGTAAGCAGCGCTGCGGGGCAAATTCATTAGAAACTTTTGACTGAACCATACAAAGTTTCTTCACAAATAGCTCTGCAAATTTGGTGAGCCTTGACGTAAATGGGGACACGATGGAATGCATCGTAATCACAGTTACGCTTTCAACGAGAACTGGTGAGTAATCGCTTTTAATTCGATTTTGCTGCAGAATATCAGTGGGAGAAATCCTTAGCCGAAAACGCTCACATTCGAAATCGTCAATCCGGAAGCGAACTGCATCGAGGACTAGTCATTTAATTTTATTGGCGAGATAATTTCACTTGTCGTATAGAATCATGTCATAAACTAATGACAACACGAAAAACATGCGAAATATTTATGTTAGCTATTCAACTTATACAGTTATTTAATAAGCGTCAAGAAGATTTTTCTAAGCTCACTGCCATATTGGGATTGTATCTTCAAATAAGAGATGACTCCGGTAATCTATGATCATAGGAGTAGTCGGAAAATTGGTATTTAATAGCCTTTATCAACAGTAAAGATTAATATGAGCTAATTACGCGATTCTAACAGTGTAAATAGTAGCAACTAATTTATGCATAAAAGACTGCACTTTAAAGTGGTATACGCATTTTTCTAGCAGATCTATTAATAGTGTTGTCATACATATTCATGAAGAAGAATAGCTTTTGCCTTGAGGAGGCTATATTTGTATTTTTCATCCTCGTTTATAAAAGAGATAATAATATTTAATATACAAATGTACATATATTTGAAGACGCTAAGGATGTGAACAGAGCATTACAACCTTATGTTTTTGTTATAAACAGCAATCTAATATCCTTAAAGAACAGTTTTTGAGTAATAAAAGAAGGTGATAATTCGTTGCACTGTATATTTTCAGTAAAAAAAAAAACGTTTTTCTTATGGTACCTAATCGCGATTATTGTTCACATTCACCTAAATGATAATTATTTATACTTTACGAATTCTGATGTTCTGTCATATTTACATGAATTTAGAATAATAATCATGGATTGTTAGAGCTTAAAACTCGGTCTTTCCATTTCGTTCTACCTGGCCGGGTATAGGCCCGCATCGATGGCAGGTTCCTCCTCTGATATGGGCTATCCATCGGCCGTGCTCTTTCTTTCTCTTGCTTAACAGGGGCTCTTGCCGGGTAGAGTGGCCTTCCGTTCGCGTGCCTTTTTATGACATAGGGTTATTTGATTTCATTGCATAACGCTATGGCATAAATCCGTTACGTTTGTATTCCTCATTTAAGGGAAAAAGTCATGCAAATTATGTTTTTCACTCAAATGGGAAATACATAGCCACGCCTACATTTAGATCTTGATCCGGTTGGGAGGGTATGAGGGGGCACCGCTATCATCTGGATGCCCCACTCTTATTTGTGGGCCATAAGTCTCGTCAATAACAACAAAGTCATCTTAAGTCCGTTAGTTTTCTACAGGACCAGTTTGCCTTCTGAGTCAGCAATATTCTTTGACCCTTAGTACGTTACCTCTATCTCGACTTCGGTCGATATTTTTTTGACCCCGAAACTCGTGGATGCGAAATTTTTTTAATAGAGGATCCTTATGCTGGGGAAAATAACCCGCCCCACAACACCGGAACGCTAGCATGCCAGCGCATTCACGCGCCCCCAGACAAGGCCAATCTCGGCAGATCTTACCATCTTCTTTCTCCGAGGTAGCAGACCATCGCTGTAGCCCTGAACGGACATCTAATCTACCTTATTCACAACAGTATCATAACTGAATAGGCTTATAGTCCATCGGCAGAATCATTTGAAAGCAATCTCGTTGTCAACAACGGGACACATACCAGGCGCCTTCGGCCTACGGAATGAGTACTCTAACCTATACGTCACTACTACAACATATAGTTATTTGAGCTTGGTGACACAACACCAGGGTTTACATCCTTAGATGTCCAAGAGCTGGTTTCACTAGGGGCGATTAAGAATAACAGAAGTTACTGGAATGCGGTAACATAATTTCAACTCTGCTTCGACTTCGTGAAGAAAAAGTTCCTGGGTAATGTTCACTATACAATTGCAGTCAATTTTCGTGGATAAAATGATACCATTGCTCCAAATTTACATTTAAATTTTCCACTGCGAAACAACACTCTAATGTGCTTTTTAAGGGTTCTGTATTTTAGCATTTAGTATTGAAATGGTGTCCTTTGTCCATCCGTGTGTTTGTATGTCACAGCAGTTTTTCTCTGAAACTATAGAAGCTCAGCCACAAAACTCTGTGAAAAGGTATGAAGTGGTGACTTCTTGGAATTTTTGGAGTGAAAAAACATTCGAAGTGTTTTAAGGGGGTTTCCCTATATAGAGGAGGAGTGAGTTTTGAATTTGTTGTATATTGTACACTTTATTGCTAGAGACCGACTCGAGATGAGTACATACGTATTACAAGAGCTTGTTACTAAACATAAAATTAAACAAACGAAAAATAGCTCCGCAGTCACTCCTGGAAGGGAAGCATTCCTGGAACACAAACATTTTAATCAGAATATTGTCAAGGAATGAATCCACGCACTGAAGGACTGGCAAGAAGGATTAATTGATCAAATAGAGGTAATGTTAGTGTAAACTATGTAATTATTAGCGATAAGTAAGTTGTTACGAAATATAAATTAAAACCGGAACCAATCCTACACGAGAAGGATTTCTTGAACTCCAACATTTTAGTCGGAATATTACCAAAGAACCACTCCACGTGCTGAAGTACTGATGGGAAGGACTAAGGTAATGTTAGGATAACCAATGTAAATTATTTGCGTTAAGTAAAGTTGATTTTTAGTATGTTCAATTGGAATTCTTTGTTTTTACTCATATTGTAAAAATTGCACATTAATCGTGCGCCCTGTTGAAGCACATCATATAAGTGAAACCCAGAAAAATTCGAACCAATCTAAATCATTAGCGTTAAGTAATGTTAGGTATTAATTATTAAAAAAAAAAAAACAAACAAAAAGGAAGCACCTTCTCTTCGCCACCGAATTTCAACTCCGCTCTCACGACGAGGAATGGTAGTCAAATTCGTGAAATCCTTGGCACAACCGATTATGTCGCACCTGGAATACTACAATATGAACCATTTTCATTGCAAACTGATGTTTGGTTGGTTGTTATATTAGCCTGCGCATTCTTGACCGGCTGTACACCAGTTGGTGGCGATACAAAACAGGAGACATTTTCCTTCTCCAAAAGTTCACATCCTTCCGTTTCATCTGAATTATCAGGACAGTGTTTTTCATCTTGAGCATACGAGTCATGGTTGGTTTAAGCGACATAAGTCGAGCGTGTATTGATATTTGTACTTGCTATGGTAGCTTGTTTGTACAGGGTGCGCCTGAGAAACTTACTTATTTGAAAAAATTCCCGCGCGGTGAGTTAGGCAGGTAGAGGGGCGAGAGGGGGCGCATCTGGAGAGGGAAGTTCCCAAGTTTGTTTCTCCCTCCAGTCGAGCGAGTTACTGCCTGGTGTTCGATGTCGGTAATGGGAATAATTGGTCCTTATTTTTTTGAAGAAAACGAACGCGCAGTTACCGTGAATGGAGCTCGTTACAGGAACATGATCGAGGAATCTTTTCTTCCAAGACTCGAAGAAATGAACGTAAGGAGCGTGTGGTTTCAGCACGATAGAGCCACAGCACACACAGCACGAGACTCAATGAATTTGTTGCGACAACATTTGCCCGACCGCCTCATCTCTCTCAGAGGCGATCTCCAATGGCCGGCATGCTCTCCAGATTTGACTCCATGCGATTTCTTTTTATGGAGTTATTTGAAGTCCCTGGTTTAAGTCGATCGACCACGGACCATAGCACACCTCAATAACAACATTCGCGACGCCATTGCCAACATACCGATTGATATGCTGCAAAGAGTTGATACGAATTTCAAAAATCGACTTCATCAGTGTTTGCGCAATGGGGGTCACCATTTATCCGATGTCATTTTCAAAACTGCATGAAAAAAAATTGGGATATTGTATTCTCAAATAAAAAAATTTAAAACAATAACTGAAGTACTTTTGTTTTTATTGACCTTTCAAATAAGTAAGTTTCTCTGGCGTACCCTGTATTATGGCAAACGTGTATATTTGTCGCAAAATATTCAGTAGAAAGTACAAAAGTTGGTTCACAGATTGTGAGTGTAGACTTTCAATGAAGCTTCGGTAAACGTTGAGCAGCTTCGATTGGTCGTATGACTTGCAGATGCTTCAAATAGGACTAATACCAACCCCAAAACGACAAACAGGATGTGTTCTTAAGATCACTGAAACATTATTACTATAAATATTATGAAATTTGTCTTACACCAGTTGGAATGCGCCAATGTCTTTTTGAATAACAGAGAATTTTTGCTTTTTACCAACTAGACCTCATATGACAGCGCCATTTTCAATTACGACATTGATTGATATCGTATACACTGCATCCAGCACGAATGCTATGAACGTAATAAATCCGCATCGATACAATGAGAATGATTTGATTACACCAAATACGTACATATAAATATTCACGGCGCCAATAAAAGCGCATACAAAGTCCATTAGATTCGGACAGGGGATTGGATAGAGCCCAGCAAAAATGATATTGAAAGTGGATAATGGCATTGTTACACACGAATAAATACTTATGCCTAATAGGAGTTTGTACTTTAGAGGGATCAGTTTCGAATGCACCACAAGCAGGATGCCTTGAACAAGAAGTCGAGCAAAGTGAATGGTGAGTTCTCATACATTTCACTTTCGATGAAATTATAAGTGTATCTGTGGCTGAATGGCCGCATTGCAAAGAAACAATCTTTCGCTACTGAGCCGGGTAATAAGTTATCGAACTAGACTTCCTTCTCAGTGCCGCAATGCGTCACAACATAACTGCCTTTCCAATAACACAACCAGCCAAACTTAAATGGATCAACATACGTACATCGATTTCATTGTAATTTCCACCGCAGACAAATTTGTGCGATAAGCAGGTTATATTGTCGGCACAAAGAAACCATTCTGGCATTAAATATGTTCGTTCCTTGCAATTCTCTCCATCCGAATGGTCGAGGCAATCGTTGTAGCCGTTGCATTGATATCTGGCATCGATGCAGGTTCCATCTTTATATCGAAATTCATCTTCACGACAAACATTCGTACTAAAAGCTTTCGACACTAGGAATACACTAACAATGAACAGCAGTCGTATACAGGATTTTATTCTAAAAATAAAGAAATTTGCGGGTATCCAACTTTTTAGTACCGCGCAGGTTGAGACTGACGGTGGTATGAAAGATTGCTAAAAAGACAAGAGTATTTGGCGAATTATGATGTGCTTACGAGATCTTCGGGCTGATCACCCGATACATCCCTTTGCGGACACAATTACGGCGAACACAATTACTTTAAAACATCTCACGCCAAACGTAAACATACGTGCACGTAGTCACACGCATCAACACATTGATTGACACTTCAACCAAAATATGTATATCGATAAGGCTGTTATCGATAATGCAGGACTGTGCGCGAAAGAAAAATGACCACCAAGAAAAACTGTGTTTGCGTCCGAGGTAAACGCTGCAAGGTTGAGCAGCCGTGGTGAATGTTGTGGCCTTGACCTTGGGTTCTTCCACTCAAGTCAAAGAGCCGTTGGAATAAGATGATAAAAGATCCAGCGACATTAAAAGCAGTCTCTTTTACGGATACTTGGCTAGCAAAGAACATCAGAAGGACAGAATATCTTGCGAGCGAACAAGCGCAAAATAGAAGAAGGAAGGACGGAACATTTTGCTAGTCAACAAGTGGAGAACATCAGGAGGAAGGAGCGTCGAAGAAGGGAAAATTGCTCGAGACAATAAGGGAAGGAAACCGATTCAGGATGTGGCGAGTTGAAGTGCGTGGATTTCAATCATCGGCGGGGCCCGCAACGTAGGAAGTAAGGAAGTTGTGTGAGTGTTAAGAAATTGAAATTTATGAATAATAATTTCGCATGAAACCAAAATCATATTGATTTATAATTTAATTTTCTATACAAATTTTCGTCTTGTGGTAAGTGTATCAGCCAGTGTTGGCGGAACTCGTAAATTCAGCCTGGACGGCGTAAGGACCCTTCCTGTTGGGGATTTCAATCAGTGCAGACGTTCTCTTTAGTGGAGGTTGTTTTTTTTTCCTTGGTGGAAGTTGATTTTCTTTCCTGGAAATTAGTTTTCTTAGTGGAAGTTAGTGAAAATGGTGATACGTGGCTCGACGAGCTGATTTAAGATTACCAGAGGTTATTCTGGTGGGAGGACCATACTGGGGAGCCTCAAGCTCACTAATTGGCTCCTGGGGGCAGTTCTAGGGTTGGCGAGTGGCGCTTACCTACCCTGTCTTCACAGGCTAGTTGGGACCCCAAGGCTCCCAACCGGAATCGCTTGTTGTGACGTTTCGTTAACATTTATAACGTAATATTTTGGCGCCCAACGTTCATTGGGGTAAAGTTATCGCTAGTCGAGTTAAGTAAAGTTTTTCGTGAAAGTGCTTAATCCGTGCCAGAAAGAAGTGAAGTGATAGTGTTTTATTGTGGGATTGTAATATTTTCACTAGCGACTAAGTGAATAAGTGCAAGTGCAAATGTTGAAATTACAAGGGAGTGAAGTCCTTCCAAGATTGGTGTAATTGCGAGTTACTAACGATTTATTTCAGAAAATGGCTCTGTTTTACATCAAACGTCAAACGATTTTGATTATACAGACCAATCAATTACCTCAAGCCTAGAAGAGACGAAACCAAATCCGAAAAACTGGAAACAAAACCGAGAGGAGTTTGAAAAATAATGATTCAAAGTGCATACTAGGGAAGAGAAAGTGGAAATAAGTTATATTCTTTTAGCTAAGTGGCATAAGAAAAAGAATTGATATTAAACAGCAAATCTTGTCGATTTGTTTAAGACGGCTAAGTCAATTTTTACTAAGGGGAAAAGCACACAATAAAATGTCTCGTACTACCAAAACTTTGGTTGATAAATTGTCCAAGGACGAATTGACGTATGAGCTCTGCATACGAGGCCAATCACTAGGAACAGTCGACGAAATGAGGATGAGTGATTAAGTTAAAAGGAAGTAGCTATTCTTTGCCACCGCATTTCAACTCCACTCTCATGACGAGGATTGGCAGGAAAATTCGGAGCTAGGGAAGCGCAACCTCCCAAAGAACGATTCCGGGTGCACAAAGATATCCAACCTCAAGGTGTTGTATCGTCAATCATCATTCCGACGGTATCGAATACGATGCATAAGTTCTGACATATTCGTCTGGTGACAATCTAAATGAGAAACGTGTCCCGAATTTCTGCTTCACCAGCATTTTAGAACTAATCCCAGTACGCTTTGATCAAATTGTTAATTGCTATACCAAGAAAAAATATGAGGCGATTGGAAATGGAAATGCCCCGGAATTCAATTTAGTTAAAACTTTTACAAAGAAAAGAAAAAACATTGTGAAAATTGAGATTAACACTAAAACGGCAAACCAACAACATCAAATTCAAGCAGTATCGCCATACTACCATTGAATTTAAAAACTCGCGCCTATCACAATCTACCGTCTTTTCAAAATAGTTGTTCACAAATTCCAACCGCCCGGTGTTGCCAATTGACTCTATAATTTCATCCGTGAAAGAATAACATAGAGTTGTCCACACCCAAATCCTGCGGCTGGACAAAAGTATTTTATTTCGGCAAACTATACAAACCAAACCAATAACCTAACGGATACAGTGTGTGCAATCGCTAAACGATTGTGAAAAATCACAATGGTAAAAAGGTGCTGGTGGCTTGAATTTGTTCTCTCTCACTCTCTACGTTGTGATTTGATTAGAGAACAACAGCAGTTTACTTATGACATGTATGTATGAAATAATACCAGCAATGAAGTGGTTGAATATTCACTGTATATGGAACCATTGGAAACTGATGATCTTAATTTTTATCCATGCACATGTGGATATCAGATGTGTCGGTTCTGATAGCACAGAATTTGTACCGATGATAATAAATAATGTCTCACGTGGTGTCAGGCGTATCCAGAATATCCAGCCGATTTTAGACCTCTATCACAAGAGTAAATAGCAGCCTTAAAAGCAAAAATAACAGCATGATCAACAAAGATGCAAACAGATCACGGAATATCGAAAGCATTTGGAAAATGTTCGTGTTGTCCAAAAGAACATTGTGTTTGTGATTGGTTTGTCACCAAGGCTGGCTAGATACATTAAAACTCAGTTCAAAAATCGGGTCAATTGTCTTGCGGCTGCAAAAATTCCATGAACTTATCATCTGAGATATACCTTCGCGGACACAAGGATGGCACCGGCAATGTAGAGGGCCACTGAAACCTGACAGGGTAAACCAAATACGTTACTTCAACACGTATCTTCTTTATTTTACAATATTTTGCCATGAGTTTAAATATTTACAACATTTTCCGCGTGAGGACAGCCAAATGAAGAACGAACTGCTTAATTTGGAATGACGATCGTGCACGTAAACACAAGTACCAAAATAATAAATGGCTCGTCACGAAAATGGAGAAACGAAATCAAGACGCGTTGCGATAAAATTTTGCGCCAGATTGAGCGAAACAGCTTCGGAAATGTACGCTAAAATTGTGAAAGTACATGTTGATAGTACTCTTAGTTGTACCAAGGTGTTTCAATGCCATCAAGAGTTTAAGGAGGGGCATAAAAACGTGGAAGACGAGGCGCGGAGCGGGAAACCAGTCGACGTGTGGACTGACGCAAATTTGCAGCATGTGCCCGCCCTAATCCGTGAAGGTCAGCGTTTAACAGTTCGAATATTGGCCTTGGAACTGGATATGAACCGTGAAACAGACATATTTTAACTGACGATTTTGGAATGAAAAAGTTGTGCGCATAGATGGCCCCAAAGAACTTTTTTGAGGAGCAAAAGCAGCATCAAATGATCATCACAAAAGACTGTTTGTGACAAGTAGGAAACGATCCCACGCTGCTTGATCGAGTTATTACAGGCAATGAGACTTAGTTTTTGTTCCCTCGAACAAAATAGATGGTTAAAGGAACCCATTTTGAGTCGATTACGGACATCCAGGTAGCTGTGACGAGGGTACTCGCGGTCATCCCAGTCAAAGCCTTCCAGAAATGTTACGAAGCATGGAAAACGCGCTGGAATCGTTGTATAGCTGCCCAAAGGGACTACTTTGAAGGGGATGGCAGAGTTGTAGAAAAGTTTTCATGGAATCATTATTTAATTGTCACACCTTGTACAACCAAAATAAATGAATATTGCTGTTATCGATAAAACAGATGATTGTGCGCGAAATAAAAATGGCCACCAAGAAAAATTGGGTTTGTGTCCAAAGTCGTGGTGGTTATTGTGGCCTTGAACTTGGGTTCTTCAACTCAAGTCAGAGAGCCGTTGCGACAAGTTTATAAAAGAGCCAGGGACGGTTGAAGTGGTCTCTTTTCACGGTATATTTCGACAACAAGAAGGGCGAACATGCTGCAATTGGAGATTTTCAAGTGGAATGTAGGCATCCCGACGAATGACAGGCGCAAATACTAGGAGAAAGGAACGAGGGAAAATTGATTCGAGAAGCAAGCGCCGATGAAGTTCCGTCGCAAGCGCATTAATTGGGTAGAAGCGGTTGAGTTGGAAATGGAAGGATTTTGAGCATCAACGGGGCTCCTAAAACAGGAAATTTTAGGAAGAATTGTATGTTTGTGAATTTTGAATATATTAAAAGTAACTTTGAATTGTAATTTGAAAGTATCGGTTTGAATTTTAATTTGAATTTTGAACGGACTTTTTTGCTTTGGGTAGTGGTTTGAGTCAGTGAGTTCACGCGTGGAGCATGTAGTATTGGTAGAAGGCATAAATTGCGCCTGGAGTGTTCAAGAACCCTTTCTGTCGGGGATTTCAATTTGCACAGTTGGTTTGCTTATGACTAGATTACGTTCCTGTTTCGAAAATAGTCCCAAAAGTACGTGACCTGACCTATGAATACAGGTGGTTTTAAAAAAACAATTACTGGGATTGACAATACCACCTTCCAACGACTTGATGTGAAAAATGCATAACGGCACGTTTATTATTATTTTTTTACAGACCTCCAAAGTGAATAGTCCCAGTGAATTTGTTTACAACGGTCAAATATTGGAAAGCTGAGCTTAAACTAGGTTGTACGAGCTGTCAAGATGAACACCGCAGTGGTTGACCAAGCGAGATCACTCAGAGGCGCATATTATGCTGCTTTATTGCAGCGTTTGAGTGATGAAATCAAGAAAGTTTTTTCATCTGACGAAAAAGAAAGTGTTGTTTCATCACGACAACGCACCAGTACACACGTGTGTCATTGCGATAGCTAAAATCAATGAGTTGAAGCTCAAAATCTTCCTCACGCACCCTTTTCGCCAGATCCGGCTCGCTCGGACTATTTTCTTTTTCCAAATTTGAAAAAATGGCTCGGTGGCAAAAGATTTGCCACAATGAAGAGGTAGTGTTTGCGATTAATAGCTATTTTTAGGAGCTTGACGGTTCCTACTATAAAGTGGATACCGAAGCTATTGAGCATCGTTGGGAAAGGTGTATCGAGCTGAAAGGAGAATATGTTGAAAAGTAAAAAACATTTTCAACTGTTTTCTTTGTCGGGTCGGGTACTTTTGGGACTGTCCTCATGATAGTGAACTTCTTAAGCTTAAATCGACGGTAAATTTGAATAAGGAGTTAGGTAAAGTAGAAGAAGAGCGAAAGCTTTCTCCCAATAAACGCAAATTATGACAAGATGAAACATATAACGAAGGAAATAATGCAGTGTTTCAAAACGGTAAAATCCGAGAACCGGCAGTAGTTGTGGATCAATGTAACGACCTAGTTTTTATCGTATTTGTATAGAAAATGAGAACATACTTAGAAGAAACGCATTTCATTCAAGAAAATCATATAATGCACCAGTATTCAGATCTGATGATGAAATCGAACCGACAAGTTCTAAAGAAAAAACTGAAGCAAATAAACATGCAAATCAAAATATTTTAAATTCTAACAACAATAAAGAGTAAAATTTTCATGAAATAGAATACCAAACCAGGTATGGTCATGTAGTCAGACAGCCAGATAGACTTGAGTTTAATCCTAAATGTTAGATTTAAAATGAAATTAAATTTTGCAAATGGAATGTCATATTAAGTCTTCATGGATATTAATAAGTAATGCTTTAATTTTATCTACTAATGATGTTAACTTCTTGTTTACTTGAAATAAGAAAAGGTATTGAATTAAAATGAAAGGTATATGGAAAGCTATATTACTGTTGAGTAGAACAAGTATAATAATATTGTGAAAAGCTTGTGGCGTTACACCATGCGATTCCAGTTGGGGCCCTAGAGTTGCCCCTAGAAACCAATTGGTGAGCTTCAGGCTTCCCGGAATGATTTGGGTACTAAAAGACACCGAGTAGTATACAAAGCCTACTCCTTGCTCTGACCGACTAATATTTGCTAGCCGCTAATGGATTTGTCCTTGCTCGTTGAGCCGCTTATCACCACTTCCACTAAAAAGCAATTTGAACCGCTAATGGCTCTTTCTCAGCTCGTCCCTGTTACGAGTTCCTGTTACGAGATCTAGTCATGAGGAATCAACAGCATTTTGGAAATATGGACACCATTTTCAGCTAAACCATTGGAGCGAGGGTATCTAGAACTTGGGTATGAAAAATCATTCAAATTCAATTTCTTGACATCAATCTGACAAATTAAGCTGTTAATATCTACAGAGTACTAGAGACGATTACAATTCTATACTGACGCATTTTAGTCCAATATGTTGTCTTTTATTTGTAATGTTTACAATCAAAATCCTGATGTGTGTCGATCAGTTAAGCTGAAAAATTTGGGTGAGTGTCGGAAATTTTTTAGTTTTAACGGTAGAAGTCCTTCACCGTTATTTGATTTTCTTGTCCTTTGGGACCTAGCAGAAAAAAAGGCGTATCATTTATGTATTGAAAACAGTACTCTTCTATTTATCTTCGTTCAAAGGTTATGCGTGAACATGCATAAAAAAGCTACAAAAATAAAAATATACGTGGTAAATTGATAACTTTCTTTCCTTTGGTAGTTGGCCAATAGTCAGTACATCTATCCACACCTTATCAAAGAGTCTCTCCATATAAACTAGATATGCTCTAACAAATCCTTTATTTTTCAGTTTTTAACAGATGTCTGTAAATTAGCAATTTGGCATGAACTTATATTTCTTAATGTGACGTTTAATGCTTTATTAGTATCACTTCAAACACTTGCTAATGCTAGGCAGCAAGCTGATTTGGCGATAGCTTTTAAGGCTTGAAGGTACTTTTCCTTTCTTCATGATCCGAAATAATTTGGCTTTTTTACACTTCCTGCTGACATTTTGTTACAGTCATTAACAACCACTATAGAACTCTTCTTGAAACTGCAATTTTTGGCAAGCTGGACGTTTCAACGATTGTTAGACTACGGAAACTGCAATGAGCAAGCCACATGAAACATACGGATGAACAAAAAATACCCAAAAAACTATTCGTTGGGAGAACTGAAGGGCGGCAACCAGTGGGGAAACTGAGGAAGCGCTGGTCTGACGCGGTCGATGAAGAAAGTTCATCGCTGCTTGGATTTTGAAATTGGAGAACGTGGTTGATGGACCAAGATAGTTGGAGGCACAATTTGCTGGAGGCAAAGGCCTGAGAGGGGCTGTAGTGCTTCTAAGAAGAAGAAGATGACTTTTGCTTCAGTGACTCCTGAATGTATTTGACTCCCTTTCACAGGTTTTAGCCGATGAATCAATTCAAAATGTGTTCCAAGCAGGACAAGCTTCTGCAATCTATCACTTATTATCTCGTTACCATTTCTATTCTAATTCGTACTATCAATTTCAACACCAGCCATTGCGAGAAGAGCTATCTTTTCTTCTTCCTTTTCTTAGCTATACGGATCCTCTCGGGCCTTCACTTCCTGAAAATAGCGCCTCTAACTGTCTCGGCCTATTGACTTTGTCCTCCAATTTTGAAATCGAAGCAGCGATGAACTTTATTGGTCGACCCAGTCACACCAACATTTCCTCGGTTTCTCCACTGGCCTTCACCCTATAGTTTTCCCAATGAATACCTTTTTGGGTATCCATTGTTCGTCCATTCGATTCATGTGTCCCGCCTATTGCAGTGTCCGCAGTCTTACAATCGTTGAGACCTCCGGTTCTTCACAAATTTCATACAGCTCAGGATTGTATCGAATCCCCAATTGGTCTACCTTCGCTCCGATTATTCGCCTCATGACCCGTCGCTCAAAGGAGTGCACTATATTTGCGGATGCTTGGGTTAGGGTCCATGTTTTACACCCATAGCATAACATTGGTCTTATCATAGATTTGTATACTTGGAGCTCGTCAAAACTGAATAGAATATTTTATTCGTGAGCTGTGTTCCTCGGCGTATTTCGTCTCTTACATAGCCCGGTTTTGTTATTCTGGCGCCTAAATACACAAATTTGCTCATATTCTTGATATTGCATTCGCCAAGTGTGATATTCGTTGTATTTGAGTTATTTTTCCTTGGCTACGTCATGAGTTTTGTTTCATTCTCATTGCTTTGAAGCCCTACTAGTTTTGTTTTTTTGTTAAGTTTCAGGAAGAGTTATTTGGCAGTCGTTAATGATCGTGACAAAATCTTGATGTCATCCGCATGGGCTACTACTTGGCTTGACTTGTATAGAAATTTACCTCGTGCATCGATACGTTGCTTCCTTATGACGTACTCTTGAGCCAAATTGAATAGCAGTGGGGCCAGCTCATCACCCTGCTGTAGTCCGATATTTCTGTCAAAGTCATCGGTGAGTTGGACATGGGAAGTCATCAACGTGATTGTTATTACGGTGAGATAGACCAATTTGTCTGTGGTGTCAAAGCGAAACATTAATTGGTACATGCGTTACAATCAATACTGTCGTATGCTTGCTTAAAGTCAACGAAAATATGATATACGGCTATGTTAAACTCCCAGCATTTTGCAAGTACGTGTCGATCTATCTGTTCTAAAACCACCTTTATACTCTCAAACCACCGTGATACTCCCCAATAATACTGTTGGCATATTATCCGATTTTATTTTCGAAGATTTACGAAAATATTTTGTTCGCCGTACAAAGTAGTGATATGCCTCTATAATTTTTGCACTGTTACTTGTCACCTTTTTTGTGGATAGAGAATATAATTTATTGGCTCCACTCTTTCGGCATATGTGCTCGTTGCCAAATGTGCTGGATAAATATGTGAATAGTTATATGAACACTGCTGCTACCATATTTGATGAGCTTCTCTGGAATCTCATCGATGCCCAGCACTTTATCATTTTTTTGGGCTTTGATGATAGAACAAACTTTGCCCAGAGTTGGTGGAGTCAATGGAAGCTCTCCGCAAACACCTAAGGCTCCTATGCTCTGAGCTGTGCGGAGAATAAAGGAGGCTCTTAAAATATGATGCCCAGTGTTGCTTAATCTTGGTTTCATCAGCGATGATATTGCCGATTTCATCATGGCAGAGCGTGATCGTGGGCTGATAACCACGATTCAGACTTCCACTTCTTTCTATGCTTGTTTTATGTTTTTGCTCACTAAACCAACATCTTTTATTCTCAATTGGTTATCATAGTAATTTCTTTTCTTAATTTTCATTGTCTTATACGCTACTCTTCCGAGATTTTCATACTGTTCTCTCTTTTTCCTGGCTTTCCTACCCATTTTTTTTACGCCTGATTCTTTTTGTCCAACGCATTCTGACACTCATCGAACCAGTCATTTCTTTTACGTCAGGTTTGATGTCTGATCATCTGTTTTACGACATCTTGTCTTGTCTTTAACGATGCATCTAATCAGATGAGAGCCTGGTGGTTGTCGAGGGTCTCCTGGAAATTTTTGGCCGCAGATGCCGTTTGGTGTCTTTCGATGTCAAATTTCGGTAGTGGGTTGGTCTTCGCCGAATATGCCTTTGACATACGACATCGAAATGTTAATTTAATCAAGTGATGATCTAAGTTACAATTGGCTCCTCGGTATTTACGGATGCCAAGTATGCTCGAGGCGTATGACCAAATTTCCGCTACTTGCAAAGTCGATCAGGCACTGGCCGTTGTCATTTGTTTCGTCGTGAAAGCTATATCCTCCAGTCGTTCCTCGATGAGAAATCTCATTGCCAACCTTAGCGTTGACATCAACCAAAATTATTTTTATGTCGTTTGTAGGCAAAGAGTTGACCAGTCTTTCCAAGGGATTTTAGAACATTTTCTACGTTTCTTCATCCTTTTTTTCGGTCAGGGTGTGAACATTTAACCAGCCAGATTTTGTAGAATTTTGCTTTTATATAGATCACCTACAACCGTTCATTGACTGCCTTAAAATCAATAACGTGTGATTTGAACTCCTTATTCACAATAAAGGCTATTCCGAATTCTCGTTTTTTAGTAGACTTGCTATTTTTGAATATTGCACGTGATTTCATGCCTTGAATATAATTTCCAGTCCAGTTCATTTCCTGGACTGCCAGTTTTTTAAATTTATATTGTCTGGCCTGTTGTAAAAGTCCCTTAACAGCGCCAGGGTAATTGAGTAATCTGACATTCCATGATCCAACGCCATAATCCTTCTTCCACTTGCGAGGTTGTTGCTATGATTTTAATCCATTCCAAGACACGTCTGGAGGTTTTGAAACACTTTAGAATTTTCCAGGGATGGAGAGTTAGCCCGTCGCCCAACTTCTATTTTGGTGGCATGGTTATAATGTCGACTCCGTTATCAGGCGTGGAAGATTCACCTTCACCCTCTTACGCCGCCACAAGGGAGGTAGAAGTAGGATTCAGAAGCAGAGCTGTAGATGTATTTACAGTTATTAGCATTTCTCGGCATTTAATGTCCCATTATTGGGGGACTAGTAAACCCAATGTACGACCCCGAATGCATTTGCTACCATTTAATTGGGGAGTTTGGGATGAGGAATCATGAATGTTGTGGGTTGGGGAAACAAGGGGTTCCCTTTTTTTTCAAACAGGATTGGGACCGTCTATGGTGGAGTTTGTTCAGACAATTTTCTACCGGTATTTTGATTTTGATTTTGTTTCGAACGAATCGGCAGTGTGCCCTGCGATAAGGATATGTTTGAATCAGCGTTCTGTTGTTTATTATTGCTTTATTGTGGAAAAATCTTACAATATAGTTTATTCGAAGTATTGCCCATCAGAAGCTACAACATTTCCTCATCTTTCAGGCAATTTATGAATTCCACCTCAAAAACATTGCGCCGGCTTGGCGGCCAAAAACGAATCTATCCAATTTCGGATGCCCTGCTCTGAAGTAAAGCGTATTCCGGTGAGGGCGTTTTGAATTGAACCAAATAAATGAAAGTCAGACGGAGCAAGGTCCGGACTATAAGGTGGGTGGGCCAAAACTTCCCATACACTATTTTTCAACTAGTTTTTCATGGGTCTTGCAACATGCGGCCGAGCGTTGTCATGATGAAAAATTATAGCCTCGTGTCTGGCCGCATATCTCAGGCATTTTTCGATGATGGCACGCTTCAAACTTATTAGTTGTGTTTGATACAAGTACCCTGTGATTGTCTGGCCCAATTTCAACAACTCATAATATAACGGCCCCTTCTGATACACAGCATAACCTTGGCACCATAGATATTTGGCTTTGCCGTTAATTTGGCTGGTTGGCCGGGCTTCACGTATGGCTTTTTGCGCTTGCAATTGTCATAATGGATCCATTTTTAGGGTTTTGTAAAATAATTTTACAAAACCCTTCTAAAATCGCGTCCTGTCTGTCCGTCTGTCTGTCCGTCCGCCCGTCCGTCCGTCCGTCCGTCCGTGTGTCACAGCAGTTTTTCTCGGAAACTACTTAAGCTAGAAGCACCAAATTTTGTATGTAGGTGTAAACTGGTGCTCTCTTCAAAGTTCAATTACAAAAAAAATTTATAAGGTATTTAAGGGGGGTCTCCCCATATAGGGGAGTGACCCCCCGAAAAAAAAATTTCATTGAAGGTAGCCGATATGGGTATCAAATAAAAGGTCTTGATGAGAACTTTTCAAAACAGGTCTTAGTTTGGCAAAGTTTGCTTCGAGGGGCGCACAGGGAGGGGAAATACACGAAAAATTTGTGTCCCCCCCTCGCGATTGGACACCTGTGATCCGAAAAATCTAAAAAAAATCAGGAATGTAGGCCTTGGTGAGTACAACAACAACAAATACGTGAGAATTCGCAATTCACTCAACTTTGTTAGTAATAGTATGATTTATCGATTTTATGTTTTCTTGAGTAAAATCTTTAGGGTACCCTTAAATTCAATGAAATTCAGTACACAGATGAATATTTATAAGATTGATTTACCCTGCGAGTTTCATAAAGATTGAATCATATTTAGCGAAGTTATAGCGGTTTGAATTTTCCTGTATTACTATGGAACAATATGCGCTGCATGTATTACTATGGCAACATATAGCTATGGAACAATATGCGCTTTTTACCGACTCAGACACTACAGTTTTGCTAGGATTTGTATTAAAATTTCAGGAATGATAGGTGTCATGTATATCTTTGAGAATCGGTTAAACTAGTGGTATCAGTAATCGTAAAACAAAATGGTGGCTGTTTTAAATGCAAAGATTGAATAATTTTGAGTTATTTTTTCCCAACTTCAACGTTCAAGGTCCATGCTTTGAACACTTGATTCAATTTAATGAATGACTGAGGATGAGTACCTACAATTATTACTCATAAGTGAAACAAGTCAAGGAGGCGAGAGAGAGCTCCTAGTAAAAGGGCTTTGTAACAACTCTAGAATTCGAAAAAATGGCCATGAATCGATGATAACAGTACAGGAGAGTGGCCCCTGAAAAAAAAAATTCATCAAACGTAGCCGATATGAGTATGAAATGAAAGTTTTCATGGGAGCTTTTCAAAACAGTTCTTAAACTGTCAGTTTCTGCTTCAGTGGGGCACAGGGGGGAAATACATGAAAAATGTGGTTTCCTCCCTCACGAATGGACATCTGAAATAATTATCAAGGGAGATATTTATGAGTATAACAATAACAAAAACCTCAAAAGTCTAAATTCGTTCAACTTTGTTAATAATAGTATGATCCTCGTATTTCATATTTTCTCCAATAAAATCGTCTTTGACATGTTTCTTGATTTGATTCGAACTGGTGACTGCATTTTGTAAATTGAATACAAAACCCTTCTGACATGAGCGTAGGTCTGTTTACCCAACTTGTTCATCCTCAGTCACGATCCGATGCAAAAATGATTTCTTTTTATAGCACTCAAGCAGCATTTCAGATGTACAGAAGCGCCGTTCCACGTCTCATGGTTTCAACTCATAGGGTAGCATCTCGAATTCGTCGTCGTCAAACTTTTTTGGCTGTCCTGGGCGTTCTTTGTCTTTGATGTCGAAATCATCACTTTTGAAGCGTTGAAACCATTCAAAACACTGTGTTTTCGCTAGAGCATCGTCGCCATAAACTTCTACAAGCAAACGATGACTTTCCGCAGCAGTTTTCTTTGCAAAAAAATGACCTAACAGAACCTCCCCCAAATGCTGTCTATTTCTCCAATTTTCGGAGTTATTCATCGTGAAAAATAATAATGATGCACACAAGATAAAATTGTTTTATTGACTGATTTTGATAGCTGTCAAATGTACCTTCAAAATAATATATATATATATATATATATATATATATATATATATATATATATATATATATATATATATATATATATATATATATATATATATATATATATATATATATATATACATATATATATATATATATATATCGAGCTTTCACGATATTTCTTAGTACAGACATCTAGCGTCAAATTCCGGTTATTAAGTTGCTGCGCAAAGTTTTTGCTTATAATTACATTTGCATCGTTGCGGTTTCTTCTGAACGAATGAGTTCCTAAGTCGTGGATGCTTTCCCTTTCATGTAGTTCACGTAGTTTATCTCGAAAACCCGGACCAATCGCCTAAATCAAAGTCGAAAGCGCCGCCAACAATTCAAGGGTGACAAATATTCAATACGGACTCCTTGGGGCGAATGCTTCAATGATATAAGCCTTTTACAATTAAAATTTACTTTAAATCGACGTTTTCAAAAATCAATTTAATTGTTTGACAGGACCTATTAAAAAACGTCTTTATGCAGCGAGCGCAAGACGTAAAATTCACGGTAATAGCCTCTTAATAATGTTTGGTTCAATACACAAGCCACAGAAAAAATTATTTCATATCCAGGAATATTAGTAATTACTCAAATCTTTCTAGAACAAAAATAAATGAAAACCTTTATTACCTTGTGTCTGAAATATGTTTTTATTGAACTCAGTATTTTTGGCTAACAGTTCCATCACATTTTACTGTGTATGTATGTATTTTGCCTTACCTCGTCCAAAACATCATTCTTTACTGTTCAACCTGTTTTGAATTTTCCGCGTTAATTTCCCAACGCTTAAAATAATATCCTGAAGAATCGCTCACCAAACTTCTGTCAAGTTTTCAAAAAAACAAATTCATCGTATATAGAAGCCTCTTTTTAAATTTATCTCATACAAACATTCTGCAAAACTCTTTCACACTGCAGGATAAACTCTCTTCAAAAGTTTGCTTACCACTTTTATTTCCAAGAAAACGTTGCTGCATATTTTCTTGACATGATAATGACAAGTAAATAAAGGCAGATGGTGCGACAGTGGCACAAACATGTTGGCAGAAAGACAGGCACCGTGCCAGTCGTGAGAAAGCAGGAACTAACTATTGCGAAATGGTTTCCTTCATTATATTCCGAGTATAAAGCAAGAACGCGGGTAATTAGCAGAGTGAAAAGGAAAACTTTTCATTAAAGACTCAGCGAAATGTTTTTGTTGAAAAGACTTCAGCAAGATTTCCTCCTCAAGCATTTAGATAGTATGAGTGTCAATGGAATTCTTATCCATACTTTGCAGCTGGTACGCAACATGCCAAACGTTAAACTTGACTTGAACTTTGTTAAAATAATGTTTTTGAAATTTTCTTGGTTTATACTAAAAACATATTACCACCACAGTAATGTTCATTATATGGCGCAATAAAAGTCAAAGGGGTATTCTTGACACAAAATGAGCTTCGCGGATTCTGAGATCCTTGTTGCAGATTTTGGGGAGTTTACACGAAGTTCCAAGAACAGGTGAACGTTTTTTCAATTGTATCCAGCTGCCTTTTGTGAATGGTTTGAATTATCAGATGCTATGAAGGTAAAGCAGGCATTGAAATATTACTTCCGATATTAAAATTACAGTCTGATCTTTATATTCACGAAAGCTAAAACTTTCTCTCGGAGTAGAAAATACAGACAAAAGCAACTACCTTTTCAATCTGCTCACGGAAATTTTTCCATGCCATAACATTTTATGGAATTTACTTATTCAATGTTATCGTTGACCTTTTTCTGATTTCGTCCTACTTTAGTATTCGCGCCACGTTCGGCTTTAATGAAGAAAATTGATTAAGTGCACAAGATTTCCAAGAATTTCACGGAATCGGGAAAAGGAAAGCGAACCCAAACTAATCTCCATAAGCCCGTGATAATGCGAATGGGTCAATGAAAAAAGAATAAAGTTTACGGTTCTTAACATTTTTCATCCTCTGTCTAATTGACACCATCTCAAGGATAATCTCTAGGGTTAATGGCAGCGATCCTTCCCATCCAGTTAAAGAAGAATAACAATGTAAGATGGAAAAAACTCTTTCCCGAGGAATAGTTTATTGCTACTCTTTATCGCCGAAGATTCATAAAGATCCTTGGAGATTAAAATGTTTGGTCTTTTATTCAGAATTAAAGTAACGATCTTATTTTTTTTTACAAGGAATGTTTGTTTTTTTTTGCACAAATTTTTCGATGTATTCAATAACGTATCCGTTTTACATTTGTCAGTTCGACAAGCAGGAGAACTGAAAATATGTTTTGGGGTGAGCGGAAAAGACGTTATTTTTCGCAACAGTCCAGAAAGTTATTTTACTTGCAAACAATACAATTTTCGTGGAAATTGAAGTGTCATCGTTGAGATTTATCTTTACAGTTCTTTGGGGATTTGGATAAGGAAAAATTTTACTCCAGTGTCGAATAAAAGTTTTTCATAGTTCTTATTGTATGAGTGCTTGGAAACTATTTTTCACGCTTTATTATGGAATAGTCAAATGAAATAATTCTGATTTAATCATAAATTTTCATTCTAAAAAAGCTACAATAGACTTAGTTGAAAGGCTTTGATTTCAATAAAATTTCGTAGTAATACGAAACTCTAATATCTAATTTCACAGTACCATGATAGCATCAATTTTCAATTTAATTCAACATTTTGTCTCCATAAAGAAAATATATTGACGTTTTTTATATCATTAGAAGTAAAAATACAAGTTCCATATTATTCATTGAGAATTGTAAAACTGCACTGCAATCAAAAGATAGAAAGATGAGCAGATGATAAAATGAATTTCAAAACCAATTTTCTGAAAATCTATTTGATATGAATTTGAATAATATCGAGTTCTGACTAAAATACCAACTATGATCTTTCGAAGTTGTCTTTCAGACTTTAGGTATTTCAAGTTAACTGATGTAACATTGGAACGATTCCCGGATAGAATGCTTTATAAGCTAAATATTTTTCTGGGATGAAACAAGGGTTGCTGCCTTGCATCCTGAGTATCAATTTAGTTCCAAATTTTCAAAAGTGACACTTCACGGTTGGCCCAATAGAAAAGAACCTTGGCAACATTTTTTCGCCGGTTCGGATTGCCGTCGCACCGTAGCCCGCCGAATGAGACTGCGGGTCCCTGATATATACATATACTGTCGCGTGTTATGGTTCGCGGCCGACAATTTTAATGTTCCGGGAAAGTGAAAATGCCCTGTCTTTTAAATTAAGTCAAAAGAATTTATTTATTAAAAATGCACAATCGTTAATTTCACTTGTTTTACAAAAATTTATTAAAATGTTATTTTAATTTGTCTATAAATTTATATTCCCAACTGTCTTCACTATCGCCTTTAATTCGCACTCGCCTTTAATTCGCACTCCACACTTATCGCAGTTTTACTATCACGGTTGTAATAATCCTCCCATTCATTCGGCTCTCTCTAGTCATTGAATCTATTTCTCGTATATTGGCAAACTACCTGGAGTATTCGAGCAATGGCGCAGTGGTTCTCGTGCATAGATATAGAGAGTACTGGATCCGCAACCGGTCGTGAGAGCCGAAGCAATTGGCAACCATCGCTAAAGTTGTGTGAAGTTGAGGTTTGAAGTGATATGCTTTTGTTTTAGCACTCTATTCACGGCGAAACACGTTCACATTTAAAAAGTTTTTAATTTTGAAGATCGCGCGTACATAATCGGAACTTTAATTCACTGTTTTAATTAAAAATTTACGAAATTTCCATCCGCTTTGACACATGAGTTTTCCCGCGTGTTGCGCGCTCTTTTCGATTTTCTTTTGCTTTGACGTTCGAGTTTTCCGTGAGAGTCGTTTGTTGTTTGTACTCAAACTGTTTTCCGAATGATAAGGAAGGTGCGATCGTGTGCACGTGAAATGAAATTTCGTTGGTGTGAGCGGGTGTCAGTGGGGGAAGCGATTCTTCTGAAGAGACTAAAGAAAAACCTGTCTGGAAAAAAAGGGGAAGGAGAAGCAGAGGAAATCATATAGTTTCGAGATCTTAAGTTATTTATAACTTATTTATGTGGCAAATTTGCTTCTCACATAGACGAGTACACAGATTATCGTTGCTCGTCCATTTTTTTATATGTCTTTGTTCTTGTGCTTTCGAGTAGGTTCGTTTCGTTGATCATGATGTTCTTAATGGTTGTGAAAACAATTGCAACAGTAGCTCATAGAATCATTTGTACATGTAACACTGCCCCCACCTCAGTTCTTTTCGCCCCGAAAAGATGTGTCGCCAATTGCAGTTAAGTCTTCCTGGGTGCAATATGGGGCAAGACCGTCCAGGTGCATGATTTTCATTTTGGTTCTTGGCTTGCGGTGTTCCTGTAGGTGATATACGACGTCATTGATTCGCTTTGTAACTGAACATGGTCCCTCTCAATTATGCTACAACTTCGGAGACCTGCCCTTCCGCCATTGTGGGCTATATAGCCACACCAAGTCATCTTACTGGAAGCCAGTAGAATTTGCCTTTAGATTATACCTGGTCTTCATGCGGCCAGTAGCCGATTCAATGTGTTTTTGCACTGTCCGATGTATCTGGTTCAACCGTTGCCTTAGCTCACTTGCGTACTCCCAGACCGTTTGGGGTTTCTCAAGGGGTGTTCCGAACTTTGTATCAGCTGGCAGACGAATAGTCTTTCAAAAAGACTTTGGCTGGGACTTGGCCCGTCGATGCATGTTTGGCAGCTCTGTACGCCATCAAAAATAGTGGGATGTAACGGTCCTAGTCCTTTTGGTTCTCGCCAACCATCTTGGCCAGGTATTTATGAAGTGTGCCGTTGAAACGTTCGACTATTACATTGCATTTAGGATGCAGCAGTGTTGTCCTCGTTTTCCGTACTCCCAGCAGCTCACAAATTTCGCCAAAAACGAGTAACTCAAAGTTCCGGCCTTGATCTGAATGTAGTTCACAAGGTACGCCGTACCTACTGACCCAATTTAACACTAGCTGTTCGGCTACAGTAGTTGCTTCCTGGTTGGGAATGGGGTAGACCGCGGACCACTTGCTGAAATAATTGGCCACAACCAGCGTGCATCGATTTCCCCATTCGGATTCAGGAAAAGGTCCTGCGATGTCAACAGCTATCCTTTCAAACGGTACACCCACGTTGTAGGTTTGCGTTTCTCCTCTCAGTCGTCGCTTTGGACCTTTGACGGAAGCGCAAATTGTGCATCTGCGACACCAGTCCTCTACGTCTTCTCGAGCGTGGAGCCAGTAAAACCTTTTCCACAATTTCGGTAAGGTCTTGTTAACACCAAGGCGGCCTCTCGCGGATCCTTCATGTATTTCCTTAACCACGTCGTGGATTCGGCTTTTGGGAAGTATAGTTTGCATCCGAAAGGAGCTGCCATCCACTGTTTCTCATTTGTGCTTAAGTGCACCACCCTCCACCTGAACGGAGTTCCATTGTGCCCAATAGCTTTTCTGAGTTGTGCAATGCATTGAAACGTCCTTCCATTCAGGTCGCTTATTTGTCTCGTTCCATACGAGCAATGGTCCGATGTCGTCATCGGCTAGCTGGGCGTTTCGAATCTCCTCCGATGACCAACCTTCGTCGAATTCAGCCGTTATCACTTGCAGATCAACGGTCGGCTCCTTTCCTCAATCCGTCGGCAATGCTTGTAGTTCGGTGGACATGGACGACGAAATAGGGCGTAAGCATTCCCATGAGCTCTGCCCTTCCGATGAACAATTTTGTAATCATATGACAGCAATCTTTCGATCCATCTCGAAACTTGCCCCCGGGGTTTTGTTGTTAAGCAGCCATCTAAGCGATGCATGGTCTGTTTGAAGAACAAACTTCTGGCCATATACAGGTAAGTACTTCTGGTACTGCTTGGTTGCCTCTATTATAGCCAATAGCTCCTTCCTGGTCACGCAGTAGTTCCTCTCACTATTTGAGAGAACTTGACTGTAATACGAGAGGACTTTTTCTTTGCCATCGATCTGCTGAGAGAGTATAGCTCCAATCCCACTGTTGCTCGCACCGGTGTTAACTACAAACATTTTTCCGGGTTTTGGATATGCCAGCACAGGTGATTCACACAGCTTCTCCTTCAAGGTCTCAAGGGCCGCCTAGCATGTTTCGTTCCAGACATACGGGCGATTTTTTTCAGTTGGCTGATGGAGACACTTGGCTATTTTGGCAAAGTCTTTGACAAACCTTCGAAAGTAGGTCACCAGACCCAAAAAACCTCTTAGTTGGCACTTGTTGTTTGGTGTCGGCCAGTTTTTCACGGCTTCAATTTTATCAGGATTCGTTTTGACCCCTTCTGCTGATACAACATGTCCCAAATATGTTGCTTCAGCTGCGAAAAGGGTACATTTGTCGGGATTAAGTTTCAGATTCACCAGTTGCAAGCGGGAGAATACCTCTTATGAGATCCACACATGCCCTTCAAACGTTCTCCCGATAACGATGATGCTTTCGAGGTACACCTAGCAGGTCTTCCAGGTTAGGCCACGTAGCACATATTCCATCAGGCGTTCGAAGGTGGCTGGAGCATTGCAAAGCCCAAATGGCATCACCACAAATTGCCACAACCCTGCCCCAACAGAAAATGCGGTTTTCTCTCGGTTCTTCTTGTCAATTACTACCTGCCAGCAGCCACTCTTGAGATCGAGTGTAGAAAATCATTCTGCGTCGGTTAAATTGTCCGTGATGTCGTCGATGCGTGAAAGCGGGAAACTATATTTCTTAGTGATGTCATTAAGCCGTCTATAGCCGACACAAAAACGTGTGCTACCATTCTTTTTCTTTACTAGAACTACTGGTGTGGCTCATGGACAAACAGAAGGCTTGATAGCACCTTGTTTTTCCATGTCCAAAATCAGTGCGCTCACTTCTCCTTGTTTGGGTATAGGAAGATGTCTCATTGCTTTTCAAATCGGCCTGGCTCCCTGTGTATCTATGACGTGAGTTACCAAAATCGTTCAGCCTTGATCATCCGGCCTTGTTGAGAAGATGCCACTGTACATCGTGAATAGATCAGAGGCTCGCTTGAATAGCTGCACTGGCAATTTGATCTGCTTCAATATTGCAGACGTGCATTCCCGGGCTTTGTCTGCGTCTTGCCTCTTTCTACAATGATGGTCGTGAGTGGATTCCAAAGAGGTGATGGTGAAAACTGGCTGGCAGCTGCCGATGACTTCTCCCGCTTTGATGCTCGTGGTTGAGTCTGCGGTGTTAATGCCTATGCATGCTATATAATAGCTATTCGTTTTTTCAGCAACCTGTGGTTATTTCTAGTTAAGATCACTCTATGCTATAAAGATCTGCTAAATGAATCGCATACAAAGTCCACAAGAGTATATATATTTTTTTAATGATTGCAATCATAAAACCGAAGCACTTAACTGCATAAAACTTAAAGAAAACCGATTTATCCCAACACCGACATTTCTCCTTGCCTAGAGAGAAGTGATAAAAAAATACTGTAAGCACATGTTTTTCCCTGCTCTCCCGTTTTCAAAATAGGAAAATGTAAGCCTCATAGTTACATCGCGGCAAGTCATCACAACGATGTATTATTACCAGTTAATGAATTAAATATAAAGTTCTGTACTTCCAGCGCGTGCATTGCAGTCGTGCAAATACAAACTAATAATATGACATAGCCACTTTATTGTATGAAACATAGAAAATCCCATAGTTTATCACAGAATATGCACAATAGAACACAATGCAAAAGTACATGCACATTAAAAACATGCCAGATCTACGCTACACAGAAAGACCAGTTTGATTTGGAGACGGAGTTTGTCAGTAAACTTGGACAGGTGTCACATTATTCCTTTCTAGTTTATCTTGGTATCGATTTCACGCTGTCAAACTCAACAGTAGCTGGCCAGTGAAGCACAGAACCTTGCGGGCAACTTTCTTGGTCGCCACCAGTCCCAACCAAAAAAAAAAATATATTGGTTGGGACTTTTGTTAAGTCCCAACCAATAGAAAAAGTCCCAACCAACAAAAAAATATTGGTTGGGACTTGTGTTAAGTCCCAACCAATAAAAAAAAGTCCCAACCAATAAAAAAAGCCCCAACCAAAAAAAAAAATCTTGTTTGGGACTTTTGTTAAGTCCAATAAAACAAGTCCCAACCAACAAAAAATATTTGCTAGGACTTATATTTTTTGTTGGGACTTGTGTTAAGTCCCAACCAATAAAACAAATTCCAACTAAAAATAATTATTGTTTGTGACTTTTATTCTTGGTTGGGACTTTTTGTAAGTCCAAACCAATAAAATAAGTCCCAACCAATAAAATAAGTCCCAACCAAAAAAAATTTTTGGTTGGGAAAGGGGCTGTAGTGCTAAGAAGAAGAAGAAGAAGACACATCAATTGTCCAGTCAGTAGTATAGTATACTGAAATAGTGACCAAGATCAATTCAACTACAGTAAGGCATTTAGAAGGGATGAGTCTGAAATTTTTATAGCGTTCTCTCCTTGTTCTAGTTTTCCTACGTACGTCTTCTTTTTATCCAGCGCATTTCCAGCACTTATCTTCGAATCAACTTTTTTTTTTGCGCTGGGCTTGATGTCTGATTTTGTGTTCTAAAGCAGTCCTAATAGCCGCTTTTACTGCCATCAAGAGCTCGTTGTTTGTTTTCAGCGAGACGTTTGATAAGATGGGAGGCAGCTGGTTGTCAAGGGTTTCCATGAAATTTTTTGCCACCGACGCCGTTCGGAGCGTTTCGATGTAAAATTTTTGTAGCAAGCTAGTCTGTGCCACATACGCCTTTGACGTGCGACATCAATAGGTTAATTTGATCGAGTGATGATCCGAGTTACAATTGGCTCCTCGATATGTACGCACGTCAAGTATGCTCGAGGCCCAACGATGTCGGATTATAACATGATCGATCTGGTTTTGCATGTTGCCATCTCGTGATACCCAGGCTAATTTATATACTACTGTGACCAAATAATAAGCCGACATTCGAATTTAAATTGCACTCGTCGAAGGATTTGGAGAATTATTATTTTTAAGGTTGTTAGTACTGTCAGTGACATCTATGTAAAATTTACATATCAAAATATTCATTAGTATTTGAGACACGCGTCGTTTCCGGGATGGCCTTCAGTTCCGCCATCGCTGCAGCTTGAATCTCCTCTATTGTATCAAAACAGTGCCCCTGGAGTGGTCTTTTGAGCTTGCTGAGCAGTGAAAAGTCACACGGCGCCAGATCAGGTGAATACGGTGGTTGCATATCAGACTTTTGTTCAGTCCCAACCAATAAAAAAAGTTCCAACCAAAAAAAAAAAATATTGGTTAGGACTTTTTATTTGGTTGGGACTTTTGTTAAGTCCCAACCAATAAAAAAAGCCCCAGCCAAAAAAAGAATATTGATTGCGACTTTTTTTTGGTTGGGACTTTTGCTAAGTCCCAACCAATATAAAAAGTCCCAACCAATATAAAAAGTCCCAACCAAAAAAAGTATTGGTTGGGACTTTTGTTAAGTCCCAACCAATATAAAAAGTCCCAACCGAAAAGTTAAAAACCAATAAAAAAAGTCCCAACGACGCGTATCTCAAACACTAATGAATATTTTGACATATAAGTTTGACATAGATGTCAGTCACTGAGAGTAATACCAACCTTAAAATAAAATCATTCTCGAAATCCTTTGTGGAAAGCAAGCTGAAATTATAACTAAATTTCTGCTACATGCCAAGTCAATCAGATACTGGTCATTGTCTTTCGTTTCATCGTGGAGGCTTTATCCTTTTGTTATTCCCCGATGAGATATCTCATTGCCAACTTTAGCGCTGAAACACCAAGAATTATTTTTGTGTCGTTTATTGGCAATGAGTCGGCTAGTCTTTCCAGATGATTAAAGAGTGTTTCTTTCTTTTCTTCGTCCTTTTCTACGGTCGGGGTATGTACATTTATCAGAGAGGTTTTGAAGAATTTGCTTTTCTGCCGATCACACACAACGGACCGATCACACATAATCAATAACGCGTGATCTGAACTTCCTACCTACAACAAAGGCCGCTTCAAACTTGCAATTTCCAGTAGGCTTCCCAATTTTGAATATTGTGCGCGATCTCATGTCTTGAATATTATTTCCAGTCTAGATCGTCCAGTACTTTTAACGGCACCAGAATAATTGAGTGATCTGACAATCCAGGATCCAATGCCATAGCCTTTTTTCAATTGCAAGGTTATTGCCATGAGCCCAATCCATTCTCCCAACCCTTCCGCAAGTTTCGAAATATTGTAGGATTTACCAGGGATGGGGAGTTAGTGCGTCATCCAACTTCCAATCCGGGGGCATGGTTATTGTTTTGATTCCATTATCAGGCGTGGAAGACTTGCCTTCACCCTCCGTACATCCACACAAAGTAGGATTTAGTAGTAGAGCTGTGGATGTGCTTACAGGTAGTAGATTTCGTGGCATTTAGTGTCCCATTATTGGGAAACCAGTAAACCCAATGTGCGACTCCGAGATCATTTAGTACCGTTTAATCATGAGGTTTAAGATGAGGAATCATGGAAGCTGAATGTTGGAGAAATAAGGGTTCCCTCCACCTTTCAGGGCTTGTAATCATCAAAAGTGGATTTTAATATCTTTAAATCGACTGAACTTCTAACCTCGTCAAAAATGCAACTCAGATTCAAGTCTTGTGAAAAACGAACACTGCATAGTTTAACAGTTCAACAAAATACTCGTATCTTTAAAGGATTTTCAAAGCCACAAGGAACCAATGAAACAGTGAGAATGTCAAGTAGCCGAAACACACTTTGGATCAACGTAAAACTCAAAATTTCTCATACCTGCAATACAAACAATTTCAAAAAGTGAATTCCTCTGAAGTTTTCGAGTTACTTTATCCTCGAAATTTTAGCAAAATTTTGTTTTCTGAATAAGAAAGTTATTTTTGAAATCTCATCTAAAAAACGTTCACGATAAACCCACCACTTGCATATTAACCACGCGGGGCCACCTTAACTTTTTGCTGAATTGCCTGCGAGCCCTTTTGCGGCACTCAATTTTTTTGTTACTTTACTCGCAACTTCATAAATTCCACAATTATCAGAATCTTCTTCTTCTTTTTCTTAGAACTACCGCCCCTCTCCGGCCTTCGCTTTCTGCAATTATCGCCTCAAACTGTCTTGGTCCGTTGACCGCGTCTTCCAATTTCGAAATCCGAACGGCAATGAATTGTCTTCGTCGACCGAGTCAGACCAGCGTTTCCTCGGTTTTCCCACTAGCCGCCGGCCTTCAGTTCTCCCAATGAATACCGGGGTATCCGTTGCTCATCCATACGATTCATGTATCCAGCCCATTGTAGCTTCCGCAGTCTTACAATCCTTGAGATCTCCGGTTCGTCAAAAATTTCATACAGCTCATGGTTGTATCGAATTTGCCATTGGTCCAAGTCAAGCTTCACTCCGATTATTCGTCTCAGGTTCCCTTCGCTCAAAGGCGTTCAATATATTTGCGGATCCTTGGGTTGGGGTCCCTGTTTCACCCCCATAGCATAACACAGGTCTTATCACAGATTTGTATACTTGGAGCTTTGTTCTCCTGTGTATGCAGCTGGTCTTCAAGATCGTCAATACTGAATTAAAAAATTTTATTTGCGAGCTGTATTCTTTGGCGTATTTCGTCTCTTTTATTACCCGTTTTCGTTATTTTGGCGCCGACATACACAAATTCGCTAATATTCTCGATACTGTATTCGCCAAATGTGATATTTTGTGTATTTGAGGTATTTTTCCTCGACTGCGTCATGAGCTTTGTTATATTTTCGTTGATTTGTAGCCCTACTAGTTTTGCTTCGCTGTCGAGTTTCAGGAAGAGCTCTTTGGCAGTTTTTAATGACCGTGACAGAATGTTGATGTCTTCCGCATAGGCTACCACTTGGCTCGGCTTTTATAGTAATGTGCCTTGCGTATCGACAGGTAGCTTCCGTATGACGTACTCCAGAGCCAAATCGAATAGCAATGGGGCCAGCCCATCTCCCTGCTTTTGTCCGATATTTGTGTCAAAGACATCGGTGAGTTGGTTACTGATGCAGACTTGGGAGGTTGTCGACGTCATTGTCATTTTGGTAAGATGGACTTATTTGGCCAGAATGCCAGAACCAAGCATTATTTGGTACATTACGTTACGATCAATACTGTCGTATGCTTGCTTGAAGTCAACGAAAATTTGGAGTACGTCTATGTTGAACTCCCAGCATTTTTCAAGTACCTACTTGACTGTGAACAATTGGTCTGTTGTTGATCTATTTGCCCTAAAACCACCTTGATACTCCCCAATAATACTATTGGCGTATGATCCGATTTTATTTTCTAAGATTTTCGAAAATATTTTGTGCGCTGTACAAAGTAGTGATATGCCTCTATAATTTTCGTACTGTCGCTTGTCACCTTTTTTATGGATAGGGAATATAATTGATTGGCTCCAATCTTCGGTATATGTTCTTGTTGCCAAATTAACTGGATGACTTTTTGAATAGCTTGATGAACACTACTGCCACCATATTTGATGAGCTCCACTGGAATCTCATGAATAACCGACGCTTCATTATTCTTTTGGGCTTTGATGATGACAGCGGCAATATAATCGCTGATGAAATGAAGATTAAGGAAAAATGGGCATTATCAGAATCATTGTCCCACTATTTGCCACTCAACAAGTGGAACTGAAATCGTGCGGACACCACTCAGTAAGAAGCAACTACCACTTAGCTCATTAGCAAATCGTGATGGGCATCAATGAGTAGCAACCAAACCAAATGACCTTCTCAATGTGACTCTCCCTGTGTAGCTGCCCTGGAGCAAATTGCAGTGTAGGGTGCATACTTTGCATGGAGATTCCCAGTGTGGCTTATATTTGCATTTGTTCTAGTTGCTGCAAATGCTGAAAAATTACAATTTGGTTCGATGTTGTAATTTGCGCTTGAATGCCAGCTGTTGCTGAATAATTGTTGGCAGTGAAATCTTACATGTATGCAGTATTCCTGAGGGTATCGATAAATTGTAAAGATAGGGTGGCGTTAAAATTGCTGAGTGGACGCTGGTGTATCTTGAACAATGCTCCATGATACAAACCACTTCTTATTTATTCACGAAGCCCTAAAAAGTTTTTCTAAGGGTTTTCCAATAAGAGGTGTTATTTTGAATAGCCTGCTATTTCGGTGGATGTCACCTTTGGAGCTGTCATTTTTTAACATTTGACAATTAAAAGCTACGCATTGATAAAAATCCCCGTTGGCAGCACCAGCCGGAAAGGTAAATTTCTCGTATGTAGCGTAAAGTTTCGAAAAAGAATTTGGCTTGCCTACTACTAAATTTCTTTCTGCAATTTTCGTAGTACCACATGGGTATTTATTAACATAAAAAAAAATCTGGCCAACTTCGTTTTCAGAGACCTTTTATCGGGGCGCAAATATTTTGCTAATTAAATTGAGTTGCACGCGTATGGATTACATATTGAAAATCGGCGGATCATAAATTGTTGTAAACATATAAATACCGGTTTCACCCTTCTCGCATTTGCTGTTTACACAGTTCGCAGTGGTAACCACACAAAGGCTTAAATAGCTCGAATAGTTAATATCCAAAGATTTCCATAAAAGTTCAATCAGCACTTGCATTGCCATTAATATATACATTTTCAATTTTTTTCTGAACTGTGAGGGCCGTCATTTCGATTTTTATTGAAATCGGCTGCTAAAAATATTAAGCTGTAAATTTTCGACTGTTTTATTTGTCATTCGATTTGCATAATTAAATTAAATTAACTTGCCTTAATAACTTATAATTTCAAGTTTCAACGGAATCTGTTGAGAACCTTTGCAGCTAGAGGGCTACAGAAATAAAAAACATTGTATGCCACCCCCCTGTATGGGGAGACCCCCCTTAAATACCTTAAAATATTTTCTTGCACTGCAAATTTCAAGAGGCACCACTTTTGACCTACGTAGAAAATTTCCTCATTCTAGCTCATGTGGTTTGCGAGAAAACTTGTTATGACGCACGACCAAACGGGCGGACGGACGGACAGACAGACAAGTCGCGATTTTATAATTTTTTAGGGTATTGTTAAAAATATTTTGCAATATCTTAAAAATGATCTGGTTTATAAGTTCTTTCAAGTAAAGTCATTTAAAGCGTTTCCATGAAAAATATTCATTATTTCAGTTGGCACTAATATAGCGAATTGCGCTTGCCTTCAGACCTTTGGGGGCCGCCATTTTAGATGCATGCATTTGATTTTGGATTATTTTAAATCTTTGTATGCTAGGACCTCATCATTCAATGTACTATCTCGTTCAAATAGGAGTTTCACTCTAGACAGGGCAAAATAATTCAATTTTTAAAGAAAATGGCAGCTAAAAATGTTAGGGTTTAAATTTTCGACTGTTTATTTTTCATTTAATTTTAATAATTTCCTGTAAAATACAAGAACATTGTACAGAAATTCATAATCTCAAGCTTCATCAAAATCCGTTGGAGAATAAGACCGCTAGAGAGCCACAAAAACATGAAAAAAACGCATAGTTAAACGGCCGCCATTTTAAAATTTGCACATGCATGATCACCAAAATATCAAAGACTGTAGGCGTAAGTAATGTCTATCTTGAAACCAAGTTTCATATATGTCGGATCAAAATTGCGACTTTTAAAAGCCTTTAAAATTTTGACTTTCAACTGGCCGCCATTTTGTTTTTTGCAACCTGACCTCCAGTTTTTTTACGCAATTCTCTAGATACTTATAATTTCTATCAAACACCCGAATTTCATGAAAATCTGTGAAAGCTTTGACCACTATTACAACAACAAAATTTTGCACGTTTTTCGACTTTTGAGCGGCCGCCATTTCGTTTCTGCCGTACCGACTTTGGATTTTTTATTGTGAGATTTATCACATACATCAATAAACCTTTGTACCAAATTTCATCCAAATCGGAGCTATACTTTGGTCAGCACAGACATCACGATTTTTCGTCTAAAATGGCCGCCATTTTGTCCTTGCCTAGCCGATATAGCTGGTTCACAAACTTAACTGAGATAATTACCCAATACACCTTTCCTGAAAATTTGGTGAAAATCGAAGCAAAATTGCAACCTCTAGCGTGGTCACAAATTTCGTTCTATCCCATATATATATATATATATATATATATATATATATATATATATATATATATATATATATATATATATATATATATATATATATATATATATATATATATTTATATCTATATATATATATATATATATTTATATATAAATATATATATAAATATGTATATATATATATATATATATATATATATATATATATATATATATATATATATAAATATATATATAAATATGTATATATATATATATATATATATATATATATATATATATATATATAAATATATATATATATATATATATATATATATATATATGTATATATATATATATATATATATATATATATATATATATATATATATATATATATATATATATATATATATATATATATATATATATATATATATACGAGATGTGTTCAAAAAACATCGCGAATTTTGTTTTTTTTCAAAAATTATTTATTTATTCATGAATATCTATTTTGTCCCCTTCAAAGTAATCCTCATGAGATATTATACACTTGTGCCAACGGTTTTTCCAATCTTCGAAGCACTTCAAAAAATCATTTTTTTTAAATCTCGTTCAGCTCCTCCTTCGATGCCGTCTTTATCTCGTCAAGCGTAGCGTAACGTCGTCCTTTCATGAGCCTCTCAGTTTAGGAAACAAGAAAAAGTCACAGGGGGCCAGATCTGGGGAATACGGTGGCTGCGGCATCATTAATGTGTTGTTTTTGGCCAAAAAGTCGCGCACAAGCAACGATGTGTGAGCAGGGGCGTTATCGTGGTGCAAAAGCCAATTTTTGTTCTCCCACAAATCCGGGCGTTTCTGGCGGATTGCTTCGTGCAAATTGCGCATAACTTGCAGGTAATATTCCTTATTGACCGTTCTTCCCTGTGGCAAGAACTCATGATGCACCACGCCCCTGCAATCGAAGAAAACTGTCAGCAAAACTTTCACACTCGACCGAACTTGGCGCGCTTTTTTCGGTCTTGGTTCATGCGGCAGCTTCCATTGAGATGATTGAGCTTTGGTTTCCACGTCATAACCATAAACCTACGATTCGTCACCAGTTATGACCCTCGGAGCAAATTTGGTTCGTCGCGGACAGAGTTTAACATCTCATTAGCAATGTTCATGCGTTGCTGTTTTTGGTCGCAATTGAGCAATTTTGGTACGAATTTCGCGGCGACCCGTCTCATGCCTAAATCGTTGATGAAAATCAAATGGCACGAGCCAATCGATATGTTTAGGTCCTCAGCAACTTCTCTAACGGTGATTCGACGATTGGCCAATACCATTTTCTCCACTTCATTAATTTTTTCGTCTGTTGTTGAAGTGCTTGGGCGTCCGGCACGCTCTTCGTCGTTCACATCTTCTCGGCCTTCTAGAAACATTTTGTACCACCGATAAACGTTGCTTCGGTCCAAGGTAGCTTCTCCGTATGCCACAGTCAACATTCGGAATGCATCCGCGCACTTAATTTCATTTTTCACACAAAATTTGATACACGTTCTTTGATCCATTTTTTGAATAAGTAAAAATCGAAGACGATTGAAAACACGTGCAAGTAAAGCAGCTATGACCATTCAAGTGATCGTTCAAAATGGCCGAGCTTGTCGGCATAAGTGACAGACATGAGTACCAACATAACGCCACAAAAAAATCGAAATTCGAATATACGTAACCCACGAAAATTAAAATTCGTGATACTTTTTGAACACACCTCGTATATATATATATATATATATCTATATATATATATATAAATATATATATATATATATATATATATATATATATATATATATATATATATATATATATATATATATATATATATATATATATACATATATCTTATATATATGATTCTCGTGTCACAATGTTAGTTACCATACTCCTCCGAAACGCCTTCACCGATTTCTACCAAATTTCATATGCATATTAAGTAGGTCCGAGAATCGGCTACTATCTATTTTTCATACCCCTAAGTTATAAGGGTTGTCCACCCCTAAAATTTTTTTTTTAATTTTTGGACAAAATTCTTTATTTTTAATTTTCTATAATGTAGCATGAAAAAATACATACAAACATAAATTTTTACCCTTCTATCACCAATTCCTACCTTTTAATAGTTATTTTAGTAATTCAATCATTTTTCATCCCGCTTAATGATTGATCAATTATCGTTTTTTTTCAAATGTTTTTCATTTTATTTCGATTAAAATTTTCCTGAGCTTATGGCAAATCTAAAACTTTTTCATAAAAATAAATATTTATTTTTTTTATTAAAGTTTATTCCTGATATATACTTAGTGTTACCTGTGCTAGATTTTTAAAATTTTCCGCGCTTTTACTGGATCAACACTCATTTGCCAGACTATACCGATGTCATTTCCCAATAAACAGCACGGAGTAGGGATGAGACCGAAGCCGGTCTCCTGTTTCTCTCACACAATAAGACTTTTCTCACTCCCTCCACACTTTTCAGCCATCATTATTGTTTACGCATCAAGTGTAGTAGTAACGTTTACAATTATCATTCTACTATCTCAGTGTAACACTCATATTAACTATTAATTATTCCTATATTATTAATAACAATAAAATTATCAGTTTTGAGTGTATTTTGCACGATTAGTTAATCAAGTGATTTACATAACCTCGAAAGTACTCAACACGTGTCACGAGCTCCCACCAACAACGGTTTTTGTGTTGTGAGTATAAATGTTGTTGGCAATGGTCAAAAAAGATTCGGCGAAGGTCAATTTTTATCAAAATTGGGCAAATTCTTTTTTGTATTCATTTTTTTTTCACCATTTCTAACAATATATTTTCGATATAATTATGAAAAATAAAATTTTTCGTTTTTGTAAAACAGTCTAATATGTGTGTTTTGTACAGTGAACAATGCCAAAAATGTCCAAAGGGGCTAATTTGAGCCGTAATACAAGTAGATCTAGAAGGATGAGAAATAGAAGGTCCCAAAGAACTGAAGAACAAATCCAGCAACAAAATACTGATGCACGTGTGAGCATGGCGCAATTGCGGTAAGAACAATCAGAAGATACACGAGCTGAACGCAATGAAGTAATAAGATTACAACAACGACTGAAAGCTGCTTGGCGTATCTTTGGTTTTCCGATTCATGAACGGGGTCCAGTAATTGTTCAGTTAGCCGTCCATCTTGAAAACGATCAGCGAGTATATTTCACGAACGAGACAGATTGATCGTGCTATAAATCCACCTAAAACTACACTCACTGAATTTATTGAATTGTGTAAACGTGCGGATGATTTCGGTGCCTTTGCACGAACATTACTCTATTCACAAGTACCACACTTTTTCACATGGCGTCAAACAAAAAAATGGATGCCCCGCAAGCAAGGCTCACCAGTTGATGCATGTCTCAATTTATTTAAATCAAACACCTTGGGGCGAGTATTTACAGTCAATCCAAGGCACACTGAGTGCTTTTATCTTCGGCTGTTGTTGGTTAATGTTACTGGCCCATTATCATTTCAAGATATACGTAAAGTGAATGGGAAACTTTATCCAACGTATAAAAATGCATGCCTTGCACTTGGCTTGCTGGAAGACGACAACCAGTGGGAATGTATGCTTGCTGAAGCAGCATTGAACTGAACAGCAATACAAATTCGTCTACTATTCGCTATAGTGTTGACTATATGTTTCCCAGCCCGAGCGCAGATATTGTGGGATAATCACAAAGATTCAATGACTGATGATATATTGCATCAACATCGTACACGGTGCAACGATCTAACGATAACATTCAGCGATGCTATGTACAATGAAGCATTAATTGCTATTGACGATCTCTGCATTATCATTGCTAACTTATCACTCAGTCATTTCGGTTTGAATTCGCCAAATCGAACTGCATCTGATTTAATGAACACTGAAATGAATCGTGAACTGCAGTACAACTCTGTAGAAATGGTGGCGATTGTTACTCGCAATATCCCACTAATGAATGAAGAACAAAGAGCTATTTACGACCGCATTACGCTCGCAGTTTCAGCAGGACAAGGTGGATTCTTCTTTTTGGATGCACCAGGTGGAACTGGCAAAATATTCCTTATTTCGCTAATTCTTGCTGAAATACGATCAAATAATGGCATCGCATTGGCCGTTGCATCATCGGGCATTGCAGCAACTTTATTGGATGGAGGCAGAACAGCTAATTCAGTATTTAAACTGCCACTAAATATTCAAAATAACCCTGACGCAGTGTGCAACATAAAAAAACAATCGTCCATGGCCACCATGCTGAAACAGTGTAAAATTATCATCTGGGATGAATGTACTATGGCACGCAAACATTCGCTTGAGGCGTTGAACAGGACATTGAAAGATATTAAAAACAACGACAAACTATTTGGCGGCACTCTGTTAGTCCTTTCAGGTGATTTCAGACAAACACTTCCCGTCATTCCATGTTCAACATACGCTGATGAGATCAACGTTTGCTTGAAAGCGTCTCCATTGTGGCGTAATGTTGAAAAAGTACAGCTGAAAGTAAATATGCGCGTTCAAATGCTTCAAGATCCATCCGCTGAAACATTCTCAAAACAACTCTTAGATATCGGTGATGGACAAGTTACTATAAATAAAAATGGATACGTAAAATTACCGACCGATTTCTGCACAATCGTTGATTCGCAAGATACTCTCATTGAAAAAATATTTCTCGATGTACACAGAAAGTACATAAATCATGAGTGGCTTGCAGAAAGAGCAATTTTAGCGGGAAAAAATTTAGACGTTGACAATTTGAATCTGAAGATACAACAGTTGTTACCAGGGAGCTTGGTATCATACAAATCTATTGATACAGCTTGCGATGCCAGCGAAGCTGTAAATTTTCCCACAGAGTTTTTGAATTCACTGGATTTGCCAGGCCTGCCACCGCATAATTTACAATTAAAGATTGGATCTCCGATTATCTTGCTTCGTAATTTGAGCTCGCCACGGCTGTGTAACGGTACGCTATTAGTCATTAAAAAACGTTATCGAAGCCAGCATTTTAAATGGCAAGTTCCGACGTCAAAATATATTTATACCACGGATTCCTATTATACGTACAGATGTTCCAATTCAATTAAAACGTATTTAGTTTCCAATTAGATTGGCATTTGCAATGACTATCAATAAATCCCAAGGCTAAACGATGTCTGTTTGTGGCTTAGATTTGAGCACACCATGTTTTTCACACGGACAATTATACGTGGCATGCTCTCGAGTTGGTAAAGCATCCAGTTTGTTTGTGTTAGCTAAAGATGGGTAAACAAAAAATATTGTTGACGCTATAGCATTCAGAGATTGATATTATTTGTTGGTGTTACTGTCGTAATTAATTAAAAATATATAATTTTAAGGAAAAAATTATAATAACAGAAAAAAATAATGTTTGACGTTTGTTATTTTTATATTCCCTCATCGTTTACAGCATTCCATGCCTATTTCACGCATGCACCACATCCTTACACACTTACAATAAGTTAATTATTTTTTGTCTACACTAGAAATTACCAAGAAATAATTTATATGGCAAAACAACGTTTGCCGGGTCAGCTAGTATATATATATATATATATATATATATATATATATATATATATATATATATATATATATGATGCTCTCCGCAATAGGTCAATTTCTCTCGAGGAATTTACCTAAAAATGGAACAATACTTGCTTCAACAATGCATTGAAATCATTAAAATTCACTATAAAAACGGTGAAAATTTGGCAGAGACGGTTTTTGAAGCTCGAACATTTTTGGGTCGGCGTAAAGCACCCTGTCGGACTGCAATACACAAATTGGTGGAAAAATTTGAGCTATTGGGACAATTTAGTGATGTGAAGAATAAACCCGTGCACGTTACTCAAGAACAACCGTGAATATTGCTGCTGTAGCCGAAAGTGTTGAAGAAAACCCAGGTTTGTCCCTTTCTCGTAGTTCTCTGGAATCAGGCATTCTACAAGCGTCATTACATCGGATTTCGCATAAAGATTTGGGTCTTATGGCTTAAAAAGTTCAGTTAACACAAGGACCTAGCCGGTCGATTATCAACAACGTCGTGTCTTTGCTGATTGGATCCTTGAAATGCATGAAAATGATCCGGAATTCCATCGAAAAATCATCTTGAGTGATGAGGCCCATTTACCCCTCAGTGGCTTCGTCAACAAGCAAAATTGTCGCATCTCGGGCTCGGAAAACTCAAGAGTTATTGTTAAAAAGCCTCTCAATCCTCAACGTGTGACTGTTTGGTGCGGTTTATGGTCCGGCGGAGTCATTGGACCTTACTTTTTTGAAAATGAGGCTGGAGTAACAGTTACGGTGAATGGATTGCGCTATTGAGAGATGATTCATGATTTTTTATGGCCAGAATTGAATAGTATTGATCTGGACAACTTTTACTTTCAACAAGATGGCGCTACGTGCCACGAAAGCAACGAAACAATTGATCTTTTACGGGAAAAGTTTCCTGACCGTGTTATCTCTCGAAGAGGTGATCACAATTTGCCACCAAGATCTTGTGATTTAACACCTTGTGACTTCCTAATTTGGGGCCACGTAAAAGAGAAGGTCTGAGGCAATAGCTCTGCGTCGATTCAAGACCTCAAAGATGGAATTCGTGAGACTATCGAGGACATCGGGCAGCCACTTTGCAATTTGGTTATGGAAAATTTCATGGAAAAGGATATGGTCTTGTAAGCGTAGTCGTGGTTGTCATTAGCCTGATGTTATTTTACGCTTTTAACGGCATACCTTCTTCTTTGTAACGAAATAAACATCTGATCATTTATATTAAAAAATTGCATTTCTCTGTTAATATCAAAATAACACCTCTTATTGGAAACCCTCTATTTGATTGTGACTGTCAGTTTTATATCGTTAAGTAATAATCCTGAAGTAATACCAAAGTAAAACGCAATATTGATTTTAAACCGAAAATTGTAGCCGGCCTCATTAAAAATTATATTTAATCGCGCAAAAAGCTTTATTAGTAAATTATCCATGGAATAATATTAAATAATCTCTGTCAGTATCGAACCAAACCCTAACCAGGACAATCCACTTAACACACGAAACATAAACAAACACATCAAGGACGACCTGTGAAACCATCTGTGCTTATAAGTGAAAACCTCAGGATCAATAGAATGGTGAACGAAGAAAAGCTCGTTGTTGGTTGTTGTTGATGATAAAAACCAAAGAGTCCTTTCCGGTAACATTCGAAAAATTTGAATACGCCATCGAAATTCATGAATAATGTATGGCATGACAAGTCGAAGCCCGCTTTAGCTTGCAGGGATCTCAAAGAGCTTTTCGAGCAATCCTTTCGGGTTTTATCTCCTTTCATTCAGGTATGAGACAAGCGTCAGGCAAGACGAGATGCGAACGGAACTGGATGACAAAGCAATCGGAGGAGTTGTGTGTGGGTCGTTTGCAGTCTCTTTCATATTTTTCAATGTACAGATGAAATTTGTTTTCACTTTTCATCAATGTTTACTTTCTGCTTTAGACGACGATGACTTTGCAATATGTTATCGTTGTATGATATACGTTCTCATGTTCTGAGTCAACAGAAGATGCAAAAAAACATATGGAACAGAGTGGGGGAAGCATATTTCATTGAAAACATGACTTAATGTCATTTCATAAATTTGAGTCGGTTGATATTGAAAAATAATATGCAGATTAAATTTTCAATAAAGCTGAGAAGAATTTGATGAGTAGACCCGATATCGAAAAGATTTTCGTTTCTCGCAGCGGCTTTACACCCTCCTTTTCTACAACAATCAGGGAAGCAGGTCTACATGTTGCTACATCCTGGACCGGACAAGCCATTGAAATTACCTTAGTTCTGTTTGTTCAAAATAGCCAACAATAATCATAGTATGAACGTATTCTGTACGCTGATGAGTAATTAACTTTCCATAATTACAACTGTTAAAAACGTACACCCTAGCGATTTCGCAGCAGCCTCAACAGCCAGCTTGTTGTCGGGGGATCGGGTCTCCACTTTAGCTTCATTTTGTTTCGACTCTAATTTAATTGAAAGCTGATTATTTGACTTGCGTTGCTGAAACGAGTACCGAATTAACAAACTCTTGCTAACACCCAGGAGAATAGTTTACCAAAATGCTGAAATATTCGATGGATGTCAATAATGGAGCGTAGATACTCGTGTTTGTTGTAGGATATGCTCATATTGGGATGGAGTTGAAATAATGAAGCGAATTTGCCTGAAGGCGTAGTCTGGGACTTTATTTTAATAACAAATTCAGTATTAATGACTGAATCGGCATAAAGCTTGATGCCCAAATGGAATTATGACGCCACTATGAACATATAATGGATGTGGTATAATTAGATTGATGATAGCATCGAAATTCGCCGATACTCGTTTGCTGGTTGGGTATGTAAACCTTGATACAGCCTTGAAATTAGGGAAATGAATGGGTTTTCCCGGAAACCAAATGTGTTGTTAGTAAGTGTAATGTAGTTGGAGAGTATTGAATGATGTACGAGTAGTTTTCATCATATAATTAAATTAGTATTTTCATGAATTTATTATTCATGACATTCAAAATAGCAAAAAGATTGAAAGTATAGAGTTGATGCATAAGAAAGATTAATTACTTATTTAAACCAAGGCCTATATTCTGTTGGTGATACTTGCTGTTCAGAACGCCTTCAACTCCGCTGTATGGGGGGAGGTTCTGGATACATTAAAAAATCCCTGTTTAAGTTCCAGAATGTGTTCTGCGGCTTTTGAGGAACCATCTGAATGACTGAAACCTGCTACATAATACAATGCAGGGCTGATGAAGGATATAAGTTGCATCGGGTGTATTGAATTATATATCCTTGGTTCAAACTTGTGGAACATATTGTACACTGGATTACTAAGACTAGAGCTGCCAGGTCCTCATCAGATATGCGGATTGTTGTAGTTCTGTCTCTTCAGGAGATAATGATATAAGATAAGTTAAAATATTGTCGCGTGTTATGGTTAGCCGCCAATAATTTTAATGTTCCGGGAAAGTGAAAATGCAATGTCTTTTAAATTAAATTAACAGAGTTTATTTACTAAAAAATAAGCACAATCACTAATTTAACACTTTCACTTATTTCTTTTTTTTTCACTTTGTCCATCAATTTTCATTACTACTGTCTATCACTTCAATATCAATATCGCTCTTAATTCGCACTCCACATTATCACAGTTTACCATATCGCGCTTGTAATAATCCCCACATTCATTCAGCTCACCTTTATATAGGGTCTCTAGTCATTCAATCCATTTCTCGTACATTGGCGAACTAACTGGAATATTCGAGCAGGTAATGAATGGAGCAGTGACGTCACTTTCAGATATTGATCATACTTGGTGGGTTTTCGAGTACGTTCGTTTTATTGATCATGATCTTCTTAATGGTTGTGAAAACCATTGCTCCCAAAATTCTTTGTACATTTAACACTGTCCCCACCTCAGTTCTTTTCGCCCCGAAAAGATTTGTCGCCAGTTGTTGTCAAGTCTCCCTGGGTGTAATATGGGGCTAGGTGGTCCAGGTGCACAATTTTCATTTTGGCTCTCGGCTTACGGTGTTCCTGTGTGCGGTATACGACGTCGTTGATTCGCTTTGTAACTCGGTATAGTCCCTCCCAATTATGCTCCACCTTTGGAGACCTATCCTTCCAAAGTTGTGGGTTATATAGCCACACCAAGTCATCTTGTTGGAAGCCAGTAGAATTTGCCTTTAGATCATACCTGGTTTCATGCGGTCAGTAGCCGATTCGAGGTGTTTTCGCACTGTCCGATGAATCTGGTTGAACCGATGCCTTAGCTCACTTGCGTACTCCGAGATCGTTTGGTGTTTCTCAGGGGGTGTTCCGAACTTTATATCAGCCGGCAGACGAATAATCTTTCCAAAAATGACTTTAGCTGGGGCTTGGCCCGTCGATGCATATTTGGCAGCTCTGTACGCCATCAAAAATAGTAGGATGTTTCGGTCCCAGTCCCTTTGGTTCTCGTCAACCATCTTGGTCAGGTGTTTATTGAGTGTGCCGTTGAAACTTTCCACCATTCCATCGGATTCGGGATGCAGCGGTGTTGTTCTCATTTTCTAGATTCCCAGCAGCTCACTCATTTCTCCAAAAACTAGTGACTCGATGTTTCGGCCTTGATCTGAATGTAGTTCACAAGGTACGCCATACCGAATGATCCTATTTAACACTAGCTGTTCAGCTACAGTAGTTGGTTGGGAATGAGGTAGACGTCGGGCCGCTTGCTGAAATAGTCGGCCATAACCAGCTCGTATCAGTTTCCCCATTCGGATTCAAGAAAAGGTCCTGCGATGTCAACGGCAATCCTTGCAAACGGTACAGCCACGTTATAGGTTTGCGTGTGTCCTCTCAGTTGTCGCTTTGGACCTTTGACGGAAGCGCAAATTGTGCATCTGCGACCCCAGTCCTCTACGTCTTCTCGAGCGTGCAGCCAGTAAAATCTTTCCCGCAATTTTGCTGAGGTCTTGTTAACACCAACGTGGGCTCCCAAGGATCTTTCAAGCATCTCCTTAACCACATCGTGGATTTGGCTTTTAGGAAGTAAAGTTTGCATCCTACAGAAGCTGCCATCCGCCGTTTCCCATTTCCGCTTGAGTACGCCAGCCTCCACCTGAAGGGAGTTCCATTGTGCCCAATAACTTTTCAGGTTCGCACCATGCATCAAAACGTCCTTCCACTCCAGTCGCCCAGCTGCTTCCTTCCATACGAGGAATAGTCTGATGTCTTTATCGGCTAACTGGGCATTTGAATGAACTACACGCTTCCGATGAACAATTTCGAAGTCGTATGACTGCAATCTCTCGATCCATCTGGCAACTTGTCCCTCGGGGGTTTTGAAGTTAAGTAGCGATCTCAGCGATGCATGATCCGTTTGAAAAACAAATTTCTGGCCATGTAGAAACTGCTTGGTGGCCTCAATTAGAGCCAATAGCTCCTTCCTGGTCACGCACTAGTTCCTCTCACTTTTTTGAGAGAACTCGGCTGTAATACGAGAGGACTCTTTCTTCGCCATCGATCTGCTGGGAGAGTACAACTCCGATCTCACCTTTGCGCGCCTCGGTGTCAACTAAAAACATTTTTTTGGTTTTTGGATGTACCAGCACAGCTGATTTTTACAGCTTCTCCTTCAAGGTTTCAAAGGCTCCCTGGCATTGTTCATTTAAGACATAGGGACGATTTTTCTCGGTTAACTGATGGAGACACTTAGCTATTTTGGCAAAATCTTTAAAGGATCTTCGATATTAGGTTGCCAGACCCAGACAACATAGTAGTCAGTGCTTGCTTTTTGGTGTTGGCCAGCTTTTGACGGCTTCAATTTTTCCAGGGTTTGTTTTGACCCCTTTTGCTGATACAACGTGCCCCAGGTATTGTACTTCAGCTGCGGTCTTCTCTCGGTCCTTCTTGTTGATTTCGACCAGCCAGTAGCCACTCTTGAGATCAGTTTAGAAAACCATTTTGCGTCAGCTAAAGTGTCCATGATGTCGTCGATGCGTGGAAGCGGGTAACTTTCTGTCTTAGTGAGCCTATACTCGACACGAAAACGAGTGCTACCATCCTTTTACTTTACAAGAACTACAGGCGCGGCCCATTGACTGACAGAAGGTTCGATAATACCTTATTTTTCGATGTCCGATGTCAGTGTGCTCACTTCTCCTTGTTTGGCTATAGGAAGACGTCTCGGTGCTTGTCAAATTGGCTTGGCTACCTGTGTATCCTATGACGTGAGTTACCATACTCGTTCGGCCTAGGTCATCCGGGCTTGTTGAGAAGATGTCACTATATTTGGTAACCAGATCAGAGGCTTGGTTGAATCACTGCACTGGCAATTTGACCTGGTTCAATAACCCAGAAGTGGATTCCCGGGCTTTGTCTGCGTCTTGCCTCCTTTTCCAATGATGGTCGTGAGTGGCTTCCAAAGAGGTGGTGGAAACCGATGACTTCTCCAGCTTTGATGCTCGTGGTTGAGTCTGCGGTGTTAAGGACTCTAACCGCCACGTATCCGTTCCTTATAGATCTTAGAAGGCTTCGTCCTAAAATCAAACTGCGCAATGCGGACGTCTTCGTTGGCTCTATCAGATAAGATCGGTGGTCTCCAGAATCACCATCAAGCTTGGCCCATACAATGCTTCCAGAAGAATTCGGTACATCAGTGTCGGTACATACTACTACATTCATCTTGGGAATTTGGAGGCTGGGATCAACCATCAATACTTTGACATTTCGTCATTTCAATACCCGCTTGCTCAAATTAAACGTGATTCCATACGGTCCCAGAAAATCCATTCCGAGGATACAGTTATCCATAATGTTCGCGACCAGAAAATTATGTCGGAACGCAAGGTCTCCCAAGTGTATCCGGAGGTTGACCTTTCCATGGACCGGTGCAGTTTCTCCTGTAGCTGTCCATAGTGAGTGAATCCTGCCTTTGTGAAGTAGTTGTTGCATCACTAGGTCTAGTTGGATAATCGATCGGGTTGCACCAGTGTCGATTGTTATGGTGCAATGCTCTCCGTCAACTTGACCCGCAAGGCATAAGTCCGCTTCTCCACGATGTAGTCTTGACACGGTGATAGTGGTGCTGTAAACGTCGCTCTTCCTAGCCAACCTTTGCTCCACGAGGTTGACCCCCTCAGATTGAAGGGCTTTCATTCTGGGCTTCTGATTTGGTCTGGAGCTCCTCCACCCTGGACAATAGCTCGGTTTTCTTCACTTCTTGCAATCTCCTTGCAAGTGCCCCTTCCCACCACAATTTAAGCACCTAGGTGCACCATTTTCCTGCGGCTCTCATTTAATTTCCATGCGCACACACCTGCATTCATCTGTCACTACCTCGCGAACCCGGGCAGTGGCACGAGCCACATTTTTCGCTGCCTCAAAGTTCAGACTATAAGCCAATGCTTCCTTAACTGTTTGCTTTTGGGCTAAACACACGGCTTGTTGCAATCCTTGGTCCTTTAATGCACTGATAAATGCTTCTGTTGCTGCATCATCTTGATGTTCTGGGTTGTAGGCTGGGTAAGCCAAATGTGCCAGTCACTCAATGTCTTAGGCTAGCTGCTGTAAGGTTCCGCCTGACTTCTGCATCCGATGCCGTAGCTGTGACCGATAAATCTGCTTCAGATGATCGTCTCCATAATGCCTGTCGAGTACATTCATTATAGCAGCCAGGTTTGAGTGTAACTCAACGGGAATAGTCTTTTAAAGCTCGGCAGCTGGGCCTCTTAGAGCAAGAAATAGTGCAGTTGCTCCTTTCTGCTCATTCCAGGATTCGTCCTAGTGGCGGCTTCAAACTGTGTTTTGTAAACACTCCAGACCATTTGCCTGTCGTATATTGATGCTTTCACATTTCTAGATGTCCTTTGCGCTGCGGCTTTGAGCGTGGCTGGTGAGATGGTTACTACTGCCTTCGCTACTTGCAATTCCTTTTTCATTTTTTTCCATCTCATGGCTCATTTTCTCTTCGATCTGACTGATCGCATAGTTAATTCTCTCCTCAACCTGGTTGACCTTCTCCTCGACCAGGTAAGCCTTTCTCTCGACGCATTTAATTTGTTTGTACAGACTACTGAGCTCCGCTTTTATTTCGGTTGACTAGCTTTGCATTCCCTTGAATTCGATCGCTTGCTGGTCCAGATTCACTGATTGTTTATCTAAACTGGATGACTGTTCACTTAGCTTCGAATTTAAACTGGATGAATGCTGTCGCTGCTTTTGCTGTATCAGCATCAACATTGGCATCAGCGCATTGTTTGGTTCCTTTGATTTTAGTATTTCTTCTTCTCCTTTAAGCTCCGACATGGAAAATTCATTAAATATTAGCTTAGTGGTATTTTTATTATTTCGGCTTTTCTTTCACCAGTTTCCACGTCACATTTAACTATTGTGCATTTTTAGAAAAATGTTTATAAGTTTTCACCTTCAAAGTTTTCTTCCTCACTTCTAAACACCGCTGTCACGTGTTATGGTTCGCGGCCAATAATTTTAATAATCTAGGAAAGTGAAAACGCACTGTCTTTTAAATTAAGTTAAAAGAGTTTATCTACTTAAAAAATGCACTTTCATTAATTTAACTATTTCACCAATTTTACTTTTCACTTTTCTATAAATTTATAATTCCACTGTCTTTACTAACAACTAATATCGCCTCTAATTTGCACTCCACACTTATCGCAGTTCCTACTATTGCGGTTTTACTTTGCCTCCCCATTCATTCAGCTCGGCTTTATATAAGGTCCCTAGTCATTCAATCCATGTCTCGTACATTGGCAAACTACCTGGAATATTCGAGCAATCCTGAATAGCCGCAGTGAAGTCATTTTCAGATATTGATCGTGCTTGGTGGGTTCTTGTGCTTTCGAGTACATTCGTTCTTAAAAGTTGCGGAAACAATTGCGAAAATAGTCGCAGAATTATTTGCACATGTAACAATATATATATATATATATATATATATATATATATATATATATATATATATATATATATATATATATATATATATATATATAAATATATATATATATATATATATATATATATATATATATATATATTTATATATATATATATATATATATATATATATATATATATATATATATATATATCTATATATATATATATATAAATATATATATATAACATATATATATATCTATACGTGAAACAGAACTCGCTGAAGGCCATTCCAAAAAGTGCTTATGAAAAGTGTCTCGAGGACTGGAAAAATCGTTGGCGTAAGTGTAGTGCATCTGATGGGGATTACCTTGAAGGCGACAAAATAAATTTTGATGAATAATTAAATATTTGGTGTTTTATGACTTTTGTCACAATGTATATATGAATATATTGTAATGATTTTCGAAATAGCCGTGTAGGATACGGGTGCCGATGGTCTGGCACAAGTGTCAGCGAGCTATAAACAACACCGAGCTCAGTTAACTAGCTTCGCTTAACGACCGCGTACGCGTGCTTGACGACTAGCATTTGCGGGATCATATGAGGCGGGTTCTTGTCGAGCCACGATGCTACACTACAAAATACTTATCACGCGTACTCTACTCTACAAGACGCACCGATCAATTTTTATTGTCTTTACAAATGTTCTATTATGTGTAAATTAAGCTACTCTACAGTAATTCAATATTTTTTTGCCTCGTTAAAGTTAGCGGACACGGAGGCTTGAGACAAACGCAAACATTACACAAGAAGCAACCGTTACTTTCACCAAAGAAGGTCGTTGCATTACAAGAGGAATGTCAAACGTAAAGATGTTAATGTGGCTGAAGTGAACCACTCATCTCTGCCTAAAGGATCGAAACTTGACGGATGTAGTTTACTTTAGACCAGTAAAACAACAAACTAAGCAGTTTCGACGGGGTGACCACCTAATCTCTTCAGGAGCAGCCACTCCTGATCACCACGGAGCTGCTCGACTGCTTATGTTTATGACAATATGCCATCGTATTCAGCTTGTTGAACCATATCTCTAAGCTATCGTGTGGCCTTCCTTACATTTTGACTTCTCATTGCTTTCTTTGTCTGCGTGTTTTCAGCTATTCTCATCCATAGTATGCCGGCTATTTTCTTTAGGTCATAGTCCCATCAAATGTTTCGCCATCCTCTTGGACATTTGATTCCTCTTGGATAACACTACGCATTCTTGCGGTTTATCTACCGCCCGTCATTTTCGCCAAATGACCGGCTCATCACCATTTCAAGGATTCCGCTCTTTGTATCACGTCTGTTACTTGGGTCTTTTCTTGTATCAACGGTAGTCACTTGCGATGCTTTCGTGTGATGCCCAGCATGCATCTTTTCAATACTAATTGAACGACTTGGAATTTCCTCGCTATCCCCGTTGTTATGCCCATGTTTCACTAGCGTATAACCGGACTGGTAGGACACATTGGTCGAAGGTTTTCTTTTTAAACTTCGTCTTCATTTTAGACTTGAATCTAATCGAATTTTTACCGAACGCAATCCATGCCATCTTGATTCGTCGATTGCTTACAGGCAATAGTGAGCTAGATTTCTGTATTACTGACAAGATACACATATTCTTCGACTATTTCTAGCGTGGTGTTGTTTACTTCTGTATGTCCTTGAACATTTATATAACCGTTAGTTATGATCTTGGTTTTGCTTAGGTTCATCTCTTACATTAGCCGCAAATTGTGTTATTTTAAAATAAAACAACAGTAAGTATAACTGTATTTATTGTTTGAAACTTAGTGAATACTAATCTTACAAGTATTTACTTGTTCCAATTGAACTGAAACTGAGATCTTTGATCCAAAATCTTAAATTGAACTCTTCTCAAAAACATATGGATACCAGATGTACGAAATATTTCTTTTCACACTTTTTATTATTGTTCAGCATAATTTTAATCTGGCACATTTTCGTATGCTCTGAGATTTTGACAACTTTTGGGAAACATATAGACATCACAAGAAAGATTGGGAGAAAGATATTTTATGGATTTACGGGTATCTCATTAAATCCTTTTCGAACCTTATCTTATGGATGCCATATGCGTAGTGGATAGGGACTTTCAATAACTCACGTTGAGTTCATTCGACTGTTCCTGAAACTGCTCTTGGCAGTTAGCTATCGGGACTATGCCATCAGCAAATCTCAAATCGTTAGGGTGCTCACCATTTATGTTCAATCCTTTATTCTCCTAATATAGAGTTTAGAAGATACCCTCGAAGGTGGCACTGGAAAGCCTTGGCGATATGATATATCCCTGTTGTACCCCTTTTTGTGTGGGAAACTCTGGAGTATCTTCTAGTACTTTGACCTTTGCTCTGGTATTGCGGAAGATGTTAGCAAGTAAGTCTTTGTCTTTCGTTATTAATGCTTTTATTATTGCATCAAAGAATATTGAATCAAAGACTTTCTCAGAGTCTATGAAGATCAGTACTAGGTATTGCTCATATTCTTTTGGTATACTCAAGTTCCGTAATGTGCGAATGTGTTCTATAGCGCTGTATCCACTTGTGAAACCAGCTTGTCTTCACCTCCATGCGTGTATCAGGACCTGCATTGGCATGGACCATGTACGGTGCCTCTGGGCGCTCCGGGGAATCCTGCTGGTTGTAGAAGCCTCCAAATAAATGAAGAGATTGGAGGAGATTAGAGTCCTAGAGCCTAGAGAAAAACAAATTCTCAAGGCTTCTTACCATTGACAGGTCTGTTAAAAGCCAAAATGCCGCTTTGCTGAGTGTTGTTGCGATCTTCTTGGAGGGCTGGGACAGCCTTCGTTCTACTTTGGAAGGACCAGTTTTGACCTGCGTTGGAGGGTTTTTGGAAGCCTGAGTTCCACTTTTATTGCTTTTGGGTGATCTTCTAACGCTAGAAGGCACACAGGCAACCTAAATTTAACTTACTTTGACGATATTGGCACTATTAAACTTTAGAAGGCACGTATTCAGCCTAATTTCTACTCAAGTCGAGAGTTAAACGACCTTGGAAAGCCTGTTAGAGCCTAAGTTCTACCTGGGATGCGTTTGGTCAAGCCTGTCTAGATTTTCACTACTCTATTATGGAATATGCATAGGCAGCCTAATTTCCACTCAAGTCAAACCGTGAACAATCCAGGATGGCAGGTTATAGCATTTGTTCCATCTTGGATGCGTTTGGTCAAATGACGTCTCTTCAAGTGTTTCATTAATTTTTATAGGGAATAATTTCCAATTAGGTATCTTTTTTTATATTCACTGCCTAGTATAGTGAATGGGAAAAATTTTGACGGACCAATTTCCGTGTATTCACCCCAGTTTCATTGCCCAGGTAATCACCAGAGAGTGCCATTTACGTGTTGAACCTAGAAAATACTATCAGGGCATTTTTCTCTATTGGCATATCAACTCTGATTAGCATACGACAAAAAAAAGTTAACATACATGGTTGAATTACACTCGTCCAAGTAATTGTCCAAACAAAAGAAAAAAAACGCTATTCATTGCTCATTTCATCGACGGTGAAAAAATTTTATGCACGCATTTTGTATAGTCGCCTTGGCCTTGTTGGCGGTTGCAAGGAAGGCACATATTTATGTTTTGTTAAGTATCAGATGACGTCCATTGATGGAGGTTCTCTGTTGTCGTCATGATTTCGTTAAAGCCAGGTTTTATTGGCTTCCTGATCAATTTGTGTCCTTTCGCTTTCAAGTCATTGGTTATTCTTGCTCTGAATAGGTGATTGATCGCTTACAGCCTTAAATCTGTTGATTATGGAGATGTCTTTGACCGTTCTTTGGTGTTTGGTTGGTATTATATCAGTTTTGTTTCTTGTTGCCCCATTATTTGCATGCCACGTTCATTTACTGCTTATCCTTTTCTTGAAGAAAGTATTGGTTATGAATAAACTGCCCTGATGGGTGTAATGCAAAAGTTGTTCTCCTCTTCATTTCTTTGTCCTAGTCTAAACTTTCCGATCAGCATTTTGCGGTCTATCCTTTTCCCTATTATGGCGTTGAAGTCACCCATTAGGATCTTGAAGTAACTGGTGTTATTGTTCCAAGCTTGGTTGGCGTCAGCATGGAATTCCTCAATTTCTTCGTCAGTGCAGCTAGGTGTAGGTTCGTAGACTTGAATAATTTGAATGATGTATCTCTGTGAGAGTCTGTGTGTCAGGCCGGCGACTAGATCTGAGACTATCCCGCCAATTATTGTTTATTAGAAATCCTAGT